>BSBK01007538.1:922500-1530000 GCA_027943335.1 Chamaecyparis obtusa
AGGGTCCTATTAGGTCATGTTAGGTCTTAAGGGGTCATGTTAGGTCTTAAGGAGTCATATTAGGTCTTAAGGGCTCATGTTAGGTCTTAAGGGGTCATATTAGGTCATGTTAGGTCGTAAGGGGTCATTTTAGGTCTTAAGGGGTCCTATTAGGTCTTAAGGGGTCATATTAGGTCTTAAGGGGTCCTATTAGGTCATGTTAGGTCTTAAGTGGTCATATTAGGTCTTAAGGGCTCATGTTAGGTCTTAAGGGGTCTTATTAGGTCCTATTAGGTCATGTTAGGTCTTAAGGGGTCATGTTAGGTCTTAAGGGGTCATGTTAAAGGTCTTAAGGGGTCTTAAGGGGTCATATTAGGTCATGTTAGGTCTTAAGGGGTCATGTTAGGTCTTAAGGGGTCACGTTAGGTCTTAAGGGGTCATCTTAGGTCTTAAGGGTCTTAAGGGGTCTTATTAGGTAATATTAGTCATGTTAGGTCTTAAAGGGTCCTATTAGGTCATGCTAGGTCTTAAGGGATCCTATTAGGTCATATTAGGTCTTAAGGTGTCATGTTAAGTCTTAAGGGGTCTTATTAGGTCCTATTAGGTCATGTTAGGTCTTAAGGGTTTAAGGGGTCATGTTAGGTCTTAAAGGGTCCTATTAGGTCATGTTAGGTCTTAAGGGGTCATGTTAAACATCTTAAGGGGTCTTAAGGGGTCCTATTAGGTCATGTTAGGTCTTAAGGGCTTAGGGGTCATGTTAGGTCTTAAAGGGTCCTATTAGTTCATGTTAGGTCTTAAGGGGTCATGTTAAAGGTCTTAAGGGGTCCTATTAGGTCATGTTAGGTCTTAAGGATCTATATTAAATAAATTGATTATATTGATTCTACCTATAGATTGAATTTTTAAGATTGATTAAATATTGAACATGAATTAAAGATTAATTTTAAAGTTAGGTTTTAAAGATTGATTTAAACTTTCAATTGATTAAAGATTGTTCAGTAAGATTGATTAATTAGTTTTCGATTAATTGATCTAGATAGGGCTTAAGGGTGCATAATAGGGCTTAAGGGGTCATATTTTAATTTAGCTCAAGATTAATTTAGATCAATATTAGATTGATCTTCAGTTAGATCAATTAATTTTTGGCTTCAATTAGATATGTACATAGGTAGACAAAAATCAAACATGTACACATCAATGTAAATGGATATAGATTAGTTCATATTTTCAACATGTATAAAAAATAAAACATGTACAAATTGAAATGTAAATGTTTATATCACAAAATCCAAACATGTATATCAATGTACAAATAGATCAACGTACAAAATATGCATGTACATATCAATGTAAATGTCTATATATCACAAAAATCAAACATGTACATCAATGTAAATGTCTCTATCACAAAATCCAAGCATGTATCAATGTACAAATAGATCAACGTACAAAACATGCACGTACATATCAATGTAAATGTCTATATATCACAAAAATCAAACATGTACATCAATGTAAATGTCTATATCACAAAATCCAAACATGTATCAATGTACAAATAGATCAACATACAAAACATGCACGTACATATCAATGTAAATGTCTATATATCACAAAAATCAAACATGTACATCAATGTAAATGTCTATATCACAAAATCCAAACATGTATCTATCAATGTAAATGTCTAGATATCACAAAATCCAAGCATGTATCAATGTAAATAGATCAACATACAAATCTCTATATATATCAATGTACAAATTTCTATACATATCAATGTAAAACATATATCTAGATCAATGTAAAACATATCTAGAGATCAATGTAACATAAATACTCTCTAGTACATGTGTACTCTAGATCAAAATCAATGCCATAGATCTAAATCTATGAACACATCAACTATGTCGATGATCGCCATCACATGCTAGATGTCCAGGTCTGTGTGGATCCTCATCCTGCTAGACCTAAGTCTGTAAATGTAAATACATATAAAAATTTATAAATAAATTTATACATATATATATAATGTCTTGAGCTTAAATTAAAATGTACAGATATAAGAACTCAACAAATAAATTATAAAATTTAAGTTTTAAATTATTTTGTACCTCTGTATCATGATGAATCGGATTAGCAAGATCCTCTAAATCTCCATATGCAGCACCCATTGCAATGTCCTATACCAAGTTTAAATAAATTTAAATTTAAATTTAAATTATATAGAACTATATGTACATATATCTATATAAATTGAAATTAAATCCAGTTTCTTACCTGTTGTAATGCACGTCCAAGGTCAGATAACTCAGAAGAGTGAAAGGACATTGCATTAGGATCAATGGCCTCATCCATAAGCAAATCTAATAATCCACTATAAAATCATAAGGTCATAGCTTGTGTCTATTGTACGAGAGCCTGTGTATAATGTGGAGGTGATGTAAGATCATCCACACTCTATCTAGAGGTACTTGCCTCTGCATATGAGCCCTATCCTCAACTGCTACCTGTAGAGGATCTACGACACTATCCTCCTCCAATGAAAGTAGCCATATCATGTGGCTCAATCCCATGCGATGTAGAAATCCTCTAGTAAGCAGCCAGGAGATCACTCACTAACATAGAGCTAATCTCGTGCATGTGATCCTCGGGTAGTCATCCTATCTCATCTGGAGTAGGAAGATCAAATTTGATGTACGGGTCATAAAATGGACTAAAAGGCAATAAACCTGCACTCATCTGTGATCAAAGCATGTACCTACTCACATGATCAGATGACAACTACTAGACCTAAGTCACAATGGTGGAAATGCTAGAGTACATATCTAAACATGTGTCCTCAGCTGCAACCTACCCAACTCTAGTATAGGTCTCCAAACCTTTTCGAAGAACCAAAATGTTTTGACCCACCAATGCTCTCTTACTAGGGGGTTGTGGTATATCGGGTCGTCTACACTTATCTTGATATCGCCCCCGACCTTGACCAGCATGTGGAGGTAAATCAGTGTAGTCAACATCATAGCCCAAATGAAACCCTGCAAACAATTGTTTACAGAAATATAGTGGCACCTCATCCTTTTGGTGCCACATATGATGTACTTCCAACCATCTAGGATATATAAAAGGGGCCACTAAGTCATCTATACATTTTTTGACCCTATATTCTCAAACCACCCTCTTATTGATGTAATGGGTGCCAAACATGTTCTTAACCTGAGTGACTGAAACATCTGAATCAACTGTCCTCCAGCCCAATGTCCCTATGACAGTGCTAGAGAGGCTATAATAAAAAGTATCAATTGATACATCATCATATGGATTGTATGATTCAGCCTTTTGAATCATACTCATGAGCTTAGTACGTATAGATGTCAATTTCTCCCTATTAGGGAGAGTAGTACTATTCTACAGTATCCTCTCTAACCTAGTCAAAGCAGCCTGCATCCTAGAGATAGTCTCATCTCTATGACTATCTCTACTTTGTAGGGCCTGAGTACTATGCTAGTCTAAGGGAGCTCGTGATCCCTGACTATTATGGACACTATGATCTGAACCACTAGAAGCCATGAATGATGTGCACACAAAGGTTATATATATATATATATATATATATATATATATATATATATATATATATATATATATATATATATATATATATATATATATATATATATATATATATATATATATATATATATATATATATATATATATATATATATATATATATATCCTAGATAGATAAAAATGCTCACTGTTGTACACACTCAAATGGTGCACTTCTCTAATTCATTATATCCAAGGGAATCCATGAATGGGATACCTTAGAAGGAAACCTAGAGCTCTTTATGCATGGAGTTGCAAGATTATTTGATTGCTCTCAGCTAGAGCTATTAAGCTAATGACCTTGCTAGTCAACCACACAATGAGAGATTCAAATGAAGACAAGGGCAAGAATACCAATATCCCCAAGAATCACTCTGAAATGAAAATGCAAACTAGATTAAGATGAATATGCAAGATAAAAATGAGAGATGCAAGCTAAGCTATAGAAATGAAAGTACAAGCTATGCTATGAAAAGGAAAGTACAAGTATTACCAAGCCTTCCTAGTTAAACTAGATGAGTTATTCTAAAGCTTGAAATGAAATCTAAGCTATGAAAGTATAAACATGAAGCTACTATGCATGAATGAAACTAAGAATGGAATGTAGATGCAAAAGCCAAGAATGCTCCAAATCTTCAAAAGCTCCAAAGTGACCTAGAAAACCTATAGCATAACATTAGCATAAAAGATTGATTATGAAAATGAGGAAGAGAGCTCTTCTTTTATAGGAAACGAGAAAGAATGGACCATGGAGATTAAGAGGCAAAAGATTTAATCAAGGGTGGAGCATCAAAGAGGAGAAATCCATGTGCACAAGTATCCTCCAATGAGAAAATAAGAGTTGACTTTTGTGTCCATATAAGACAAAAAAGTGATTTTCTCCTTTTTATAAAATAAGAATAATGCTTTATTTGTGCAACTTAGGATAAGATGAAAAGTGGGGGCTTTTTATTTAATAAAAGGGGAGGAAATATTCATTTTAATTAAATAAAGACTTTAGGATAAAATGGTTAGCCCAAGAAAAATAATCAAAAATGATAAAATATGACTTGATCAAAGAAATTGATATAATTGAAAAATGTTGATTTTTGAAAATATTGATTTAGGGATTTGATAAATTGTTGAATGGGGGCCCAAAGTCTAGGTGACCACTTTAGGGTGCATACATTTGACCCTCTTTGAATAATGTGAGATTGATTTGGGATCACATGCAGTCAAAGAAAAATTGAAATGTGAGATCGATTTGGGATCACAAAACAATCCAGACGTGTGATCATTCTGGGAACATGCTAGGACAAAAATAAACTGGCTGAAAGACAAGACCAACATCATTGTTGTTAAGTGATAATCAAGTCTCAAGATAAGAATCTCAAGCTAAGCTGAATGATAAAGCTAAATCAAAGATTAACGCTAATAGGTACTGCCCCCTTGAAATCAAAATCAAAATCAAAATCAAAATCAGGTAGAGGAGAAGCAGTAAACTGATAAACTTGATCAAAGCACTAGAAATCATAATTGAAGGTGATAAGATAACCATCAAGCAATGAAGATATGCCCCAGAGAGATGAAGCAAGTGAAGATGAGATGGAAGACTAGAAGTTTGGAAGAGATGGGGATGAAGAAATGAAGATGCCCCAGCGAAGATCGAAGGATCAGGCCTTGAAAGGTCAGCCAACTACGTAGAAGAAGGAGAAAATTTTAAAATGTGATTTTGACTATCAAGATGAGCTTAGATTTTGGTTTCGAGTCTAAAAATGGATCCAGGACGTCGAAATTAGCTAGGGGTGCCATTTTTGCGCAATTCTGAGGTGTTTTGAAAATTAGGTCAAAAAGTCAAAATGCTATATAAGGGATGAAAAGGATGTGATATGAAAGACAAGATGAGAAAGACATGATCAAGAATAGGAAAGGTGAGTGTAGTTGACCAACTAGTCCATGAAAGATAAAAGGAGAGCTCTCTCCATGTGCAAAATGCAAGACTAGTCTAACATGAACCTAGAAATGCAAGCTACTATGAAAGTGGTTGACTTGCAAGGTCACAACGCCAATAGACATCTAATAATCATCATCGAGCTTGATTGGTAGCATCGCAAGATCATAAAATACACACTAGTATGACTATGGGAATATAAATATGATCTATATCAGATAGATATGTGGGAATCTCACCTAGGCACCAAAGACATATAGGTCAAGATGACTAGTGCAGTGAGACTACCTAAATTTGATATGGCAAGATTATACTCACATCAGGACATAAGAAGGTCAAGATGGCTATAAGCATGCACTCACATAAAATAGTCAAGGATAATACCTTGTAGATCCTAGGTGTCAAGTGGATCAAGCATAAATTCTAATGATAATTAGGACCAACAAAATATACCCACAAGAAGAAAAAGCAATAAAACATGTCCTCATGCCCTCAGTCTTCTAGCTATGCATCATCGAAAACTATCACAGGGAGAGAACACTCATCAAAAAAATCATCATAGATAGCACACAAAGAAATAAAGTCAAGCAAGTCTCAGTGAGTCAAGTGTTTAAGTGCGTGTGTGTAGGTCATAGAATCAATCTTTGAGTATCGCATCTGCTAGTGAGAAATATCATATCATGCTAAACTGTAGGGTAGGATAATTGATAAGTGTTGAGAAACACTCGACGCTAGGGTAGTGTTGAAAAACATCATTGGGGAGTGTTGAGAAACACTATTTGCAAGATGTCCTAAAGACCAACCCATCCTAGAGACCAAAGCTAACACAGTTATGCCCCCTAGACAAAGACAAAGACCAATTCCAAACCAAGGCAACAAGGTCAAGGCATGATGAAGAAAGGCTAAGTGTTGAGGATGTATGCTAAAAGACAAGGGTGCAAAGGCCTCAAGTAGCGCCTGTTTCTAAGTTTTCACCACTTGGAGATTTTTTTTTATTTTTCAATTTTTTTATATTTTTGCTACCAAGGCGCCTGTTTCCAAGTTTTCACCAAGGCACTTTTTCTATTTTTTTTTAATTTTTTGTATTTTTTTATTTTTTTGTATTTTTTCAGGACTTTATATGCTTTTTAAGATTTTTTCAGCATCATATATAAATTTTTTGGAATTTTTTTAGGATCAATAAGTATGTACAAAGGATTCCCCCAGACAGAACAGGCATCAAACTCCCAAGCAAGATCACATCATGCAGTCCCAATGTCTAGCAAGGTGGAGGACAAGAAGGATTAGCAAGCTGGTGGAAGAGATGAAAAATAAGAGAATGAAGGAGAATGAAGGGAAGAAATCCTCAAAGGAAAACTCCTCAAGAGTACCCAAACTAGGGAAAAATTATCATGTAAAGCACATTTGGACAAGCAATGAAAGGCCAGCATAGGACAAGTCACAAAAGCGTAATGCCAAAGAAGGAAAGGATGCAGTCCAAAGGAGTAGACATGTCAAGAGGCTTCATAGTATCGTGTTTTACTCTTTTTTTTATTAGATCAAGACCAAAGGGGAAAAGGATTGTGAAAGGCTAGAGTGAATGGAGAAAAAACATGAATGGAATGAAAGAAAGATCATCGTAAGATAGCTTACAAGATAGCCAAATGTTCATGGATAGGTCAACATTGCCAAGATCAAAGAGAGAAAACGGAATGGATGAAAAATGTAGAACTATGCATGATGCTTGATTGTTAGGTTTTCATCATGATACTTATCCAAGGTGCCACAAGGGAGTGGTTTTCACCATAGGATGAATTTATTTCTCTTTACTTTTGCTACCAAAGTGCTTGTTTCCAAGTTTTCACCAAGGCACATTTTCAATTTTTATTTTTTTCATTTTTTATTTTTTTTGGAAGAAGGCAAGCTTTTAGATAATACTCCTTGAAAGGATAAACCATGATATGCCAAGGATTCAAAATGATATTCTCAAAGATGCTGATAGGGAAAGGAAGATGGAAGAGAAAAATGGAGGATAAGGTTTTATGTAAAGCAAGTGAGGTTGGAAGATAGGAGGAATAGGCAAATGAGGAAAAGGGATAGAAGGTAGAAGGATAATGAATGGAAGGCTTGTGAAAGGATAGATGGAAAGGAAGGCTAGATCAACATCAACACACACCTTGAAGGGTGGTGAGAGGATGGAGAAAATGTGAATGAAGGAATATGGCGAATGTTTAGCAAAGGTTGTGGTTCAAGCGCATGGAATGGAAGAATGTTTTTGGAAAAAGATGAGGCGGAAGCCTTTGGAAGCTTGAATGTCAACTTCACTTTTTGTTCAATATTAGACTCTTTCAAGAGAGACTTTGGAATCCATATAGCCTTAGGATTTTCATTTCTTTTTTATGATTTAGAGAGAATATCTTCAATGATGGATTTTGGAACCCATACTTGTCTTGTAGTTTTCTTCTTAGATATTTCTTTTGACTTTATGCCTCCATGTCGATTAGAGGAGACATGGTGATCTTTTTTTTATGGATTCTTGTACTTCTTTTTCTTGTTTTGAACATTCAAGTTACTTCCAAAAGACTTGGGACTTGTGGAAGAAGGGAGATATGAATGGTTTAGATAGGTGGGTGGATGAAAAAGATTCAAGGGTATGCATCTATGTTGATCTTGAGGAAAGATAGGAGATGGAGGGACGTAAGGACCCAAGATGGATGATGAATTAGGAGAGTTAGGAGGGGAAAATGAAGGGACATAAGGGTATAAGATGGAAGGAAGACATGAAACCCTTAGTGGTGATGGAAGAGGTCCAAGGATGGAAGTGGAAGATGCAAAAGGATAATCAATAAGTTCATCAACATCTATATGACAACCAAGGACATCAGCATCTTTAGAGTGGGCATTAGGATTTTCAATAGGATCGTGAACATCTTGAATAGGAGCAACTTCTTCAATAGGATTGATCAAAGCTTGCAAAGACTTAGGAAGAGTAGAAAGTGGAAGCGAACATGGAGTGGTAGAACAAGAAGATGGAAGACTTTGATCTTGACAAGGATCTTTGGATAGTATAAGCGTATAATTTTTCTCTTGATTTTCAATAGGCTTAACATTAGAAGTAACAACATTGTTTTTAATAACCTTAATGGAAGTAAGGTCATCTTGATTGTCAATAAACCCAATGGTGTGAGTAGTAGCCTGATCTTGCTTAGGACAAGACTTAAGACATGGTGGAATAGAGCGTAAAGGATCAAAAGAACCATGAAACGGAGGAGATATATCATGAAGAGAATTGGATGATATGGAGGGTTCCTGATCTTGATCTTTCTTTATATTTTTTTTTTATCATTTTTAGAGTCCTCTTGACATGGAGCCACTTCTAAGGACAAGGAAGCATGTTGGAATTGTATGGAAGACTTTGGAGGAGATGGTGAAGGACTAGCTGAAGTAGGCATTATAGCGCATAAAGGCTCAGGCTCTTTAGGTTTAGCATTATTGAAAGTATTTGTAGCCAAGTGAAGGTTAGCTTGAGTTTCTTTAAGAGGTAGCCCTTGAGGATAACTATAGGGAACCGCATGAAAAGTATTAGGATCTTTGTTGGATGAATGATTTGTGAAAGATTTGGAAGACTCGAAATCATTAGGAAATGTATGGGTATTGGAGGAAGTAGGGGATGAAAGGGGACCATCACAAGAAAAAGGTCCATCATTAACATAATCTTTCTTGAGAGTGTGATCTTTATTTTTAGCATGAGAATTCTTAGAGGAAGGATTCTTATAATATTTATGTTTCAAATCAGCACGGTACATTTTATATTCCTCAATAGAAGTAGATGTATCATCTAGGTATTGTTCACAGAACTCATCAAAGTCTCTTTCAAAATTAGAATCATATGGATCACCATCATGATCTATCCAATAGGATGACCCTTTAGTAAGCATGAGCACACGATGAGGAGGACTCTTAGGAATAGAGGTTTCATAGGTATGACTATATGGTTCATCATCATAGCCATCATAATAGTCATCATAGTCATCAAAGGTGGGTGTGTCACTCTTCGTGGGAGAGGTATCACAAGGATTACTATATTACTCATATTGAGGAGTAAGACTCTTGGGAGAAATAGAAGAGGAATGAGATTGTGAAGAAGAGGAAAGTGAAGACGTAGTGGAGGAAGAAGTATTAGATAATGAGGAATGCGAATAATGTCTAGAAGAGTCATGATAAGACTTGGAATGTGAAGAAGAATGAGAAGACTTAGAAGATGAAGAATGTTTGGAAGGAGGTCATGATATGATCATGTCTATGATCCTAGAAAAGGTGTCTAATTCAATCATATTTTCTTTTATTTTTTCCCTAAATTTGTCACCCATGAGATATCCAGAAGGACTATTGGAGGAATAAAATTCTTCAAATTGAGCAATGAGTTCAATTCATCCATTCTCAAGAGAGGTTCCATAACAAGGTAGTTGAAATTCATGGTTCTAGAAGAGGAGGAATCAAGCATGGAAGTGAAAGAAGAGATGAATAGAAGAATGCAGACTAGATAATAAGAGGAAAAGAATCAAGAAGACATGAAGAATTTATGAAGAAGAGGAAGAAGCATGAAGGAAGAAGAAAATGAGAGACTACGAAGACATGGGAGATGTGGAAGAAAGGTGACCAAGAGTCATTTTGTGCAATTTGATACCATTTGAATTCATTTGGATATTGAGCAACATGTCATAGCACCTAAGATCTGAGATCTGGACTGACCAAGGAAGACTAGAAGTGACACAAATCAACTTCAGATTGCAAGCAGTAGTGAGACAGCAAAAGGAGTCTATGCGATAGTTTGCAAAGTACTGGGGCAATAGTTTTAGACCAGGCAATACTTCATGTTAAGCAGGGTGATAATTTCCAGGTAGCTCAGGCAATACTTTCCAAGCAAGCGAGGTGATATTCTTCTAGTGGTGAACTATCACATGATATTTTCTAGGATAGGGAGCAATACTGTTCCACTATCATACGATTCTTGACCAATGAGTGTCAAAATTTCAATTTTTAAGGCAATTTTGGTCCAAATTTCAATTTGAGGGTTGGTTTTTTTCGATCTCAATCACAGTAACAACAGTAAATTGATAGGTTTGCAAACATTAGGTGATCAAACATGTCTTCAAACACTTGAAACAAGGGCAAAAGCAACCTTGCCAAGACAAGCAATTGCGATATCAAAATTAAAAAATCCTATGAATACTACCACAAGTAGGCACATGAACATATACATACATTCATTAGAAAATCAATTTATATATATATATATATATATATATATATATATATATTAAAAATAAATTAAAAAGTTAACTTGATTTACATGTGTACATACTTCAAGTAAACATGTGAATATTTAAAACTTCAAACACACATGAAAGTTAATTTTCAAATGCATTTGTACATATATAAATTAAATATTTTTAAACATTTAAATTTAGGCATTTACATATGTACATGTAATATTTTTGAATATTTAAACATAATTTAAACTCATGCATTTACCCATGTATTCAATCATGGTACTAGAACTAACTCATGCATGCATATTTACTATTTTGAATGCATATTTGTGTACATAATTAAAAGCACGCATGAGAAAAATTAATTTAATACAAATTTCAAAAATCTGCCTCTAGATTCAAGTGACAATAATTTTGCTTGATAAATTTTAAATCAGTTTACTAGAGTTTGAATGTAAATTTCCATAACTAGGGAGGGAAAAATATTATATTTAAATTATACTAAAAGAAATGGTGAAAATATAATAATCTAGAAAGGGGTTCATGGGTCTTAATGGTCTTATGGATATTAAGGGTCTTAATTAGGTCTTAACCTGGTCTTAAGGGTCTTATGGGTCTTAAGGGTCTTATGCTCGCCTTAAGGGTCTTAATTAGGTCCTATTGCATCTTAAGGGTCCTATTAGGTCATAAGGGTTATTGGGTCATATTGGGTCTTAAGGGTACTATTGGGTCTTAAGGGTCTTAATTAGGTCCTCTTGGGTCTTAAGGGTGGACTATTTGGTCCTATTAAGTTCTATTAGGTCTTAAGTGGTCCTATTAGGTCTTAAGGGTCCTAATAGGTCCTATTCGGTGGACTAAATTAAGTCTTAAGTGGTCCAATTAGGTCTTAAGTGGTCCTATTAGGTCAGTAAGAGTCTAGTCCATTATGTTATAACTGTTACTTGAATAGGATAATTATGGGTATGGAAATGTGAATAGGGTTGAATAATATGATATGAAAGGGGGAATATAGGACCTATCCTTAATCCAAATTCTCAAAAGGAAAGATCCAAATGGATTAATCACAAAGAAGTGATCAATGCACAAATGAATCAAACAATGGAGAACATGAAGAAAGGAGGAAATCCTATAATCTACTATAGAAAGTATGTACTTGAAATCTTAAATGAATAGAAGGAAAATACTAACCTAAAAATAGGGAAAATTTGGGAAATGTTGATTTATGATGTCTGTGCACAATTTCAGAAAATTTGGCAACTTGCTCCGGACTAGAACTACTAAGACAGAGAAAACCCAGAAAACTTTTATCCTTTTGAGGTCAAGTCAACATTGACCCAGATAGTGGGGCACAAGCTTACCTAGGGACACAATCTTACCCCCCACTAAAGGTCATCCCTGACTTGAAATAGCTCTGACAGAAATTCTGTTCATGGATCTCAAAAGTTCATCGAAAAGGGTATCCAAATCTGAACTTCAATTTGCTTTCCTTTACCTGCATTTGCAAGAAAAATAGTTTTTTGTTTCTTGGATGGGGGGTTTGCCTTGGTCAAACCCTAGTTTGGAATCAACCTTGAAATGTAATTGAAATTACAATATGTATAAACAAAATAAATGGAACTATTCACCTTGCTTATGTTGAAGTCCTTGTGGAGGATTCAAATCTTTGAATCCACAAGTATGGATGCTCCAAATGAATGTAGAAATGTATGTAGGATGTCTCAAATCAATGGCATTAGATCTTCAATGCCAATCTTGAATGTATCTTTGCATAGGAAGAGGCTTGGATGAAAGTGGATGGAGAAATCTTCAAGGGGGATCCAAAGAGATTGAATCCTTCAATGGCTAACAATAGATCTCCTTCATGAATACTTGAATGCTTGAAGATGAATGAATTCTTTCTTTATTTCCTTCTCCTTCTTGCTTTCTTTCACATGAAAAGTGGATGCAATTGCTTGATTGTGGATGTGAAAATGAGAGAGGAAGGCTTCCTTTTATAGTGATCTATGGCACAAACTCCTAGAGAAGGCTGACATTCAAGAATTAAATCCTAATTAACCTTAACCCCTAGAAATGGACCTATATTAAATGTAATTTAAGAGTTTACCATTTTGAAATCTGAAATAGCCGACCCGGAAGTGGGAAAATAAAACTTTTCGAAGCCCGACATCCTAAAACTTCTGAAAACTAAAATTTGGACTTGGATTCAGGGACGAGGTTGACTCTACCCTAGTTCAGAGTCAAGATCAACCTTGACCTAGTTCATGGTCTAGGTTATCCTTGACCCAAAAATTCAAAGTCTCCAGTTTCTCAGAGAAAGTCTATCAAAAAGAGGCTGGAAACAGGGGAGAGAAGTAGAACAGGGGAAACAACCAGATCCATGCAAAGACCCAATCATGGTGCTTGATATGACCCCAGACCACTTACTCGAAGGGCTAAACACTCTTATCATGGAAGTGCTTCCATTTTAAGATGATACAGTACTATTAAGTCAGGTATTGGGTCTTAAGGGTCTTATAATGGGACATCCTATTAGGTCTTAAGGGTCCTATTAAATTTCTTAAGGGTAGGTTATATATGTTGAAAGTATTAGGTATTATTATGTCGTAAGGGTCCTATTATGTCTTAAGATTAGGTATTATTAGGTCTTAAGTATAATTTTGTCTGTCAAAAGAATATGTAAAGGATTTTAGATCTATATGTTCTTAATATATATATTTATTTTGAAAAATAACTTGGTGGGATATATATAATTTATATTTCAAGTAATCATTTTAAATAAATTTTATTGAAAAATTGTTTAAATTAACTATGTATTGTGTACTATTTACATTTTTTTAGGTTTTAGTTTACGTTTTGCATATATTATATATGTTTTTCTAGGATTTAGGTTTGTACGTTTAAGTTTCAAACTTCTGAGTTTATGTGTTGATTTTGTATATTTTAAGGAAAATACATTTCTAAGTTTTAATTTTACATTTATGTTTAGTTCATCAATAATATAGATTTCATAAATGGAAAAACAATAATATTTAAATTACAATGCTAAATTAAAAAATGACATTTTTTGCATATAAAATATAAAAAAAAATTAAAAAACACAAACAAATTAAAAAAATTTTAAAAAAATGTCCCCTACCTGGAACTCGGCCGAGTGGACACTGTTGCTCTTCGATCGCCAATTCTTAGCCCCTCAATGTGAAAATGAGGGGCTTTGAGCATGTGTTGGGGTATTTAAAAATCCCCGTTAGACTCGGCTAAGTAGGACTTGGTCGAGTCTCCCTCGCCACGTAGGTTCCATTCAGTGTTGCGTGGCACCTACGTATATTCAAGTGAATGGGACTCGGTCGAGTCCCACTAGGCCTAGTGTGATTTGGCCTAGTCGCCCGGGTTAGCTGAAAAGGTGACACTTGCTCGTACTTTTACCCTCATATGTGTAATCTTTATTGAGTTCAATAAATATGTCAACTCTGTCCCAAGAGATAAGGTACTAGCCCAAGGATTAATACTTTTCACCAACCAATTCAAATTAAAAGAAGAGTTTATTTTTTATGAAGGGTGCTCCCCTTAATACCACAAACACATAATAAAAATAGAGAAACAACAACAATATGCAAGAACAGAAAATTGGCTTCTTATTATCTCCACAAATGTGGAATTACAAACTTTCAGAATTACAGTATGCAAGCCACATGGGCATTCCCTTACAATATTCTGTAGGACAAAGCCTTGAACCAATACCTAGATCTACTACCCAGAACTGCCCTAGACAATAGTACGGGCCTTCTTTATATAGGCATTTTCCACCGCTTGAGAAGGTTCCAGAAATTTAGCCCTTAGGGCCGACCAAACTTAGAATTATTTTATTTTTCAATTTATTACATCAAAGTCGACTCAAAATAAATTTTGAAACTCGAACAAAAATTTTGAAGGAAAAATTATTTTTCGCCATTTCAAGTGGCTTGACTTTCGGAGACCATAAGTCATCACCAATTGACCCTACTGCCAATACCAAAAATATTCAATATCTTCAAAACTAGACCTGATCTAGCCATGAAACTTTACTGGCAGGCTGATATAACTGAGATGAACCTCCACATGTAAAATCAGAACATTTGGAGATTTATGACCAACATACTAAAAATAGCAAGTTTCCATAAATAGCAGCTCTGCACAAGATAGCCCTTATCGAATACAAAAATAGAAATATTTTTGGGTGATGCAAGATTGCTATTACACCCAGGATGCTCCTGCATCAGACACCCAGGGTAATTTGAGAAGTGACCCCGTCATGACTCAGGTGTGCGGAGGAAAACCAAGATGGTTAACCTCCTCCTTTGTTAGCCATGATGAATCTTCAACAGGTCATCCTTTCCATATGACCAAATACTCTTCATATGTCATGTTCCTTGTGCTTCTGCCAACATGACTATCCAGTATGTCTTCAATCTCCTTGATATCTGAACTGGTTGCTGGAATACTTCACTATGTTGTTGTAACCTCATCTTCAACACCTCCCTCATGATACTCTGTCAAATCTAAAATGTTAAACACTAGTGAAATATTTAGCTCAGTAGGCAATTCTAACTCATATACATTTCCTGAATCATGCTTCTTCAGTATCTTACATGGCCCAAACTTATTCATTTTCAACTTGTTATATGTACCAACCGAAAATCACTCCTTTCGCAAATGAACCATGACTTCATCTCCAACCTAAAATTTCTTATGCCTCCTTTTCTCATCTACCTTAGCCTTATACTGCACATTCATCTTGGTAATATGCTTCCTCACCTCCTCATGGATGTTCTTCAAATATTCTGCAAAATCCTCAGCTTCAGCACTACTTATTTCTCCTTTATCTATCTTTCTCAATTCGGATGCAAAGTGGGACTACTCCCATATACAATCTGGAATAGTGATTTACTAGTGCTCTTGTTGACAGAATTATTCTATGCAAATTCTATCTGTGGTAAAATCAAATCCCATCATGTTGGCTTATCTCCAACCAAACATCTCAGCAAATTTCCCAAACTCCTATTCACCACCTCTGTTTGTCCATCAGTTTGTGGATGATGTGATGAACTGAACTTCAAATCTATCTTCAACTTCTTCCACAATGTATGCCAGAAGTATCCAACAAACTTAGTGTCCCGATCTGAAACTATGGTCTTTGGCAAACCATGTAGTCTCACTACTTCTCTGAAAAACAATTTTGCTACATGAACATCATCATTAGTCTTCTTGCAGGGAATAAAATGTGTCATCTTTGAAAATCTTTCAACTACCACAAAAATTGAATCATGTCCCCGCTATGTCCTCGGTAATCCAAGAACAAAGTCCATACTGATATCCTCCCAAGGCTTCTCTGGTACAGGTAATGGCTGATACAACCCTGTATTCTACTTCACTCCTTTCGCCATCTAACCTACTCTAAAACTCTGTACAAACTTCTTGACATCTTGCTACAACTATGGCCAATAATAATTCTCACTAACCAAAGCAAGGGTTTTATCCCGACCAAAATGTCTAGCCAATCCTCCACTATGCTTCTCTTTGATGAGATTCTCCCTCATAGAACTTTGTGGAATGCACAACTGACTCTCTCTGAATAGCATATCATCCTAGATGATAAAATCTAGCCACTTCATTCTATCTAGAGTAACAGGTTCTTTACAAGCTTTCCAAGCTTCACCAAAATCAAGATCCCCTGGACAAATTCTTGAGTTCCTTGAACCCAACCACTTCAATCTACATTTCTATGAACAATAGTTGCCTTCTGCTAAGAGCATCTACAATCCTGTTAGACTTCCCACTCTTGTGTTTCAAAACAAATGTATAACTCTGCAAAAACTCAACCCATTTCAAATGTCTTTGATTCAACTTTCCTTGACTATTCAAATATTGCAAAGCTTGATGATAAGTATACAAAACAAAATCCTTAGGAAGCAGATAGTGTCTCCACTTCTTCAATGCCTGAACTATAGCATAAAACTCCTGATCATAAACAAAATATTTTATCTTGGCATTATTTAACTTCTCACTGAAATAAGCCACAGGTTTGCCTTCTTGGCTCATAACAGCTCCTATTGTAGTACCGCTAGCATCACAGTCTACTTGAAACACCTTATTAAAATCTGGAAGTGCTAAAATAGATTGTTCTGTAACTTTTTGTTTCAACAATTGAAAACTCTTTTCTACCCCATTAGTCCACTTAAACTCTTTTCTATCCCCTCTCATTGTTTCAGTCAAGGGACCACAAATACTACTAAAATTTCTGATAAACTTCTTGTAAAAACTAGCTAGACCATGAAAAGATCTTACCTCGGTAGCACTCCTTGGAGTAGGCCATTCAAGGATAGCCTGTACCTTCTTTGGGTCCATTTTTAGACCTTCTATTGAAACTAAAAATCTCAAATACACTAACTCTTTCTTCACAAAACTGCACTTCTTCAAATTAATCCACAATTTCTCATCTCTCAATTTCTCAAACACCATACAAATATGCATCATATGTCCTCCAATGTCTTGCTAATGATCAAAATATCATCTAGGTAAACAATGACAAACTTACTCAGAAATTCTTTCAGAACCTCGTTCATGAGCCGCATGAAAGTGCTCGGTGCATTGGTTAGCCCAAAAGGCATGACTAACCACTCATATAGTCCTTCCTTTGTCTTGAAGGTAGTCTTCCATTCATCTCCTTCTCTTATCCAAATCTGGTGATATCCACTCTTCAGATCTATCTTTCAGAAATACATAGCTCCACTCAAACAGTACATAATATCATCCATTCATGGCAATGGAAATCGGTACTTGATTGTGATCTTGTTTATTGCTCTAGAATCTGTACACATCCTCCATTCTCCATTCTTCTTTGGTGTTAATACTGCTGGTATAGCACAGGGACTCAGACTCTCTCGAATCAACCCCTTCTGCAATAACTCATGTACTTGTCTGTTCAACTCTTCACTTTCTATTGGTGTCATTCTGTGTGCTGCCTTGTTTGGAAAACTAGCTCCTGGAATCAAATCCATCTGATGACTGATCTTGCTTACCAGTGGTAATCCATCAGGTACATTATCAGATACAATATCCTAAAAATCATTCAACAAATCTGCAACCTCTACAGGTACATCCTCTATTTCCTTTTTACTAACTTTTGGAATTACAGCAAAACACACATGCTCATGCCTCATACCATCTAGGAATTTTTTTCCATCAACAAATGTTATTCCTGCATTACCACATACCTTTTCTTCGGTCTCCTTCAATGGCTTTAGCTTATGTCGCACTCTATCCTTTGTTAGGGAATAGGTATTCACATGACCATTGTGTACAACACATCTATCAAACTACCACGGCCTACCCAACAACATATGACATGCATCCATAGATATGATATCACATAGTACCTCATCTTGGTACCTGCCGATCTTGAACTTTACTAGGCACTATTCACTGACCATGACCTTGTGGTCATCCTGCACCCAGGAAATCCGATATGGATGTGGGGGTTTTTGCCTTTTCAGCTTCAACTTTGTCACCATCTCTTCTGACACCAAATTATCAGTGCTTCCACTATCAATAATCACATCACAACATTTACCCTCACACTTGCATCCAATGCAAAACAGGCTCCTCCTTTGTTCCGGTTCATTCTTACCACTCAGCAAGACTCTTTTGTTAATCAACGTTTCTCCTCTTTTAGCATCTTCAAAATTTGATGATCTGGCATCTTCATCTACCTGTGCAACTCTGGCCTGGCCTTCATTCCTCCTATCCGCCCTTCCTTGGCATTGAGGACATTCAAATGCCCTTTGACCTTCTTCTCCATAGTGAAAACATGTTCCATGGAAGCCTCCTCTTCCTCTCTGATCTCCATTGTTCTAATCTTGGAAATGATTGGAATTGTTTCCTCTCTAAGTTTGACTGCTACTGGCCTCATCCTTCTTTTTTAGATTTTCATTTTGGCCTCCATATGACCGTCCACCAAATCGTCCACCGTGACCTCTTCCATTTTGTCTGCTCTCGAACTTCTTGTTCAACTTTTCCTCCACTTTTATGGCAAACTGGTATGCCTCTTCAATACTATTTATTCAAACCAAATTCAGCTCCTCCTAAATGCTCGGCCTCAACCCATTAAGGTAATGGGAAACTTTCTCCTTATCTGCTTCTACATGGCCTATTCTGATGAGGATTCGATAGAACTCCTCTGTATACTCCTAAACAGATCTTCCTGCTTGCTTCAAACTTTGCATCTTCTTCAGTAGGTCAAGCTCATAATCAATAGGAATGAACTGTCACTTCAATTTATCCACCATCCGATCCCATCTTGTGATTTTATCCTTCCCTCTTCTATTTCACTCCAATTGAATCTCTTGCCACCAGATCTTTGCATGACCCTTCAGTCTGGCCTTCGCGAATTTGACCCTATCAGGATCCTCAATATCTTCATACTCAAAATATTCTTCACATTCATTGATCCAGTCGATCAATTCTTCTGGGTTAATATTTCCAGAAAATGTCAAAACCTCGATCTTAGGTCTTTTCTCGATCTTGAAAATGGCCCAAAAAAGCCTTTCTTCTTCTTGATTCAAAATTTTGCCTTCTTCTTGATCGTCATTTCCTTCTTCGGCTTCATCCTCACTTTCATCTCTGACATTAAGATTCATTCCTATGTGAATCTCTTCTTGCAATGCTCGCACTTGTCTCTAGAGTGCTCTAACCTCAAGTGTTACAACACCAGCTCTTCCGCCACATTCCCTTCGTGGAGGCATTTTCACGATGCGCGCTGAAACCCTAACCACGGTCCTGGTGCAAACTACCTCACAGTCGGTGATCTATTTACACACTCAAGAACTCCTACCCTAATACCACTTGATGAAGGGTGCTCCCCTTAATACCAAAAACACATAATAAAAATAGAGAAACAACAACAATATGCAAGAACAGAAAATTGGCTTCTTATTATCTCCACAAATGTGGAATTACAAACTTTTAGAATTACAGTATGCAAGCCACATGGGCATTCCCTTACAATATTCTGTAGGACAAAGCCTCGAACCAATACCTAGATCTACTACCCAGAACTGCCCTAGACAACACTACGAGCCTTCTTTATATAGGCATTTTCCACCGCCTGAGAAGGTTCCAAAAATTTAGCACTTAGGGCCGACCAAACTTAGAATTATTTTATTTTTCAATTTATTACATCAAAGTCAGCTCAAAATAACTTTTGAAACCCGAACAGAAATTTTGAAGAAAAAATTATTTTTCGCCATTTCAGGTGGCCCGACTTCTGAAGACCATAAGTCATCACCAGTTGACCTGATTGACTATTATAACCCCATTTCAGAAAGGCCACAAAGTGCTCTACAAGCTTGATTGGCACAAGTGCATGTCACCCAAATTTGCGACCTCATCTGAGGCCTCTAAAGCTTTCAAAACTGAGTTCAAAGTTTTTGTACCCTGCTGCCAATACCGAAAATCTTCAATATCTTCAAAACTAGACCTGATCTAGCCATGAAACTTTACTGGCAGGCTGATATGACTGAGATGAACCTCCACATGTAAAATCAGAACATTCTGAGATTTATGACCAACTTACTAAAAATAGCAAGTTTCCATAAATAGCAGCTCTGCACAAGATAGCCCTTATTGAATACAAAAACAGAAATATTTTTGGGTGATGCAAGATTGCTCTTACACCCAGGATGCTCCTGCATCAATTTTCTATTCATAGGAGTAGTTATAGAGTAGGGTTTTTCTCTCATATGATTATGAATTGTGTATGACATCAAAATAAAGCTAATTTTTGTAATACCCCAAAAATGGGCTATAGGTTCATTAACCTCTTACATCAACAAATCGAATGAAATCAACATCAAAGTTTTGACCTAAGGCACATCTGCACATCAGTTTATCAAAAATTAATTTTATCCTAATTTTACATCAGAGAATATTCCTTGAAATATTCTTGTTATCCTAATTATCTTTGATTTAACAATTATTTGGCGATAAATCTTATTTATCCTACAGTTTGGTTAATTGAATATTCTAAATATTTAATTAATCAGATTTAATTATTTCACTTAATTATTTAATTAAAATTTAATTCAATTTATTCCTAAATCGTATTATTTAATTTTGACAATAAATCAAAAATCTTATGACTAATTGATTAAATTCTTATTTAATTAATTAATTTGAGTTGTCAATATTTAATAATATAGTTTTGAATAAAAGTTTGATTTAATAATTGATTAACCCATGCATCATTTATTCTTAAATTTAAAATCAGTTAAGTTGAGAATAAATCACTTTATTTAATTAATTCATAATTATCTATGCACATTTGAAGGAGTAGTTAAACTTTAAATCAGAAAATCAATTCAAGTTGTTATCTTTTGGAAACTCAACATTTATTTTGAGTTGAAAATTGATCTAAACTTCTGATTTAAGTTAAAAAAAACTATTTTTGCATGATTTGCATGATTTTGTGAGTTGATATGTTTCTAATTTTTTGTTAACTCAAAAATCAACCTGAATTTATCAAGAGTGATTTATGGCTTTTATCAATGCATCCTCAAGCCGTAGATTTCTATAAAAACAAGGCTCATCTCTTCACAATTATCAACCCTCAAATTTGCACAATTACTCTGGCGAATTTGCGATTGAAGGATTAAGCACTTGCGACAGGCGATTTTGTGAGATCTTTCATTATTGGTCATAGTTTTGCATAGTTCTCATATCATAGTTTTCATATCGTAGCATTCATATCAATTCATATCATTCTTAGAATAATCTACATATCATTTCAATTCATCTAGATTATATTCATTCAAGTTTTTCATTCTAATTGCATACAAAATCCAAAAAAATAGATTAATCTGCATTCATACAGTCTCTCATTCTTTTGCATTCAAATCCTTCATTTAGGTGTTTCATTGTCACTAATCTCAATTTCAATCTGAGAACATCATACTCGCACCTACTAGAAGGCAGTAAATCACCTGGTTAGCATAGTTTCATTTATCTGCAGATTTTGATTTTGCTAACCTCTAATGTTTTACTAAAGTGTTATGTCCACAGCTTGGTACAATTTTCACACACATTTCTGGCGCCCACCGTGGGGCTTTGAAATGGGTTTTTATTTCATTTCTATCAATTTCTATCTATTTTCTATCATTTTCTGATCAATTCTATGATTTTATTCTCTGTTTGTACAATTTCTATATGAGTTTTGTCAGAAACTTGTGCCAGGACCCTTTGAGTGTCATACGACATTTGGCATTTTTGAGGGTCATACCAAAAACTACACATTATCATTTGGAGGCTTATTTGTCATACGGTCAGGTACCCACTGTCGTACAAGTTTCCTGAAAGTCATGCTAGAGGTGACCCACTGTCGTATGAGATTTGGATTGTCGTATGAGAGGTAACCCATTGGCATACGAGTTTTCATACCAGGATTCAATTGTCATTTCAGATTTTTAGGTAGTTTGTCATATTTGATTTTCAGATTTAGACTAACGGCTAACCCTAACAATTGAACTTTGTTGTTTCTGATTGATCTTTGTTGATTTTGATTGGGAAAGCGCAACTAAATTGCTAAAATAGGTAAAATCTACTAAGTGCATTGCGAGGAATTCATGTATCCTTTTACAACTAATAACACTTCGATTTGGACATTTAAAATGAACTCTCTTGTGTCAAGCTTGTGTGACTTTTCCTGCTTTCATATCACAGACTTCAATTTTTTGGGCTATAAAATGAACATAGATTTTCTTTTTGCATATCTGTTACACATAGTAAATAGGCCCTATGAACACTATTTGTGGATGATCTTGAGAGAGTAGGCTTATTTTTCTTGTTCTCGCATGCGAAGCTCTTCTTGATGAAGGATCCCCTTGTAGGTAGGGAGGATGTTGAGATTGTCTTGCATTCTACTAAGTTTTTGAGTCTTCAGCTTTTGATCGATACATTCTCTCTCCAGAGAGATTGGTAGACCATAAGTGGTTGACATCATAGATCTTAGTGAGATAATTTCAATCTTAGCATGTTGGATTAATCTATCTACTTTGTTTTGGTGAAGTGAAGAGGCTAGGCGATTATGCTCTTCTTTTTGGATGGTACCAAAAACCTAGATCCTTGAATCTAATCTAGTCCCCCTGTGGTATCTTTTGTGAGTCACCTTTAGAGAGGGTTAACCATAGTGGACATTCCCTTAATTGGGTCAACCACATGGACGGCACCTCAAGCAGTAATAGCCATTTTCACCGTAGTAGCAGCAGCCTCTATATAAATTTCTTTGTGGAAGAAATCTCCACAAGTGTGGTCTTTTGTTGGGCTGTTAGATCTCCTAGAAGCTCCTGATTGATTAAATTCTCAAACTGTGTCAAAACCCTGGTGCACCTGGATTGGAGTTCACCCTTTTGAGATCATGAAAGTTGCAGAGTCAGACCATTACTACAAACCCTAGTGAGTTCAAAAATTTTCATTTTCTAGGACTATGTGTGTTATTGAAAAACTTTTGAGAACATACACAAATAACACTCCTATGGATTAGCACAATAAGTCACTATTGCTTGTTCATGCGCGAGGTTGCTTTTGTCCTTGTTTATTATTTTTAGATGATTGCTTTCTACCCTCACTTGTTGTTTTGCGTACTTGATATCTACTTGGTTACTTGAGATGAACTATTATACAGATCTTCAAAACTGGATAGAAAATTTTGCCGACAATCTGAAATTGAAAACCTAAAAATTGCAAAATTTGAAGCAAAATTCCTTTCTAGAGTCAAAAGTCATCCCACAAGATCAGAAAGTCATACGAGTTTTAAGCATTTTTCATTCAGAACCCCTAGATTGTCGTACAGGAGCCTATACATTGTCATACGAGCTTTGTTAATAAAATTAAACCCAGGAGCCTATACATTGTTGTACGAGCTTTGCTTGGAGAAACTCATATCAAAATTTTCAAAAACTTGTCAAATTTGTCAGGAATTTTTCATCTTATGTCAAAAACTTGTCCAAATTATCTTCAAATTCAGTCTTCATACAAAACAGCTAAGTGTTGTGAGCTCGTGTCTGCCATCTTTTGGGTGTCTACCCATACTACTAGAGCACAGTACCTTCATTTATGTCCAATCTAATCTTCAATCAATCCAATCTTGACAAGGTTGCATCATTTGATCTTCTTGAATCAATTCATTCTTCAATGTCTTCATCTTTCTCTTTTTCTTTGTCCAAGGTTAATGGTGGAAACTAGAGCTTCCTCACACAAAAAATCCAGAGAAGCACCCAATACCTTACCTTTGTCCACTCACATGGGTCCAACCTTTGAGCAACTCTACAATTCAGGTCTTTACAACGATGACGGTCTTGGCAATCTTTGATTAAAAACTGATTACATACGCCCCCTCCATCAACCCACGGAGGTGATCAACAAACTCCACATCAATCTATCCCAGGGAGTCATAAAACTCCAAACATGTCTCAAGGAGGGACAAACCACGGGTCTCAAGGACATCACTATCAACATGGTGCAGATCAAGAACCCACACCTTCTGAAATTGCTTGATATCAAAATGATAATGACTTCAAGAAAATGATGAGGCATTTCTTGAAGGAAGACAGAGAAACATACTTCCTAGATTTAGCTCACCAAGGGGCTAAAGTTCCTCCCAAATTTAATGTTGAAGATATCATTACGCTTGAGGAAGAAACTCCAATCACCGCTATGACAAAATAGATGCATGTCATGCAAGTCAAGCCTAATAAACTCTAAAAATAAAAGGAACCTAAAGAGTTTTCCATGGAGGCTCTATGCCCTTTTCCATTTGATAAAGACTTGTACATGTCGCCATTCCCTAAGTATGATAAGTATGATGGAAACTCTAATCCTCAAGATCATGTTAGAGAATTTTGTACTCAATCTATGGATTTCATGCATGAACTGACCTATCTAATCCATCTTTTCCCTCAATCTATGGGAAGGTCAGCTATTCATTGGTTCTCAAAAATGCCTCCAACTATCAAAACTTTCAAGGAGTTAATCAAACTATTGTATCAACAACACTCCTACAACATCCAACATCCGGTCATGATGATCAACATCTGCAATCTGAAACAAAACTCGAGAGAACCATTCCTAACTTTTCTCAAAAGATGGAGGAAAAAATTTTCTCCATATGCCAGACCTATTCCAAAAACTGAGAAGCTGGAAATTTTCATTAACAATCTTGTTGCAGAACTCAACTACCATTTGCAAATGAAAAATCATACATCCTTTGATGAAATGGTAGAAAATGCAATCAAAATTGAAAAAGTACTTGTACAAAAAGGAGACATATCACTTCACAAGGGCAAGTATGAATTTGCATCTAATTCTAAAGACAAGAATAAAAACTGGAACAAGAATAAAGGCGTCGTCACAGATGGTGTTGTTGATACTATCTGCGCCCCATCTAAGGCACTTGCTTTCAATCTCACTGTTGGCACCCAAGCCATCAAAGCTTCTGAAGCTAAAGTAACAAAATCTAACAAGAAGCCATCTGACTATAAACCTTAGGCTACATATCTTAAACGTAAGTTTACTCCTCTTGGAGAGTCCTTGGAATCTGCCATGAAAACTCTATTGGCCAACAACATCATCACCTTGCCAGAGATAAAAGTCTTTGATCCTGAACCTAAACTGAAATGGTGGAGAGAGCACGATTTCTGTGACTTCCATCACAATAAGGGTCATAAGACTAATAACTGCATACGCTTGAAACACATCATACAAGACAAAATTGATAATGGAGAAATCATAATTGACAATCATAAAAGCAATAATGATCATACAGCATTCACAGAGCCATTTCCAAAACATGGTCAAGGAGATTCATCTTCTCAACCTAATGTGGGTGCTAAAGTCAATTCTGCTTACTCTGAAAATAACATTGTCATCAATATGGTTGAACCATGCCTAGCTGAGCATTGCAATATCATCACAATTGTAAGAAAGGATAGGGATAATCAATTAGTGAATGCAGTTACTTGATCATAAGCTCAGGCGCATCTGCAAGGACAAATCCTAGATTCATCAAATGTCCCTAAGATTCCCTTCAATCTTTCATCTACTTTTAAATAGAAGGCTGCCTCTAAATCTGTTAGGAATGGTAATACTGAGAGGGGGGGTGAATCAGTTTTCATTGTATTTTATCTTTTTACTTTAATCTTTATCCTAAACTTAAATGCTTAAGTACTGAATTAAACATTCACATAAACATGAAACATGATATCAACACATGACACCAATATGGTTACAGGAAAACCCAAATAGGTAAAAACCCCGGTGGGAATTGACACCCACTGTAATACCCCAAAAATGGGCTATAAGTTCATTAATATCCTACATCTTCAATTCGAACGAAATCGACATCAAAGTCCTAACCTAAGGCACATCTAAACATCATCGAATCATAATTGATTATCTTAAATTCTGCATCAGGGAATATTCCTAGTAATATTCCTAATCATCATAATTATCTTTAATTTTATAATTATTTGGCAATAAATCACATTTATCCTAAAGTTTGATTAATTGAATATTTTCATATTTAATTAATTAGATTTAATATTTGCCACTTAATTATGTAATTAAATTTAATTATATCTATTATTAATTGTATTATTTAATTTTGACAATAAATCAAAATTCCTATATTTAATTGATTAAATTCTTATTTAATTAATTAAAGCATGTTGTCATTATTTAATAATATAATTTTTAATAAAAATTTGATAAAATAGTTAATTAACCCATAAATTAATTATTTTATTTCAAAAATCAGTTAAGTTGGAAATAAATCACTTTATTATTAAATTAATTCATAATTAAAATATGCACAATCATAAAAGCAGACAACTATCAATTATCAATTAAAGCTAAACTCTAATTTGAGTTAAAGCTTAGCTTTTGCATATTTTTGTGAGTTAATTATCCTTTATTTAAAAATAACTCAAAAATCAACCTAAGTTATTTGAGTGATTTATGGCTTTTTTTCATGCACCTCCAAAGCCCTGGATTTCTATAAAACCAAGGCTCAGCTCTTCATAATTCATCTCTCAATCATCTCGCAAATTGCAAACTTACTCTACAAGAATCATAGCATATCAGATTTGGAGAATTTGCACAATTGGAGCTTGAAAGAATCAACTTGCGAATTCAAAGCTTTGTGAGATCAATTTCAATTGCATAGTTTTTATATCTTAGCATAGAATTTCATAGTTTTCATATCATTGTTAGAATCTTCATTGTTAGATCATTTAGCATCCATAGCATATCAGTTTATCATTCTTATTGCATAGAAAATATCAAAAATATAGATTAATTGCATTCAATTTCATATCCATCTTTTGCATTCAAATCTTTCATTTAGGTGTCATCTAGGTCACTGATCTCGATTACAATCTGAGAACATTAATCTCGCACCTACTAGAAGGTAGTAAATCACTTGGTTAGATTAGATTTCAATTTTGCATGATTTCAATTTTTGCTAACCTCTAATATTTTACTGAGTGTTGTGTCTATAGATCAAGTACAATTTTCACACACACATTTCTGGTGCCCACCGTGGGGCAACCCATCTTTGCATGCTGATTTTGATTCTTGGAGCTAAAACCCTAAAGTTTCAAAGATTTAATTTTATCTCCCAAACGGTTTGGAGTTTTGGTCTGAAATTTGTTTTACAACTTGGAGACATATCAAGGAAGCTTTGAAAAAAAATTTAGAATTTTTTAAGTTATTTTGAATTTTTAATAATTTTTTTTCAATTTTTCATAAAAAATTAATATCTGACGCAAATCAGCATATTTTTCTGAAATTTTTACATTTTTGAAAAGATCTTCAAATCCTATAGGGGTTTTATTATTTATGTTTTAAATTTGGATGCAATTTAATAGCTCAAATAGTCAATTTGCAAAAACTGGTCTATTTTCATAAAACGGGTCTCTAGGGCACAAATGAAGAGATTTTTCTAAAATTTTTACATTTTTGGAAATCTCTCTATTTTTAAGTAGGGGTCTCTATTCTGAATTTCTATTTTTGTGGCCAAAATCATATCAAAAAAATTAGATCTTGTTGACTAGGTCAAATGTAGTGCAAAAAAATTAATTAAAATTTTATGATGGGTATGCACTTATTTTTCATATGATTCAATGCATGATATGAGTTGTCATTTAGATTAATTTATGATTATTATTGCTCCTAACAATTGATTTTTAGAGCTAACCCTATGGTTTTCATAAGTTGAATATATTTTGCATATCTTGTTTGCTTGTTTGCTTGTTGGAGAGTTCGTCACTTGCTTGCATGGAAAAGCTCAAAAAAAATTGCTAAAAATTAGGTAGAATCTACTAAGCGCGTTGCGAGGATCATGAGGTATTCTCCTTTTTTTGAAAATATTTCTATTTGGACTTAAAATAAATCTCTTATGTGTCAAGCTTGTGTGCATCTTTTCATGCTTTTGATCTATTTCTACACACTTGCATAATTTGATACTAGGTTGTGATCCCTTAAGGATTCATTAAGTAGTCTTAGAATACTTGTGATTGATCTTGATTTCTATCTTGGGTTATTAGACTCGCTAATCTTCTGGCCCCTCATTTCCGCCCCGTGGTTGCAATCTCAGCATCATAAAGGGGAGGGGTCAACAGGACAGAAGCGTTAAGTGTTCCACTTGGCAACCCTTTTGTGCTTTTAGGAACTCACTTGTTTTCTAAGTTGTGGACTCATTTTCAGCTTGTGTGAGGTGTTAAGTGTTCCACCTTTTGGACTCATCTCATATTTTCTTTAAGCGTTAAGTATTCCTCTTTCTACTTTTTGGATGCTTTTGGTAGATTTTCTTTCGGGAATATATCTGTGCTCACATAGTAATTAGGCCCTATGAACACTATTCATGATTCTTGAGAGATTGGATTCTTAGAGAAATCTTTCTTGACGACAGAATCCTTGTAGGTAGGGAGGATACTTAGTGCGTTTCACATTCAACTTGGTTAGTGCATCTTCTCTTATTGATCGACATATTCTCTCTCCGGAGAGGTTGATAGATCACGTAGGGTTGATATCATGAGCTTTGGTGAATCAAAATTAGTTAGTGCGTCTTCTCTTATTGATTGATACATTCTCTCCCCAGAGAGGTTGATAGATCATGTGGAGTTGATATCACAGACCTTGGTGGAACAAAACTTTGTCTTAGCATGTCGGATTAATCTGCTTGCTTTGTTTGGGTTAAAAGTGAAGAGGTGTCAAAACCTTGAATCTGGAGCCAAGTCCCCTTTTGGTATAAATCTATGAGTCACCTTTAGAGAGGGTTAACCGTAGCAGACAATCCCTTCATAGGGAAAACTGTG
This sequence comes from Chamaecyparis obtusa, assembly GCA_027943335.1. Classification (NCBI taxonomy): domain Eukaryota; kingdom Viridiplantae; phylum Streptophyta; class Pinopsida; order Cupressales; family Cupressaceae; genus Chamaecyparis; species Chamaecyparis obtusa. The sequence continues at coordinate 951,672 of BSBK01007538.1, forward strand.
TTGATGGAACCTCAAGTGGTAATAGCCATTTTCGCCATGGTAGTGACAGCCGCTATATAAATGTCCTTGTGGAAGAAATCTCCACAGGTATGGTTCATTGTTGGGTTGTCAGATCTCCCTAGCAGCTCTTGAAGATTAAGTTCTCAGACTGTGTCAAAACCCTGGTGCACCAGGATTGGAGTTCACCCCTTTGAATCATAAAAGTTGCAGAGTCAAACCATTACTAAAAACACTAGAGAGGTCAATTTTTCATTCTCAGGTATATGTGCGTTATTGCAAAACTTTTCAGAACATACACTATTAGTACTCTCAAGGATTAGCATAATTAGGTCACTTGATTGTTCATGCACAAGGTTGCTTTTGCCCTTGTTCATTTTTTTCAGACGTGCTTGGAATCACTTGCTTGCTGTTCTGCGTGCTTGTTTATCTACTTGGCTATTAAAAATGATCAAATCTGGTATAACCTTCAAAATTTGGACAGTACAATTTGCAAACAATCCAAAACTGAAGACCTTAAATTTTGCAAAAATTGACATAAAATTCTTTCTGGAGTCAAAAGTCATACGAGTTTTGTCAAGTGTCATTTCAGTATTGCCCATCTGTCGTATGATTGAGAACCCAGTGTTGTATGAGTTTTCAAACCAGCAAATTCAAGAAAGTCAAAACCCTGTTAGCAACTGTCGTATGATATTGACAACTATCATTTCATTGCTACCCAACTGTCATACAAATTTAGCAACTATCATTTCATAGACTGCCTAGTGTCATACAAGTCTGCAGAGTGTCGTTTGGAAAAATTTGAGAGAGTTGTCAAAAATTGTCAAATTGCAAGATATCCAATGTTTCCAGCCTAGTTCTAGAATCTGTCAAAAATATCATTGTGTCAGGAACAGAGCAATAGCTATTGAGCATTCTACCATTTTCTGAGTTTGATCTTTTGAATCTGATCTAGTCTTCTATTTGATCAATTTGAGTCCTTTTTATCTCGTGTCAAAACCTTGTCATAACTATCAATCTTCAAAAATAGACTAAGTGTTGAGAACTCGTGTCCGCTATCTTTTGGGCGATCTATCCCATACATCCAGGGCACAGCTTCCTTCACCCACATCTCATCAGATCTTCAAAACTATCATAATCTTGACAAGGTTGCACCATCTGATTTTCTCGAATCAAATTGTTCTTCAGTTGTCTTCGTCCTTTTCTTCTGTTTCATTCAAAGTTAATGGTGGAGACCAGAGCTTCTTCACACAAGAAATCAGAAGAAACATCTCAGCACTTACTTTTGACCAATACCCCAGGTCCAACTCTTGAACAACTCATCAAGTCAGGTATCTACGAAGATGACGGTCTTGGTAACTTTTGATTGAAAACTGGTTACATACCTCCTTTGTCAACTCACAGAGGTAATCGGCAAACTCCTCAATCTATTCCAGGGAGCCCAAAAACTCCTACCATGTCTCAAGCAGGGACAAACCATGGTTCTCTAGGAGGAGGGTCCCAAGGACACCATTCTCAACATAATGCTGACCAAGAACCTACCCCCTCTGAAATCCATCGATGTCAGAATGATGATGAATTCAAGAGAATGATGAGGCATTTCTTGAAAGTGGATAGAGAGGCATACTTTTTACAATTAGCCTAGGAAGGGGCTAAGCTTCCTCCCAACTTTAACATTGATGATATAATCACACATGAGGAAGAAACTCCACTCACAACTATGACAAAATAGATGCATGCTATACAAGTCAAATTTAACAATCTTAAGAAGGAGAAGGAACCCAAGGAGTTCTCCATGGAGGCCCTATGTCCTTTCCCGTTCGACAAAAACTTGTATATGCCACCATTCCCAAAAAGAGTGGAGATACCAAAGTATGACAAATATGATGGACACTCTGATCCTCAAGATCATGTCAGAGAGTTCTGTACGCAATCCATGGAATTCATGCATGAACCGACTTATCTAATGCATCTTTTTCCTAGATCCTTGGGAGGAGCATCCATTCAGTGGTTTTCAAGATTACCTTCTACGATCAAAACTTTTGAGGAATTGATTAAATTGTTTTATCAACAATATTCCTAGAATATTCAACATCTGGTCACCATGATCGATATCTGTAACCTCAAGCAATATCCAGGGGAATCATTCCTAACTTTCCTCAAGAGGTGGAGAAAGAAGTTCTCTCTATATGCTAGACAAATTCCCGAAATGGAGAAACTTGAAATCTTTATCAATAACCTTGTTCTAGAGCTCAATTATCCATTACAAATGCAAGATTATGTATCTTTTGATAAAATGGTGGATAATGCAATCAAGATTGAGAAAGTACTTGTCAAGAAAGGAGAAATCACACTTCAAAAGGACAAGTCTGAATCTGGATCTAGCTCAAAAGATAAAAATAAGATCTGGAATAGAAACAAAGGTATCATCTCTGATGGTGTTGTTGACACTATCCGCACCCCATCAAAGGCACCGGCCTACAATCTCACCCTTGCCACCAAAGCCATTGAAGCTTCAGAGCAAAAATCTGCTGAACCATCTCCAAAGAAGCCATTCAAACGATGGGATAATAAATGAAAGTTTACTCCCCTTGGAGAATCTTTGGAATCTTCCCTGAGAATCCTGATAGCTGATAACATGATCTCTTTACCACCAATCTGAAACCTTGATCCGGATCCAAAAAAATATTGGTGGAAAGATAATACATTATGTGCTTTCCATCGGACTAAAGGCCACAGAACTAATGGATGCTTCCACTTGAAGCATACCATTCAAGACTTGATAGATCAAGGGGACATCACGATCGATAATCCTACTAGCAATAATGATCACACAGCATTTACAAAACTGTTTCCACAACATGGCAAGGGAGTTTCCACTTCTCAGCCTAACATGGGGGCAAAAGTCAACTATGCCTACCCTAGAAACAATGCTGTCATCAATATGGTTGAACCATATCTCTCTGAGAGCTGCAATGTCATCATGATTGTACGAAGAGACAGAAATCATTCCTCAGCTAATGTGGTTACCAGATCACAAGCTCAGGCTCATCTGAAAGGACAAACACCAAGTTCATCTAATGTCCCTAAGATACCTTTCAATCTCACATCTGCTTCTAAACAGAAGGTTGCCTTGAAATCTACCAATCCAAAGGATACAAGACCTACATCTTACAGCATCATCCAACAACTCCAGCATACCAATGCCAAAATCTCTATGTTTGAGTTACTTCAAATATCTCCAGCTCACAGAGATATCCTAGACAAAGCTTTGCTTGGCTCTAATGTTCCTGATGATCTAGATCTAGACAGGTTCCAGACTATGGTTGGTCATCTAATGTCTCTGCAATATATCTCCTTTTCAGAGGAAGATGAAAACTCCCTAAGTCACCCACATAATCAACCCTTGCACATAGAAGTCTTGATCCAGAACTGTCAAGTCAAACGTGTGTTGATAGATGGGGGCGCAGGCCTCAACATTTGTTCTTACAACTTAATCACACAGTTGGGATTCTCAGAGATGGCTATTGATCCTCAAAAGAAGATCACCATAAAAGCCTATGATGAACAAGAAAGAGCTTCTAAAGGTACCATTGTCTTACCTATCCGAGTGGGTCCGGTCATCAAAGATACCACATGTCAAGTGCTTGATCTACCATTGGCTTACAATATCCTTCTAGGGAGACCCTGGATCCATGAAATGCAAGCCATCCCTTCTACATACCATCAATGCTTGAAATTTCCCTATGAAGGGGTAGAAGTTACTATCCCAGCAAATCTGAGTACAACTTGCAATACATTGAAGGAAAGTGCCGATAAGCTTGTACCTAATAACAGAGAATCTTCCATCAAGAAACAAAATGTGGCTTCCACATCCAAGATGGAAGACATTGCTAAAGAGATCAATATCAAATAAAATGGGATGGGAGAATACACTATAGAGCCAGTCTTGTCTCTGACATCTCTCCCTATCTCGCCCAAGTCATCTAGACAATCTTTGAAGCAATCTAAATCAGAACCTAAGGAACCTATGGAAGCATACAAAAGAAATTTTGTGGCAGAGAAAGTATCCAAACAAGAATTTGAAGAAGATGAAGTTGTGCTTGCATGGCTATACAAAGATGATTCTGAATCCAAAATTGTTCAACCTAGTGAATCTATAGCACCTACAATCCCTTCTAATTCATATGGTCCAGGAAACAAATTGATAGCCAAGATGGGATATTCCGGTCAAGGACATCTAGGAATTAGCGGAAAGGGTCTTGTGACACCCATTTCACATATTGGTAGAGCCAACAAAGATACTGGTGGCTTAGGGTTTAAGAAGAAACCCTATCATCTCAAAGGTGGTTGTTCTCATGTCATAGAACAAATTGCACTAGGAGAACCCCTTCTTAAGAAAGAAGAAATAGAACCCTCTGATGATGATTCAGATAGCTCTGAGCTTATCCCCTATGAAAAATTGCCTAAAGAGATCAAAGATCTTCTTGATGATACAGATGATCCTATCAAAAGAATTAATGTAGTAGAAACACAAGAACCTACTGTAGCACAAGAGATGGTTGCACCACAAGAACTAGCCAATCTCGAAGGCAATCAAACTGATCAAGAAGAAGGGGGTAGTTATTCTAACACTAATTCCCATGAATATGAATTCAAGTCAGAGACTGAGGGTAATCCTTCTTGGGGTATTCATCCTGATTTCACACATTTTCTAAGATTTCTTAGAGATCCTGAATCAGAAGCCGAATCAAATGACTATGAATGGGGTGCCATTCCAGAAGAAGATGAGCTTATAATAGAGAAATATGTTGATTTTATTCACCAATATGTATCTCAACCCAACGTAGGTCTAGAGCAAAACAATGAACTTAACGTGTTTGATCCACCTATGGCTGAAGAGGACTCCCATGATGATGTTGAGCCTATTCATGAATTGAACATTTTGAGCTATAATATCACCTTTGAACTTGAGCATCAGGTTAGGACCAATGATGACATATCCCCATCCGTGAACACCATGTCCCAAGCCTTTCCCGCTTTAACTATCCAACGCCCTGATCTTATCGAACAAACTTCCACAAACCCAAGCCATGGTGTTTACACCTTTTCCAGTGACTATGCCCTTGCTTGTTACCTCAATGCAGTCAAGGCTATGAGGACTTCCATCATTGAACTGAGCATCAGCATGACCGAGTCAGACATCAAATATCTTAGTCAGAAAAAAAAGAGTAAAAAGAAAGAGAAAAAGAGTTCTGAGGGTGAAAACCACTTTGTGGCAGTCTCAGAACTGACAAAAGTAAAAAGAAAAGATGTATCTAAAGGTGAAAACCTCTCTGAGGTGCCTAAGGATGAGATATTTGATGTCCTTCTGAGTCATTTACAGGATAGATCTCCAGTTCTGATTGAGCCTACTCAATCATCAATTTGGGTACAACAGAGGAAACACAATTGGTACATATAGCACAATCTTTATCAGAAGAAGAGAAATAGAAATTCACTACATTCTTATCAGACAAAAAGATCAACTTTGCATGGAAATATTCAGATATGCCAGGACTGGATCCCAATCTCATTATGCACCATCTATCCATTGCTCCTGGAGTAAAACCAATCAAACAAAAACTGAGAAAGATGCATCCTCATGTTGCACTCTTAGTCAAAGCAGAACTAGAAAAACTCCTAAAAGCTGGATTCATCCATGTCATAGACTATGCTGAGTGGATCTCTAACATTGTACCTATTTCAAAACTAGATGGTTCAATCAGAGTGTGCACGGACTTTAGAGATGTGAACAGAGCATGCCCTAAGGATGATTTTCCACTGCCTAACATTGATATGATAGTGGACATGACTGCGGGCTATGAAATGTATTCCCTTATGGATGGTTTTTCTAGATACAACCAAATCAAAATTGCTCTAGAAGACCAAGAGAAAACTACATTCACATGTGTGTGGGGAACCTTCTGTTGGAATGTTATGCCATTCGGACTCAAAAATGCTGGAGCTACATATCAAAGAGCAATGACATCTATTTTTCATGATATGATGCATAAAACAATGGAGGATTATGTGGATGATACCTTGGCAAAATCCATGATTAGAACTGAACATCTAACAGACTTGAGCATGATCCTAGACAGAATGGAACAGTTTAGTCTCTGACTAAATCCTAAGAAGTGTGCTTTTGGTGTCACTTCTGGAAAGCTCTTAGGATACATAGTTTCAAAGAAAGGCATTGAAGTCGATCCAGCTAAAGTCAAGGCTATAATAGAGATGCAACCTCCCACAAATATCAGTCAAATGAGGACGTTGCAAGGTAGAGTTCAATCTATCAGAAGATTCATATCACAGCTAGCGGACATATCACAGCCTTTTACAAAAACATTACATAAATGTGTGACCTTTGCATGGAATGAAGAATGCGAGAACAACTTTAACCATATCAAGAAGTATCTATCAAATCCGCCTATATTGATTCCTCCTATTCATGGGAAGCCATTAATATTATATCTCTCCGCAACAGATACATTACTGGGGGCATTACTAGCACAACATGATGAGAACAAGAAGGAAAGAGCCATCTACTATATAAGCAGAACATTGGTGGCGTATGAAAAGAACTATTCTATGATTGAGAAAGCTTGTCTCACTGTGATCTTTGCATCACAGAAATTGAGACATTACATGTTAGCTCATACCACTCATTTGGTAGCTAAAATTGATCCACTGAAATATCTCCTAAGCAAAGCTGCCCTCACAGGTAGACTAGCTAAATGGATCATGCTCTTGAGTGAATTTGACATTGAATATGTTGAAAGAAAAGCTATCAAAGGACAGGTCATTGCTGATCAATTAGCTGAAGCACCACTGTTTGATGATACACCCATGCAAATGGAATTTCCTTATTCTTCTATCATGCACCTCTCTTCTAGAGCATGGCGGTTATTCTTTGATGGCTCCTACACACAAAATGGATCTGGAGCAGGCATATTGTTCATCACTCCTCAAGGATACTCGATACCCAAAGCATTTAGACTAAAATTTCCTTGCACAAACAATATTGTTGAATATGAGGCACTTCTCAATGGTATGAAAATGGCAATACAGTGGAGAGTTACAGAGATGCACATCCATGGAGACTCACAACTAGTTATCCACCAAGTCAATGATGTGTACCAAACCAAAGATGAAAAGCTCATTCCTTACAAGAGAATGGTAGATGATTTAAAGAAATACTTCATCTCTATCACATTTGAGCAAATACCCAGAATGGAGAATAAGGTTGTCGATGCAATGGCGACATTATCTACTCTCTTATAGTAGCCCGAACATGAACTACGTTACGAGTTCCTGGTGGAAGCCCTATCCTATCCTGCATATGACTCCCTTGAAACCCGCATGATCTGCACTGTTGTAGGTTATGACTCATCTCGCTACAAAAAACTATTCTCCTATCTCCATGACCAAATCATCCCTGAGTCCTTTAACAGTTTTGAGAAATGAAACCTTATCCGATCTGCATCCCGATATGTCATCATTGTTAATGATCTGTATAAATGAGGTCTAGATGGTACACTGCTTAGATGTTTAGAATGGGAAGAGTCTCAACATGCATTAGAGGAAGTCCACGAGGGTATATGTGGGTCACACTTGAACGGTTTAACGTTAGCTCAAAAACTTATTAGGGCCGGGTACTATTGGCCTGAAATGGAGAAAGAGGCTATTAAATTTGCTAAAAACTATCAACAGTGTCAAGTACATGGAAACTTGATTCATGCTCCAGGGAGAGATCTGATTCCCTTTACTACACAATGGCCTTTTCAACAATGGGCATTTGATCTCATAGGTGTTTTTTATCTGCACTCTTCTAATGGACATACCCATATAATCACAGCTACAGATTATTTTACAAAATGGGTAGAAGCAGTTCCTCTAACACAAGCAACAGGGAAACAGATCTCTATGTTCATCCTGAACTACATCATTTGCAGATATGGGATCCCTCACTCTATAATCACAGATAACGGGGGACAATTCAAAAACAAGGATCTAGATGACTTATGTGCTAAATTCAAGATTACACAACATTGGTCTTCTATTTACTATCCTCAAGGGAATGGATAAGCTGAGGCTTCAAACAAAAATCTCCTGAAGATCTTGCATAGAACAGTGAATAAAACAGGAAGAGACTGGCATCTCATGATCAATCCAGCTCTCTGGGCATACAGAACTAGTATCAGAATGCCTACAAGGGCTACACCTTTCGCTTTAGTTTATGGGTCTGAAGCGGTACTGCCTATTGAGGTTGAAATCCCATCACTTAGAATCAGAATGCATGGACTTGTCACTGATGAAGACTACAGAGTGTCTAGGTTACAAGAACTGGAATTACTAGATGAATGCAGGCAAGCAGCGTATGATCATCTCAGAGTGTATCAGAAAAGAATGTCTAGAGGCTACAACAAGAAAGTCTGACATAGAGAATTTCAGGTTGGTGATCTAATGTTGAGAGAAAATCCTAAAAATCAATCACATCAAGAACGCAAGGGGAAGTTTGAACCCAACTAGCTGGGTCCCTTTGTAATCACTGCTACTTTTGGCTCTGGTGCCTATCAACTCTCAACGACTGAAGGAGAACAGCTCCGAGAACCAATCAACGTTCTCCATCTGAAGAAATTCTATGCCTAAAGCATTCAGTGCTTGGTAAATGTCCTGAAAAAAATCCTAAAAATCAAAAAAAGTCCTAAAAAAATGAACATCTTGGTGAAAACCTAGCAATAGGCGCCTTGATGATTCACTAAAAAAATCAAAAAATATCAAAAGTACAAAAAAATTGAAAAAATGAAAAATACAAAAAAAAAAAAAAAAAAGTGCCTTGGTGAAAACTTGGAAATAGGTGCTTTGGTAGCAAAAATAGAATCTCTGCCAAGATGGTGAAAACCCGGCAAACGGGTGCCACTTGTTCAAAATGCTCCATCTATCAGCACAATCTTGGTCTTTCCCAGCTTTCAGTCTTGCTTTAGTTTGTACATATCTCCCGATTTGTTTCAACATTTCCAGTTTTCAATAAGTCGGTCTATACACCAACCAGCTCAAGCGTCTGTATCCTATCAATGTTCAAACTTGGGGGCAATCAATGTCATATCCTATGGTCTCCCATGTATCTTAGACATTTCCTATCCAGTCAAAGTCCTTTGAAGCTTCCAATTGAGTCTGTCTGTCTGTCTCGTCTCTAGAAAGGATTTTGCATCTACAACAATCAAACATCAAAACTCAACTGAAAACAATCTATGCTTTTTACATGCTTTTATCTCCTTGTATGCTTACTGATCCGCATTGATATTTTTGCATATTGTGTCCCTTCGAGCTCTTCAATGATGTCCTTTATAGGATTTAGAGAGTGATGACTGGGGGCATAATCTTTTCTTTGTCTTCTGTTTGTATGTGAAAATCTAACAACTTTGGAAATTCTGGATTGAAATGGTGTCCGACTGTAAGAGCCTCTATCTCGAATTGGATGGCCATGCATACCTTGACCATTGATACCCAGACAATTCAAGGAAGTTTGATCTAACTATTATCTTTTTGAGTAAGTTCTTTCTCCTACTGTGGAACGCAATCTTGCCTAAGGATGTGAATGATAAAAGGTCACTACGGGTAATTCACATTGGATTTAGAATGATCTCTTGACTATTTGATGTGTTTGCAATGCAAGGCATACTCAAGTCATCACGACGTTTATGTTTTGATGCTTGTACAAATTGCTATATCAAAATGGACATGATATTCAGGTCATCCTGGTGTTTGTGCCTTGGTGCTTATATCTGATCCAACATTCTAAAAACAAATCAATATTCATATGTCCATGGTTGTATAACCAGTGGGTGTTGTATTGATTCTTGCACATACAAATCAATATTCATATGTCTATGGTTTTTTTTGGCTAGTGGACATTGTATTGATTTATCCGGTTACCTAAAAGTTCAATGATGATAACAAATCGACACATGATCAGTGACTAGGTCCTAGGTCTTAGGTTACATTTCATTTTGTATGTCTCTTTGCATTTTGCATGTTTGCATGATCTCACAATGGCTAAACGAACTTCAATGCTTAAACAATTCTTCAAATCACCTCTTCCACTCTAACAAGAGCTGAATCTCACATGAAGGTTCCTCCAATGAAACAACAAGTAGAATCCTTTTTCGGGATCAAAATTGAAATCTGCGATCATTCATATTATTAACTACTTGCATAATCAACCTTCAATTATCATAGAAATCTAGTATTCAACTTAACTGATTATCTAACATCAAACTATCAAAATTTCAACTTGGTCAACCCATGGTCAAACCTAGTCAAACTTGGTCTTTAGGACCTCTAAATGATGCAGAATGCATTATCGAACGTGTATAACCACTTCTCAAATCAATTGACATGCTTCTAAACTATAACGCTGACTTTTCTTGTTAGATTTCAATTTTAATCCCGAAAGGGGCATGGTATTGCACATCATTCAAAGTCTGTAAATCAAATTCTATCGATCAAGTCTATCAATATCTTTCATCAGTGATCAAGACAAACAATCACGTCTAGTTGTTGATTCATCAAAAAGACCTCATCGCTCGGGGCAAATCTACCATCACTTGGGGCATATCAAATTCATCAAGATCCATATCAATCTGGTATTCTCCTAATCTTGTAAACTATATCAGTTTTTGCACCCATCGGTTCATCAGTTTTCTTCCCTTGGTTCTTTGGCAACTAAAGGATTCGGATGTGATACTTGCTAGTTCTGCTAAGACAATCGAGTCTAGAACGGGTCACTCACTTCTTTGCAATCCTAAGGTTTGGAATCAGGTGTTTTGACACTTTTTCGCAATCCTCGGTTCATTTGCTGTTATAGTGAACATTATCTTTGGTCATTCAGGACCTATTATCTTCATATCAAATCAATATCAATCAGCTTCTGTCTCATATCAATTATCAATTTCAAACATCAGTTTCATATCTTTATCAAACACAGACTATCTTTGAACCACTATGCTTCGCACAGTAATTCAAAGAGGGGCAAAATGTAATACCCCAAAAATGGGCTATAAGTTCATTAATATCCTACATCTTCAATTCAAACGAAATCGACATCAAAGTCCTAACCTAAGGCACATCTAAACATCATCGAATCATAATTGATTATCTTAAATTCTGCATCAGGGAATATTCCTAGTAATATTCCTAATCATCATAATTATCTTTAATTTTATAATTATTTGTCAATAAATCACATTTATCCTAAAGTTTGATTAATTGAATATTTTCATATTTAATTAATTAGATTTAATATTTGCCACTTAATTGTGTAATTAAATTTAATTATATCTATTATTAATTGTATTATTTAATTTTGACAATAAATCAAAATTTCTATCTTTAATTGATTAAATTCTTATTTAATTAATTAAAGCATGTTGTCATTATTTAATAATATAATTTTTAATAAAAGTTTGATAAAATAGTTAATTAACCCATAAATTAATTATTTTATTTCAAAAATCAGTTAAGTTGGAAATAAATCACTTTATTATTAAATTAATTCATAATTAAAACATGCACAATCATAAAAGCAGACAACTGTCAATTATCAATTAAAGCTAAACTCTAATTTGAGTTAAAGCTTAGCTTTTGCATATTTTTGTGAGTTAATTATCCTTTATTTAAAAATAACTCAAAAATCAACCTGAGTTATTTGAGTGATTTATGGCTTTTTTTCATGCACCTCCAAAGCCCTGGATTTCCATAAAACCAAGGCTCAGCTCTTCATAATTCATCTCTCAATCATCTCGCAAATTGCAAACTTACTCTACAGGAATCATAGCATATCAGATTTGGAGAATTTGCACAATTGGAGCTTGAAAGAATCAACTTGTGAATTCAAAGCTTTGTGAGATCAATTTCAATTGCATAGTTTTTATATCTTAGCATAGAATTTCATAGTTTTCATATCATTGTTAGAATCTTCATTGTTAGATCATTTAGCATCCATAGCATATCAGTTTATCATTCTTATTGCATAGAAAATATCAAAAATATAGATTAATTGCATTCAATTTCATATCCATCTTTTGCATTCAAATCCTTCATTTAGGTGTCGTCTAGGTCACTGATATCGATTACAATCTAAGAACATTAATCTCGCACGTACTAGAAGGCAGTAAATCGCTTGGTTAGATTAGATTTCAATTTTGCATGATTTTGATTTTTGCTAACCTCTAATGTTTTACTGAGTGTTGTGTCTGCAGATCAGGTACAATTTTTACACACACACCCACTAATATTTTGTACCAGTGTTTTGTGATCCTTGTTAGAAGATCCTTAACCCTTTTAGGAGTTGCTTTACAATGCTTTAAGTACAGTAGACCTTGTCAAGGGTCAGACCCTATTAGGAGTCTTTTACAATAGTTCCTATTAGGGGAGTGGATGCACTATCCTAGAGCTCACTGCTCAAGTGGTGAAGGCTACAACCTTCTGATCTCAAATACACACTATATCTGCAGGATGAACTGTCACTATGACACTGCTTGTTAGATTAGTTCCTTTGATGCGATGATGCTTTGAGCTCTAATACATCTTATACTATCTTCGTATACTTCTTCTCTGCTTATCACAACTCTATCTCAACTTCCATACTGAATACAATGGGCACATCTTATATTTATATGCACATACAAAATAAACAACTAGGTCGGCCCTTAAACCTATTACATACTGTTAATATGATTTAGAACAATAGAGAGGGGGGGTGAATCAGTTGTTCTCAGGTCCTGATGTATAAAACAATCTCAAAAACTTTTCCTTAAATTAGATCCAAAAACCAAAACAAACTCGGTCATCACTGATTCAATAATAGAAACATATAACAATGCAGTCCACTACCCAGCTGTAACTTAACTTGTAAAACATAGAAATATTCAAACCAAAACATTCACGCAAGTATTAACACCAGGATTTATAGTGGAAACCCAATTTGGGAAAAATCACTTTGTAACATGCTACTATTATTTTCACTCTTCTGAAGTGAGCTCGGTAAAAAGCCAACCTTGTCAAAGGTTACAATACACACTGTCAGGTGTGATCCGATTAAAGGATTTCAATCACCCTGTTAAAAGTGATCCTAGTCATAGGACTTACATACACTCCATTAGAATGAAACCTTGTTCAAAGGATTTAACATATGACTGTTAGGTCAACCTCTGTTAAAAGGATTTTGACTATTACAATGGTTAGAAAGTAGCAGCAATATTATCTAAAAAATATACAACTCACTTTGCAAATATCAGATCTGATTTCGTACACTAATGTTGGTTTAATGACTTTGAAACTTTTCCATCTCCATCTCTGATCTGCTCAAAACTTTTCTTCAAGCAACCACCACAATTCTCCTTCAGCCTTTTCTGCTTAAACAATCAGTAAAAATTTTTTGATCTTCCAGCATTCTTTGTTCACCCATGCACTTACATATCCAAATGCTTAGGTCACTTTATATTTTCCTCAATTAGGTTAACTCATCTTATGCCGCTCAATCTCATTCGTAGATCTTAGGGTTAGGTCAAATTCATTGAATCTACCCGCTTCATGTTCATTTAATGCTTTCAAACAATCAATAAATAAAGTCAACATATTTTACATAATCCAAGAATTCAACAATGTCGGCTCCAAAACTAAATTCTCTTCAAATATAAAATTGTTGATGCTCGGTCAATACTGCGATCAACTACTCGGTCTTCACGTAGAAAGCTTGGTCATTACTAAAAAATATTTCCTCGGCTTACACTGTCTTCCTCGGCAATTAACTATTGTTTGGTCGACACTATAACTTTGCTCGGCATACACTAACTCAGTCGACACTAACATTACTCGGCTTAAACATGATTTTTCCATTCTTTGCTCGGTCAAGCCTACCAATTTAGTCTTTAGTCTTACTAAGATAAACAATACATTATCTCATCATTGTGCAGCATAGTCAAGTACACTTTGTAGTATCAAGATAACTCAACCTTTCCTTAGGTGCTATTGTTACCAACCTTGCCTATCCCCTTAGCAACACTCAAATAGATATAGTACTTTCCTAAGTAGCAATAGTCTTACCAATTAAGGTTTGACATCAATGACAATACAACAATTGTTTCAATTGTAGTTTCCAACAATCTCCCTCTTTGGCATTGATGGCAACACCATATGATATCACTTGAATAACACATGGATTACCAACCAATCCAAAAACTTATCTATCCATCAAAGAATTATTTATAATATCCTTAGCTTCATTTTGATTCAGAATCCTATAAGCCTCACTTCTATGACCGTCAGAAGTATTCAAATCTCCCTCTATCCTGATCCTTCATCTCAGTTCAGTATCCAACAATCTCCCTTACCTTTCAGTGTTATGTGTTATCATATCAGTTCATCTCCCTCTTTGACAAAAATGCCAAAGCAGCAACTAAAACATACATCCATCAAATGTAGATAATATCTGTGTAGCTCAATTTTTCTCCCTCTGTCATCTTGCTTATGATTGATTCCTTATCTTTGCTCTTTTTCACAACTCTAGGCCAGCCCTAAAGTGTGACAATCTTCTACATCAATTTGTCAAATATTTTGTTGTAGCATATTTGATGCAGTGCTCCTAGCTTGTCTAAGCAGCATCAGTTAGGGGAAGGACCCCTAATTGACTTCTCAAATACTCATGAGCTTCTCTGGGTAAAGCTTTAGTGAATATGTCTGCTAATTATTCTTTTGTATTCACATATTCCATTTGGACTTCTTTGTCTTGTACTAATTCTCTCAAGTACTGATACTTAATTGAAATGTGCTTGGTCTTAGTGTGCATCACTGGATTCTTAAAAATATTGATAGCACTTATGTTGTCATAGAAAATAACAACAGGTTCAGTGATTTCTTCTTTCATGCCTATCAACAATTATTTTATCCAGACCAAATTTGAATAGTTTACTGTAGCAGCAACATACTCGGCCTCGGCAGTAGATTGGGAAATTCAATTTTGTTTCTTGCTCGTCCAAGAGACTAATCTTTTTCCAAGAAAGAAAGCTCTACCACTAGTACTCTTTCTGTCATCTACATTTCCTACCCAATCAGCATCTGTATAAACTTTGAGTTCAAATTTGTCATCCTTCTTATAATATAGACCATAGTCAGTAGTTCCTTTCAAGTATCTCATAATTCTTTTCACAACCATCATGTGTGTTTCCTTAGGATTGGCAAAGAATCTTGCCACAATCCCAACAGCTAGTGCAATATCTGGTCTACTATGTACAACATACTGCAATTTTCCAATCATGGATCTGTACAAAGTCTGATTCACTTCTGCAGCATCATCATTCTTAGATAACTTTTGTCCAGTAACCATAGGAGTTCCCACTGGTTTAGCATCTTCCATCCCAAAAGTTTTCAGTATTTCATTAACATACTTAAACTGTGTAATGAAAATTCCATTCTTCTTCTGATATACTTGTAAACCAACAAAGAATTTGATCTCACCAAACATACTCATTTCAAATTCAGTTTGCATTTCATTTGAAAATATTTTACACAATGCATCTTGTCCACCAAAAATAATGTCATCCACAAAATTTTTTGCTAACAGGATACCTTTACCTTCTTTATCCTTCATGTACAAATTGTTTGTGTCATTTGTTCTTGAAAATCCAATCTATATCAAGTAGTTGTGCAACCTCTCATACCATGCTCTGGGAGCTTGCTTCAATCCATATAGTGCTTTGTTCAGTTTGCATAGCATGTGTCTTCTGTTTGGATCAACAAAACCTTCTGGTTGTTCTATGTAAACTTCTTCTTCTAGTATACCATTCAAAAATGCAGACTTGACATCCATTTGATATACCTTGAAATTTTTATAAGCAGCATATGCAAGTAGAGTTCTTACTCCTTCCGATCTAGCTACAGGACCAAATGTCTCCCCATAATCTATTCCTTCTTGTGCATAGTCTTTGCATACCAACCTAGCTTTGTTCCTAGTGATTTCACCATTTTCATTCATCTTATTCAAAAACACCCACTTTGTTCCTATAACATTTTTGTTTTTAGGTCTCGGCACTATATCATCTTAAAATAGAAGTACTTCCATGATAAGAGTGTTTAGCCCTTTGATTAAGTGGTTTGGGGTCATGTTGAACACCTTGAATGGATATTCGACTTGGATCTAGCTTTTCCCCTTGTTCTACCCCATTTTCCACTTCTTCCTAGCATTTTCTTCCATCCTGAACTGTGAACTTGAAATTCTTGACCATAAGGTCAAGGTCGACCTTTTTAGGTCAAGGTTGACCTTGACCCTGACCTAGTCAGGGTCAACCTCAACCTTGACCCTAGGGTTTGGGATCCTTGGTGTTAGCTTCCAGTTTCGGGATCTCATCAAAATCTTGCACTTTCCCTCTTTGGGGCCACTATTTCTCGGATTAAGCGTCGAATTCTCAAATTAATATTTGAGGTCGACCTTTCTCGATATTTGTATAAGAATCCTAATTTATTTTTGGAGATTAGCCTTTCTTGAGTTTTGTACCTAATACTGAAATTAACTTTGGTGTTGGCCTTACCTTGAATTTTGTAACAAGGCTCTTAAATAATTATTTTATCTCTATATTAAGGGTAGTCCCCTCCTAGAGTTTTGTGTCAAGACTTTAATTTAATTTCCTTTCCATATGCACCTCTCTAGATTTTTGTGCCATGGGCCCTTAATTATTGTTTTCTATGAGGCCCCTCTTGTGCCCTAGATCACTATAAAAGGGAGCTTTCCTCTCTCATTTTCTCCATCAAGTTTTCATATCTCATCATCAAGTTTTGCAATCCATCTCTCAAGCTCTCAAGCAAGAAGATCAAGCATTCAAGCATCCAATTCATCAAGGAGATCCATTAGTAGCCATTGAAGGATTCAAGCTCTATGGAGCTCTCTTGTTGAAGATTCATCCATTTTCTATTCAAGCCTTTTCCAAGTTCAAGATCCATTCAAGATTGGTGTTGAAGATCTAAAGACAATTGATTGGAGACATCCTATATGTGATTCTACTTTCATCCATTCTTGTGGATTCAAGGATTCGAATCCTCCACAAGGGTTTCAACTCAAGCAAGGTGAATTGTTTCGTTTACTTTGCTTATTCCAGCAATTTCAATTCAATTTCAAGGTTAATTCCTAAATTGGAGTTTGACTGAGGCAAACCCCCCAAACAAACAACCAAAAACCCTCTTTTTCTTGTAGGTACAGGTGCGGAACTTCGGATCTGAAAGTAGATTTGGATACCCTTTTCGTTGAACTTTTGAGATCCACGAACAAAGTCAAATTCAAACTTCATTTTCCTAAGGTCATCCTTGACCTTTTAAAAGGTCAAAGTTGACCTAATCAAATCTGGGAAAAATATTTCTAGGTTTTGTAGATCTCGTAGTTTTGATTTAGAATTGCAAGAATCAACAGTTTTTGAGATTGTTTGACAGGGTTTTCAGCCGATTCTTTTTTAGAGGTAAGTACCTTTATTTCTTAATTTCAATATTAGTCATCTATATTTACTTTCTATATCAATACAATTTCATGTAAGTGTAAAATATTGGCTTTGGGGTCTCTTTTGTGTGCAAGCAATTGCCCTAGGACCCCATACACTATTTTATCTATTACAGGCACCAAAGTCCAAGTATCATTCTTCTCAATTTGGTCAATCTCTTCATTCATTTCTTGTATCCAGTCTTCATTCTCCAATGCCTCTCTAGTTGACTTGGGTTCAAATTCACACAGTAGGCATGTTGGATCCTTAGTCTTACTTTTGGTCTAAAATCCAGTATCCTTGTCTCCAATTATCTGTTCAGGCTTGTGATGTCTTCTTACATATTTTTCCAAAATAGGTTCAGCTCCTCTCTCCTCTATTTCATCTGGTTCCCCAACAAGATTGTCAGATTCAACTTTTGAATGCTCGAAAACCTCTTCCTAATACTCGGTAGCATTTTCTTGTAGCTCGGCATGTTCTTGTTCTCTTTCGGCACTGTTTTCCTGATGCTCAACAGCGTCTATTTGTTGCTCGGCATTTCTTACCTGAGACTCAGCATCAGGTGAAAGTCTATTATTTTCCTCTTCTTCTTCCTCAATGTACACAAAATATCTATAATCTTCTAGTTCTCTTTTACTGTCAACTTCATTTCTTTCTGCATACTCATCAATTTTGACATTCACACTTTCCACAATTTTGTTAGTGTTAGAGTTCAAACACTTATAGGCTTTACTTTTTGTGGAGTATCCTAGGAATATGCCTTCATCACTCTTAGCATCAAACTTTCCATTCCTAGTGTCTTTTAATATATAGCACTTACTTCCAAAGATTCTAAAGTATTTAACACTCGGTGCATGCCCGTGCCATAATTCATAAGGTGTCAGATTTGTACCTTTATTGATCTGTACCTGATTAAGAGTGTAAACAGCAGTGCTTATAGCTTCTTTCCAGTATTTCTATGCCACATTCTTTTCAATCAATAATGTCCTTGCACAATCCAAGATAGATCTATTTCTCCTTTCTGCTATCCCATTCTGTGGAGGTGTTCTAGGTGCAAACATCTATATTTTAATTCCTCTATCATTGAAAAATAGATTAAATTCATTTAATGTGAATTCTCCACCTCGGTAAGATCTAAGACATTTCAAGTTCCTACATGTCTCCTTCTCAACTTTAGCCAAATACCACTTAAAGAATTGAAAAGCTTCAGATTTTTCTTTTAGAAACATTACATGCATCATCCTAGTATGATCATCAACAAATAAAATAAAGTATCTAGCACCACAGTAACTTTGTACACCCATGGGTCCACAAAGGTCAATATGAACCAAATCTAAAATGTTTTCAGAATTAAAGGATTTTCTCTTGAAACTTGACTTTGTCATTTTTCCTAACTAGCATTCCTTGCACATCACATTCTCAGGTTTCTTCAATCTAGGTAGACCTCTTACCTTTTTCTTCTTACTTATCTCTACCAAATTGTCAAAGTTAACATGACATAGCCTTTTGTGCCATAACCAAATATCATCAAGTTGTGCAATTAAACATGTTTCTTCAGATAGGTCAAGATAGAACAAATTACCTCTTGTCTAATCTCCACTTCCAATTAGTTCTCCAGTAGCATCAAATATTTTAGCTTGCTTGTGATGAAATTCCACTCGGTAACCAGTTTTGTTAAGTTGAGAAACACTTAACAAATTATAATTAAGACCTTCAACCCAATATGCATTTTCACAAGATATCTTATCAGTTAGTTTAATCAAACCTTTTCCTCTAACAGGACATGGTGCATCATTACCAAATTTTACACTTTTACCTATGTAATGATGTAAGGCCTCAAACTTATTTTTGTCACCAGTCATGTGATGTGAACAACCACTGTCAATAATCCATTTATCATTCTTGTTCACATAGGATATCAATGCGGTTTTCTCATCCTCATCAGATTCATCTTTCATTGCAACATAGACTACCTCAATTTCAAAATCATCGCTATTAGTGTCAGTTTCTTTTTCAGCAATGTAACAAGATTTCTTACCTTTTCCTTTATAGTCTTTGTTCCATCGGTAGCTTCTGTCATCTCTTCTATCTTTGTGTTTTCTTTTTCTTTCATCATCCTTATCCTTCCTGTCAGGACATCTAGCAGCTATATGACCAACTTTATTACATGAAAAACATATAATAGGGAGTTTACCTTTATACTTTCCTTTTCCCCTTCTCAGTCTTCTAGCCATAAGAGCTTCTAGATCTTCTAGTTCTTCATCAGAACTGTCACTGTCACATTCACTTTCACTATCACTTTCACTTTCATTGATGCATCTTTCTTTTTCTTTCTTTGGCTTGTTCAGAACTAGTTGTGACTTGAAAGTAGATTCAACATTTCCAATGCTTCCAACAATGAAATTATCATAGTTAGAGAGTTCAAAAGTAGTCATCTTACCAACCAAAATTTCTAAAGTAAGCACATTAGCAGAGTTACATCTAGATTCCTAAATAGCTGAGATCTTAATAGCATATATAGGATGCAGGGTTCTTAGTACTTTCCCAATTATAGTTTCATCATCAATAGCCCCATTAGCTCCTCTAATAGCATTCACAACTTCTTTTATTCTACCACAATATTGTGCAATGTTTTCACCTTCTTGCATTCTCATTTCATCAAACTTACCTCTAAGACTCTCAGCCTTTGCTTTCAGTACATTTAAGTCACCACCATAGATTCTTGCAAGAGTGTCCCACATATCCTTAGTAGTTGTGCAATCCTTAATGTCCTCAAATTCTAGATAGCTTAGGGTAGATGCAATTTTCAGCATTGCATGATTATGTTCTTGCTTAGCTCTCATTTCCTCAGTATTCAAAGGTGCGATAGGTGAGACATAGCTATTCTCAATGTAGTACTTTGCAGAGTCACCAATACCAGCTAGATGCAGCTTCATCAAACTTTTCCATGCAGGGAAGTTTTCCTTATTCAGCTTCGATACCTCCTTCTTATACATCCTGATCATTTGCTTCAAGCCCCTTTAAACTTGATTTTTGTAAACACTAATAATAAGCAACAAAGCTCTGATACCAATTGTTAATATGATTTAGAAAAATAGAGAGAGGGGGGTGAATCAGTTGTTCTCAGGTCCTGATGTATAAAATAATCTCAAAAACTTTTCCTTAAATTAGATCCAATAACCAAAACAAACTCGATCATAATTGATTCAATAACAGAAACATATAACAATGCAGTCCACTACCCAGCTGTAACTTAACTTATAAAACACAAAAATGTTCAAACCAAAACATTCACACAAGTATTAACACCAGGATTTAGAGTGGAAACCCAATTTGGGAAAAACCACTTTGTAACATGCTACTATTATTTTCACTCTTCTGAAGTGAGCTCAGTAAAAAGCCAACCCTATCAAAGGATACAATACACACTGTCAGGTGTGACCCAGTTAAAGGATTTCAATCACCTTGTTAAAAGTGAGCCTACCCATAGGACTTATATACACTCCATTAGAATGCAACCTTGTTCAAAGGATTTAACATATGACTGTCAGGTCAACCTCTGTTAAAAGGATTTTGACTATTACAATGGTTAGAAAGTAGCAGCAATATTATCTGAAAAATATACAACTCACTTTGCAAATATCAGATCTGATTCCGTACACTATTGCTGGTTTACTGACTTTGAAACTTTTCCATCTCCATCTTTGATTTTCTCAGAACTTTTCTTCAAGCAACCACCACAATTCTCCTTCATCCTTTTCTTCTTAAACAGTCAGTAAAAATTTTCTGATCTTCCAGCATTCTCTATTCACCCATGCACTTGCATATCCAGCACTTACATATCCAAATGCTCAAGTCACTTTATATTTTCCTCAATTAGGTTAAGTCATCTTATGCCACTCAATCTCATTCGTAGATCTTAGGGTTAGGTCAAATTCATTGAATCTACCCGCTTCATATTCTTCGGCTCCTTTTCTAGAATCATTTCAAATCTCTTAAAGATTTACAATAAAACATTTTACAGTGCATTTATTGCTTTCAGACAATCAATAAATAAAGTCAACAGATTTTACATAATCCAATAATTCAACAATGTTGACTCCAAAACTAAATTCTCTTTAAATATAAAATTGTTGATGCTCGGTCAATACTGCGATCAACTACTCGGTCTTCATGTAGAAAGCTTGGTCATTACTAAAAAATATTTCCTTTGCTTACACTGTCTTCCTCGGCAATTAACTGTTGTTCGGTCAACACTATAACTTTTCTTGGCATACACTAACTCATTCAACACTAACATTACTCAGCTTAAACATGATTTTTCCATTCTTTGCTCTGTCAAGCCTACCAGTTTAGTCTTCAGTCTTACTAAGATAAACAATACATTGTCTCATCATTGTGTAGCATAGTCAAGTACACTTTGTAGTATGAAGATAACTCAACCTTTCCTTAGGTTCTATTGTTACCAACCTTGCTTATCCCCTTAGCAACACTCAAATAGATATAGTACTTTCCTAAGTAGCAACAGTCTTACCAATTAAGGTTTGACATCAATGACAATACAACAATTGTTTCAATTGCAGTTTCCAACACATACAACACTTCCAAATGAATTGGCTTAAGCGTGTTTACAATCATACATATATACATGTTGGAAACCCAATTACAATAGGTGCATAGCCCTTACATCATTAGAATATAGTCGCAACTCAAAATGATGATTGTCGACTGCTTATTATATTCTTCACTGGCACACACTGGATGTGCAACTTCAACTGACTATATCTTTCTCATCCTTGCATATCTGATTATGCACTCATAGACTAAGCATGAATATAGTCTAACTAACTTAACTTCTAGGGTGCACACCATAACTCGATCATACGCACGTGCGTTGATGCTCTAAGCTGCAGGAACTATGTACACTATCCATTCTTCAACACTTACTCAATTTCTGATCTTCTCATCAAGTGTGTTGACTCCAAACTACTATATGACTTTGTTTCCATAATGAAAACACTATATTAAGTCATATCCATCAGTATAGCCAACTTTCCAACAATCTCCCCCTTTTTCATTGATGGCAACAAAGAAATATGGCCAAGTTGCTAACTGTCCTTAATACAAAAAACTTTTTGTCATCTATGCATATACTTATATCTCCCTATACATATTATGATCCATATTCTATACACAACTCCCCCTTTGACATTAATGAAAAAGGTGTTTCAAAAAAATGTATCTATACATACTCACTGAGAGAAAACATCTGGATATGCTATCTTTAGGTTATGGATCTCCTTCTTACAAAAAGTGATCAAAGAGTTTACTATCTGGAGATGGGTGCATAATGCATACTAAATCTTCTCCATCTTCTTCAAGTCTATGGAAGGACCTTGATCATATGTTACCATTGTGGTGTCTATGTCCTTGATGTTCTAATTGAGTATATCTAATGAGGGCACAAGAGAATTTCTGAGCTATGTTTGCCTTGCCCTAATCTTTGACATTTCTTTTTCTTCCTGCTCAATCTTTTCTATTTGTCATTGGTATATATTATTACACATGTTTACATCTGTGGATGTGTCTTTTACTGAACTTTTGACTTGCTCAATCATAGCTTTTGCCTCTTTTATTTTCTTGAAGTGGGCATCAGTAAGCTTATTCTGATCCATGCATTCTGCAATGATTTTTCTTCCTTGATCTACAAATTCTTTTAAAAGATGCTTGACCAGTCTTGAGTGAGCTAAGGTCAAGTGCAAAGTTGTTCACCAATTCATTCAATCTTTTCTTTAGATACTTTTCTTTTGCAACTAGGGATGTAGATTCTTCAAGGCTTGAGAAGTTACTTTTGAAATGTGATATGATTGTACTCACATCATCAATAGAGCGTATCTTTGACACTTTCTTATCCTCTGGCAAAAAATTGTTCAAAATGTTTACTGATTCTACCAAGAGGGGATTCCTCATCACTTTCTTTTCTTTGGCTTTCTCCATAGCTAAGACATTGAACTTAATCAGGTCTTATTCTCTCCATGAGTCCAAACTAGATGTGTCAGGTGTCAAACTTGACAATAATGCTGCTGAAGGAGTGATGGGAGTGTTGTCCATCACTTCTTGTTTCACCTTGGTTGACATTTCATCCTTTTTCTCACTTTCTTTTATCTTTTCTTTTTCTATCTTTTCTTTCTCTTTTTCCATTTTTTCTTTTTCTATTTATTTGTCTTCCATATTTTCTTCTTATTTGTCATCATGAATCAATACTTCTTCTTGATGAGTGGGAGGTGTGTTGTTGCATAACATTTTAGCTTCTTTTGTGCTCACAAAATCTTCCTCAAACTTATCCAAGTGATTTTCTGTTGCCACCATTGCAATCTCTACATTGTCAATGAAGATTGTATCATCTTTTTGTGTATCTGTCATGGGTGCAAACTTATCTGCCTTTGTTTGAGTTTCTACTACATGTGTTGAATCATGAGGACCTGTAAATGGTATATTGGTGGTCTCTACTACTTTGTCTTTCTCACTAGGTGCTTGAGTGATGGGTGCAGACTTAGGTTTCATGTGTTGCTCTAAGAATACCTTCTCAAAGGCCTTCTCTATTTCCTTAGTTATCATCTCATATTCTTTGTTCATAATGTGTAGTGTTCTCATCTTTTTCCTTAAATGCAGCTTCACCAAATTCAATAACAGTGTCTTTTCTTCAACAGAAGATACTGGAAGATTGGAATCAAGTTTTTGTTCCCTAATTCTGAAGTCTTCTTCAGTGGCTTGTCTCTTCAAGGTATCCATAATCTCACATACCTTATCTGGGATAGTTGTCTTCAATTCAAGAACTGTCTTCTTGAATTTTATCATGTGTTTGATCAGCATCTCATGAATCTCTGACTTATCAATTTCATGATATTTGTCATAAAACTTTGCTATCTGATCTAACCTTCCTTCTTCTACTACTCTAGTCCTTAACACTTGAAGACTAGGTATGAATCCTACTACCGGAGGTGGCTGCATATTTTTCAATTTGATTCTTGTGGCTCTAGCTAAAGGGTGACTTGTGGTGGTTTGTTTTCTCCTCTTGGGCATCATGGGAGATGCATCTATGGACTTAATATCAACTGTAATAGTGGGCACAGGACTAATATCATCAATTTTATCATGTTTATCCTTTGGATCATTAGTCTTCTCAATCTTTACCTTTTTCATCTTGGGATCATCAGACTTAGCTTCCACTGTGGATGCGCTCTCAATTTCCAAAGCAATCTTTTCTTCTCTTGCTTTGTCTAGGTCTACTTGTGTTACTCCATGAATTCTAATTATCTCAGACGTAATCTTAGAGGCTTTCCTCTTATTTTTTGTGTTGTTTAGTTTAGCATCTATATCTCTTGTCTTCACCTCATAAGTTCCCCATCTTGGCTCATTAGGGTCAGTAGGAGATGAAACTAGTACTTGAGCATATGCTTCTAAAACTTGTTCCTCTACTTCATATCCAAGTGGATGAATCCACTTTGTTCTAGGTACAACTGCCTCCATGCATGTTGTATCTATTTCAACCATAAAGCAAATAGTATCCTTGTATTTCTCAACTATGTTTTCTAGAATTTTGTACCTCATTTTCATCTTGACCATGAAGGTCTTCAACTCCAATGTTATGTAATCTCTCAAAGTACTTTCAGTGGTTGCCTTGTAAGATATCTATGGCATGGTTGGAATGGACTTGTCCAAATATGAATCTGATACTTTCCCAACTATATGTAGATACATGTAAATGATCAAAGACCCAAACCTAAATACCTTGGTCTTGTCATGCTTGATTGCCTTGATGTTATCAATCAACTGTGTGTGCAAGATCTCATAGAGATTGAACTCCCCATCTTCCTTCACAAGTCTGATGGCTGCTAGAGTTGTGCCCACAAACACACTATTCACCCTACTGGTGTGATGAAACCTATATCCAAGTATCATAGACATCAATTTGATGTCTTATTGCTCAATAGGCTCAATTTTCATCCTGCACCTATCACTCCTTGACTTACATGTTTTCTCAATAATTTTCCTGACATCCTTGCCTACTAGAAGGACGAAGCCTATCTTTGAGAGCCCTATCATCTCATATATTAGGTTGCTGGTAATTCTAACTGGCACATCACCTATCCAAAATAGGTCATCATGAATTCTGCTCAAAAGTATTTTAATCCATTTTGTCTCATAGAATTCATATGTCGTAGCATACTTTACTATGGGGTGATCATTCCACTTTGCATATTCATCCAGGAAGGTTTTGTCTAGTTTTAACATTGTTTCCATGTGTGCCCTTAACCTGTCCAATCCTATTGGTTCCTTCTTACAGTAGATGTAAGCCCTTATGTCTTCCACATGCATAATGCCCATAGGCATGTGGGAGAATGCTCCCTCTAAGTCATCTAGGGTAGACTTAAATGGATGTTTCTTAAAAACATATATTTTCTTTTCTGCAACATCAAAAACTATGGGAGTGGCCACCACTTGTTTTATCACTTTCCAACTGTACTCTAAGATAATCTGAAGACTTCTGAATTGGTACGATGAACTAGGGTTTCTACAACCAATCAAGTGTACTGCAAATCATTGATAGATCAATCTCCAAGTCTTCACAAAAACTTCTAAGGCTCTTTCTGCTCTTCAATCACTCTAAATTCGAATGCAATGAGTAATCAAACAACTTTTTGTGTACTTAAAGTGAAAATTCCACCATTAATGCTTTCCGCGTAAACCAGGTTGTCACTTAAACATTTCCAACTTTTGTTTTGTTAACAATTAGTATGTGCACTCTTGCACGAAGGTTCCTTTATACTCCAAAAGCTCAAGTCCAAATGCTTATACTCAAAGAATGAGTATACCAACCATGTAGGGGTCTAGAGCTAAATTAGCTCCCCCTATGACCCTAAGGGCCATTCATCCAGATGTAGAGGGTGTGTCCACTATGGATGCATCCAATACATTCGTATCAACTTTTTCCTTCTTCCCTTCTAACCAAATCAAGCTCGCATCCTTTGAGGCTTTCACAAACTTGACTTCTCCTTCGAGATCCAATACTAGTTCTTTGGCCTTTTCAGGGCTTTCCTAACCTTGCGTCCTTGATCTACAGAACTTTGAGATATGTCCAGCCTTGTTACAAGAGTGACAAATGACTAGAGGTCTTATATTCCTCGGTGCATTGATATGAGTCACCATTTTACATTGTCTCGCTGAGTGATCATTATAGTTACATATCTAACATGTAACATTTTGAGAACTTCTTATGCTTGTCTGATTCCTATTTCTCTGATCATGCTGAATCTTGTTCTTCTTACTAGTCTTGCAATTCATAGTTTTATGACCAAATTTATTGCATGAATAACAATAACCATTAAAAGATCTTACCTCTGTATAGTTCCTCGCAATGTATCCATGCTTGTTACATGAAAAATAAGTGTGTTCTACTTGCTTGCGATCATTCTTAGGTGGTCCACCATTATCTTTGGTTTGATCTTTAGTCTTCTCAATATCAGTAGAGTCTTTTTGTGTCTCCTTTCTTGCTCACATGTTTTCAATCTGATTTTGTGCTTCATTGTATCCAATACAGCTAGCGTCTCCTTTGGCTCTTCTTGCATACAACTGAGATTCTATCAAATTAGAATTGGTGTGCAATTTGTCAATGTGATTCTTTGCTTCCTTTAATTCAGATTCCAAGCTTTCTTTGTTGTTCCTTAACTCCAAGATTTCCAAGTTAGCTTGCCTTAATTCCTCATTGAGTTGAAGGTTCTCTTTGATTTGTTCATTATAGACTTCCTGATTGTTGATCACCTTATCATCGAATTCTTCAAGTAGTTCTTTTAAAGATGCATTCTCTTTATTCAGCTTCTTGACCTTTGCTCCTAGATCACTATTAGAGCATTCTTTCAAATCCTTTCTTAGCCTTTTGATAACTAATTGTGCATCACTGACCTTTTCCATTAGTTCTTCAATTTCTCTTTCTGATTTGTCCAAATCTTTAAGAGCAGCTTGAAGATTTCTTTTCAAATGTTTCATTTCTACTTCATCCATGATCTCCTCAAGTGGTTAAACTTCTTTGCTGAGGACCAAAGCTCTGATACCAATTGTTAGGAATGGGAACACTAAGAGGGGGGAGGTGAATCAGTGTTCACTATATTTTATCTTTTTACTTTTATCTTTATACTGAACTTAAATGCTTAAGTACTGAATTAAACATTCACATAAACATGAAACATGAAATCAACACATGACACCAATATGGTTACAGGGAAACCCAAATAGGAAAAAACCTCGATAGGAATTGATACCCACTAATATTCTGTACTAGTGTTTTGTGATCCTTGTTAGAAGATCCTTAACCCTGTTAGGAGTTTCTTTACAATGCTTTAAGTACAGTAGACCTTGTCAAGGGTCGAACCCTGATAGGAGTCTTTTACAATAGTCCCTATTAGGGGAGTGGATGCACTATCCTAGAGCTCACTGCTCAAGTGGTGAAGGCTACAACCTTCTGATCTCAGATACACACTATATCTATAGGATGAACTATCACTGTGACACTGCTTGTCAGATCAGTTCCTTTGATGCGTTGATGGTTTGACCTCTTGCAAAGATCCAATACATCTTATACTGTCTTCGTATACTTATGCTCTACTTATCACAACTCTATCTCAACTTCCATACCAAATACAATGGGCGCATCTTATATTTATACGCACACAAAATAAACAACTAGGTTGGCCCTTAAACCTATTACATACAATGCTTCCAAATGAATCAGCTTAAGCGTGTTTACAATCAAACATATATACATTTTGGCAACCCAATTACAATAGGTGCATAGCCCTTACATCATTAGAATATAGTCACAACTCAAAATGATGACTATTGGCTACTTACTCTATTCTTCACTGGCACACACTGGCTGTGCAACTTCAACTGACTGTATCTTTCTCATCCTTGCATATCTGATTATGTGCTCATAAACTAAGTATGAATATAGTCTAACTAACTTAATTTCTAGGGTGCACACCATAACTTGGTCATACACATGTGTGCTAATGCTCTGAGCTATAGGAACTCTATACACTATCCAATCTTCAACACTTAACTGATTTCTGATCTTCTCATCAAGTGCGCTGACTCCAAACTACTATATGACTTTGTTTCCATAATGACAACACTATATTAATTCATATCCATCAATATAGCCAACTTTATAACAAAATCATCAAATCCTAAAGACACGAGGCCAACATCATACAGTATTGTCCAACAACTCCAGCATAAAAATGCAAAAATCTCCATGTTTGAGTTGCTTTAGATATCTCCAACTCATAGAGCCATTCTAGACAAAGCTCTGCTCGAATCCAATGTTCTTGAAAACCTTGATTTAGATAGATTCTAGACTATGGTTGGTCATCTGACGTCTCCCCAGTATATCTCCTTTTCAGAGGAAGATGATACTTCCTTGAGTCATCCACATAACTAGCCCTTGCACATTAAAGTCTTAATCCAAAACCATCATGTCAAATACATGTTGATAGATGGAAGCGCTGGTCTCAACATTTGTTCTTACAGCTTGATCACACAATTGGGATTCTTTGAAGCTACCATTTATCCTAAAAAGAAGATAACTATCAAAGCATATGATGAGCAAGAAATAACTTCCAAGGGAACTATTGTCTTACCTATCAGAATAGGACATGTTATCAGAGACACCATATGTCAAGTTCTTGATCTACCTTTGGCTTACAACATCCTTCTAGGGAGACCCTGGATACATGAAATGAGAGCTATTCCTTCCACATACCATCAATGTGTGAAATTTACTTATGAAGGAGTAGAGGTGACAATTCTAGCTAACCTATACACAACTTGTAATGCATTGAAGGAAAGTGTTGATAAACTTGTTCCTAATAATAGAGAATCTTCCACTAAGTAGATAGACATTTCTTCAACATCCAAGATGGAAGACATTTCTAAAGAAGTCAAAATCAAATACAATGGTATGGGAGAATACACAATGGAACCTATTTTATCTCTCACATCTCTCCCATTGTCCCCTAAATCTTATGGACAACCTTCTGACAAAGTGAAACCTACAGCTAAAGAATCCCAGGTCATATTCAATGGAAGTTTTGTCACATAACAAGTATCTAAACAAGAGTTTGAGGAAGAAGAAGTCATGCTTGCATGGTTATACAAGGATGAGTCTCAATCCCAATCAGTCTATAAATGTGACTCCACTTCAAGCAAAATTCCTTAGAAGTCATATGGACCAGGGGATAAATTGATCACAAAAATGGGATATACTAGAAAAGGACCTCTAGGGCTACAAGGTAAAGGTCTTCTATCACCTCTTGACCACCATGGTCAAACCAACAAGAATACAATAGGTCTAGGATATAAGAAGAATCCTTTCTATCTTAGCAAGAACTCCCCACATGTCTTAGAACAGATTGAGCCATCCAAAGAAATTCAACTAAAGGAAGAAATAGAACACTCTGATAGTGATGATTCAGACACCACTGATGAGCTCATTCATTATGAATGCTTTCCTAAAGAAATAAAAGACCTCCTAGAAACTAAAGATGATCCAGTAAAAAGAATCAATGTAGTAGAAACACAAGAACCTACTATAGAATAAGAGATAGTTGCACCACAAGAACCAGCTGATCTCGAAGGCAATCAAATAGACAAGGAGGAAGGTGGTAGTTATTCTGAGATAGATTCTCATGAGTATGAATTCAAGTCAAAATCTAAGGGTAACCCTTCTTGGGGTATCCATCCTAACTTTACACATGTTCTCATATTTTCTAGAGGCATAAATGAGGAATCAAATGACTATGAATGGGGTGTCATTCTAGAGGAAGATGAGCTTATCATAGAAAAACATATTGATGTTGTTCACCAATATGCACCTAAACCCAACATAAGTCTAGAGCAAAATAATGAACTTAACAAGTCTGATCCACCGATGGCTGAAGTGGACTCCCACAATGACATTGAGCCTATTCACAAATTGAACATTTTGAGTTGTAATATCACCTTTGAACTTGAGAGTCAGGTTAGGACCAATGATGAAATATCCATATCCGTAAATACTATTTCCCAATCTTTCACCACTTTGACTATCCAACGTCCCGAACTTCTTGAGCAAACCTCTACGAATCTGAGCCAAGGTATCTATACCTTTCCAAATGACTATGACCTTGCTTGCTATCTCAATGCAGTTGAGCCTATGAGAACTTCCATTAGTGAACCGAGCATTAGCATGATGGAGTCAGACATCAAGTATCTTAGTCAAAAGAATAAAAATAAAAGGAGTTCTGAGGGCGAAAACCACTTTGCGTCAATCTCAGAACCCACAAAAGTAAAAATAAAAGATGTATCCAAATGTGAAAACCTCTTTGAGGTGCCTAAGGATGAGATATTTGATGTCTTTCTGAGTCATTTATAGGAAAAATCTCTAGTACTAATTGAGCCCACTCAATCTATCAACTTGGGAACAACAAAAGAACCATAGTTGATCCATGTAGCACAATCCTTATCAAACGAAGAAAAGAAAAAATTTACTACATTCCTAACAGAAAAGAAGATCAACTTTGCATGGAAATATTTAGATATGCCAGGGTTGGATCCTGATCTTATAATGCACCATTTATCTATAGCTCCAAGGATCAAACCTGTTAAGCAAAAATTGAGAAATATGCATCCACATGTTGCACTCTTGGTCAAAGTTGAATTAGAGAAATTACTAAAAGCCAGATTCATCTGTGTTATTGACTATGCTGAATGGATCTCTAACATAGTTCCAGTATCAAAACCAGACAAATCTATAAGAGTATGCACATATTTTAGAGATGTAAACAAGGCATGCCCTAAGGATGATTTTCCACTACCTAACATTGATATGATAGTGGACATGACTGCGGGCTTCGAGATGTATCCTTTGATGGATGGTTTTTCTAGATATAATCAAATCAAAATTGCTCCAGAGGATCAAGAGAAAACTGCTTTCACATGTGCATGGGGAACCTTTTGTTGGAATGTCATGCCATTTTGGCTTAAGAATGCTAGTGCTACATATCAAAGAGCTATGGCATCTATCTTTCATGACATGATGCACCAAACTATGGAGGATTATGTTGATGATACTTTGGAAAAATCTATTATAAGATCTGAACATCTGAATGATTTGAGAAAAATACTAGATCAAATGGAGAAGTTTAGTCTTAGACTAAACCCTAAGAAGTGTGCTTTTGGTGTCACTTATGGAAAGCTCTTAGACTACATTGTTTCAAAGAAAGGTATTGAAGTCGATCCAACTAAGGTCAAAGCTATCATGGAGGTGCAACCTCCCAAGAACATCAGTCAAATGAGAACATTACAAGGGAGAGTACAATCTATTAGATGCTTCATATCTCATCTAGCAGACATATCACAACCTTTCACAAAGACATTACATAAAGGTGTGACCTTTACATGGAACGAGGAATGTGAAAAGAACTTTAATCATTTCAATAAATATCTATCAAATCCTCCTATTTTCATGCCTCTTATTCAAGGAAAACCATTGATTCTTTATGTCTCCGCTACAAATACATCACTAGGGGCATTACTAGCACAGCATGATGAGAACAAGAAGGAAAGAGCTATATACTATATCAGTAGAATATTGGTAGCATACAAGAAGAACTATTCCATGATTCAGAGAGCTTGTCTAGCTGTGATCTTTGCATCACAAAAATTGAGACATTACATGTTAGCTCATACCACACATTTGGTAGCTAAGATTGATCCACTAAAGTACCTACTAAGCAAAGCTGCCCTCACAGGTAGACTAGCTAAATGGGTGATGTTATTAAGTAAATTTGACATTGAATATGTTGAAAGAAAAGCTCTCAAAGGATAGGTTATTATTGATCAGTTGGCAGATGCACCTTTGTTTGATGATACACCAATGCAAATGGACTTTCCAGATTCCTCTATCATGAATCTTTCTTCTAGAGCATGGAAGTTATTCTTTGATGGCTCCTATACACATAATGGACCTGGAGCAGGCATATTGTTCATTACACCTCAAGGATACTCAATCCCTAAGGCATTCAGAATAAAGTTTCCTTGAAAAAGCAATATTGTTGAATATGAAGCCCTTCTTAATGGAATGAAGATAACAATTGAATGGAGCATAAAAGAACTACATATTCATGGAGACTCACAACTTGTAATTGACCAAGTCAATGATGTGTATCAAATGAAAGATGGAAAGTTGATCCCATACAAGAGAATGGTAGATGATCTAAAGAAATATTTTATATCTATTAAATTTGAGAAAATTCCTATATCAGATAACAAAGCTACTGATGCTATGGAAATGCTCTCTACTTTATTACAGCAGCCTGAACATGAGCTACGCTACGAGTTCCTGGTGGAAGCACTATCTTTTCCTGCATATGATTCCCCCGAAAGCCACATGATCTGCACTGTTGTTGGTCATGATTCATCTCGATACAAAAAACAATTCTCCTATCTCTAAGACCAAATCATTCCTGATTCCTTCAATCACCATGAGAAACGATACCTTATCCGAAATGCATCTTGGTATGTCATCATTGGTAATGATCTATACAAACAAGGTCTAGATGGTACACTTCTTAGATGTTTAGAACGGGAAGAGTCTCAATGTGCATTAGAGGAAGTCCTCGAAGGTATTTGTGGATCACATTCCAATGGTTTAACACTAGCTCAAAAACTTATTAGGGCTGGGTACTATTGGCCTGAAATGGAAAAAGAGGCTATCAAGTTTGCTAAGAACTGTCAAAAGTGCCAAGTACATGGTAACTTAATTCATGCACCAGGGAGAGATCTAATTCCCTTTACTACACAATGGCCTTTTCATCAATGGGCATTTGATCTTATAGGAGCCATACATCCTCATTCTTCTAATGGGCATACCCATATTATTACAGCTATAGACTATTTCACAAACTGGGTAGAAGCAGTCCCTTTGACTCAAGAAATCGGCAAACAAATTTCAATGTTTATTCTGAACTACATCATATGTTGGTATGGTACTCCACATTCTATAGTCACAGATAATGGTGGACAATTCAAGAACAGAGACTTGGATGATCTATGTGCCAAATTCAAGATTACACAACATTGGTCATCAATCTACTATCCCCAAGGGAATGGACAAGCAGAGGCTTCAAACAAGAATCTGTTGAAAATTCTACATCGTTCAGTTAATAAAATAGGAAGAGATTGGCATATCATGATCAATCAAGCTCTCTAGGCCTATAGAACAAGTATCAAAATTCCCACTGGGGCTACACCATTCACTTTAGTTTATGGGTCTGAAGCAGTACTACCTATTGAGGTTGAAATCCCATCACTAAGAATCAGAATGCATGGTCTAGTAACTCATGATGACTATAGAGTGTCTAGGTTACAAGAACTTGAACTATTAGATGAGCGCAGACAAGCAGCATATGATCATCTCAGAGTATATCAGAAAATAATGTCTAGAGGTTACAACAAGAAAGTCAGACGCAGAGAATTTCAGGTTGGCGATTTAGTCTTGAGAGAGAATCCTAAAAATCAATCACATAGAGAGCGCAAGGGGAAGTTTGAACCCAACTGGCTAGGTCCCTTTGTTATCACTACTACTTTTTGGCTCTAGAGCCTATCAACTCTTAATGACTGAAGAAGAACAGCTCCGAGAACCAATCAACGTTCTCCATCTAAAAAAAATTATACGCCTAAGGCATTCCTTCTTTGCAAAATGTCTTGAAAAATTATAAAAATCTGAAAAAGTCTTGAAAAAATGATCATCCTGGTGAAAACCTAGCAATAGGCGTCTTGATGATTCACATAAAAATCAAAAAAATATCAAAAGTACAAAAAAATTGAAAAAATGAAAAATACAAAAAAATCTAAAAAAGAAAAAGTGCCTTGGTGAAAACCTGGAAACAGGCGCCTTGGTAGCAAAAATAGAATCTCTGCCAAGATGGTGAAAACCCGCAAATGGGTGCCACTTGTTTCAAAATGCTCCATCTATCGGTGCAGTCTTGGTCTCTCCCAGCTTTCAGTCTTGCTTTAGTTTGTACATACCTCCCAATTTGTTTCTGCATTCCTATTTTCAATAAGATCGGTCTGTGCACCAATAGGCTCAAACGTATGTATCCTATCAATGTTCAAACTTGGGGGCAATCAAAGTCATATCCTACATTCCTTAATACCTCAGATGAGTCATATCTAGTCAAAGTCCTTTGAAGCTTCATTCGAGCCAGTCAGTATGTCTCCTCTCCATAAAGGATTTTGCATCTACAACAATGCAATCAAACATCAACACAAACTGAAAACAATCTATGCTTTTCCATGCTTTTATCTCCTTGTATTCTTACTAATTCACATTGAGATTTTTGCATATTGTGTCCCCTCAAGCTCTTTGATGATGTCCTTTACGGGATTTACAGAGTGATGACTGAGGCATAATATTTTCTTTGTGTTATCCTTGTATGTGAACATCTAACAACTTTGGAAATTCTGGATTGAAATGGTGTTCATTTGTAAGAGCCTCTATCTTGTATTGGATGGCCATGCGTACCTTGACCATTGATACCCAAAAAATTCAAGGAAGTTTGATCTAACTATTGTCTTTTGAGTGATTTCTTACTCCTACTGTGAAACGTGATCTTACCTAAGGATGTGAACGATAAAGGGTTACTACGGGTAATTCACATTGGATTTAGCATGATCTCTTGATTGCTTGATGTGTTTGCAATGCAAGGCATATTCTGGTCATCATGAGGTCTATGTTTTGATGCTTATACAAATTTCTATATCAAAATGGACATGATATTCAGGTCATCCTGGCATCTGTGCCTTGGTGCTTATATCTAATCTGACGTTCTGAAAAAAAAATCAATATTCATATGTCCATGGTTGTATAGCCAGTGGGTGTTGTATTGATTCTTGCACATACAAATCAATATTCATATGTCTATAGTTTCCTAACTAGTGGATGTTGTATTGATTTATCTGGTTACCTAAAAAGTTCAATGATGAAAACAAATCAACACATGGTCAGTGACTAGGTCCTAGGTCTTAGGTTTGCATTTCATTTTACATATCATTTTGCACTTTGCATGATTGCATGATCTCACAAATTGTTGAATACACTTAAAAGGATTACACGATTCTTCAAACCTAAACTTAAACTTGACATGAAGATTTGAATCTAACATGAAGGCTCCCTCACCAAACTGCAAGCAGTCACCATCCTGGGTTAAACATCCTTTTTGACATAAGACTAAGTACTTGTCTTCATCAATACCTGCAAAAAATATAATGTGTATCATTGCATTTACATTACATACATGTGCATTTAACGTTGCATACATAGCATAATCAAAATCATATATTTCCATACATTTTCCATAATCAATTACATTTGCATAAATCCATACATTTGAAAGAAATCATTGCATTTCATAAATCCATACATACATTCTACACTACTCATAGCATTTACATCACATGATATCATCATAATTCACAACATGACAAGTATAAATGAAGTCATAACCAAAATCTTGATCTCATATATATCATATAACTCAAACTAGTCAAGGGTGCACTACTGGCACAAGGTACAAAAGAATGAGCTCATGTGAGCTATCAAAAATTATATCAGTATATATGCACAAAATGACAAAAATAAAATATCTAGACAGATCAGTTGTCTGCCTGATCCTCTGCATCTGGTGGAGGTGGTGGTGGTGCATCAGGCACTGCCTCAGCTCGGGGTGCCCTGGCTCCCTCTGAAGCTATCATATACTGAGAGTATGTCGGTACTTTCTGGCCCACTGGAACAACAGCATAATAAGCATATACATAGTAGGCAGCTCAAGAGGTCTAATGTGTCACCTCTACCTGTAATCTCCTATTCTCCTCTCGGAGCTTTGATCATTTTCTGTCAGCCTCTGTAAATCGCTCCTCAAAATGACCACTCCGTACTCTCAAGTCCCTAACCTATAATCTCAAGTGTCTGATCATCTCCTAAGGAGTTTGTGCTACACCCGGATCTGCATCTGTCACAGTTATCTCTGTGTCTCTAGCTGGCTGGTCAGAAGCCTCTACCCTCTATGCCTTACGGTGTCTCACCTCAGCACCAAGGTCAAAATTTGTATTGTCCTATGAAGGATCAAGACTAGCACCCACATACTACTCAGCACCGAGTATCTCATATGCACTGCTAATACTACCTAAAGTACCACTCTCCCCTCTAGTAGATCTCCTCTGTAAAAACTGCAGGTCTACTTGTTGTATAGCTACTAGGACGAGGTGGTCTCATATGACCAGATGGTCTCTATGGTGGTTTCATGATTTCTCTCAGCCTCAGAGGTGTAGGCTGGGGCATGGGAACCTATGTACATCTCTAACCCTGTACCATCGGTGCACCTATCACATCCATAGCCTCCTCCATACTCAGAATTAGCTCTGTGGGATCCTAAAACTTGTGAATGGGATGTTGTACAATTCATGCAATGAAACCATTTGTAACCCAAGCATCTGGAACATTTGGCTGGTAGTCCCAGTCTCTGCCGACATAACCGCTATGCTCTTGTGTACAAAGAGCATATGACAATCGAGGGCCCCATCCTAGTCCAA
This sequence comes from Chamaecyparis obtusa, assembly GCA_027943335.1. Lineage (NCBI taxonomy): Eukaryota > Viridiplantae > Streptophyta > Pinopsida > Cupressales > Cupressaceae > Chamaecyparis > Chamaecyparis obtusa. Next base: position 988,922 of record BSBK01007538.1, read on the forward strand.
GCTCTCTGATTATCCATGCATAAGCAGCATGGTCATGTGGGGCATCCTAAATGATGCCATACTACCACCACACTCTAGTAATGATGAACCGCTCAAGCATTGTGGTCGATCATCCTATCAACACACGGCTATGAAAGAAATGACTAAACTGCTCCCTCGTAGTAGGCCAAGCCTCTATCTATAAATAAGGTTTCCACATGCAGTAGGTCATGTCATCAAAGACACGCCTCCAGTACTTTGTGTGGCCCATGCAAACTTGTGTAACGTATCCTAAATAAATGTATATCACCGGCTCCTGTGGCTAGTGCGGACTCTAGCATGCTGGTCTACATACTAGGATATGCTCCCAGGCCCAAATCTGAAGTACTAATGCACCAAAAGCAAATGTCTTGCTCTCCTGATACATGATCTCGTGCATCTCAGAGAACATGTGAGCCAGCATACACTGACCCCGAGCCAACTTAGAAGACATGGCCATCGACTGTGCAACCATCGGGGCCCAGCCCATCAAGAGACAATTTTGCTGATGATCGAACATAATAATGCCTCCTAACATGCTGGCTATACTACACTCTAATCTATGGGTCTACCCATAGCGCTGAACTAGAGTCTCCCAGGAAATAGAGGCAGTAAGTTGTGTATCATCTCCAAACAATCATCTGAAAGCATGTAATCCAGAGTTCCCAGAACTCACATAATCAGGGTGTGGACCGTGGAATGGAATGTGGAGTATCCTATAGATATCCTCTAGTTTAACTATGATCTCTCCTGTCGGGAGGTGGAAGGTCTGGGTCTCTGAGTGAAACCTCTCAATCAATGCAGTCAGAAGTCTATGGTTTACCATAATCTCAGGCAACCAGATAAGATACTCAAAGCTATAGGTCGCAAGATGTACCCTCATCGGGTTGAGAAATGAAACACATAATCTCTGAGTCGTTGGGTGTGAGATGCGCACATGGACATCAAGATAGATGACCTACACAGCATAGAAACAAGGAATCCTATAAGCAACTTGGTTGAAAAATAGGCTAAAAGTACAAGAAATTAAAAATTTGACTATCTCAGAAGGTACATTAAATGCTCAGGAAACAGCCTAAGAAATCAAAAAATTTAAAATTTTGACCTAGAAGGGTATTTTTAGCTTGTTGTTTTCCATACGAAAATACAGTCTGGCATCAAAAATCGTACGATTTTCAGTAGCTTATCATACAACAAACCATGGTTATACGAAAATACATGTCTTCCCATACAACATATGAGGGACCCAATGAAATGTCGTACGACTCCTGGGTCCCTCTCATATGAGTTTCTATTGGTTATGGGATGACACTCTAAATGAAATTAAAAAGTCATACGAGTCCCAGTGGACAGTCGTACGAGTTTCTATGCGTACAAAAATTGAAAAATCCTAACGTACGAAAAAAGTCCTAAAAATGTTAAATGTAAGGAAACTCAGGTGCAGAAACAGCTTCCTACACTAATCTCTAAAGGAAAGTATTGTGCAAATTCTTTTAAATCCTTACAATTTCAAATTCGTTAACTACTTTAACAAAGATATTGCAGTCATATACCATGCATACATAAAATAGAGAATGACACAATGATTTACCCTGGGGAAACCTTTCGGTAAAAACCCCAGCACTCCAAAACCTACACAGTGTATTAATCAAAACTATTATAGTTTACAATACACTTGCAATGCAAGTTCTTTCAGAAGATTTTTCCAACTCTTGAAGACAAATCGTGGTAGCATAAAAATGTTTCACCAATACACTTACTTCTCATCTCTTCGCAACCCTAAAAATGCTTATATCATGCGCTTCCTTTTTTAGGGCAACTTCCAAAGATAGTCGTATTAGGGTTTTACCATTCTCCGAGAAAATAGGAACTTGAAAAAAAAATTTGTGTCGATGCCCCGAACCCCACGATTAGGGAAGAGTGTACAGTACTTAATTTTATCAGTTGCCACATGTCTTCACCTGTCATTGAATCTTCCAGACATAGCTCTTACGTGTCATAGGAATCCATCATAATCATTTCAGCCATGATCTCCTTACACACAATTTAAGATGCTGACACATCAAGTGGTGACACATCAACATGCCAACTAGACATGTACACTCACACTTAATTACATTATTTGCAATAAATACATTTTACAAAACAAATAATAAGAATAGGAATTATCCAAGGTTGAGACACCTTATTCCTAACATTAAAAACATACAAAAATGGAATTTACGAAGAGGCACAGAGGTCCACTTATCAGATGTCCATATTGCGGAGGTCTTTGATGTCACCGGTTGCACTCAAAATGGTGGGAAGAGACAGGTACCTTCATCTCGGCCATTTTTCTCGCTTAGAGGGCTCCACGAAGGTTTCAAAAGTCAAATGGAATAATGAATTGAAAATGACCCTTTTGGCCCTTATATAGTTTTTGACCTAATTTTCAAAAGTGCTCTTTTTTCCATGAAAATTGCACCCTTGGCTAATTTCAACATTCTGAACCCATTTTCAGGATCAAAATCAAAATTTGAGATCATATACCATGTCAAAATCATGATTTAAAATTTTCAGACCCAGGACAGCCGACTGCTTACACAATCGACCTTCAATCATCACAGAAATCTAGAATTCAACTTAACTGATTATCTAACATCAAACTATCAAAATTTCAACTTGGTCACCCATGGTCAACTCATGGTCAAACCTAGTCAAACTTGGTCTTCAGGACCTCCAAACAATGCAAAACGTGTTTCCAGATGTGTACAACCAATTCTCAAATCAATTAACATGCTTCTAAACCATTCAACGCTGACTTTTCTTGTCAGATTTCAATTTTCATCCCAAAGGGGGCATGGTATTGCACATCATTCAAGTTTGTAAATCTAATTTTGTCAATCAAATCTTTCCTCAGTAATCAAGACAGCAACCACGTCTAGTTGTTGATTCATCTAAAGACCTCGTCGCTTGCGGCACATCACTTGGGGCATATTAGATTCATCAAAATTCGTATCAATCTAGTATCTTAATCTATCTTGTAAATTGTATCAGCTTTTTGTAACCATCGATTCATTAACGTCATTTCCTTGGTTCTTCGTAATTGAAGGGTTTAAATGTGTTACCTATATGATTCCTCTAGACATTCAGGTCTGGAATCAGGTCACTCACTTCTTCGTAATCATAAGGTTCAAAATCAGGCATTTTGACACTTTTTCGTAATCACCGGTTCATTGTTGCTATAGTTAACATTATCTTTGGTCAATCGGGACCTAACATCTTCAAATCTTTTAATCTGTTTCTGTCTCGGAATCGGTTCATCTTTAAAATCAATTTCATACATCAAACACAGACTAATCTTTGAACCACTACGCTTCGCACAGTAATTCAAAGAGGGGCAAAATGTAATACCCCAAAAATGGGCTATAGGTTCATTAACCTCTTACATCAAAAAATTGAACGAAATTGACATCAAAGTCCTAACTTAAGGCACATCTGCACATCAGTTTATCAAAAATTGATTTTATCCTAATTCTGCATCAGAGAATATTCCTTAAAATATTCCCTTTATCCTAATTATATTTTATTTAATAATTATTTGGTGATAAATCCTATTTATCCTAAAGTTTGGTTAATTGAATATTCTAAATATTTAATTAATCAGATTTAATTCTGCCACTTAATTATTTAATTAAGATTTAATTCAATTTATTCCTAAATCGTATTATTTAATTTTGACAATAAATCAAAAATCTTATGACTAATTGATTAAATTCTTATTTAATTAATTAATGTCAGTTGTCAATATTTAATAATATAGTTTTGAATAAAAGTTTGATTTAATAATTGATTAACCCATGCATCAGTTATTCTTCAATTTAAAATCAGTTAAGTTGAGAATAAATCACTTTATTTAATTAATTCATAATTATCTATGCACATTTGAAGGAGCAGTTAAACTTTAAATCAGAAAATCAATTCAAGTTGTTATCTTTTGGAAACTCAACATTTATTTTGAGTTGAAAATTGATCTAAACTTCTTATTTAAGTTAAAAAGTGGTTTTTGCATGATTTGCATGATTTTGTGAGTTGATCTGTTTCTAATTTCTTGTTAACTCAAAAATCAACCTGAGTTTATCAAGAGTGATTTATGGCTTTTCTAAATGCATCCTCAAGCCCTGGATTTCTATAAAAACAAGGCTCAGCTCTTCACAATTATCAACCCTCGAATTTGCACAATTACTCTAGCGAATTTGTGATTGAAGGATTAAGCACTTGCGACAGGCGATTTTGTGAAATCTTTCATTGTTGGTCATAGTTTTGCATAGTTTTCATATCATAGCATTCATATCAATTCATATCATTCTTAGAATAATCTGCATATCATTTCAATTCATCTAGATTAGATTCATTCAAGTTTTTCATTCTAATTGCATACAAAATCCAAAAAAATAGATTAATCTACATTCATACAGTCTCTCATTATTTTGCATTGAAATCCTTCATTTAAGTGTTGCATTGTCACTGATCTTGATTTCAATCTGAGAACATCATACTCGCACCTACTAGAAGGCAGTAAATTGCCTAGTTAGCATAGTTTCATTTATCTGTAGATTTCAATTTTGCTAACCTCTAATGTTTTACTGAAGTGTTGTGTCCACAGCTAGGTACAATTTTCACACACACAATTCTGAGTATATCAAGCATGTGTTCTAAATTATTTCACTAAGAGTCATCTATTTATACAATATTTATTATTGTCTTCTTTGAATTCTTAAATATTATAATGCTTTACCCACATGGGTCTTGCAAAGCCCAAAGAGTATGATATTTTCCTCGTTTATAAAGAATTCTCAAGAAATTGGACATTTTTCTTATGTCTGTATTGCCAGAAGAGGGCTAATTCTTAGGAAATATTGAGGATAGAAATGGAGAACCAACACATTCTCCTTTCTTGTATTATTCTTGTTATTATTTTGGTTACTAGGATCATTCTTAACATCATTATCATTATTGTCTATAACTTGAACTATCACCTTATTTCCAAAATCAATGAAAATAGTGGATTCTATCCCATTTTTTGACTACCCATAATCACCCCATGTTCCTTCTAAGGTTGATTCATAATGGGTAGAAGAATTAGGGTTTAGTGGATAAGAGGGTTGGTCGTTTAAATCAATAGAAACCCCTAAAGAAGTCTCAAAATAAGAGGCTCAATGAGAATTATCTATAGAAGACTGATTGGGTGGGGCATTGTGGATAGGAGTTTTGAGGTGGGAGCCATTGTTTTTCCTTCTATTAATGGGGGTTCTAGAGAAATCTCTCCTATGTTGACCATCTATTTTATAGAGAAAACATGATTTTAGGCCTCTGAGGGCTTGAATTTTACAAGTAAAAGTATGCTCATTCCATGGAAATTCAATGGATTCTAGAATTACACATCTTCATTAAATAATATTAAGATTTTTACATTCAAATGAGGCAAAGTGGCCCTAGTTTCCTCTACTTTCAATGTTTTACCAATGGGAATGAGCATTTGTGGGAGAAATTTCCAACATTGTGTTGGCACACTTTTGACAATAATCCATCTTAGGATCTAATAGAATAAAATTTCATCCTAAGAGATACTAGGGGCCTAAGAGATGGCCTTGAATAAGGATTTTACCAATTTCCAAAACACTTTTTTCTTGAATCCTCTCCTACATTTTTTGGCTTTTTAAAAACATAACAAATATCCCTTTTTGAATCATTTTACAAAATGAAAAGTATATTCCAAGATTTTTATCCCAAATAGAATTAAGCTAGTTATCAAAAAAAATTCTTAGAAGGCAGGATATTGGTATCCAAACAAGTAGGAAAGATGGCTACATTTCTAAGTCTACATTTCTTTTTTTCCTGTAAGTAACCATTTCATCATTAGAAAAAAGTTTTCAAACCTTAGGAAGCAAAGGGCCCTTACTTCCCTTGGCTGGGATGATCTAGATTTTTTTGTTTCCCACACTAAAGAAAGCATATTTTGGAATTTCTTCTTCCTCCTCCCATTATAAGGCTTCTTTAAATATTTTACTAGGTTTTCCTTCTTGAGGGTTCTTAAAAATTTCATTTCATCTTGAGCTAACTCTCTCCTTTTCAACAATTGAAAAAGTTTCGTCCATAGAAGGTAGGCAGACTATAGATCAAAAGGTTGAAAGAGTTTTGTCCATAGAAGGTAAGAAGACTATAGATCAAAAGGTCAAGGATAACATGTTAAGGATAAGGAAACAGATAAGAGAAATGTAGAAAATAAGCAAGACCTGACACCCACACACCTAACAATCTTTTGGACTCATTTTTATAAATTTATAGCTTCAAATTTTTACCAATAAGTTTATAACTACTCATAATCCTTTCTAACACCTTAAACTTACACAAAAATAATTCATACCTAGACTAAACAAAAACTCTTGTGCACTCCTAATATTCATGTTTTAGTTAGCTTAAAAATCTAAAATTTTAAAAGGGCATAGCCCTTAATCATAAGATTTTCTTATTTATTAAGATCCCCCATACTTTAAGCTCCCCTTATGTATATTCTTTTTTTTCATACACTCTAGGTGAAATAGGGAAAAAATATTTTAAATATCTAATTTATTAATCAGGTGATTTTCTCTGTTTTTACAGTACGTTTGACTAGTTTTAAATATTTGTATTATTGCTCAAAATGTAAGACTATAAATTTATAACTACTTTGAACTTAGAGAATAAAAATACAAAATAATCCAAAACATAAGAGAAATGAATGAAATACTCTATATAAAATTCTAAACTATGAATTTACATAATTTGATCGTACGATAATAAATTATACAAACATTAAAATTCACTACTAAAAAATAAAGGTGAGTGGACTAGAAACGAGTTTTATCTGGATGCTAGCATGACATGTTAAAGTGCAAAAGTCTTATATGACCAAAAAAAAATTAAAAGACTATTCTCTTTAGAAAATATCTCTTAAAAGGTACAAAATATCAAAATATAAAACTAGCACAAGATTAACAATAATGAGAAGAGCATAGCATCAAATGAATAAACTAATATATTAAAGATAATTGATAAAATGAAAAGGAAATAAAAATATGAAGATATCACCAAGCTTTTGAGCATCTAAAAATATCCATCCACATAAACATGTAGAACACAAAAATTGTTATGACTAGTTATGAGATAACCTTACCCAAATCCCCATTTTATATTTTAACCTACACAATTGTAATAATAGTGAACATCAAGGAGTGCAAGGAAAATATATTTTTCAGTCCATTCTAGATCTACAAGGCCTTATTGTTCATCATTCATTATTGGGGCATGTGCAATTTTGAGAACCAATGCCATACAATAAGTAATAAAGGATGAAATCTCAAACAATTCAAACATATTCTATGACATCAACATGCAGAATAACATTATGTTTGGAGGCTAAACCATGATGTATATTATAAGTGCAAATTTTTTAGCACACTTTGGACCAAGTAATGGCCTTACTAAGATGAGATTTATTTTTTTATTTCTGTATAGATGGTTTTTTATACATTTAAGTCGCAACTTATATCCATGTGCATAATGTTTTTTCAATTAAAAAAAAAGTTACAAGATAGAAATCAATCATTAATGTTAATAAAAATAACATGAAACTTAGTTTAATTAGGTTCTCTCACTAAGGACAGAAATAACCTTTCACTGTATAGATGGTTTGCAAAAGGGTCATCACCAAAAGAGCAAAGGTTGCCACAGCAGAGATAGAATACCATGGCCTCGAGCAATTTTGTTGCCACAACTCTGTAATCCACACGTTTAGCCTGTTGTTGTAATGTTCGTTAAGATCTCTCAAGACATTCTCAAGATCATCCTTGTAAGTGACTCCCACACATATACCATTGAATATTCAAGCTACATCATCGTGAGTTCCCAGATGATTTCTAATAATATCCGCTCTTTGAAATAGCCCAACATCCTCTTTCGACTCAATCAAGTAATCCATCATGTGCATGTTGCGCGAGATTATTCGCTTGATTGGAGAGTTGTTTTGCCTTTGAGACTTGTTAGTCCGTTTTCCAGTCATTGCAAAATCTTGTGAAATTGGCATGTTCCCTACAATGTTTTTGTTAAGTGTCCTGCCCCGTGCTCTTCAATGTTGTCGCCTTGCTTCAATCCAAAGTGCATCTCCTAATTCACAAAACCCAAAAAGTTTTTCAAATTTCAAGGTCTACAGGAAATTGTCTCAAAATCTGCCACAGTGTCAAAAACCCACAATGTTTTCAAAAACCCGTGATGTTTTCAGCTTCCCTGCCACCTTTCGGTCTGTCGTTAATCCTATGTGTTTTTGATCTTTTGCTGATAACCCTCATTGTTTTCGACCTTTGCCTTCCAGCTTTGTGCACTTGTCTTTTGGTGCTGAAAACTTTGTGTGTTTTCAACCTCGGTCTTAACTGCGCAAGTCCGACTAGATGGTGGGTCCAGACTCTTCCTGATAGGTTGTCGCATGGCCGCATGTCAGACTTTTCTGACATGCGATCATGCGACCGCTTGCCATCTGTCCGCATGGGTCCCAGTCCTGTTCAACTGCCTAGCGGTCTACTTTGCCTTAGTGCGCAAAGTGCGATGGATGGTGGGACCTGGTTTCTGGATTGGTCAAAGGGTCCTAACATGTCAGAGCATCAATGGTTGTCGTTAAACCACGAAGGATTTGTCAAGGCTATGCGCTTTTGTGACAACCGTCCGATCCTCTAAAAGGTAAAGCAGTTTCGTGGTCCCGGAGGTGGTGATGTGGTGGCTTTGGGTTGGCTGTCGCATGATCGCATAGCCCAGTTTTTGGCTATGCGATCATGCGACCGAGTGACACATGTTCGCGGTGCTGAGGTGGATTTGCTTGGTGGGACCGCAACTTAATGGCAGGTAGCGGCAGCGGTTTGCTGGCGGTTAGTCGCATGTTCGCATAGCCTTTTGCAAGGCTATGTGATCATGCGACTGACATTTTCTGTCAACTTCATGCGGTAGTAGTTATGCTCGGCATAGTTAAGGTTTGTGGGTTGTCGCATGTTCTCATAGCCCATTTCTGGGCTATGCGATCATGCGACAGGGCGCCACGTGTGTTGGGGCCCGTCTATATTTGTTTGGTGGTCCCGTTGGCAGGTGTGTCGTGGCGATCTCTAGTTGGTCCGAGCTGGCAGGATGACAGGTTGAACGCGGGCCCAAGTTAGGGTATCTCGGCGGTGACATTCTAGCCGGCAGGGTGCATGTTAGCGGCTTGTCGCATGTTCGCGTGAGCCATTTTTTCGGCTTGCGAACATGCGACATGCCCTTTTGTGGCAACAGTCTGGCGTCGACAGTTATGCGGAAGGCAGGGGGAAATGGCATGTCGCATGTTCGCATAGCCCCTTTCCGGGCTATGCGATCATGCGACCAGGCATAAATTGGAGCCCGGATTCCTGTGGCGGTGAGAGTTGTGACTGCGCAATTGCGCGACTGAGGGAAAATGGTTAAGAAACTTAAAACCCACGAAATGCATGTGACCGTTTGAACTTGTTGAGTGTTTTCTATGGCAGGAGGTACCAAAATTCATTTTTTGAGCGGCCGAAGTGGGTAGAATGGATTTTCAATTGCTGTGGCTTGACCCCTGTCATGTCTGTGTTTATTCCTCGGTGGGGTTAGGTGATTTTGAAATTTTGAATTTGAAATGATCGTATGCTTGCATTGTAACCCTGGTATAAAGGGATTTCTGTGGTCATTTGAGGTTATTGGGAGTTAGGTATTCAAACTTCTGGGTTGTGAGTCCTTTTCTCAGTCTGAATTGTAATGTCCTGTCTTGATTTTTTTTGGCAATTTGAAAGAAAGTTACAGGTCTAAACTGAGTTTGCAAGCAAGGTTCCTTTGGATGGATTGTATGCACTTGAGGATTCTTCACACTTAATGCAGGCACTTGATTCTCATCTCTCCCTTGTGTCAACGTAGATGAATTTTGAACTTTCCAGTTCACTGCATAACAATTTATGTATAGGTCTTCATTCTTGAGTTCTAATCCAGGATTAGATTAAATGATGCTTCAGATGGGACCTAGATTTATCTCTTGTCTATGTAGGGATGTTCTGTAAGTAGTAGAGGAGATTGTAAATGTGTTTATGGTTTTGAATCTCAAGTTTATTTCTGGTGTGTGTGTGTAGTCTGTCTAAGAAATCTTGCCCAATGGATGAGGCACTGGCCTAGATAAGTATTTCTTTGTTGACATATCTTGATTGTGGTTGTTATGATTCAAAAACATAAATTAAGAACCATTCCTTAAGTTTTCAGCATTTGGTTGTATGAGGTTCTACCCCATAGCAATGGAGAGTCAATGAGTGTGTGGTTAACATTCAGTACTTTCTTGCTATCCATTTATCTGTTATTCAAACCTAGTTCTTGGTGTATGAAGTCTATTTTATACTAGGTTAGGTGCACCCGCCTTGGTTTTGCAGAGCCAGAAGCAGAAGAGGGCAGTTAAGTCCCTAGAGTTGGTCCAATTATCCTAAGACCTCATTACATTTTGGAGCTAACCACCCCTAAAATAAATCTGAGGGTATACTGGCAGCCTATTAGAGCATAAGCGTCATTTTGGACACCAACAACACTCTTCGAAAGCCGCCAGGTTTCTCAAGAATATCTCAATCCCTGATCTTTTTCTCTTGCTCTCCAACCTTGGTGACTAAGTCTTTTATGACCTCATACGAGGAAGCCTTTCCAAGGTTCTGTCTACTGCTTGGAGCTTATACTCGTCCATTGCAGTCAACTTCTGGTGCTTACTGTGATGGAAAGGTCCAAGAGACACAACCAGAGGATCATAAGCTTCTAGTTTTGTTTTCTTTATAGATTCTAGCACCCGATATATAGACACACCAATACACATTTTTCGGCATCAATACTCTTTAGATTCATAACTGTGCCTTACTTCATTAAACCATGATTCAGCCATATGATAGTTTGATCAACTTAACCTACGCACCAGAAAAATGTAAGGCTTAAATTATGTGCAAAAGTCTAGAATTTACTGCTGACCAAACAAAACGAATGATCATGACAAATAGAAAATAAATTGAATTTAAGAAGGGGAAAATAATGTTTGAATGTCTATTTTTATGTAATTTTTCCTTGCATTTTTTCTATAAATATGTCTTGAATCTTTTTAAAAGTTCGGTGAAGTAAAAGGTACAAATTGATATTTTAAGTCAAGAATAAAGCGACAAATTCAAGTTTCTCGTGAAGAAAAGGGGAACAGTTAATTCTTCTCAATTGAAAAAGGACATATTTATGCTTTTTGTTCCACGTATTGACCTATCAGAATTTGAAAAATGCTAGGAGTGATCAGCATAGTGATTCTACCAAATGATCACAAATGAATTTTTTTAAGTTTTATTTACAAGGTCTAAGCAACTACATTCACACAACACATGCTTATGAAACTATTTAGGTATTTCAATATCCCACCTTTTTTGTACTCGTGATCAATGCATCATCATTGGAAACACAAAATCTTCTCAGAAACACCAATTTTTGGTGCCTAATTTTTTCAATGATCGCCACCTCATTTATAAAATTAAAATCCCCTTAACCATTGTAATGCTACATTCAAAGATTTTGTTGTTGGAGAATCATATCATTTTATGTTAAGTTGTGCTCAGTCTTTTCATCCACTGATTGTTTGATCTAAAATCTTCTATGTTTAAATTGTAGGTGATCTTTTGTGAGGTGGAAGCCACAACCTGTATCCCTCTATTAGAAACTAAAAATGGTGGCAAAATTAAAGGCTACAAGAAACTATCACTTTTTCGGACTATCAAATTTTTTTAGCAATGTAATGAACATTGGGTGCCTTGAGTTGTCTAGGGTTTACAACCATGAACTTGAGATTTGTATTTTTATATATTTGCAAAGAACACAAGAAGAAAATGATATCTCAGTAGGAGAAACCCAATAAGGAAATAAAACCTTAGGATAAAATAAACAAATTTATCATGCTTTCTTCTTACTTGTCTTTGGCTTTTGTTCACATCAATCATTTCCTTGTTTACAGATTTATGGCTATAGATAGTCGGATTAGTACTAAAATGAGAGAGAAATATGGTAGACTCCAGAATCGGATGACCCAAAGCTTTCGAGATAGTCCACAAATTTAAAAATATAAATATATCAATAGTAGGGTATTTATTCAATGTGCTTATTACACCATACATTTATACAGAAACATCTAAACAACAAACTAATAAGCATAGTTTACCAAGGGGACTCTTAGTTTTTTGGTAGCATAGCCAGGGGTTATTTATACTCATATACAATTTCAAACTGACATGTCAAGTCATCCACCTCTTTTGACACCAATTTTTGTGAGAGTAGAGAGTTATGATAGGCACATACCATTGAAAACCCTCTAAATATCATGATTTTGCATTGATAAAAAATTTATATATTTGTGATTAAAATTTAATAGTAAGTAGTTAATGGAAAATTTAGCACCCATTGTATCTGGGTGATGATCACAAAGGCCAAGCATCAAGACTTCCTAGGAGCTCACACATTCTAGTACTATTCCATCTCAAGTGCACTTACCCATAAAGCTTCCTCCAAGGCTAAGCTCACTTTTCGTGCAACCCCATTTGTAAAACATTCAGTAAGTATTGTGCCTTATGAGTCATTCATTACAAATCCCCTTAATCTCATCAATTAATAAGTAGTAGATATTTTTTTACAGCAAATCAAATTGTGATATTTCTATCAAGATTCAACTGTGTAGTTTTAGGGTCAAACTCATTGACCCATGTTTTAGAAGTAATAAGTGATCTCTTTGTTAATGGTATGAACAAAAGGAGTAGATAATTAATTATCTTAATATTAAATTATAGATAGATTAAAATATCACATACATATTTACAATATTAAAAGATTTAGCATAATATTATTTTCTTAATAGAATTTCAATTTAAAACATGGATTACAAAAAAATAGAAAAAAGTTTTAGAGCTTTTGTTGAAGCCCTACTATAAATATGCGTTGGTATACACCCATGCAAAATGTGGAAGCTCCAATGAAATATTTTTGACAGTTAATTGATTGTGTTAGTTTTGTTTATTATATTAACTAAAACTAGTAACTTTGACGGTATTATGAAGAATTCAATGTAAACAAGTCAATTTAGAGTTCGAGTAATTTGAAAATGGCTAACGTGGTGGATGATGATTCGGTGCTCCTCTACAATTTGTGTGGTTATGTGCCAGTAGACTAAACGAGGTGTTGAAACATTTGTCAAGCTTTCAATCTAAAGAGAAGACAACAACAGTAATTCCTCAATCAAAGCGAGTTTGCCAATTTGTTGTGTTTTCAGTGAGAAGAAGAATTTGCCTCCACACAAGTCGTAAATGGATTCTACGGCTGCCATTACAAATACTCAATCCGTGAAACATAGCATACAGAACAAAATATTATTTTAGCTTGGAGTCTATTGTCGCCAATTAAAGACTTTCGGTGGATAATATTTGTTTTCAGATTTCATACCAGGTCATTCTTGAATAATGAAATTTGACGTGTTGTAGAGCTTATTATGGTTATGGCCAGCTGGGATCATTGATCCAAATTTGGGGGAAATAATGAGGAAATCCCAAGAGTGAGAACACGTGTTTGAAATGATGAGGCAATTGTGTTGGAAGGGTGGCGGAGCTGTGGCAAGTGGAAATTCTACTGGTTTGGAGCATATTGAGGTCGGCATTATGGATTCTACTAATAAATAAAAGTGGCAGAAATAGTATATAGACCTATGGTGGCAGCAGGGAAAATAAAAGGGGATTTGTGTGATTCGACTGTGCGACCTCCGATCCATGGTTGGGTAATTCTCCTCCATTTGAAATCTTGATAAAAGAATTCAATATGCAAGTCAAAGATTTCAATATGGAAGGATTTGTATTCATTGATATGCGAGCAGAAAACAAAAAAATAAATTGATGAAAGATGGAGAAAATGTATGATCGAGAGAGTTTGTGGATGGGATTTGTAGCAGTGTATTGAAGATAGAAGTCATGGCTATACATATGTAGAAATGATCAGTTGTCGTGTAAAGTGGTAAAAAAACTAATGCATCAGATTGTTTTGATGGTAGTCATTCTCTATCTAACATTGTTAGTCATTAGATTACAAAAATAGATCCTCGCTTTCATATAGGAAACTCCTTTGATCTAAAAATCTACATAATAAATGGTAGATAAATAGATAGAAAAATAGTGTTGGTTTTTATAAAAAAATGTATGACAATATGAGTGCTTTGCTAGGATTTAACTTGTTTTAGTGTATTTTCTATGATTTTTTTCTTTCCTACCATCACACTGCTTTTATTGCAAGATTTTTTTAGCCTTTTAATGGCTTCAACCATCTCAGCCCAACAGTTGATGCTAGTGTTGGATCTTTGGTGATTAGCAAACATTTCACTTCTGAACAAATAACCCAATAAATTTCTCCTTAAACTCTTCAAAAAGGTACGTCTTATAGTACCCCTAATGTTATTTTTCATATTCAAGAATTTTTATAGTGCATGCCACTAGCTTGAAAATTTTACTTTGATAGGCTATTTTTTTGTGGAGGATACCACATAAAAGAATGCTTCATGATTGAATTCCAAAAGCTTGGGCCTCTCATGGGGTTTAGCTAGAAAATAATTATATGATGATGATGAAGACTGACCAAGATCAGAAGAATACAAGATAGTAGAAAGGTTAGATCAGTTATTGTCTTTTCATTGATGTCAAGCAATTGATTTTTGGTTTATATTATGTTTCCATATCATTTGGTATATGATATAAGTTGAATGGGTTAAGAAGAAGATGAACTGAGATGTTGTGAAGTTGAAGAACTTAAATGGGCAACTGATACGGATTGGACAATGATTAGATTATGTTGATATAATTTTTTTCTACCTAACATATGATTATGTTAAGTCGATAAAGCATGGTAATGAGGATTTGTCAAGTTGGTAAGAAAAATAGTTTTGGCTACCGAATAGGAAAAGCCACTCGATAAAGGTAAAAGGTAAAAGAAAGTATGTTTCAGTAAAGGCAAAGGAACAGAAGGTACTGAACAGAAAAGAAAGGTTTAGGCACCGAGAAAAGTTAACCGAAGTACAGAGTTATCCACCGAGCAAGGAAGAGTAATTAAATACAAGGATTAGAATGACATTTAATGCTTAGTTATGATGAGTTGGATGGTTATAATGAAAAAGAAAGTTATTTACAGAGATATACAAATAGGAAAATTCATGATGATGATCTACGGACTAGATCTAAATGGTTAAAAAAGAAGGAACAAGTTTTAAGAAAGTTCAAGTTCCTAGGTGAAAAGGAAACGTGTTACCGAGATCCAGATTCAAGGTATAATAAATTGGACGGTTAAGATTGATCAAAGAAAAATGTAATAGAGGAGATTAAGAGGCAAAAATTATCTATATAAAGGATGAATTTTTATGAACAAATGGCTGGCAAATTGAAAATTTGAAGAGTCACTAACTGATGCAGTGAAGAAGGAACAGAGAGATTCTGAGTGGGAAAGAAAGATCTGATGAAGTGTTGATTTCAGTGGAAAGTGAAGATAGAAGAGTGCACAAAGGATCTGGTATGAAAATATAGTTGCAAGTTTACAGGTCAATATATTTAGTGTTGCTTACTAGCATTTTTAATAGACAAATCTCTTAACAGAGTGGACTTAACAGTCTTATTGTAAAATCCTTGCAAAAGGTAACATTCTAAAGAGTGTTTGAAGCCCTCTAACCAAGACACTCCTAACAGGGTGAAGATCCTAGCATATCTAAGGTAAATCCCTTGACCGGGTCACACCTAACAATGTGTGATCATAATCTTTAATAGGATTGGCTCTTAACCAAGCGTACTTCAGAAGAGTATTTTATTAGTAGGTGATAATTCCCACAGTGGTTTTTCCCAAAGCTAAGCTTCCAAGTTAAATATTGGTGTTACATGTGATGCATGAATTGTGAGAATGATTTACTAATTATTAAAGTTTATTTACTGTTGTTGGTAAAAGTAAAGTGTGTTTAACCAAGTTGTCATTGAGTTAATCAGAGAAAAGATTTTTAGGTATTTGGAATCAGGGATTACTAATTCACCCCCCTCTCCATAATCCAACATCAACCAAATTACCTTCCTATACATAAACAAATCTTTTGTAATCCTCAGGTTCCTTTTTGTTATCTTCTTCATTCCTTTTTGCAAATTCATTAATCTTCACATTTGCACTTTCAAAAAATTTGTTAGTAGCCTTGATCAAACATTTATATGCTTTGTTGTTTGATGAATAACCTAGGAATGTGCCTTCTTCTCCTTTTGAGTCAAACTTTCCATTTCTAGCATCTTTCAGTATATAACACCTACTTCCAAAAAATTTAAAGTAACTTACATTTGGTGTATGCCCATACCAAAGTTCATGGGGTGTCTTTTTTATTCCTTTCTTCAATTGTACCCAATTGAGTGTGTAGATAGCAGTACTTATAGCTTCTCTCCAAAATGTTTGTGCAACTTTTTTGTCAATAAACAAAGTTCTAGCACAGTCAACTATAGATTTGTTTCTTCTCTCAGCTATACCATTTTGTTATGGAGTCCTCGGTATAGATACTTATCTTTTGATTCCATTTTCATTGCAGAAGATAGTAAATTCATCAGAGATAAATTTACCTCCTCTATCTGATCTTAAACATTTTAGTTGTTTATTTCTTTTTCAACTCTAGCTTTATACCATTTGAACATTTGGAATGCATCATACTTCTCTTTTAGAAACATAATAGACATCATTCTTGAATAGTCATCAACAAAAAAAA
The DNA here is from genome assembly GCA_027943335.1 of Chamaecyparis obtusa. NCBI lineage: Eukaryota > Viridiplantae > Streptophyta > Pinopsida > Cupressales > Cupressaceae > Chamaecyparis > Chamaecyparis obtusa. The sequence goes on from BSBK01007538.1 coordinate 1,005,792, forward strand.
TGAAATATCGATCTCCATAGTAGCTTTGTATCTTCATAAGACCACAAAGGTCAATATGAACTAATTCCAAAATACCATTGGTAGAATAAGATTTTCTTGTGAAACTTGACTTAATCATCTTACCAATATGACATTCCTTGCACATCACATTATCAAATTTTCTTAATTTTGGTAGACCTATGACTATTATTTTTGCTTACGTTAAACATGTTATCAAAATTTACATGATAGAGTCTTTTATGCCATAACCATACATCTTAAATTTTGACAAACAAGAAACTCTTTGTAGTAGTGTCAAGATAAAATAGGTTACCTTTTGATTGTTCACCAGTTCCAATAAGATCTCCATCAGTACCATAAATCTTCACCTTTCTATTTTGAAATTTCATTCGGTGGTCAGTATTATTTATTTGTGCAACACTCAATAGATTATGGTTTAGTCCTTTAACCCAATATGCGTCATTACATCTCATCTTTTCATTTAGTATAATTGATCCTTTACCTTTCACAAGATATGGAGCATCATTGTAAAATCTAAAAAATCCTCCATCATACTCATCTAGGTTCTCAAACTTGTCAATATCACCAATCATATGATGTGAACATCCACTATCAATAATACATGGGTCAAGTTTACTTACATGAGAAACAAGTGATTTTTCATCTTCATACTTTTCTTCAACTGAGTCTTCCTTTACAACAACATAGACAACTTCATATCCTTCTTCTGTATCATTAAATTCATCATCAGTTACACCTTCCTCAGCTAGGTAATAAGACTTCTTACCTTTATCCTTGTAATCTCTAAATCTCCAGTGTATGTTGTCTCTTTTGACATTCTTATCATTCATGTCATTGTCAGGACATCTAGAAGCAATATGATGAATCTTACTACAATTGAAACATTTCAAGGGTAATTTTCCTTTTTACTTTCATTTACCTCTTCGTAGTCTTTTAGCCAATAGTGCCTCTAACTCCTATTGTTCTTTCTCTTTGATTAGGATATTGTCATATTCATTTCTATATGAATTACTGTGATTTTCACTTTCTCTTCTTGAATTTCCAATACTCAGATTATTTGAAGGTAGTTTCAATGGTTGGTAGACTATTATCATAATTACTTAGCTCAAATGTAGTCAACTTCCCGATTAGGGCTTCAAGAGTAACAACATTGTTTGGTATAGATCTTAGTTCCTGAATAGAAGATACTCTAATAGCATACTTAGAAGAAAGAGATCTCAAAATTTTACTTACCACTTCTTCATTAGTCAATGATCCACCAGCACCTCTTATGGCACAAACAACTTCCTTGATTCTGCTACTATATTGAGTAATGTTCTCTTCATCCTTCATTCTCATTTCATCATACTTTCCTCTGAGACTATCAACCTTGGCTTTTTGAACATATTGATCTCCTCCATATATAAGTGTAATCCTATCCCACATCTCTCTTGAATTAACACAGTCTTTAACATCATTGAATTCAACATCAGTGAGGGAAGAAGAAATCGCTATCATTACCGAGTTTTGTTCATGCTTTTCTCTCATCTAATCAATTGTCATAGATCTAGGAGGCGGTGTAGTGTAGTCATTATCCAGAAGATTTAGTGTAGATTCTCCAATCCTAGATAGATACAATTTCATCCTTCTTTTCCATGTTGAGAAACTTTCCTTGTTTAGCTTAGGTACTTCTCTCCTATACATATTTGAATCTTTTACTCAAGTCTTTTAAAATTATCTCTTCAAAGTAATCAACTCTAATACCAATTCTTGGATTACGAAGAGGGGGGGTGAATCAGTAATCAAAAATCTTTTCTCTGATTAACTCAGTGACAGCTCAATTAAACACACTCACTGTTTACCGACAATAGTAAATAAAATTTAACAATCAAAAAATCAATCACATAAAAAATTCATCACATGTAACACCAGTATTTAACATGGAAACTCATATTTGGAAAAAACCACTATGGGAATTATCACCTACTAAGAAAATACTCTTTTGAAGTACGCATGATTAAGAGCCAATCTAGTTAAATATTACAATACACACTGTTAGGTATGACCAAGTCAAGGGATTTACCTTAGATCTGATAGGATCTTCACCCTATTAGGAGTGGCAAGGTTAAAGGGCTTAAAACACTATTTAGAATGTTACCTTTTTCAAGGATTTTACAATAAGACTATTAAGTCCACTCTGTTAAGAGATTTCACTATTACAAATTCTAATAAGAAATAGTAAATATATTGACCTGTAAACTTGCAACTATCTTTACATAACTAGATCCTTTGTGCGCTCTTCTATCTTCACTTCAATTCTTCACTTTCCACTGGCTTCAACACTTCATCATATTCTTCTTTCTGACTCTGAATCTCTATGTTCCTTCTTCATTGCATTAGTCGATGACTCATCAACTCTTCACTTTTCTAGCCATTTTTCCATGAAAATCTATCCTTTATAGAGATATATTTTTCCACTTAATCTCTTCTATTACAATTTCTTTTGATCAATCTCAGTTGTCCAATTCATTATACCTTGAGTTTGGATCTCGGTAACACGTTTTCTTTTCACCTCAGAACTTGAACTTTCTTGAAACTTGTTCCTTATGCTTTAACCATTTAGATCTAAGTCATAGATTATCATCATGAATTTTCCTATCCATAGATCTCTCTAACTAACCTCCCTTGTCATCATAACCATCCAGCTCATCATAGCTAATCATTAAATATCATTCTGATCATTGAATTTAATTCATGTTCCTTTCTCGGTAGATAACTCTGAATTTCAGTTAACTTTTCTTGGTGCCTATACCTTTCTTTTATGTTCAATGCCTTCAGTTCCTTTTTCTTTACCGAAACATAGTTCTTTTTACCTTTTACCTTTAACGAGTGACTTTCCTACTCGGTAGCCAAAACTATTTTGCTTACCGACTTGACAAAACTTCATTGCCATGCATGCTTTACCGACTTAACATTATATCATATGTTAGGTAGGAAATAATTATATCAACATAATCTAATCATTGTCAGATCTTGCATCAGTAGACCAATTAAGTTCTTCAACTTCACAACATCTCATTTCTTCTTCTTCTTAACTCATTCAACTTATATCATATACCGAATGATATGGCAACATAATATAAACCAAAAATCAATTGTTTGACATCAATGACAAGAAAATAACTGATCTAATCTTTCTACTATCTTGTATTCCTATGATATTGGTCGGTCTTCATCATCATCACCATCAGTTAAACAATCTCCAATCATTACTATCAGTTATAGTAACAAGCTAACATTTGGCCAAGCTCTTCCGAGTGGTTCTCATGGATGGCTCTAGAAATATCTTCTTCTAGGAAGGAGAAGGAGAAAGGAACTAAAGAGGCTACATATGAAGAAGGTTGTTCTTTTCTTAACAACAAACCCAACCCAACTAATGTATAGGCTTCGAAGAAGGATTGAGATCCCCCTCTACCACCCACAACCACTGATTTAGCTACTTAGTAGTTTTCTATGTTGTGTTTCTACTTCCAAGAAATGCTCATATTTTTGTTTATAGGATTTTCATGTTCCTTATCTATTTATTAGGGCCCTTCTTATCTAACTTCTAAGGGGTGATCATGTATACCCCTATTCTTTTGTTAATAGTGTACTCTTATATATTAGTAAAAAGTCTTAATCAAAAAATTAATGTGTGATAATTATGAATACTGAGCTCAAGGGGTGTAAGGAAAATCTTGTATCATCCAAAAATATTTTCTAATTTTTTATTTTTTATTTCAATTAAATTTGTTTACAGGTCTAATTAATAAATTTTACTTCTCAATAATATTTTTTGTTACAATCAATAATAAGGTGTTACAATTACACTTGTTTTGTAAAAGTAATGTCAGGATTTATTTTAAATATTATCACATATGACATATTGTATTTTGATGGAGCATTTTGTATTGATAAAGGACACTTGCATGTCACTATTTTGCAAGTTATGGAAGAGAATTTATTTTATATCTTGTGGATGATGACTTGTGTGCACTGAAAACTAGGTTCCAATCATATTTCCATGCATGCAAGTAGGTTACGAAATGTTTTATGTATATTGTTTACCAAATGATGCATTGGAATCATGAGGAATCTCCTTAGAACTACTTAGGCACCCAAAATGGAGCTGCAAATGAATTTCAAATTAATATTTTAATATTTTATCCAATGGAGCATTAGCTTTTGGTATATTATTGTTACAAGTGTGGTTGTTTTTGCACCAAAAGATCGACCTGACAATGATTGATACAACCACTAGGCTTATAGAATCCATAGGGGGTGGTTATTCCCTTGTCACAAATCGTGAGTGGAGTGCTGGCCATTTGCCTAATAATATCCCCCTCAGCATTACCCGAGGGGATTTGAACATGTGACCAAACTCTAATACCACTTGTTACAAGTTTTATTGTCATTCCACCAAAAGATCAACCTGTCAATAACTGATACAACCATTGAACTTATAGAATTTATAGGAGGTAGTTAGTCCCTTTTCATGAATCCCAAGGGGAGCACTGACCCTTTTTCCAATAATTCATTTGGAATCTTTGGTAGTGTCCAAAATGAGAGTTACACTTATATTTGGTGATCCATATTTATTTTTTAGAGTTGAAAGATTATTTTTCAAGACTTGAATATTTTCTTGTGAAGTTGCAAATAGGAGATCAAATTTGAAGATTTCCAATTTTCCTTGCATTTTTTGTTATCAACCAAGGGGACACCATAGTTATCATATTCAGTCATGCATATCTTATTTTTGGACTCATTTACAACCCATATATTTATTCTAATTAGTAGTAGATCACAATTCTGACTAATTTTAGGTTGGGGATTTTGCAGGACAAAGTGCATTTGTTTGAGAGCTTAAAAGTGGTAATACAAGGAGGAATTTACTATAGAAAAACTATGGTAGATTGGAAGTTTTTTTTTACCATGAAGTTACAAGTTGAGGATGATAAATTTTTACATCAAGTTGAATACTTGTCTTAAATTTTCTTAGCTCAGGAAAGTAGAAAACTTGCATTATTTTGCATCTTTTATCTTGGTTAAAATTCCTTTTTTATTTATAATGCACTGCAAACATTTTTCTATAAGAAGATGTATTGACACCTTTGTGTGGATATAAAATTCAATCTATATTTTTTTGAAGTACAATAGAAATAGCTTGTTTTTATTAAGCCTTTGTGGCTATAATTATCAATTTTATTAATAACTAGATGATTAAGGAAGTGTTAACCTTCAAAGAACATTAATTTTCTATTTAATGGGTGTTCTTGAGAGGGAGTGCTCCTCATCAAATGATATCAAATAATATGTGTGGACTTCTCATTGGAGCACTAGGATCTATTAAAAATCTTCTTTAATTTGATGTTTTGTCTTTTTCAATAGGGTTTATGTGTAAAAAAACTTGACCTCCTTGTAAGGCCTTGTGACTTGGTTCACATCCACTAAAAAATTGACTTCTTTCAATGCAATAGTTACCAATTGAGCTGATTTCTTTTATGCCCATTTCCTCTTTGACTCAATACACCTCTGCATCCTCTTAGACTTTTCATTAGGTCTCTTGAGATCAGAACATAGATATCAAGAGGTCCTTGTATGACTATTTTTTCAACATCATTGATATCATCAAAATATGTACTACTATCTCCTCCTATATCTTTGTTAGATGTGCCTTCCTCTTCTTGTACTTGCATTTTCTTTTCACTTTCAATTTGCACAACATCATTTACGCACCTATTTACCTTTTTCATCATCTGATAAAGGGGAAGTAAACCAAAAAAAGGGGGGGGAGGGGGGGGGAGAAGTAAAGTAAAGGAGAAGAAAACATAGGAAATATTCATAGGAGAGATATCAACAGAACGGTTTTGGAGAATTGGAGAATCAAAATTTTTGCCATCAATGCCAAAGAGGGAGATTGTTGGAAATATCAAGATATTTTTTGACATTAATGTCAACTATCGGAGTTATACTATCGACACACTGTAGTAGATATCAGAGTTAGTTATCGAAAGCTAATAGTTATCAGATAAAGGAAGGCATGTATTATAGCCGATGGAGGAAAAGAGAAAAAGGGGGGAGAAGTAAAGTAAAGGAGAAGAAAACACAGGAAATATTCATAAGGGAGATATCGACAAAGAAATATCAACATAACAGTCTTGTAGAATTGGAGAATCAAAGTTTTTGACATCAATGCCAAAGAGGGAGATTATTGGAAATATCAAGATCATTTTTGTCATTAATGTCAACTATCGGATTTATACTATCAACACACTATAGTAGATATCGGAGTTAGTTATCGAAAGATAATAGTTATCAGATAAAGGAAGATAGGTATTATAGACGACGGGTATTTACTAAAGTATATGTCATATATTGACATCAATGACAGAACTTGAACAGCAACAATATCAACAATTCTAACCAATATCTAACAATATCCCCCTTTGGCATTGATGGCAACATATGTGAGAAAAAATATCAACCAAAACCATTCATCTCAATATCTTCAACAATGCTCCCCCTAAAATAGTAGGAGGTTCTTCACGTAACTCTCTCCCCCTTTGACATGTTGATTGTACTTGTGTTATCATAGTGAACAACAATAGGATGTTCAATGCTTACCCTTAATATCCTTCAACATTTGTTTCATCCAAACAATTTGAGTGCAATTAATAGTAATAGAGCCAATAGCTATGATACCAATTATTAGGATCAAGAAACACTGGGAGGGGGGTGAATAAGTGTTGCAACACTATCAATCCAATTGATTACTTTGAAACTTAACCATAAAAATCCACATATAGAAATATAGGAAAGTAAAGCATAAAATAATAAAGAAATCTTAACACCATGATTTTGTTATCGAGAAAACCCTGGCCAAGGGAAAACCCCGATGGGGATGGTACCTACAAGATGATGCACTAATCTAAAAGTTCTCTAGTAAGAGGTATGACCTTGTTAGGAGTCGTTACATAGAATTTAGGACATATGTCCCTATTAAAGGACTAGGAATTTTTAATGGCCTTTGACCCGGTTAAGAGTCAAGAAAAAAAGGAGCACACTTGCTTGAGAATGAAAGTTAAATCCACCTTCTGGACTCACTATCCAATTACAAAGAGTGTATTACAAAAAATACAAAACTATGCATGACATCACAATGTGTGATTAGTCCACAATGAATATTGCGTCTAATCTGATCTAGCATCAAATTTCTCACATCATACATCACACATATCATATCTCTCTTCCTACTTTCTCACATGCAAAACAAATCTTTCCTTTATACCCTTCAATATTCTTTATTCAGTCAGCTTGCAAATCCTTCCACAAAAAGTGTAGCACAAACTCTAATAAGAAAAATAATACCATTTTATCCAAGAGTTAACATCTAGGATGTTGCCCCTACATTTCCAAGCAATTTAATTATCCAAACAATTCAATTTGCTAGGCCAATTCGCTTTATCGTTGAAAATTGTTCTGAACAACTATTATATTTTGCCAGTTTCACTTCGCTCAGCCAAAACACATATCAATCATCATATAAATATAGGTGATCATACTAGAAGAATATATACATTTTCATATTTTTCGTCACATATGATGTCATTTATGTTATCGCTAAGCAAAATTGTTTGACTGTTCCCTGTGATTCCATCCTGGACTTAGACATTTTTCACTTTACTAGCTTACCAAAACTTATCTCCAACATTAGCACCCATACTAGAGAGGTATGTTTCCATCAATGACAACATCTATATGGTTGTTCATCATCCACTTTCCCACAAATAAAATATATAATATGATGTTGTATGAATTTTCCTATAGCAACTCAAGGTCTAGAGGTCAATGAATAGCACAAAAGAAAGATAGAACAAATAGACAAGAACAAACTATATTCTCATCAAGATGCAATAAAATAAAGTATACTAAACTAAGCACAATATACATGTGTATGTTTATATAGGAAATCCAATAGGATATGAGAGCACAAAAGGATGACATGTGGCTCAATGAGATGCAATGGTAGGTAGGAGAAAATAATAGATAATTCCACTAAAGGTGGATCACCCAAAAAAGGTGGAATTTCGCCTAGAGCCATATTCTATAGATATGCAATTCCCTAAGAGTTGCCTATGCTAATTAATATGATATTCATTATCCTAAGTTAACTTAAGTGAAATATAATTATATAAGACATAAATCATGACAACACCCCCCCCCCCCCCCCCAGTGCAACTTATGGGAATGGAGACTTAAGATAAAAATGCAATATGGCTTCATTCGAGATACTAGGCCATGTTAGGTACACATATATAAATACAAATGAAATCTCTCACAAACAAAGAAATGGGTGTGTTGTCATTGATGTTAACATATCAGTTTGGCTAGCAGTGCAGTATGCTCAGAGGTTCAGTGTGGTTCAATGGCTGAAGGTAAATAGTTACACACATGAGGAGATGTTCTAGAGAAGTTGTACTTGTTATTTGTCAAGTTATAGAGGTGCGTGTGAATATTTAGATGGGATATGAGTTCAAGTATGGTGACTGGATCTTACAATGCTTTCCAGTGTTGACAAGGTGATAGAGATTGGTTTGGTGTGCACTTCCAAGATGATCTTTTTGTCTATGCATAGAGGAGTATGTTTGGAATATAGTGATGTGTCCTTAGTTCATAAGGTTCATGGTCCATGGGTCTACAAGGCATTTTTAAGGTGTTACAACTGAAGGTGACAGTGTTCTTGTGGCCCTGTATGAGAGATGTTGATGAATTTGAAGGTTTAAGTAGTTGTGTGTTCTTCGTGATGCCCATGGATGTTCTTGGGTTGTGTGCCTGCTGAGTTTGTAGTTCGCATAGATTGTGGTGATCAAGTTTGGAGGATTTTATTTTGATAGTATTTTTCTTTTGTTCTTAGCTAACTTGATCAATAAATCATTTTTGTGAAGATTGAGGCATGATTTATGGATGTGCTATGAGCTCAAGGGTGTTGATATGGATCATGGGTATGTTTTGGTGGTCAACATGGATTTGAATTATGATTTTTTTGGCATGTTGATCTAAAGTTTGAATTTGGGTTTTGTCTACCTTGTTTATCTTTCAAGGTTGATGATTCATATACAGTTTTAGGATAAAATCGAAGGTTATGGATGCTTATGATTCCTTGTAGAGTAAGGGTGAAAATCTATTGAGGGATGAATTTATCATCTAAAGGATTCAAAGAGGATTTTAATAGAGATCTAAGATGAAATACTAGTTGTAGTGGCTCTAGATTGGTTTTGTATGACTCTTGATTTACCAGACAATTTTCCTATTTTGGGCCAATTTTTGGTGTAGGTCTAGCATCGCATGGTTTTTTTCCCTAGTGGCTTTCCCTATGGTAGTGTTGTTGTTGGCCCTATAATGCAAGAGCATCTTGGGTTCACCACAATCTTGCATCAACCAAAAATAGTTCTTTGTGCATTTTTTCTTGTTTATCAGTTGGAGAGATTATGTTGACCATCATTCATTTGTTCAAGATAGAGTGTGTGGTTGTACATTCTTGTTTTAGACCGATCTAAGATCATCTTCCTATGATCACACCTCCTGATGTTCGTAGATATTTGAGATTTGATCCATTTCCTATCCTTGGATAATGTGTTTGATGTCTTCTTGGACCTATTTGGAGATTCGATGTGCAGTTGTTACTCTTTTATTTTTTACCTTTGCGATCATAGTGTGTGGTTCGTAGATTATTTCATACGATTGTGATCCTTGTGCTTTCCTTGGCATAGATATTTGATTCTTTTTTGGGTTTGACCTATTTGTGTACACGTTTCCTTTACTTGGGGAATGTAATTCTTTCTTAGCCGACCTTTAGAGGCATTACCTATATGTAATAACTCGATGTATCTTGAGAGGTAGTTCTATTAGATTGGTAATTAGTTCATGAAACCTAGATCTAAGACTTTGACAGATCGATAGGAGGATTTGAGGTATGTTATTTAATCTCTAAATAATACATTGGATCGTGCATCTTCTCTCTATTTTGTGTGTTGCTTCCTTGTGTACTCTTATCTATAAGGATGGTCATCTCCTTTGGAGGTCTCACCATTCTTAGACTACACTAAGTGGTATCAGAGAGAAGGTTTGTTGTAGAAGCCCTAGTTGAATTGGTTGTAGGGTGGCAGATTGTGATGTGGCCTACAATTAAGGAGGATTGCAAAGATGGTTCAAGGAAGGAGAGATGTTGGTCCTGATGTGTTGGATATGTTGAGATAAATTTCTACTAAGCTTGAAACTATTGAGATAGCTCAAAGAAGAGGAAGACCTATTGAAGATGTTAGTGAACATGAAGTTGAGAGGTAGAAGGAGCAAAATAAGCCCTTGTTCTTGAACAAGGCGAAGAAAGATTCTTGAGAGATTTGACAAGTGTGAATGCTAAACCACACTCTTCAATCCTCTTGAGTATAATAACAAGTTGGATTCATATGAATTTTTGGACTGGATCTTTGAGATGGAGAAATATTTTGAGTATGAAGGTACATTGGTGGATAAGAAGGTGAAGTTTGCTGGTACAAAATTGAAAGCATGCATACTTGTGGTGGGAACAGTTGCAACTTGATTGATAGAGAAGAGGAAAAGAGAATATCAATGTATGTGATAAGATGATAAAAAAATTGAAGGGTAAATTCCTACCAGGAGATTATCAAGTTAGTTTTTTTAGAAGAATGCAAAATTTGAAATAAAGGGATACTATTGTAAGGGAATATACTAAAGAATTATACATATTGGATATTAGATGTGTACATATGGATGATGAAGTTGAAAGGATTGTAAGATACCTCAATGGATTGAGAATTTCTATACAAGATGAAATTAGTTTGGTGAAGATGAATAGCTTTGAAGAATACTATCAATTTTCACTGAAGGAAGAGGAGAGGCTAAACAAAAGGCATGAGCAAAGGACAAGAGGCAGAGGTAGTAGATCTTCTAGAGGAAGAGGAAGATCTTATGGATAAAGTAGCAGATATGATCAAGATAAGACAAATCGAGGTAAAGGTAAATCAGAATGGAAAGGAGAAAGTTCATAGCGGGGAAGAGGAGGTTATGTAAGAGATAGTTACCCTAGAGGTAATGATCATAAAAGAGAAGATAGAATTTGGTTTAAGGGAACTTGTTTCAAGTGTGGTGAAGGACACTTGTTTGTAAGAGATAGTTACCCTAGAGGTAATGATCATAAAAGAGAAGATAGAATTTGGTTTAAGGGCACTTGTTTCAAGTGTGGTGAACGATAGAGCATTTGAATGTAAGAAGATCGGTAGCAATAGCATAAATGCACTTGTGCAGGAAGATACACCTAATTCATTGAACCAACCGAAAGGTGGTGAAAATTTGATGATTAGGAGAGCTTTTTGGAATGAAGGAACTAATGAGGACCTTCTAAGGAAAGGCTTCTTCAAAACCAAATGTAAAGTTGTTGGAAAATATTGCAAGGTGATCATTGATAGTGGAAGTTCAAAGAATTTGGCATCAGAAGAGTTGGTTACAAAGTTTTAATTACTGAGGATGAAGCACCCTAAGCCATATCAGATTTCTTGGATTAAGGATGAGAATAAACTCATGGTAAGTGAACAATGCCTTGTGAAATTTAAGATTGGAAACAATCATGATGAATTTCTTTGTGATATTATGTCGATGGATTATTGTCACATCTTGTTGGGTAGACCATATGATAGACAAGCTATACATGATGGTAGATTGAATAGGTATACTATTGTGGCTAATGGGAAGAAACACGGTTTATTACCTCTAGTAGAAGAATCTAAGAGTGAGAATTGTACTACTGTTAGAGTTTTCTTTCTTGGAGGAAAATAGTTCATAAAGGGTTTGAAGAAGAAGAATGATGTATGTTATGCCTCGGTTCCTAATAGATCGATTGTGAAGGCAGAAGTTGATTCACCAATTGAGGTTAAAGAGTTGTTGACATAATTTTAAGATATCATTTCAGATAATGTACTTGATGGGTTACCTCCTATTAGAAGCATTGGTCATTGCATAGATCTGATACTGGGAGCTAGCTTACCCAATAAGGTACCTCACTAGTTGAAACCTACAAAGAATGAAGAATTGAATAGACAAGTTCAAGAGTTGTTGAAGAAGGGTTTGATCAAAGAAAGTTTGAATCCATGTGCAATACCAGTTGTTTTGGCACCTAAGAAGAATGGAGAATGGAGAATGTGTACTGATTCAAGAGCTATAAATAGGATCACAGTGAGATGCTGATTTCCATTTCCTAGGATGGATGATATCATGGATTGTTTGAGTGGAGAAAAGTACTTTACCAATATTGATTTGAAGAGTAGCTATCATCATATCATAATCAAAGAAGGAGATGAATGGAAGACTACTTTTAAGACAAGAGAAGGTTTGTATGAATGGTTGGTTATGCCTTTTGGTTTGACTAATGCACCTAGTACTTTTATGAGATTGATGAATGAGGTCTTGAAGAAATTCTTGGGTAAGTTTGTGATTGTTTACTTAGATGATATTTTGATATTTAGTAAGAGTATGAAATATCATTTGTTGCATTTGAGACAAGTATTATAGAGATTGAAAGAGGAAAAGTTGTTGATTAACTTTAAGAAATGTTCTTTCACGAAGGAAGAGATAGTGTACTTGGGTTTTGCGATTTTAGCTGAAGGTTTGAAGATGGATCCTAAGAAAGTTGAAATTTTTTTGAAATGGCCTACACCTGTGAATGCTAGTGAAGTTAGATCTTTTCATGGATTAGCAAGTTTCTACCAGAAGTTCATAAGGATTTTTAGTTCTATTTATAATGCTATGACAGAGACAATGAGAGGAGACAAGAAAGATTTCAAGTTGACACATGGAGCTAATAGAAGTTTTAAGACCTTGAAGCGGAAGGTAGTTGAATTACTAGTACTGGCTTTACCTGATTTCTCTAAAGTATTTCAATTTGATTGTGATGCAAGTGGAAGTGCAATAGGAGCGGTGTTGAATCAAGAAGGTAAACCTGTTTCTTTTTATAGTGAGAAATTGAACGATGCTAAGAGGAAGTATTCAATCTATGATCAATATTTTTATGCTATTGTTCAATCTTTGAAGAAATGGAGACACTATTTGATACCTAAGGAATTTGTATTGTTCACCGATCATAAAGCATTGCAGTATTTGGGGAGTCATAATAAGTTGAATCAGAGACATATGAAGTGGGTTGAATACTTGCAGAATTCTACTTTTGTGTTGAAGCATAGAAGTGGATTGTCAAATAGGGTTGCAAATGCATTAAGCAGAAGAAGAATTTTTTTTGGTCGAGATGAGAGTTGAGGTACTTGGGTTGATGATTTGAAAAGTTATATGAAATTGATCCTGATTTTGTAGAACCTTGGAAAGCATGTAAGGAACCGATCACGGATAATTAGAGTAAGTGGGTTGATTACTTCATTCAAGAAGGTATTTTATTTAAAGGCATTCAGTTATCTATACCAAGAGGATCAATGAGAGAAAATCTAAACAAGGAGAAACATAGTGAAGGACTTGCAAGACATTTTGGTATTGATAAAACAGTGATTATGATTAAGGAGAAATACTCTTGGCCTCAATTGTATAAGGATGTTCAAAAGTTTGTTAGAAGTTACAAAATTTGTCAAGTTGCTAAGGGAGTAAGTCAAAATACAGGGTTATACACACCTTTACCTATTCCTAGTAGACCTTGGGAAGACATTAGCATGGATTTTGTTCTTGGCTTACCGAAGACACAAAGAGGTAATGATTCTATATTTATTGTGGTAGATAGATTTTTAAAGATGTCACATTTTATTCCTAGTAGGAAAAGATCAGATGTTGTTCATATAGATGATCTATTCTTTAGAGGAGTTGTGAGATTGCATGGGATGCCTAGAACTATTATTTCTAACCGAGATAGTAAGTTTGTCGGGTGCTTTTGGAAGATACTTTGGAAGAAGACAGGTACCAATTTGAAGTTCAGTTCTACATTTCATCCACAAACCGATGGACAAATAGAAGTTGTGAATAGGAGTTTGGACAATTTGTTAAGATGTCTTGTTGGAGATAAACCTGATAATTGGGATTTGGTTTTGGCACAAGTAAAGTTTGCATATAACAATTCAGTAAAATGGAGTACAGGTAAACACCTTTTAAAATTCTTACTAGCATGCATCCTAAGGGAATATCAGATTTGAAAGATCTTGGTCTAGAAGAGAAGTGTTGAAGTAGAGGGATATGTTAAATTAATGAAGACTTTGCATGATGAGGTGAAGCATAATTTGGAACATATTAATCATAGATATAAGGATATAGCTCACTAATCTAGGAGAGATTAGAATTTTGAAGTTGGTGATGAAGTCATGATTCATTTGAAGAAAGGAAGATTTCTTGTTGGAACCTACAATAAGTTGAAGATGAAGAAGTTTGGACCTTGTAAAATACTGAAGAAATTTGACAATGGTAATGCTTTTGTGGTTGAGTTACTGGTTGACATTGATATATCACCTATATTCAACATTGCATATTTGTATAAATATCATGAGTCATATGATGAGACAGACATGAGACGGGAATATCCTAAGAAGTAGATAGAGGAAATTGAGAAGGTCTTGGAGCGTAGAATTGGAAGGAGCACAAGAGAAAAGGATAACATAGAGTACTTGGTTAAGTGGAAGAACAGACTGGTTGAGGACGCTATTTAGATTTCCCAATCTGAGTTGGATCATTTGGATTCTTCTTAGGTTGCTCAGCAGCTCTGATGTGGAGCATCAGTTTTATTAACCTCAGGTATCTGCTGCAGGAGCATCTTGGGTTCACTGCAATCTTGCATCAACCAAAAATAGTTATTTGCATTTTGTTCTTGTTTACCGGTTGGAGATATTATGTTGATCAATCATTCATTTGTTTGAGATAGAGTGTGCAGTTGTACAGTCTTGTTTGAGACCAATCTGAGATCATCTTCTTATGATCGCACCTCCTGATGTGTGTAGATGTTTGAGATTTGATCCATTTCCTATCTATGGGTAATGTGTTTGGTTCTTGCATGGACCTATTTGGAGATTCAATGTGTGGTTATCGATCTTTGATTTTTTACCGTTGCGATCATAGTATGTGGTTCGTGGATCATTTCGTATGATCTCACTCCTTGTGGTTTCCTTGGCATAGATATTTGATTCCTTTTTGGGTTTGACCTATTTGTGTACATGTTTCCTTTTCTTGGGTAATGTAATTCTTTCTTGGCCGACTTTTAGAGGTGTTGCCTATATGTAATAACTCGATGTATCTTGAGAGGTAGTTTTGTTAGTGTTAAGGTTTTAGGATCATTGCAAATGTAATAGCACTATCTCATTGTATGTGTTTTCCAAATGCATTGATCTCTTTGTATTTATATTGAGAATGAGCCAAGAAGAGACATATCTATTCATTATTATATAATTAATATAATGATAATTATGATTATATATATATATATATATATATATATATATATATATATATATATATATATATATATATATATATATATATATATATATATATATATATATCTTGAGTATTATATTAATTTCTCTAATATTTACATGATAATAATATTTGTATATATATATAAATATATTTATTAGTATACATATGCATCTCATATATACTAAATATATATATACATATCTTTACTAGTATTGACTCATAGTGTTTATTCGACTGAAGCTACAAAACATCAACACTCCCTCTTAGCCAAGGAAGATTAAACACATGATTAGGATCAGAAGATATCATTTATCGTGATATTAAAGATATGGTCTAACTAGGAATATTAAGTCGAATGATATTCACCGTAACTCATAGATTCATAAGAATATCATCTCATGATATTAGGATTATTGGCCACAAAATATCAAGTCACATGATATTCACCATGTACTCAGAGTACTGGCCTACCAACATCAAGTCTCATGATGTCAACCAGCTACTCAACAAATATTTTAGATGTCACCTCAATATGATATCAGAGATATGGTTTGACCAAGAATATCAAGTCTCGTGATATTCACCATAACTCAAAAAATATTTTAGATATCACCTCAATATGATAGCAGCGATGTGGTTTGACCAAGAATATCAAGTCTCATGATATTCACCATAACTCAAAAATTTCCATAGGTAATGTATCCTTAATGCAAGGTATCATCCATTGTGATATGTTTCAGCCATCACATGATGTCTATCACAATACAAGGTCAATGGTTTGTTTAAGGAACTGAATCCACCATGCAAGAAATCATCTATTATGATTTGTTTCAGCCATCACAAGATGTCTATCACAACAGAAGGTCAATTGTTTGTTTAAGGAACTGAATCCACCATGCAAGAAATCATCTATTGTGATCTCTTTCAGCCATCACACGATGTCTATCACAATAAAAGGTCAATGATCTGTTTAAGGAACTGAATCCACCATGCAAGAAATCATCTATTATGATATGTTTCAGCCATCACACAATGTCTATCACAATAGAAGGTCAAGTTATTGTAAGATCGTCAACTTTCAATAACTCTTACAAATACAAGTGACAATCATTTGGAAGTCGTCACTTCCTTGTGATTTACATAGGGGGCAAGCCCATTAAAAATATTCATGATTCATTAGTATAATAATCAATTATATAAAGTTTACCTCAGAAGTGTTTCACCTTCAATAGTGAACTCCCTCTCAATCAATATGATCAAGATTGTCACAAGTTGGCTGAACCATTTGCTCCCTCTGAAGCTCAAGTTTATCAACTTCTTGGCATCTTTTGAAATGTCAGACTCCCTTTTCATCTTTTTTCAATCATTAATTCATTAGCAAGCATCAAGTTCTTTCTCCCTTGAATACAATTATCTTGTGCTTTTGTCCTAAAGGTATGTTAGAGAGAGATTACAAATAGCTCACTAAACTATCTCGACCGAAAATAACAATGATAGAAGCATACAATATTTTACTAACCAATAGTATGGCATGAATTACAAACTCAAAAATTATGTGCATTAATAAAACATGAGATACTTATCTTTTATAAATTTTAAGTATTTCATTTTGCAATGTGAGCCCATATAGAAAATATCATGCAAATTCACAGAATGATGTCTTCGCTCTCAAACATTACCATAATTCTTCACATGACCTATCTTGAATATCCAAATGTTCTATACACTATCACAACCTTCAATCTTATTAGATCTCCCTTCAAGCAGTTAGGCTTTTAAAGAAGGAACCTCGCTCTTTTACAGATTCTTTTTTTTTTTTGCATAGACTTGTACGCATTCAGTCATAACTTTTGAACCAGACACTTTCTTTCCAATCGCTTCAATGAGATTTTTTTAAATTTGGTTTTCACAAACATATCCAAAAATTACCAAAATCCAACGGTGCATTTGTGAGATATGATCCTCGTACCGAAATGTATTTTCTGAGACAGTCACACATTCACCATCAATAAACTACTCTCTTACATTTGCAACCTAGCTCTGATACCATGTTAAGGTTTTAGGATCATTGTAAATGTAATAGCACTATCTCATTGTATGTGTTTTCCAAATGCATCGATCTCTTTGTATTTATATTGAGAATGAGCCAAGAAGAGACATGTCCCTTCATGGGACATGTCTATTCATAATTATATAATTAATATAATGACAATTATGATTATATATATATAGTGTTTATTCGACTGAAGCTACAAAATATCAATAGTTAGATTGGTAGTTGGTTCATGAAACCTAGATCTGAGACTTTGACAGATCGGTAGTAGGATTTGAGGTCATTTCTTTGTATGTGGGCAAAATTGGGAAGGCATGACAACCTGGCATGTATGTTATTTGATCTCTGAATAATACATTGGATCGTGCATTTTCTGTCTATTTTTTGTGTTACTTCCTTGTGTACTCTTAGCTGCAAGGCTTGTCATCTCCTTTGGAGGTCTCACCGATCTTGGACTACACCACCCTCTGTTGTTACAAATTATCGTGCTTTTAAGGCTTTTTTTCCTTGGGCAGTAGTTCTCAAACAATGGTGTAGTTGAGTGGGGTCAACAACTCCAAATATGATGGTGTGGTCTGGGGGCTTGCTAGTGTTTCAAGCTCTACTACAATTTTGGTTTCATCAACAGATTTTTTGATTGGGGTATGATTTTGTTGTCTACTCTCACACTCTTTTACTTTTTTGATTTGAATCTGACTGACTTAATCATGCTAAGGCCATATTCTAACTTGTGTTTTTGGTTAAGGATCTCTTCTCATATTTGTGGTGAGAAGTTTTTTGTGGAATCTTTTCAAGAGGGCCCTTATTCTTTTCCTTGTTTATTTCTTGGTGGGGTCCTATTGCTCTCCTTCTTTGGTCTCTTCTCTCTTGGCTCCTTTAGGTGGAGTTGTCTCCTATGGGAGTGTAGGTTGTTGTTTTGGAAGAGATCAAGAATGTGTTTCAGTACCAATTTTTCCCCTCCATTATTTTTCCCATTGAGGTGGATGTTTCTCCTATTAAAATGGAGAATTTTGGATGGGAAAATGCAAAATTATACCATATAATTGAGTTTGAAATAATTGAGTTTTATTTATTTTATTTTGAGTTCGGTATAATTTTATTTTATTGAAATTAGTTCTTAATATGCAAAATTATACCAAACTCAAAATAAAATAAAATAAACTATATATGTACTAAATGACCTTGGTGAACTATATTACTAGGGTGAACTATATATTTACTAAATGATCTTGCATCGGCACCATTAAAAAACATCTCAATTTGTGAACATTGGTTAGGGTTTGGACCTAAGAATTGTTCACAAATTGAGATGTTTTTTAATGGTGCCAATGCCTAATTAGTCATTACTCATTCCTTATCACAATCATTCCTCATGCAACAATCAATCCGGCAAGGATGTCCACTGCCATCCTTCTTATACATTCTTATTATTGATGTACTTTGAAATTTGTTAGAAAAATGCAATAGAATGAACTTTACTTAAACAAATTTCCATTTTCGACAACATTGTTGTGCTTACTCTAATTTTGCTAATGACAATATGCTATTCATCTAATATTTTGAAAAGATAATTGATAATGTTTTGAAGGTATTGACTATATATTGCTCAAGTTTCAAGTTCAAAATTAGCCCATCATAAGCCATGTTTTTTATTGGTTTGTCTCTAAATTAAAAAAATATATAGATTGTTAACATGGGCAAATGCATTTCTTTCACTTCATCAACAATATATTCTTAGCCTCTC
Source organism: Chamaecyparis obtusa (assembly GCA_027943335.1). Lineage (NCBI taxonomy): Eukaryota > Viridiplantae > Streptophyta > Pinopsida > Cupressales > Cupressaceae > Chamaecyparis > Chamaecyparis obtusa. Next base: position 1,025,099 of record BSBK01007538.1, read on the forward strand.
ATGTCTATTACTGCTCGTGTTGGATGCCTTCTAAGGAGTATGAGGATCTTAAAGAATTCTTCACCAATTTAGGTTGTCTAATTGTAAAGGCAAAACCAGTTATAAACCTATCTTTGGTTAGATTACATTCATCCAAAAGCTAATAGCAATTTATATCACTCTTACCATTCCTAAGCCAAATGAATAATTAGAATAACTTCAAGAGAAGAACCTTCGAAAAAAAATCATTCGGCATTATATCACTCTTACCATTCCTAATATAAAAATGGAAGGGTTGGTTGGATTGATAAGATCCTTCTTGCCCCTTTCTTTAACAAACACACTTCTTATTGCTTCAAGAAAGGGATTCATCAATTTGCTGAGGTGGGGATTTCAACTTTTTTTTATTGAATCTTATAGTGAATGTTGAAAGATAAATTTAACTATTTCTACTTGTCATTAAATCCAAGACTCAACAAACTAGAAGTAATTTGGAGGACTAAAGTTGATGCCAATGCTCAAGATTTCAACCTAGAAAGACCAGCAATACAAACTGCCAATTGCGAGAAGATTGAAATTGATCGAGATCTAATCTGTCAAATGCTTTGTCAACATTTGAAAGTTCAAAACATTTATTTTGGGGCCATCCATAGCATGTAAAAATTGAAATGTTATATTTATCTTTTATTGAAAAAAGTTTTGCTGGCAACTGGAATGCACACTAAAGTGGTAGCTGATTCAATGAAACAATTCATTTTGGTAGCTGATTCAATGAAACAATTCATTTTGCATTTTGCATTTTGCATTATAATGATATATGGAGATCTAAGTATATTCCAATGTTTTCTAATGAATCTATTTCCCAAAAGTCAAAATTTATTTGAAACTGTCTCCCTCTGCTCTCAACTGCAAAATTCCACCAAGAACAGGAGCAAAATCAATTGCGTGAATCTCATCAAACCTCAAGTTCTCCATCATCATGATGAAGTCATCCAATGTTAAATGTAAAATTTACATCAGAAAAGTAAATTTTAATTTTAGCTAATTTGTGGCCTCTTGTATGGCTACAAATTGTTGCATCTGCCTTTTCTTACCGGGCTGTAATTAGTCACCATGTCAACTTGTATTTTCTTATGCAAAATCCTTGAACTACCCTCCTTTGTTGTATCGTTTGCTTTACATTTATTTGAATAAAATGTTAAAATTACTTTTTATTATATTTAAACAGCATAAAATTATTAATAAATAAAGCTTACAAAGTAGAAACAACTTTGAACTAAAAAAATTGTAGAAGGTTGAACACAAAATCAAATAAGAGATATTGATGAAAGAGATTACAGGGCTATATTTCATATCAATATGCAACTTGTGCATATTGTCAGGTTAAAATTCCCAGAGCCCAGTACTCGTCAGACTAATTGCCCTTCATTTCTTTAGTTTTTAAGTTTTAAAAACCAGTTTACAGCATTCCATAAGAGATTTGTTCTGCATTTTCATTTAAAAATGAAATACTTAATCTGAGAGAATTTTCAGAAACGGGGGAAATGTAATATCTATCTAGGTTAAGAGGAAATGTAATATCTATCTGGGTTACTAGGCAATATAAATTATTAAATACCAAACTTCAAAGTACTTTCACAAAGCCCATACTCATTTTATTTCATATTTTAGAAATTTAGGTAGCGACTCAGTCACTTATATAGATAAAATGCTCCAAAAATGTACACGTTTTACATAAACTACCAGTCCACAAAACAGACGATACGAAAAATCGAAATGAAATGATTCTGCTTATAGGAACAGTGAACCAACTACCAAAAATCAAAATGACAATCCTCTGTTCACTATTTGATAGTAATTTCATGGAATGGTGAACAGAGTCCTTCCTCAATTAAGCATCTATGCTTCAGCAAACCTGCCCAAAAAATTACATAAACGTATAAGAATACAACCCTGGTTTGATAACGGAGTGAATATTATTGCCACTACTGACATGATTAAAGAATGAATGAAAGCATGGACAGTGGCGTACCCAAGCTCAGAAAGTTTCAAGTGAGCCTCAGCATAGTCAGCAAAAAAAACATCTTCATCCTGATAATAATACACGGGAAAAACGATATGAAATTTCCAAATGTAAAAGTCTATTGAAAAACCACAATTTCTAACGTAAGGGTCGAATGGTCTACAAAATATCTTATACCTGAGCGTACTTGAGGACATAGGGTGCAAACTTAGGATCAGTTAGTAAAGCCTTGTCTGAAGGCAATTGAAGCAGACCTTCCTTCTCTCCAGTGACAAGTTCTCTGGACAAAATATCACCAATCATAATCATCAGAACGGCCACTGAAGCAATAATTCATTTCAAATTGAAGAAATGAACAAAAAAATCATGGAATAACTACTGAAACAGCAAATTTAGTTCAGTGTAAAGCAACCATGGCAACAATTGTCAGTTCTGTAATGAATGTGAACAGCCAAAAAGAACCAAAAATAGTGAAAAACGCTGCTAATTGCGAGTTTAATTTGAGCTATTTAACCTTACAAAAGGATCCTAAATCCAGAACCTATATAATCCAATCACCACGATAAAAAAAATATTAATCCAGAACCTTTAATCCATTCGCCACCTTTAAAAAAACATAAAGGTAAGAATAGCCTGATAGGACATTCAATTTATAAATAATAATGTTAACCCGAAGGAACATGTCAAAAGGGCATTTATCAGATGCCAATAACACCCCTATTGTTTACTCGAAAATCTTGTTATAAAAGATAACTGACAAACACCCATTATGAACATCCCACCTCAGAGTTCACATAGTGTAATCCAGTGAATCGAAATAATATACAGAACAATTAAGGGTAAATTAGACATATAAGTTTAAAATAAATTGTTTGATGTAAAAGCCCGCACTTCTGATAAAAATGAAATCCATATTTGTAAATAGGGCACAGAAAGTAATATATAATCTAGGATGTGCACATATAGCACATATGCTTGAGTCAGAGTAGTATCAAAGATGGATGAGTCAAGATGACCTTTCAAAAAGTTCAATGTTTTACCTTTGTGAACATCACCTAAATGCAGTAAGTGCTTAGTGTTCTATTCATTTACATAAGAATTAAGTTCTTACGAACCACTACTCATGAAACATAGGTCAATGAGCATGGCTCAACTACACCAGTTGAATCCAAGTGGTATCACAATCAAGAATGTTGGACTTCTATTAGTCCATCAAAGGTTACAAACTCTTGAACATAAAAGATAGTTTAAGTGTATCCTTGGCAGATCTTAAAGGCTATCTACTGAGACATAAATGTCTGATGTGATTTTGTTGGAGAATACATATTAGCAAACAGAAAATACTACTTAGGAAAGACCTCAGAAGATGGCTCTCCAGTCTTACCCTTAGAAGGACAAACGCCTTAACCGACCTACAGTAACTGGAAAACAATTTTAAGATGAGGTCGTGCCATTTTGCACTTCTGTAGCTGGGAGAATACAGATAAAAGGTAGAATAAACCTTTGTAGAAAAACACATTGTATGTGCATACCATTGATTTTCATGTATGGTCATGAATAAGGCATGTCTACCTACCCCCAAGGCCCAAACTAAACAATAAAATCACAATACAGTACAATGATAAAGATTGTAAACAAAAAGAATAAAATAACTCATAAAGTACTCACGTGAAGTAGGAGTTGTCAAAGATGAGCGGGTTGGGAGTCCATGCACCTTCAAATCCAGATCTCTCCTTGTGGCATCTTCCCTGGTTTTGAAACAAGAAAAAGAGCTCAGTAATCCCAATAGCAGACAGACGGCGCACAAAGAGAAATAATGAAGCAATTCAGATGATAGAACTCACCAAAGTGTGGGCACCAGACAAAGCCACGATGTCCTGGTCACTCAATCCCATGTGACCAAAGACATCTCTCAAATGATCAGCTCCTGCATGATAAATAACACAAATCAATATAATAAAGGTAGAGTAACAATCAGCATTTTATGATTGATCAACTGCCCTGTCCGTTCAGAGTGCCAGTAGACAAGTCCCTTGCACGTTAAAACGGACAAGCTATCTGACCATCAATTAAGATTCTACGACGTGCAGTGCAAACAGGTATATGTTATCTCACACATTCATACCTTTAGTGGCATCAGGCAATCGTCCCTCTTCTGGTGGCTCAGGCTTGTCCTGAAAGATTCATAATTCATTAATGATCAAACCCTAATCATCTCAAATATAAACTAGGTCCAAATAATTACATCAAACGATCAGCTATCTACTTCATTGCAGAGGTAGCTTTACCAATGAGAGAAACAAACCTCATATCAAATATTGAAACCCCACTATCAGAACCTTTCTAAAAGGTTTGTGGAACAGATGTCATAAGAAATAACCAGAATTCAGAAAGGCACGCAATTTCAAGTGACAGGACCTGTCCCCTTTTTCCCTTAATCATCAAGATCAGCTTTAAATTTAAAACAAACACTAACAGTCCATATATGCAATTCTGTAAAGGCCAATCGCTAGGTAAACAACGGAATTCAATAGTCTTCATACATGATCAAGGAAAGCCCAGTTCCCATATAAACGCACTGAAATCTTGAGGTAGACTGAGTCCTGTGGGGTTAATTTTTCCAAACAAACGTTTCCGCTAAGAATAAACAATAGGAACCCCTATACAAGATGATGTAATCGCAATGAAAATCAAAAATCCCTTCTGAAACAATTATTCATGTTAAAATCCTTCACATCAACATAGAATGCAGAATACCCCCGGGTCTCAGCCATGGCATGGCATCTGGGATTGTCCTCACAGAAGGCGCAGTACAAAATACATCCCCTTAACAGCGCGCCCAAACTGTGCGATAAGGCACATAACTGAGCTTCTGGAGGTGGCATCGCCTAGGCCGCCACAAACTGTAGACATTAGGACAAATGACCAAGTTTTTATATATCCCACAAGGAATATTTTCTTCTGTTGCCCTATTCTAAGATCTATTTCGAGGAAAATCCCCTTCCATAAGAACCTATAATGTTTACAAGACACAAAATATCTCCTATTACGACTTGAACGAAAATGACAAGCATTATAATGATTTCAAAAGCGATATCCAGCTGTATCAATCACAATAACCCAAGTCAAGAACCAATGAACCAAGAATAAAGGTATCCCCAATTGGATCAATAACAAACAGTAACCAATGAGGACACCACATCCAGATATGTGCATAGCATGCTGCGTATCAAATCAAAGCCCCTTTTTTTCTGCTTGGACACGCTTTCTATCATTAAAAAGCTAACAATTGAATTCTCTAATTCCAAGGAGATAGTTCAAATTAAGTATAGAACACTTGTCATATGAGCTTTCGGCAATAGGAATCCAAGACAGAACAATAAACCCTCACAGCCTTGTTATCTAGATGGATAAGGGCTAAAAAGAGGGTGAAACCCGACTTACGATCCTTTGATATGAACACTTGGAAAAAGGGATCCCTAAACCCTCAAACGGCAAGTTGCAGGTTACCAACAATCATATTGAATCGCTTTCTAAGATCCAAATAGAAGACAAAAATCAATCTCCCACACACTATACAAGAGGCCTAAAACCCTATAAACCCTCATTCCCAATTCGTAACAGATCTATTTGAAGTTTAATACAGCATCTATGAAATAACCCATGAAAACAAATCAACCCCGATTCAAACAATCCCTCTTTCTTATAAAAGGTTCTTATCAAATAGATTCATTGTAATCACTCAATCAACAGAAACCCAATTTACTTGTAATCAAGATCCATTTCTCCTCACCTATAACTTTCAATCAATACCCATTTCACAACATCCTTCAGCATGCCCAAACAAAAACCATATACTTACTTCTCTGCCAGGGTGGAAAGGAATATCAGGTCCACCAGTGACCTCAACAGCCACAACTCCAGCCAACTCATAGAGATCAGCGTAAGTGATAATGGGGAACTGTGCCTTAATAGGCTCGAGCAACTTTATGGCAATATCCAAGCCACTGTTAGCCCCATGAGCCATCTCGGCAGGATATCTGATAGTTCCAAAAGGCCCTCCCGTCTTGGTCTTCACATCATAAGTCCCAGCACCATGCCATCTACACAACAAAAACCCAACAGGACACATAAGCTGCTTATCCATATGACCACATGCCAAAAAGCTAGTTACAAGATATGAACAACGATGATCAATTTCATGTTACTTACGCGAGACGAACCATAATGGGAGCACAGTTTTTCTCAGCAATGAGAGCCCGCAGTTTCCTCTTGCATTTGTCAATGGCCTTCTTGTATTCCGCGCTCACTTCTGGATATGCCTTCACCATGATTGCTTTCTTTTACTTCGCCTGCAAAACAAAATCAGCCAGAATCGTGTAAATCTCTTAAAACAGATCACCAGATTTGTGGGCATCACAAAAGCTTTGTGGATTGCCCCAAAACTTTTTGGGTGTCGCCAAATTTTCTCTACTTCGATCAATTTCGATACAGGCAGTTCAAAACTCTGTAAACAACATCAACCAGATCATCAAAGCCCCGCCAAACAGTACTGCGGCCATAGCCTAAAAATGCCTACCTTGATAGAATTCCAAACGGACCAACGATGCTCTTGCTATCTGTAGTAAGGTATTGCTCTAGTGGACTGGTTTTATATCTACTGGCAAAGATTTTAGTATGAAGGAAAGTTAATCTCGACCGTTCGTTGTCGCATCAGACGGCGCAAAATGCTTCCTCGGTTTGACGATTTTGAAGGACTAAATCAACGGTCTCGATTGGCCTATGGTTTGAATCTACGGCTAGACATTTCAGGCATAAACTACTTTGGAGGGGGAAATATAGACCAATCGAAGAGCGTGGCCACATTACGCCTTCACGATGTGGTAGACTACAAATTAACAAAAGCTAAATATGTAACTGCTTATTTTATTCTTGCGGTTTACATTTTTGACCACTTTTGTTTCATTGTTGGGTTTGTCAACTCACATGCGAGAGAGGTTAGGTTGAGGAAATTGCTAACCTCAATACCTACCAAAGTAGGTCTCACCCACGGTAACAATTAGTTGTGTCCACCCTTCACACATATTTAAAACTAAGAATTTATTACTTTTAATTTTTTTTATATTAAAAGTGGCAAAAAAAAATGAGGGTGTTGTTTCTTAAGAACAACATTTCAAATGGCGTAAAAATTGCAGGTTAACAGTCACAACATTTTAACAGCAAAACTAATATCAAAAACAACAACAGCTACTTGATATCTATAGTTTTCAAAAAAGAGCTCAAATCTATGAGTCTATCACCCAATAAACTATTTAAGCTACTAATAGTTTGATAACAAAGCCACCAAGAGCTAAACCCAATAAGTATAAAAATAGTTGGTCCAACTTAAAACAGAGAGATTAGAAACATTGTCCATATGGTGCCCAAGATGGCACTCATCAGAGAAACCCAAAAAAAATAAAAGAAGGAAGATTGTCCCTATTGAGTAGCTTTGCAATTGCATCAGACTTATTGCAAAGTCGCTAACCAAACCTCTATAAGGAACTTAAAAAGTTCCTTTATAGTTTCCTTCTTCACCATCATCCTCATCTAGCATCTTTTTCTGAAACAAACAAAGGGAAGTTGCAGAGCTATGCATCACTCTAAAGGAGACCCTCGAAATACTACCATTTTTTTTCATTCTAGCTCCAGAACACATGTGTTTGATTTTTTCAGCTCCTAAGCAGTTGCAACACATATGTCACAATTATCAGCAAGATGGATTCTAGTGGCTCCAGCAATAGTAGGTTTAGTATCAACAATTTCTTCAAGCATGATTTCACTAGTTAAGTCAATTGGGTTGATTTTAATGCTTTCAGAGACATGATAGGAACTATTGGTTGTGTTAGAGTTATCCTCCATTTCCACATTTTTCCTAGTTTCCTCCTTCCTAGTCTCATTCTTCTCCTTACTCCCACTGATAGCTTCCCCTTCAAAATCTGTATTCATTTTTAGTTTCTTCCTATTTTATAAGGGACAAGCAACAAATTTGTTTTGGGGTGTTATTCTCTTTAGTAGCCTCTATGTCAAAATCAATCTCTTGAATAGTAAATTTATCTTTTTTAGAGGTCTTCCCTTTCTTCTTAGTCAATGGTTGGGCTTTTCATTTATTATCCTTTGATTCCCTCGCATTTCTTGCTTGGATGGGGGTTTCAAGGCTTCCCTACCGAGACTTTAAACTAGGGTTTTGTATTCCATTCTTTTTTCTCATCTCAGGTAAATCAAGCAAACTAGCAAAGGGAGAGGTCACAGAGTTTGAGGCTTCTTGAGCAATAATGGGCCTTGGAGGGTAGAGGGCTAAATGAAAGTGGTAGAGCTTGAGGATAAGCCCTTGGTGTAAGGGAATTGGATTTTTACCAGTATTTTTAGCAAAATCAATAGTTTCTTTGACAAAGTTTTCTAAGGAATATAATAAACAGAATGGAAATGAGAGAGTGGTGTGATTACGAAAGTGATTCAATAAATGCATATGGAAAAAGTAATAAACCATGAACTTTCCCTCAAGTGTAAAATACTTCATTACCATTAAACATACATGGTCCCAAGGTTTAGGCAATTGCTCTCATTCATAACCCCAATGGTGCTTTACCAACACTTCATGCTCACGAAAGAATTGGGTCAAACTCTCATTATCTGAAACACAACTCATCTTCTTCCATTTTCTCCCATTAGTGGAGAGGCTCATCGCCTTAGCAATAACATCTTCATTCACTTCAAAAGAAATACCTCCCACTGAAACCCTACAATCAGTCCAAGAAGTTGCAAATTGACTTGACAAATTTGTGTCATTACTAGTCATATTCTCAATATACAGAGTCACCCCACCTTCTTTACAAATATGCTAAACAATGGCATTATTTTTTAAATTCCTCATGCCTATTTGGCTCAACCCTTAGTTTGTCACCTCTCATAATGTCACTATTAGTAACAATCACTCTTGGTAAACTAAAATCCCCAAATTGTATTTGGTGTGGAGAGCAAAAAGAAAATACCCAAAAAAGACTTTGAGTACCCAGTGTAATTATGAATAATTGTACCCTCGTCATCCTCATAAACTCTTGCGATTGTCCATGTTTGTGGATTGCCAAATCCCAAATAGGAAATAAAATTTCTCAACGTTACAAAATCTTCACTTAACCATCAAGGATTAAAAATCTTTTGCAATCTTTAATACCTTCCCCAAAATGATGCTAGCACATAATTAATACATCACTTGCATCCATCATATAATAACCCCTTCTATTTTCCCACACCAAAGTTTTGTGTGGCTTACACATTGGACTCAATATTGCCACCCTTTTATTTAAATTCTTCATATTTAAATTTCCAACCACTTCATTTATAGGTTGTCCCTTATCCCTATGTAAAGAATCGAACCACAAAGCCTATGGAAATCCCCCAAATAATGTTGAATTTATCCCCCAACTACACTATATTAGATGATTCCTCACCCAACATTAGGGTCTTCACATGGAGTGTGAGGTGATAAGTCTTCCTCCAGCATCAGATTCCCTCAATAGATAGGCTCATAGCAGCCATAACATCATCCACACTATAAACTTCCCTGAAGATGTACCTTATAGAAAAGAGTAAAGGCTCAGTAGAAGGGTTCTTATGTCATCCATAAATCCATCCACAGACTAGCTAGCTTTAATAAGTCTTCTTGTAGTTTCTATTATGATTTTGGAGTCACCCTTTATCTCAAGGTTATTGATTCTAATGGATAGAGCAATGTTGACTCCCTAGGAGGGCCACACACTCTAATTAATTACTAGTGCAACCATTCAAATTTCTAGTAAAAGTAGTTGTCAAATCACCATTTGAGTCTCTAATCACTCCACCACCAACATCATTACCTTATCTATCAGCCCCATCAAAATTAAGCTTGTACCATCCTACAATAGAAGGCTTTCGTTTTGTCTTTTTTCTAGCTAGAATATTAGTATTATCAAAAAGGGCATAAGTCATTGGGAGGTTCCAATTCTTAGAAAAAAAATTATCCCAGTTAGTAGCCAACTTCCAAGTAACAATTGAGAAGTTCTTTGTTAGTAGTTTGGTCATGGCTTTGAAGAAACCTTCCACTAGATTTTTAATCTCCCTGAAAATTTGATTGCTACTTTATTTCGACAAACTCTAGAAAACATGTGGGGGAACTTGCCACCATAATTGCCTAATCAGCCAGTTATTGGTTGGGGTCTTCCATTCAATGAATTGGCTAATATCACTATTAAACACTCGTGGGAGTTCAACTTTTTCCATTATAGACTACCAAAATTGTCTAGAAAACTGGCAATGTAAAAATAGATGGTGTATAGTGACGCATGACAGGTAAGGATGATCCAATTAAGGACAATCCAAACAAGCAGCCAAACACCACAATGTGGAATAACACGACAAGACAAAGTTTTCAACTGAATTTTCATTAACATGCCCAGTTGTAAGGCCTTCCGGGTTAGGGCCAAATACAATCAAAAGTATTTATGCAATCTTCTAGCTAGTCCAGCTCTAAAACAAATCAACAACTGATGGAAACCCTAAGGCAGATCTGAACTTGAGCTTGCAAGCCTCCAAGCAATCTCCTTGTCACCAAGCAAGCAACCACTAGCTCTGCTATTACAAACTATCGGATTGTTATCTGATCTTCAAGATCTCGTAGGATCCACACCTAATCACTAACTCCCATCTGCCTAAACAACTACCCCAAACACTCTTTAAATACTAATATTCAACCACAAGTCAGCTAGATGACACAATTAACTCCTAAGCCAAGTCGGCTCCTATTACAAACAAATATTAAATGTAAAAAATAGTCAGCTCTCAAATAGCCTTACAAACATTTAATTCTCCATGACATCCTCAAGATCTACATAGGAGAATGCAACAAAAGATACCAACAATAAATGCACCTAGTCAGCCAACCAAATCACCAAGAACTCCAGTCGGTAAACTAGAACAACCGAGTGCTAGAGAAATAATCGAGCACCAATGAAATAATCGACCAAGCCAAGCAACACCGAGCAACACGGGCATCACCGCGTACAAGTTCCATTGAGTGCAAGAAGTTTCATCGAGTTCCTTTAGCGACCGAGATTCCTTCAATAACCGAGACCATCGGTATAGTTGCAACCGAGTAGCGCATAACCAAAACAACACACCACCATGCAGATTCACCAAGTACCCTAGAATGCCCCTCCATCAGACACCCCAGGTTCGAAAAGATGTTCTCATAGGTTGGAAGAACATCTTCCCAGATTTAGCACATAAACCCCAAACTAGTTCTTCACATATATGTCCTCCAACTTTTCAGCTTGCATACTATTCCACTTCAGTTTCCTCTGTCTTTTCAAGTCTTTCCTTGATAACACACATGCTTTTTCTCCATACTAATCATCATTCCTCTTAGGATCCACCAACTCAACTTAGCTACCAATACTCAAACTTCTCCTACCGAGTATTGTATCCAACAAAGGCATTAGGGAAAACTTCTTGTCATCCTTCTCAACAGTAAACACATTCTTGACACAATCATACATAGCTCTATAATCATATTTCCAAGGTCTACCGATAAATATATGACAACTATTCATCTCCACAATATCACACAACACAAGATCCTTATACTAGCCAATCTAAAAATCAACAAAGCACTGCTCCCTCACTTCCAGAGCATGAACATTTTGCAACAAGCCAATCCTATAAGGATGAGGATGTTTCATTCTATTCAAACCAAGTTTTTGAACCATGTCCTCAGCAACAAGGTTATTAGTACTACCACTGTCAACAATTACATCACAAAGTTTACCTCTAGACTTGCACCAAGTCCTAAACAAGTTACTCCTCTAACAAGGTTCCTCCTTTGCACCGAGTAATGTTCTCCGAACCAGCAAGTTCTCAGATTCAGGTTTATTCTGAATGTTATCATTTACCACAACAATATGTCAGTCACCAAGCTTCCTCTATGTACACTCAAAAGAATGGTGTCCTTCCTCACCACAACCATAACAAGTACCCTTAAAGATAACTCTACTTGTCTTCTTTTTCAATTCCATGAGTTTCGGTTCATCTTCAGCAGTCGGTTTATCCTTCACTGAGTGATCAATTTTATCCTTCCCTCAGGGATTACTATGTTGTCTCCTTTTCAACTTATATTTTGCCTTCAGAGCATACTGATAAGCATCTTCAACCTAATCAATCTTCAGCATACCAAGCTCATCCTGAATATTAAATCTCAAACCATTCACATATTGAGCTACTTTTTCTTTACCAAGTTCTCTGTGTCTAGATCGAATAGTCAACTTATAGAACTCCTTGGTATAGTCCTCCACAGTCAAATCTTTTTGCTTCAGATTCTGCAACTTCTTAAACAAGTCAAGCTCATAGTCAGCAGGTATGAACTTAGCTTTCAATTTAGTCACCATCAACCTCCACTGATTGATCTTCATTTCACCTTCATCTTCTCTATCTCTTTGTAATTCTTTCCACCCAAGAGCAACATGTCCTTTCAACTTAGCATGTGCCAATCTTACTCGAAGAGGATCTTCAATTTCTTCAAGATCAAAGAAGTCTTCTAATTCACCAATCTAGTCAATCAATTCCTTCGGTCTCAAAGTACCAAAGAAAGTAGAAACTTCCATTCAGTAACTAGTACTTAACCGAGCTCCGGATCTATGCAACCGACCAGTTCTATCTTCACCAAATCTATCTCTCCTATCATCTCCACTAGATCCAACAGCTTCAAAGTCTTCATCAGCTTCCTCATTACCATGATCAGTACCAAGATTCCTTGGCATACTAGCAATAGCTCTCATGACCTCAGCGATCATGTCATTCTTCATTAATTCCATCTCAGATCTAAAATCAACTTTAACCTTCTCTGTAATCTTTGATTCCATAGCATCATAGAGATCTGCAATCGCTCTAGGGTCCAATCTTCTCGGAGGCATCCTTCAAGATTTTTGAAAACCCAAAATAATAAATCACCAACAAGGTCTTGGTACAAACAGCCTCAACCGGTTTACACACTCAAGATCTTCAAGCTCTAATACCACCTAATGCAAGACAGGTAAGGAGGATCCAATTAAGGATAGTCGAAACAAGCAGCCAAACACCACAATGCAGAATAACACAACAAGACAAAGTTTTCAACTGAATTTTCATTAACATGCCTGATTGTAAGGCCTTCTAGGTTAGGGCCAAATACAATCAAAAGTCAATCCTCCAGCTAGTCTAGCTCTGAAACAAATTAGCAACTGATGGAAACCCTAAGGCAGATCTAAACTTGAGCTTGCAAGCCTCCAAGAAATCTCCTTGTCTCCAAGCAAGCAACCACTAGCTCTGCTATTACAAACTATCAGATAACAATATGATCTTCAATATCTTGCAAGATCCAGACCTAATCACTAACTTCCACTGACTCCCATCTACCTAAACAACTACCCCAAACACTCCTTAAATACTAATCTTCAGCCACAAGTCAACTGGATGACACAATTAACTCCTAAGCCAAGTCGGCTCCCATTATAAACAAATATTAAATGCAACAATAGTCAACTCCCAAATAACCTTACAAACATTTAATTCTCCATGTCAGCCTCAATATCTACATAGGAGAATGCAACAAAAGATACCAACAATAAATGCACCAAGTCAGCCAACCAAATCACCAAGAACTCCATTCAGTAAACCAAAACAATCGAGTGCTAGAGAAACAACCGAGCACCAGTGAAACAACCGACCAAGCCGAGCAACACAAGCATCACCGAGCACAAGTTTCACCGAGCACAAGAAGTTTCACTGAGTTCCTTTAGCGACTGAGCTTCCTTCAATAACCGAGACCGTCGGTTAAAGCTACAACTGAGTATCACGGAACCAAAACAACACACCACCATGCAGATTCACTGAGTACCCTAGAATGCCCCTGCATCATATAGATTCCTCCTCTTTCTTGCAAAGAACACATTTTTTATGAATTTGGAACCCTCTTCTGGCCAAATTATCCCAAGTTAGAATTTTATTATGTATTGTGGTCCACAAAAAATCTAATCTTTGGGATCAATTATAGGTTCCAAACCTTTCTCTAGCAATTTGGTGTATTGTCATACTTTGATAGCAATTTGTAAGTAGATATGACTAAGAATTCCCCTTTTTGGTCCTTGGCCCAAAAAAACTTATTTCTTTAGAAAAGGGGGATTCAAACCATACAAATAATAGTCTAGACTTCTATATCTTTTTGAACCAGGTTAGGTCAATGGTGGTAGAAATATGTAAAATCCTTCCACCTTTATGGAGCTGTAATGTAACCCTCTAATTTGTAATCCAAAAAAGCCTTTTGAGATCTCCATCAACCCCCTAAAGTTCAAATTTTCAGCTAGGCCCTTATCCTCCACCCAAACATCCTCCCAAATTTTGATTTTCCTCCCATTTCCAATCCTCCATTTCAGGCCCTCCTTGATGATATTGTGACCCTTGAGGATATTATTCCATATTTTTGACCCTTGGGGTAACTATTTAAGGAGAGAATTTTGTAGAAGTTGTCAAAGTTGAGATATGTATCCCTCATGAAGTTGCACCAATCCACCTTTTCAAGGACAAGCTTCCAACCCATTTTGGCTATAAGTGCCTTATTCAGGATTGACAACTTCCTTATCCCAAGACCACCTTGGTGTTTTGGTTTGTAAATAGTGTCCTAATTAACCAAATCATATCTTATTTTCTTTCACTCCAATCCAAATAAATGATCTTTGACTTCTTTCCAATTTGTCAACCATGTTACTTGAGATTTTAAATAGGGAGAGGAAGTAAACAAGAATACCTTGTAAGGAAGCAACTAGTCCAGTTGTAGTTTACCAGCACTGCTTAACCACTTACCTTTCCAACCAGCTAAAATCTTATGCATTCTCTCCAGTATAGTGTTCCAATAGGTTAAACTATCATCTTTAATAGTAAGAGGGAGGCCTAAGTAGGTTCTAGGCAAAGTGGCCCCTTGACAACCTAATATTCTTGATTTCAGTCTATAAATCTATTTTAGTATTGAAAAAATATATGCTACTCCTCTCATAATTGGTATGTTGACCTAACACTTTAGCATAATCCAGAAGAAAAGTCTTATATTCCCTATCCTCCATGATCAATGATTTTCCAAATAGAATGGTTTCATCAACAAATTGCTACAAAACTAAGGGAGGCAAGGTAGTGGCTGGTTTGACTCCCTGTAACTTCCCAAAACTAATCATATTAAGAAAATTCCTCCCAAGAACTTCAACCAACATTATGAATTGATAAAGGGAAAAAGGGTTACCTTGTCTAATACCTCTATCAACTTTAACTAGGGACCCCATTAACTAAAATAGAAAATAGAACAGCTTGGACACACTCCTTTATGAGAAGGATGAGCTTATCATTGAATCCTAGTCTTGCAAGAGCTTTAAAAAGAAAGTTCCATCTAACCCTATCATAAGCCTTTGAAATATTGAGTTTGAAAATAATACTTGGCATGCAACATTTCTCCATTGAGTGAATAATCTCATGTGTAGATATCACTGCATCAAGAATTTGCCTTTTGGGAACAAAACCTTAATGATTGGGATTGATAAAGTGTTGCACAAACTAATAGGCCAAAAGTCATTCATCTTTTTAGGCTCTTGAATTTTTTGGACAAGAGCAATAAAGGTGTTATTCAATTATTAAGTAATTTTCCTATCCTAAAAAAGTCTCTAACAACCATTGTTACATCAAAAATCACAATATCACAAAATTCTTAGAAGAAAGTTGAGGGAAATCCATCTAGTCCAAGGGCTTTGTAAGCATGTGTGGAAATGACAACAATGCATACTTCTTCTTCAAGAATGGGTACCAAAACCTGGTTATTATCTTCTTCTGTCACAACATATAAAAGGAAGCTCAGGAGTTGGTCCTCCAAATCTTGATATCTCAACCCACCAATTTTACCATAAATTTGTTTAAAGTATTGTACAACCAACTCTCCAATATAGGAATCATTGATAATTTCCTAATTGTAGCCATCCACCAAACTCTTTCTAGTGTTCATCTTTCTTTGTCTATGATTTGATCCATGGAAGAAAGCAACATTTCTATCTCCTTCTTTGAGCCATTGAACCCTCAATCTTTATTTCCATTAGACCTCCTCTTTTCTCAGAACATCTTTCCACTTTCTTCTCCAATCCTCCTCCTCATCATAAATTGCGCATGAGAAAAATTACCAATAGCCATCAAATTCTAGATATTTTCTATTTTAGAGTTTATCTCTTTTTTTTTGTTTAAAAATGTCACCAAATGTAGATTTATTCCATCCTTTGACTTTCTTTTTAATTAGCTCCAACATTTGAAATACTTTATACATGGTTGATTATTGAATAGGGGTATTCCACCATTCCTAAATGCATGCTCTGAAATATGGGTATGAGGCCCACATAATTTCATACCTAAAAGGAAGGGGGCCACATGGGGGTTTGTCAAACTAGTTCAAGAGTATAGGGTTATGGTCAGAGACAGTTCTAGGGAGAGCCTTAAGGGAGGAATTACAACCAATATCCTACTTGGTGGAAATAAGGAATCTATCCAATTTGACCTAGATAAGATGTTCAACTTTCCTATTATTTGACCGGGTAAAATGACGGCCCTACAACTTAATGTCAAAAAGTCCAACCTTACAAATAAGGTTTGATAAATCAGTCATGCTATCATAGAATTTCATTAGTCCTCCCATCTTCTTACAAGGGAACAATCTAGAATTAAAATCCCTAGCAACCATCCATAACTAATTCAAATCATCCAAGATAAAAGAGGAATTGTTGTCCCATACAACCTTCCTACCAAAGTAGGTATTAGGTGCATACACATTAAATAGATGTCAAACACAATTCCCTAAGGTAAAGATCGCAACAAGGAAATTATGAGAGAGCACCAAAATGTCCCCTTCGATCTTGTTAGGGCTCCACATTGTTACAACACCTCCATAAGCTCATGCAACATCATTGATAAAAAAAAAGGCAGAGCCTAGCCAGATTCTATTAGCAACCATTGAGAAAGTCTGGGTAGTCATTTTCACTTCTCAGAGAAGAAGAATATCTATTTTCAACTCCAAAAAAACATGTTGTTTTTAAGTACTATTTATTCCTCTCATGTTCCATGAAAGGAACTTCATTTTTTATTTTTTGAAGTAACATCTAGAATTAATTGTCTACTATTAGAAATATCCCTAGCAATCTATCTTCGCCTTGTTAGCCTCATATAAAGATGCCTTCCCTTTTAATCACACCCCACATTAATATTATTGCCTCTAGTCTTCTTTTTTTGAATTGATTGGATTCTTCTTCCTCAACATTCCCAACACTAGTTGAGGTGTTTGGTGAAAAGTATGGTTTTTTTTCTTTTAGAGTAAAAACATTTTTCGTTATAACATCATCAACATATTGGTCAAATGAGATTGGTTTCACCACTGGGCTCAATACAAAGGAGGTAGAAACTCCTCCCATCTCCAACTTGTTGGCTTTATCTTGTGCAAGTGTCAGGGAGTGGGAATTTGTATTCTTCAGAGAGAAAATAGGCACACTCTATTAAGTAGTCTCATTTTCCTTGGTATGACCTATCATAGGATCAAAATCATCAATCAAATCCTATTATGTGTGAGTATTAACAAGGTATCTACCCATTCTGACTTCATTCTCACCAAACACCTTTTGAGAGGGTGGGGATTTATCATTCTCTTCAGATTGACATTGGTCAACTTTAGGAGTATAAATTAGTTCTCCTTCCCCCAGAGTGTTGGTTTTAGAAGAAACCAACACCAAGGAGACACCATGTGACTTTAACGAGCTCAACAATCCCTTTGTGAAGGGTTAATCCTCAACCCTTGAGGAATCCCCTTCCTTTAGCCTATTCTCCTCAATGTGTGGAGGGGAGGGAATTTTATTCTTCAACTTAGGCTCTTTAGGAAAAGTAAATTTACAATCACCTATAACATGGCCCAACTTAGAACACTATTAGAAATACACTATGGTATTCTCATAAACCAAATATTGAGTCCACTTACCCCATTTAGAGTTTAGAAGGACGAAGTTAGAGAGAGTCTTATTGATAGCAACATTAATACAAAAATGGGCAAAGACTAACCTAGAGCCCACTTGAGTAACAACATAAAAAGTCACATAATGTCCAAAGGTGTTACCAGGTCATCTGAATCTTTGCTCATCCCAAAATTAAAGTGGGAGGCTAGGCATACAAACCCACACTAGTGTCATTCTTTTGAGATTAGTCGCTGAGTCAAAACCCAATTTTCATCTACATACAACCATATAATGCTTCACATACACCCAAGAACTAGAGGGAATCTTAATCAAATCCTCTTCTACAATAAATTTAAACAAGAATAAGCTTCTAGGCATAGCATTGGTAGAGGCACTACCTTTCAAATTCCACCTCACAATCACCCATCTTCTAACCATGTTAATCATTGGTATGAAGGAAAGTAAATTTACCAACCAAGGCATTTCACATGGAGGAAACAATCTGATATATAACTGCATCTGGAAGTCTGATTTTTGTTTCTTCCTCTATTCTAACATAATGTTACTCCCTTCATTCTTGTGGCTCCCCTTGACTAACACACTTTTCTAGTTACTTTTTTAGTGTTCTCCTTCATCCTTCTCGCTCTCATGATTCTTCAGAGAATCCCCAGAAGGTTAGTTTGGGGAAAATGAAGATACAATAGAATCCCCATGCAAAGCATCATAGTCCATAGCAGGGGCCCCAAAGGGCACTTCCTCATGATTGAAGGAGGCTCAGGCTGAGGGAGGGTAGAGCCCTCCCTTGTGACAGTGACCATATGTAGGGTTTGATATTTGAATTTCTGCGAGTGGGAGTTGCAGAACTAGAGTTTGTTGTAGAGCAACTATTTTCATAAGGTATTGAATGCTATATAAGACTATAATGTTTTTATTACTTTTAATTGTTGCAAATAGTTTTTTAGTTAAATTGTGTTGGAAATAATTTTTTGGAAGATATTTAAAACTAACATTTTAAAATTTTTAATTATTGCCAATGTCTTTTAGTTAGATTGTGTTGTAGTTTTTTTTTGGAAAAATTCCCACATAATTTAACTCATAAACATTTAAAATAAAAATTCCAATACAATTTAATCTAGAAATATTTGCAACAAAATTAAAACTTCAACACAATCTAACCAAAAATAATTTGCAATAATCTTTATAGATTGTGGAACTCTAATATTATTACATTAATATTAATTCAAACTTCATTTTTAAGAGACAACTATGTATAACATTATCTATAACATTTGAGTTGGCTTCTAACTATTCCTACTCTTCATAGGATGATGGTGGTTCCTCCTAGGATGTTGTTTTGTCTCCTGCTCCTCCTTAGGTTTGTGGATCCTACTTTACCTCTTGCTGCTTGTGTGACCCCTTTGGATATGTGGACCCTTCTCTGCTTGTTGCTCCTATTTGACTCTAACCTTTGGTAAATGACGTGTTGCCTGTCAATACATTGCTCCTTATGCTGACAATATCACTAAGAGGATTTCCCTTCTTACTCCCCCTTTGTGATGATCTTCCTAATGATAGTAATGCGTGGATCATTCTTCATCGGCGGAGGAAAGATTGTTCTTCCTCCTCTTCCCAAACTCTTCCTTGTGTCGTGAGTGAATTTTCTATCCACTTTTGATGTGAGTTACTAGTTGTTTTGCTAATGTGTTGTAAATGGTTTGTTTTGGCCATTGTTGTCTATGACATGTTCTTGGCCAATTGTAAGTGACCTATTTGACATGTCTTTGTAAGGGTCGACACCCTTGTTTTGTTGCTTTTATAATTAAAAACATTAAAAATTTTAGATGGAATCACAAATGCATTATTTTTTTCTTAACAAAATCATATGTTTATCTTTTTTTAAAATCAAAATTCTATACTTTATGATTTTATTAGAACAATATTAAATTATCTATTATAAAGCAAACCAATATTAAAATCTTTGCTTCTAAATCCAACCATGCATGGGATCAAGTTAAAGAGAGTTCAAACAAAAAAAAATGCATAAGAAATATAGTTAATGCAAAACCTTGTTTCTCCCAAGTTGATGAAAGAAGGTTTTAATTGGTAATAAAGTGCATGAGAAATATTATAAATGTTTGGTGAAAAAGTGAGTAGTTGGGATTTAATCTTCAACAAATAATGGAGATTGATTAAGACGAGTGGATAATCTTTACTAAATAAATAGTTAAGAGGGAGTTATGAAAACTTCTTAATGATTCTAAAATGGGTAAGGATAATTGATCATTTATTATTTATTTATTTGAAGTAATTGATTGAGCATGGGCTAAAAATGGAAGGGGAACATGGAGGAGTTATGATGAAATGTGAGTGGTTAATATATTTTATTAATTATATGTAGAGAACATGTGAAAACAAATATATTTATTTATTTTGGAATAAATGGATGAACATTAACCTAATTAACTAAATAATATGAGTTATGTATGTATTTTGTCCCTCTCTTGAAATGGTGTTGCAAATAAACCATGTTTCATCCTGTTTCTCCAAGTTGATGAAAGAGAGTTTTACACTAGTAATAAAATGCACAAGAAATATCTATAGATGTTTGGTGAAGAAGTGGATAGTGAAGATTTAATCTTGAACAAATAATGGAGATTGATTAGGATGACTCGAGAATCTTTACTAATAAGAATATTTAAGAGGGAGTTATGACGATGCTTCTTAATGATTCTAAAATAGGTGAGGATAATTGATCATTTTTATTTATTTGTTTATTTATTTTGACTAATTGATTGTGCATGGTTTTAAAATGGAAGGGAATCATGGAGAAGTTATGATGAAATGTGAGTGGATAATTATAATTTATTAATTATATGCGGAGAATACGTGAAAACAACAAATATATTTATTTGTTTTGGAATAAATGGATGAGCATTAACCTAATTAACCAAATAATATGAATTATGTGTATGTATTTTGTCCCTCTCTTGAAATGGTGTTGTAAAATAATCACGTCTAAAATAAAGTAGATATAGATTCTAACTAGGGTGAGATAACATGCCCTAAGCATCAAAATTTTGAAGAATGACATGCTCTCAAAAAGAGTGAAATAGCTCGATGAGATGGCTCAAGATGAATGGAAGAGATGCATGGGTTTTAGTGTTAATGATGTTTGTTAAGAATGAAAATGTTAATAATGAATGAAAGGGAGAGGTAACAAAAGAATGATTGATGGTATTGATGAATGAATAAAGGTGATAAATAAAATGCACATTTTAGTAAATGTTTGTAAATGCAAGAGAGACAAAGAATAGGATAAAGGGGTAGGCAAAGTGGATATGATGGAGGATGAATGACCTATATTGTTAAGTTACATGTTATGAAATTTGCTTAGGGATTTAATTATTTTTAGGAAACTAGTGTCTGTTATAACATACGATTGGAAGCATTATAGTATGGATAAACTTGATGATGTTGTTACCATGTGTTGTAGGTTGACCCAAAAGAGAAAGCTATGAGAAGGCATATGCAATATGACACCGTTATATGAAATGCCATGATGTTATTGCCATGAAATACTCCAAGGACCAACATCGATAATTAAAATAAGAAGATGCATAAGAAGAAAACATATAAAAGGCCAAAGAATAGATTGAATAAAATATTGAAGATCAATTTAGGATGATAAGAATGTTGTTGATGTGAGAATGATATATCATAAGAATTATTTAAGGATTAAGAATGATCTATATATTAGTAACAATATAATGATTTGTTTAGAGTTCAACAAGGCTTTTAGCAAGATGAGGAACAAAGACTATGGATGTTATTTGAGGGGTGCTACACTTCTTAGTGATATTTAGTTGGACTAGTTTTTCTTTCTTGTTATGTTTAAGTGGCTAGGAACTTTAGGTTTTAGATTGACTAGGCATGTGTTTTTATTTTGCTTGGATGGATTATTTGCATTTGGATGGAGTGATGGAGGGATTGTGGATGGTGGATGGAATGGATGCAAGGTTCAAGATAGATAGTTTGAAGAATTCATGTTGGGAGGAAAGGGGAACGGATTGACAAATTTATTCAAGATGTAATCTCTAAGGACTATATTGTGCAAAGAAGAACTCTAAATCCATTGATTTTTTGACCTTTTTTACTTATATGGACCTCATTTCAAACACTACAATAATTGAGTAAAATATTTAAAATATTATATCATTTGCACGTACATGAACTTTAACATTTAGGTCTCAGGTTAGATTACCTTTTTGGGATTTGGTATGGAGTTAGAGAAAATATTATTTTGATGATAAAATTATATATTTATTTTTTTATTAGAAAAAGCATAATAAGCATTACACATTGCAAAATTATATACTTATGACAAATAAGTTGTTCTTATATCAATTGGTATATAATATTGTGTATTTTGTATAAAATCTGGTAAAATAATTTTACTTCATCTTTCATGTTTTAATAATATGGAAGAAAAAATTTATTTTCTAAAGACTATGTTATCATTTTCCTACTAGTTATTATGTGTCGACTCATTAATTATTTTAAAATGCACATTAGGATGATATACTTAAGGAATAACCCTATATCATTTGAATTATACAGAATTTATGAAAGATAGAAGGGATCTAACAAATACTTGTACTCAGTAGAATAATCTTGTGACATCTATATTTGCATCAACATCCTAAGAACATATATGCATGATTGTCTATTGACTTTGATCTTTGTTCATCAAAATTAAATCAACTCACCTAGGACCTTCACAAAGGACATCAAAACTTTGTCTATCAATTTCTCCAATGATGGCCAAGGATGTTATTTTTTTTATTATATATCACAAGTATAGAAACTGATAGGTTACAAAGACCTATATTAATGAATTTTAGATTATGAACCTTAAGTTTGACTCTATACATATATTTATTTAGGTTACTTTTGGGGGGTTTGGAATGGAGATAGAAAAGATTGTTTTGGTGATAAAATTATGTATTTATGATGAATAAGTTATTCTTATTAGCTAGTATATATTTTGTGTATTTTGGTATGAAATTTGGTAAAATAATTTCATTTTATCTTTTATGTTTTAACAATTAGAATCACTTGTTAGGCCTACATCCACAACTTTACATTCAAATTAAAATTTTCGATCATGTTATCATTTTCCTACTAGCTTTTATGTGACAACTAGGGCATTAATTGTTTTAAAATGCACACTAGGATGACATACTTAAGGACTAACCCTATATCATTTGAATTGTATATGATTTATCAAGGATATAAGGGATCCAACACATACATGTACTAAAAACAATACTCTTGTGGCATCTATATTTACATCAACATCCTAAGAACATATTGCACAATTATTTATTTTCTTTGATCTTTGTTCATCAACATTAAATGAACTAACCTAGGAACTTGACTAAAGGAGATTAAATCTTTATCTATCAATTTCTCGAGTAATGTCCATAGATGTTATTTTCCTAATTGTAGATCACAAATGTAGAGACAAATAGATTACAAAGGCCTATATTAAAGAATTTTAGATTATCAAACTTAATTTCTGATTATATATAGTTGTTCTATATTTTGAATCATACTAAATAGTCCATCACTAAGACAAAAGAAAGTGTAAAATTAAAAAAACTCATTACTTTATCAAATATCAATCCTAAAATCTTAGCTGCCTCTCTAATTGTATTTTTTTTTTCCATTACTCTTGATATAATCTTTTTACTTCAAATATAAGTTATCATTGTGAGTTATTTTCTCTAGGAGTCACTTATTCCCGTGTGAACATATTGAAAAGGACATTAGAAGCACACTAACTTTACTAATTGGAAACAGCATGAAATTGAAGTTGTATATAAATGCGTGAACATCTTCTTAAATAATAATAATGATAGGCCATCTAAGTCCAAAGTCTTGCCTATAGTGGTCACAACTTTCACCTACTCCAAGGAAAAATATTGTTTATGGCAATTTAATAATAATATTTATATTAAAAATATTTTTCCAACAATAATAGGCACTTTTTAATTACTTTTTATTGGGAATTTAATATCCGCATTGATAGTACTTATTAAAAAAAAACCTTGAAAATATTTTTTAATATTTTAAATTATAAAACTCTTAATTAATATACCTATTTTCTCATATTCGATAATAGTTTGTCGCCTGTGTCGTGCCAGGATTTATTTAAAAATAAAAAATGTTGATGGCCATGATGCTTTTATACCCCATTTTGTCCTCTTCTACTTCCACGATATCGAAATGATTACACAATGTCTGTCAGCCTTGCGACTTAACATTTTCAGTCGACTGAGGGTTTTCTTAATTTTTCTCGTAAATAATTAATTAGAATTTGCCTTGATATAATGGGTATGATATAGTGATTTATCTAGAAGTAGATATAATATTAAAATATTGTTTTGTATATTTTATTTGTAAAATGTTTTTATATACATGTATATATAAATGATTTTAAGTATTTTCATATTTAAGTGAGTAATGTGTAAAAAATTTAAATTTTATATTTTAAATTCGCTGAGAAGAATATGAGTAATAAATTTTTAGAATTAGAAAAATTATTATTATTATTTTTTAAATGTTAAGAAATTATATTATTTCTATTATTAAAAAAATAATTTTTATAACAATATATATTGGCATCTTTAGTAGTTAATTATATTAGACCCAAAGAAAATGTAGTTATAATCTTTATTGTAAAATGTACTCCTTCTCTTTCATAGTCTTCTTAGTTACCTTTTCCTATATAGTTGCACTAAAGAAAGATTATAATTTGCAACGAAGATTATATCTACATTAGATGGATTTTTAAAAAAAAAAATGTTAGCACTAAGACATAAAACTAGAATACAGATACTCATTGAATAAAAAACCCAATTGTAAAAAACATAAGTCTAGTTGAAAGATCTATTAGAATGCTATAAAAATAAAAGAATTGTGAATGGATGGATGCAAGATTAGGACCATCATCTCTCATGTGGTAACCCAATTGTAAAAAATATAAGTCTAGTTGAAAGATCTATTAGAATGCTATAAAAAATAAAGGAATTGTGAATGGATGGATGAAAGATTAGGACCATCATCTCTTATGTGGTAAATTGTTTCACCTTGCTCCAAAGAAAGAGAGATATGTCTTAAACATTGGTTTTAAAAAAAGGTAAACAAAAGTCAAGGACTCCTATTTGTATTGAATATTACTACTCAAAATTAATTTGAGATGTATCCAAGCATCATATATTTTTTGTATGCATCATTAAATATTTTCAACTAATATACTAAAATATTTCTGACATTCAATTTTCAAGATGAACGACTTCTACACCAATAAGGAAAAAATGGGTACATGTAAGACTCATTATAAGAGAAAAGTTACTTAACCAATTAGAAAAAGTAAGTATGTAATAACAAACTTGTCGTGGAAATTAAAAATTAAAAAATACTTTAGCTACCATTGATTATAGTCACTTGGGACTTAAAGTTCTATTTAAAAGAATTGAAAAGAGGAACCTTTAATAAAAAAACTATGAAAATGAGGGTGTTGGCTTTTCTTTGTGCATGGTTATATATAAATTATAAATTAATATTACTTGTGATTATTTAACTAGCCTTTCACTAATTTACAACCTTACAATTGACAATTAAATGATCATTGGACAAACTATGCTAAAATATGACACTTACGATAGTTATTTCTCAATTTGACATATTGATACTCAAATTTATTATATAAAAATAAATGTCTATATCTACATAATCTCATTATATTGACTTGTGTTTCATTATAATTTGTCAAAAAATATTTTTAAAATCTAAATAAATATACTTAAGTTGGACTGACATATAAATGACCATTTTTTTGAAAAAAAAAATACTTCACTCATATATGTATGTGTATGTGTATGTGTGTATCTACACACACATAGACACAATACATACATACATATATGTGTAAATCATTCATTCTCATAACTACCCACAAAATAAAAATATTAAATTTAATCTAAAAAACTCACAATTAAATTGTAATAACTTCACTCATATATACATCACTTAACCATTCATTCTCACAACCACTATTAAACTAAAAATCAATCAATTTTAACAAAAATAAATAAATAAATTCACAACTATACTAAAATAAAACTATACACTTACCTATCCCATTTGTAGAGCACCGATGAATAAATTATGGGGTCTCTTTCCGTGAAATAGTGATGGTCCTCCTTTTTGGGGGGCCATCTTTTTGTTTGCTTTAGAAAAATTCGCATATGCGTTGATAACGTCTCTCGAAGATGCTCGGAATCTTTTCGGTTTCACACTAGATAAGCTACTTTAAGAGCTTTGATGGCAAATGTCACATTCTAAGCGATGACAAGATCGTTACGAACAATTCTGCATGTGAAAGTATTCATTATCAGTTTCATTCCGTGTCGTTTTGTTCTATGAGAATTGCATGTACGGGATGTACCCTAAAAAGTTCCCTCAAATGAATCTGGACCTTACAAATTTTGATTCATTTCAATGAATCTGTAGTGTCATGCAGATCTGGAATTTCAAAATTAATTTTCAGACTTGCAAATTTTTATTGCTTGCTCTTGCGTTATAATGAGAGAGGACTTATTATCTGCATCTTTTAATTTCACCTATATGAAACTTTTAAATGATATATCAGATTTTTTTTTTAATTGTCTTTATATGTCAGTTAAGAGTTTAAAGTTATTATTTCAGCTTCTAGGTAGTAATGGAGATCATAAGATGAGTTGTCATGTGGACGTAAGTCCTTAAGTAGTCATTTATAAGCATTGATGAAAACATGTACATTGATAATTCCAAATACCATGCGATACAACCACCACTAAAACTTTTAGAAGTCCTTAATTGACATTTACAAATCTAAAAAAATGAACTCATCATGAACATCCCTCATTTATCACATGACAAAGCATAATTTAAATACTCTTATTGGAAATTTAATGTCAAGTTAGACATTTCAAATTGTATTGTCGAAAGTTTAATATCTCACATCAAATAGAAGTTGTGTTTTATATACTTTCCACATCCACTAAACATGCATATGTGTGTCATTACATGCTTTATGTTAACTCTATACCTAACTTGCAAGATCATTTTTTTCTCATTCTCATTTATGTGATCAATAACTCCACCTACATTCTCCCATGACAAATTGTCCATACAGAGGCATCTCATTCAAGATCTTCAAGGTTTCCTTCACATAGAGGCAACTTTTCTCTTGATTGCAATGTCTTTAGTTATTGCTCAAAATTGTAAATGTGTGGCATTTTTCTTGACCATTAGGGGAATGGTACCACTAACTTGTGTAGCTAACTTCTCACACCCTAAGCTTCTAAACAATACATCAGATTTTGATGATTATTTTTATTTTCTTTGTATGCAACTTAAGTACTTATAGTTATTGTTTTAGCTTATATGTAGTTATGATGAACATAGTGGGGTTTGTTATGTATGCAAGGGCTAAAACATTGATCATACTTGAACACAATTCAATAGAGAATGACAATAGAAATTGTATTTTTAGAATCTCGTTATTAAAAGAATGAATACAAATTTGAGTGCCCACAACAAATACTATGTAAAGGATTTTTTTGGGGGTTGGTGAGTACTTTTAATTTCTTAACTGATCCTTCACATCACACGATGAAAAATACAAAATAAATTATCCTTCAAATGTGAGACTTTTTAATTTCTATTGAATTGAACCATATGTTATCATGTAATGCTTGAAGGTGCTCAACTCACTTAAAAGAAGGTTGAGGATAAATCAATGCAAGAAGTTGTTATAAATACAAGCAGGTTGATTATTAAATCAACGCAAAAAAAATCTATAAATACAAACCAAACCTTTGAAATATATGTACTCAAGTATAAGGATAATTAGAAACACATGAAGAGAAAAAATACCATTTTGCAACTTAGCAAGATTTTGAATCCTTGTGTTCCATGGTGTTAGTAAATGACAGGGGTTGCGACCGCCCATCCTGGGAAGCCACCTAAGATAACTCAAACCCAACCGTCATGACATGTGGGTGTCCAAACACCAACTAAATTTTCTATGATGTGAAGATCATGGACCACAACAAGATGTGGTAGGGCCAATAAAACCCTACAAGAAAAATATTTGGTGACCACTCAACCAACAGTTTGAGCATACTGCCACAAGGGGGTGTTAATCCAACTCAGACTGTTGAGGTTCATGTGGCGGAAGAAAAAATTGGGAGCTCAAATACTACAAATGAGTTGAATATGAGAGGTGAGGCTCAGACATGCGACTAGAGACTCAACGTGTGGCTCAAGCATAGTTCAAAGATAAGGATAACTTGGAATTAATAGAACCCCGAGTTAAGGAAAAAAGAACATATAAAAAAATTGTTGATGTGTAAGGAGAGGACATAATTGACATAATGGATGGAGATAAACAGTTAGAGATATAGGGCGAATACTCAATAGGGAATAATAATGGGCATAAGTTAAATGATAACCCCTTTAGTGGGAAGGAGATGCTAGAAACAAAGGGGCCTTTAACCCCTACTAATATCAATTCGCTTCATTAGGAAGAAAGAGAAGGGACACATCAAAAAAGGAAAACAAGGAGTATGAAAGTTGATGATGATGTTACAGAGGATGTCAGCTACCCTTCTATTAGATTCTCTAAACACAAAGGAATGGTGAGGGAATCCAAGCAATAAAATAGAGGTTCTCTTGTTATAGGAAGTGAAGATGAATTCAAACCTTTAACAACATAGCTAACTACTATACAAAAAGAAAATATAAGCAATACAAAGGGACGGTTGTACTCATTTTCTAAATTGTACACTCGAAAGGAAGATGTCCCAATAGGCTCAAGTAGGACTCAAGTGTTGAATGGGATAATGATCCTTCACTAAAATTGTGTAAAATAAAAATAGAAAGAGGAAAGATGTAAAGTAAAAGGAAAAAAAGACAAATAGAGACAAAACTGGAAATGACAGACTAATAACTAATTGCCATAAATTAGAAATGAGCTGAATCAGGGTTTGAACTAATATACTAACCTAATATTTTAGTTTGGACTGAAATTGCAGGGTACATAATGTCTCAAGTGTTGTGTACTTGGGAACATAATGTTTTAGGCATTCTGTTCTAGGCACTTTTTGATGAAACTTTTAGGGACTCTTTGATTGTTCCCAATCTACTCGAAAAAGATCTGATAGCTCTGTAACCTATTCTTGCATACTTAAAAAAGGGGAAAAGGCTAAGTAAAAGGGGTTTGCCTTGGTTAAACCCCTGTTTAGGAATCATTCTTGATAATGAAAGGAAATCATATAAAGGAAAGTATGAAAAAAGGTAAATGTTTAATTCACCTCGCATAAACCCTCATGGACTGATTTATAAATTACTCATACCCATGAAGATGTTCAAATGCGCTTGAATTAAAGGAGTTCACATTGGAATTTAGAATAGAGTCAAGGATACCCTCACATGTGCATGGATCTAGGAACACCACTCCTAGATCTTCAATATAGTTATTATATCACATCCTTAGTGTAGACCAAGTAGACAATATATATTTTAAGCTTATGTCCTCGGTGAAGATCGAGTGGACAAGTCATGGTTATTATGTCTTTGGTGAAGACTAATTGGACAAGCTTGTTGTATTGGTCTTCATCTTCGATATTGAGCCATAGGACTAGGCTCATTGAGTAGGCATGGGAAGTAGATCATTACATGGACCTCGACCCAAGAGTGGCCACATAGACTGCGTAACAAGTTTCTTAAAAAGTGATAACATAATAAATGAATTGGGTATAAATACTAATCAAGATTAATTAGAATAAACACTAATCAAGATTAATTACAATCTTTGAATGTTAAAGGTTGACTTGTACATCAATAATGATCACCTTCATTAATCACTTGCAATGAAGAAAGAGTGTATGCGAATGGAAGGAAGAATCTTCTTGCTTGATTGAGAAATCATCTACTTGGACATCGTGGGAGAGAAGATTTATACAAAGAAGAAGATTGCCTTGGAATTGACTTGGATGATTGAGAAGAAACTAGATCTTGGATGCTTTCCTTCAAGTCTTGAATCCAATTGCTTGAATGCTTAATTTCTTGATACCTTAAAAATAGTTGGTTGCTTACAATTGATTCATGAATGTATATGAGTGTTTATCAAAATGAGGAGAAATAGGTGTTAGAGGTTTGGTTGAGAAGGTCAGATATTTTTGAGGTGTTCTGGCATTAATATTTGTCATTGATGTCAACATACTATTTGTTGTTGTAGACAATGTGTTGAGCAATGTTCAGTATTGGTGAAATGAATAGTTTGGTTGTTACATTTAAGATCTATTGTTGTGATTCTTGTTGGAGGTTTTGAGATGTATGTATTTTATGCTTGTAAACTTACAGAGGTTCGCATGATTGTTTGAGTGATTTATGGTTGAGTTACTGGTTGTTGGTGTTACAATGTTTCTGTGTGCAAAGGTTGAGTATTTGGTTCAGTATGAGCTAGATTTGATGATTCTTAGGTTGCAAAGTCATTATTATCATTATGCCTTATCATTGTGTCTACAGTTACTCTTGTTCATGATTTAAAGTACAACAAGATATCTTTTGGTATGACAGAGTTCAGTGAGACAATGTTCTTGATGATTAGTGTTGAAGATGAGTTTGGATTTCAAGTTTGATTTGATGTAAATGTTCTAGATGGTATTCATGTTTCTTTTTTGTGTTTTTTGGATCATATTCTATGTTGGATATTGCTAATGCATTTGGGAGATTGTTGATACCTAAAATATGTTTAATCACTACGTTTAGTGATGCTGGAATTGATGTTGTTGTCATTCATGTTTTGTCATTGATGTCAACATATGTTTCTGTGAAGAGAACAAGATAGTTATTACAATGTATAGATATTGTACGAATGTTTCAGATCATGTGAAGTTAGCTGTGTGTACGAAAAGGTGTTGTGATCTTATATCTAAGATCACATGATGTAATATTTCATATTGGTTGGGTTACAGAAGATTTGGTGAAGACTGGTTATTGGACAGTGACAATGGAAGTTGACAGAGTTAGTCTCTGTGTTTTGGGAATATCTTACAGGAGATGAGTATTCAGTATATGCGAGCTTAAGGGATGATAGACATGGTACTGAAGAATGTTCGATGGTCAGCGCAAGGTACAAAAAGAAGGATGATGTCAGCTATGGCGTGTGTTCTGGAGATGACCTATTTGGAAGTTGACTTGAGGGTTGTAGCGTGTATTATGGATGGCGAGCATGAATTAAGGATGTCGGTCCTTAATTATTGTAATGTAATTATTGTATACTTGTTTTTGATATCATGTGTATCTTAACAAGGGGTTATGTAATTGTTTATATATTAGGAAAGTCTAATTGGCCGACTTGATCATGTAGAATGTAATAGGGTATATATGTAAGATCTTTTCTTTCAAAAAGATATGGTGAGATTGTATGTAATGTAAAAGAGGATTGTGAAAGCTGCGAGCTTGTGTATGTTGCATGTAGAGCAGAGGATAATTATATACTTCATTGGAACTGATCAAGCAAAGACAGTTGCTATTGGACATTTCAAAAGATTGTGTATTTATTTATATACACTTGTGTTGCAAACATTGAGTCTTGAAGGTGTACATAACCTTCTTTGGGTAGTGAGCCTTATACCCTTCTTTTCTTGACTCCTAACAGGGTTTGTCCTCTAACAAGGAGTATGTACTGTAATGTTTTAATCAGCTCCTAACAGGGCTAGATCTTCTA
The DNA here is from genome assembly GCA_027943335.1 of Chamaecyparis obtusa. NCBI lineage: Eukaryota > Viridiplantae > Streptophyta > Pinopsida > Cupressales > Cupressaceae > Chamaecyparis > Chamaecyparis obtusa. The sequence goes on from BSBK01007538.1 coordinate 1,057,008, forward strand.
ACAAGGATACTATACTCTCAGTACATCATTAGTGGGTGTTAATTCCCACCAGGGTTTTACCTTTAACAAGGTTTCCTTGACAAAAAAATATTGTGTTATTGTGTTGGCATTCATTGTGTTCATTGGATTTGATATTGTTTCCATTTAAAGTTTAAAGTTTAAATAATCTCTTATGCAACTGATTCAACCCCCCCCCCCTCTCGGTTGTATTGGTGGACTATTATTCCTAACAATTGGTATCAGAGCTACTGGTCCTTATAGAGAAAGCTTAACAACTTGAGGTGTTCTTGGAGATGGCATTCTATAGGAAGGATAGTCCGAAATTTGATCCTGGATACTTTGACAGCTGGAAGAACAAGATGCAAACTCATTTTCTATGTTTGGGCATTGACTACTGGATGATTACAAAGAATCAAGTGGCTATGAAGGCTGAGGATGAAGTGGAAAAAGCTACTGATGATGAAAAGAATATATTTTCATATAACATGGTCACAAGGGAAGCACTAATCAACGGATTCTCTGAAGGAGAATTTACTAAAGTTAAAGATCTAGATTCTGCACACAAGATTTGGGTAAGATTAGAAGCATTGTATGAAGGAGACAAGTTTACCAAACAAGAGAAGTTAAAGAACTGGAGAACAAGGATGGAGAAGCTACAAATGAAGGATGATGAAAACATTAGGGCTTATCTACAAAGAGTTATAGAAGTTATGATTGGAATCATAAATTATGGAGGCACTTATGAAGAGGAAGAAGTCATTGCAAAGATCCTTAGATCATTGAGACCAATCTACAAGACCAAAGTTTAGGCTATAGATGAAGTAATACCTTTGACTCCAAACTTTAATTGAGAAATGTTGATTGCAAAGCTAACTACCTTTAAAGCTGCAGAAATGGGAGAATTTGTACCTAAAGTTGAATCAACATTTAAATCATCTATACATAAGAAGATAATGTTTGCACTTCTGAGCACTAGCAGTGAGAACCTAAGAGAAGAGCTTGGGGAATATGTTGAGGAATGGGAACAAATTCAAGCAGAAGAAAGAAAGCTAGATGAACTTTTTGCATTGATCGCTAGAAGAGAAAAGAGAGGTAAGGGTAAATTTGAAGGAAAGTTACCTTTGAAATGTTTTTCATGCAATAAGATAGGTCAATTTGCATCTAGATGTCCTACAAGAGTTCCTAAGCACAAACCTAAGTTTTTCAAGTCTAAGTATTCGAAGGATAAGGAATGTTATTATGCTAGTAAAGGTATTTCTGATGATGATAATTTGGATTATGAGGAGATTGGATTTATTTCTATTAAAGATGAAAAACCAGTGCATTAAGGAAAAGCTTTAGTATCACATGTTGACAAGAAATCTGAATGGATTATAGATAGTGGTTTCTCACATCATATGACTGGAGACAAAAATAAGTTTGTTAAATTAGTGAAGTATGATGGTGGTGTTGTGAGATTCAGAGACAATGTTCCTAAACCTATCATAGGAGTAGGATCTATTACCTTGGATGGAAAGACTAATACTGATAATGTATTGCTTGTTGATGGAATTAAGCATAACTTATTGAGTGTTGGACAACTGATGCATAAGGGATTTCAATTAAAAAAAATTGATGGAAAATGTTTTATTAGAGGCAAGATAGGAAACTTGATTGCAACCAGTACTAAATCTAGAGGTAATGTATTTGAGTCAAATACATCTCGAGCTTCTTGTTTTGTTGCGAAGGTAGATGATAGTTGGTTATGGCATAACATATTTTGTCATGTTAATTTTGATAACATTATGAAGGCAAGCTTGACTAATGTAGTAAGAGATCTACCAAAGATTGTGAAACCATTTAACATCGTATGCAAAGAATGTGTTATGGGAAAGCAGACTAGAAGCAATTATAAAAGCAAGACATATACAACAAAAGGAAAGTTGGATCTGGTGCATACAAACCTATGTGGACCTAAAAGGACAAGATCATACTATGGTAAAAGGTATTTTATACTTTTTGTTGATGAATTTTCTAGAATGATGTGGGTCACTTACTTGAAAGAGAAATCAAAAGCATTTGATAAATTCAAGATATTCAAAGCAAAAGTAGAGAATGAATTAGGCTTAAAGATAAAATGTTTAAGGTCAAACAAAGGTAGAAAGTTTACTTTGGATCTATTCAATTCATACTACAAAGAGCATGGAATACAAAGGAAGACATCTACTCCCAGGACTCCACAACAGAATGGGATAACAGAGCAAAGGAATAGAACAATACTAGATATTGCTAGAACAATGTTGCTTGAAGGAAATACATCTCATGTACATTGGAGAGAAGCTATTGGGACAACGATATACACATTGAACATAATTCAAATCATAGAAGGTACAAGTAAGACTCCTTATGAATTATGGTTTGATCATACTCCTACCATAAAATATTTCAAAATATTTGGTAGTAAATGTTATATCAAGAGAGATGAAGAGATAGGGAAATTTGATGCTAGAAGTGATGAAATTTTTTTTCTTGGTTATTCTACTAAGAGAAAGGCTTACAAATGTTTCAATCTAAGATTAAGAAAGATGATTGAAAGTAACAATGTGAAGATAGATGAAAGGTTTCAGATACAAGAGAGAATGTATGATTGTAATCAGAATACAAAGATCAAGGAGGTTGCTGCTACAGAAGAATACCTTATTGAGGCTGAATGTGAAAATGAGACTTGTGATGATGATACAAATGAGGCTACTGAGATTCCTAAGACTATGAGGTATGCAAAGATGAATCATCCTGAAAAACAAATTATTGGTAATACAAATCAAGGAGTAATGACTAGATCAAAGGCTAGAGAAGAAATTTGTTTGATTTCTCAAGTTGAATCAAAGACTACATATGAAGCTTGTAGAGATGAATCTTGGATAAATGATATGAAGGAAGAGTTAGATTAGATAAAGAAAAATAACACTTGGGAATTGGTTCCTAGACCTAAAGACAAAACTGTAATAGGAACTAAGTGTTATATTACGAAAGATGATAGGAATGGAAAATTTGACTCTAAAGGTGATGAAGGAAAATTCTTAGGATATTCTACTAAGAGTAAAGATTATAAATGTTTGAACAAATTTACTAATAAGATGATAGAAAGTGCTAATGTAAAATTTGATGAGTTTGTTGATACAAATGATGAAGAAAGCATGAAAGAACCAAAAAACTATGGTAAGTTTACTTATGTTGAAGATCCAGAGTATCTACCAAAGCCACAAAATGAGTCTACCAAGCATCAGGAAAATACTACTGAGAATTAACAAATGGAAACCGAGAATCAGGAAGAAGCTACCGAGCAGGAAATTAAACCTGAATAGAATGATGAGTAGAGAAGAGATCAAGTGCTAGCAAGATTTTTTAGAAGACACCATCCAAAGAATCAAATCATTGGAGATAAGCAAGTTGGCATGCTGACCTGAAGTAAGTTAAGACAAAAACACATGCTTAGTTTGTGAGTTTGAACCTAAGAATGTTAGGGATGCACTTGCAAATGAGTAATGGATCAATGCTATGAATGAGGAAATTGAACAAATTGAAAAGAATAAGACATGGACATTGGCACCTAGACTGAAGGATAAAAATGTTATTGGTACTAAGTGTATTTTCAGGAATAAGTTGAATGAAAATGGAGAGATCACTAGGAATAAGGAAAGACTTGTTTGTAAGGGATATGCACAAGAAGGTATTGGTTATGGTGAAACCTTTGCACCTATTGCTAGACTGGAAGGAGTTTGCATATTACTTGCTTATGCTGCACATAATGGATTTAAAGTATGTCAAATGGATGTGAAATCAGCTTTTCTGAATGGAATTCTTGAGGAGGAGGTCTACATAGAACAACCAGAAGGGTTTGTTGATTTGAATTAGAAAGACATGGTATGTAGACTACACAAAGCCTTATATGGATTGAAGCAAGCAACGAGGGCATGGTATGAAAGATTACATGCTTATCTTATCAGTATTGGCTTTGTAAGAACTAGTGAAAATAATAATCTGTACATGAAAGGACATTCTGATGATAAGATTTTGATTGTTGAGATATTTGTTGATGATATAATCTTTAGTGTACAAGATCAAATTTGCAAATCTTTTGCTGATGAAGTGAGAAAGGATTTTGAGATGTCAATATTTGGATAGATTAAATTCTTTCTAGGTTTGCAGATTATACAACAGAAAGATGAGATTTTCATCACTCAATCAAAATACATTAAAGAAGTATTAAAAACTTTTGGCATGGAAGATGCTAAACCAATAGGAACCTTGATGGTCATTGGATGCAAATTGACAAAGGATAATGAATCTACTAAGGTAAATCAGACTCTATACCGATCTATGATTGGTAAACTGATGTATGTTGTACATAATAGGCCTGATATTGCACATGCAGTGGGGATTGTGGCAAAATTTTTTGCCAATCCTAAAGATTCACATATGGTTGCAGTAAAGCAAATTTTGAGATACTCGAAGAAAACATAGGACTATGGATTATGGTACACATTGGAAGGCAAATTTGAACTTAGAGTTTACACCGATGTAGATTGGGCTAGAAACATAGATGACCAGAAGAGCACAACCGATGGAGCATTCTTTTCAGGGGAAAGACTTGTGACTTGGATTAGCAAGAAACAAGCATGCATTTCTCAGTCTACTACTGAAGTAAAGTATATTTCTGCTGCTGCAAATTTTTCAAATATTGCTTGGATCAAACAAGTGTTGGAAGGGACGAATGAGGTAATCACTGACCCGATGATTATATATTGTGACAACACCAGTGCTATTAATATTTCTAAGAATCTTGTGATGCATTCAAAGACAAAGCATATATCTATTAAGTATCACTACTTAAGGGGACTTAATAGTCTTATGTTCTACCCTATGACATTCGTTGAATGTAAAGTGTTATCTTGTTGATCCCATAGTGAATGTTGGTCAAAATTTAATTGTTAGCGATAAATCCTCTAACCAGGTCACACCTAACAGTGTGTATTGTAACTTTTAACAAGGTTGGTTCTTCACTGAGATCAGTTCATAAGAGTGAATTATTTTGGGTTACCGGTCCCAGGTAGTTTTTCCCTTAGTAGGGTTTCCATGTTAAATCATTGTGTTATGTGTCATTTGTGATGATTGTTTTTCTATCATAATTTACATACTACATAGTTGATTTGGTTGGTAATCACAGTTGGATATTTACTAGTAATCGGTAAAGTGAACAGACAGATTGATATTTTATGTTACCGAGTTGAATAATTTATTGGAATTGTTTTATAAGGTACATATTTGTATTTGGGACTATAGGATAACTGATCTAACTGATTCACCCCCCCTCTCAGTTATTCTAACAATTGGTATCAGAGCGTATTGGTTGCTTGGAAGAAAGTTTTAGGACTTGAGAAGAAATATTACAAGATGTATAAGAGGGAAGCGTCGAAGCTAAACAAAGACAACTTTACTACATGGAAAAGTCGGATGAGACTTCACATATCTGGAATTGGAGAATCTTCTATACCTTTACCTGACAATGGCTACTTACAACTGAATGTTGGACCGTTGACTCTTGATCAGTTGAGAGACCGACATGAACATAATATCACTATGATAGAGATTTCTATTGCTTTATCTGATGCTGAATTTGAGGATGTCAAGGATTGCACTATAGTGAAGAAAATGTAGGATAAAATTGCTCTAGTTTATGGTGGTGATGCGAATGTGATGAGAGGCAGAGATGAAAGGTTGAGAGGCAGATTTGATGACATGAAGATGAAGGAAGGAGAGAACATTACATAGTACACAAACCAAATCAAAGAGGTAGTCAATCCTATCTAAGGAGCTGGTGGTATCATTTCTGAAGATACAATGGTAAGTAAGATAATGAGAACCTTGTTTCCTATCTATGCAATTAGAATATCTGCTTTTCATGAAATGAGGTCTGCACCTAATAGCACTCTTACTCTTGATAATCTGATTGGAAAGTTAACAACTTTTGAGCTGAACAATTTTGATAATAGTGTTGTACCAAGTGTTTAGTTTGTTTTTATGTCATCTCTTAAGATTGGTAAATCTAGCAGTAAGCATAATATAAGGAATGAAAGTGATAGTATTACTGATGATGAGATTGATGATCTTGAAGCACTTATGGCCTAGAGACTGAAGAAAGGTAAAGGTAGATATAAGGGAAAGTTACCTTTGGCTTGTTTTAATTGTAAAGAAGTTGGCCATATTACTGCTAGATGTCCTAACAAGAAAGAGGAAGATAAAGATAGAGACCGATCTAGTGATGGAAGCTATGGTAGAAGGAATAGCAGAGGTTACCAACGCTACAATAGAGACAACCAAGATCACAAAGATAAGGGCAAAAAGGCATGTTACCTTGTTGAAGAAGATGACATCAACACTGACATTGATGATGATATTGAGGTAGTTTTTGCTGCAATGAAAGATGATTCAAAAGAGGATGAAAGGTATGTAGAAACAACACTTATTTCTAAAGTTAGTAAGAATGATACTTGGATCATTGATAGTGGTTGTACACATCACATGATTGGTGATGAAGATCAGTTTGATCATCTTGAGCACTATAATGGAGGATCAGTGAAAATGGGAAATGACACACCTTGCATGGTTAAAGGAAAAGGATCCATTTTATTGAATGATATAATTAGATGTGATAATGCATACTGGGTAAAAGAACTTAATTACAATTTGTTGAGTGTAGCACGACTTAATAACTCAGGTCACCGAGTTGCATTTAAAAGGAAGAAGGTGAAAATCTATGATGAAAATGGAAAGCTTGTCAGAACAGGAGGACAATCAAAAGGTAATTTATTTTATCTTGACAATGTTGAAACTTCTTGTTTGTTAGTGAAAAATGAAGATGCATGGTTATGGCATAAGATGTTATGTCATGTAAATTTTGATAACATGATTAAGATCAATAAAAAGAGAAAATTTAGAGGATTGCCTAGTCTAACCAAACCTGATCATGTTATCTGTCATTAATGTCAGAAAGGGAAGATGATAAAATCTAGTTTTAAAAGTAAGGACTATTCATCTAAAGGAATTTTGGAGTTGGTTCACACTGACTTATGTGGTCCTATGAGAACTCAAAGCTACTATGGTGATAGATACTTTATTTTTTTTGTTGATGACTATACTAGATTGATGATAGTTATGTTCTTGAAAGAAAAAATTGAGGCATTCAAACTGTTTAAATGGTATAAGGCTAAAGTAGAAAAAGAAACCAGAAAAGAATTGAAATGCTTAAGGTACGATAAAGGAGATGAGTTTATTTATGATGAATTCACTAACTTTTGTAATGAGTATGGTATAACAAGGTAGCTTTCTGCACCTAGAACACCACAATAGAATGGAATTGCTGAAAGGAGAAATTGATCTATTTTTTATTGTCCTAGAACATTGATGATTGAGAAAAATGTTGCATAAATGTAATGGAGAGAGGTAGTTAGCACAACAGTATATGTCCTGAACTGAGTTCAACTGAAGAAAGACACAAACAAGACACCTTATAAGTTATGGTTTGGATACATACCGAGTGTAAGTTATTTCAGAATCTTTGGTAGCAAGTGTTATATTCTAAAAGATGATAGGAATGGAAAATTTGACTGTAAAGGTGATGAAGGAATATTCTTAGGATATTCTACTAAGAGTAAAGCTTATAAATGTTTGAACAAAGTTACTAATAAGATGATAGAAAGTGATAATGTAAAATTTGATGAGTTTGCTAATAAGAATGATGAAGAAAGCATGAAGGAACCAACAGACTATGGTAGGTTTACTTATGTTGAAGATCCAGAGTATCTATCGAAGCCATAGACTGAGTCTAGCGAGCATTAGGAAAATACTACCAAGAATTAGCAAATGGAAATCGAGAATCAGGAAGAAGCTACCAAGCAGGAAATTGAACCTGATCAGAATGATGAGTAGAGAAGAGATCAAGTGCTAGCAAGATTTTTTAGAAGACACCATCTAGATAATCAAATCATTGGAGATAAGCAAGTTGGCATTCTAATCCGAAGTAAGGTAAGACAAAACATATGCTTAGTTTGTGAGTTTGAACCTAAGAATGTTAGGGATGCACTTACAAATGAGGAATGGATCAATGCTATGAATGAGGAAATTGAACAAATTGAAAAGAATAAGACATGGACATTGGTACCTAGATCGAAGGATAAAAATGCTATTGGTACTAAGTGAATTTTTAGGTGTAATCACCTAAAAGTGGACAAAGACAATTTAACGACAAATCAAAGAAAATCAAGTCAAATCAAGGACAATAATTGAATTAATTGAATCACAATGCATAATTAGCCAATCAAAATGAAAATCAAATCCTAAATCAAGACCAATCAAAATTGAGAGCATTTTAATCAAGTGCAATCAAATCAAAGTACAATTAAATCAATTAATTGTATAGTCTTGGATTAAATTAAATTCAACCCATTCAAGGGGTACATGGCTAAACAAATTCATTTAAATCAATTAATAAATCTCAATTAATCTCAACAACCCAAAAGGAGAGGAAAATCACTCAACCAATGAGAATAAAGGAAAGACACTCACATGGATCAAGTCAAATTGAATCTCAATCATTCAAAGTGAAAGAGAATCTTAGCCATCCATCTTGTCTACTTGTCCCAAGCTTTGAGGACACAAACTTTGCATTGTCTTCAAAGGGTGGAACCAAAGACTTAACCCCAACTCAATCATGATCAAAGGAAACTACACCCCCTCACCTTGGGAAATCTATAAAAGGAAGCCATAATTCCTTCATAATTCATCCTCCACACATCTGAGAATTGCATTGAACCTCTTGCAATTTGAGCTTAGAAAGGCATTTGAGAAGCATTTTAGCATTTCTTTTGATCTAATTGTTAGCATAGCATTTGTTATCTTTATCATTCTCATTCTAGAACTATCATTAGTGAGAGCTTGCTAAGAGCTTCTTCATTATTCATTCTAGTTAGAGAGCCATAGGATGCTCAATGAGTCTTTACTTTGCTAAATAGTTGATCTATTTGCCTTGTGGTTGTATTTAGTTTCTATCTTCATTTATTGACTAACCTTAATTCTATGAAGGCACTTTCCTTAGTGTACATCAGGAATAAGTTGAATGAAAATGGAGAGGTCACTAGGAATAAGGCAAGACTTAGAACTAGAATAAAGCATAGAGCAAGACTTAGAATAAGACATGGACATTGGTACCTAGACCGAAGGATAAAAATTCTATTGGTACTAAGTGGATTTTCAGGAATAAGTTGAATGAAAATGGAGAGGTCACTAGGAATAATTTGAACTTAGAGTTTACACTGATGTAGATTGGGTTGGAAACATAGATGACCGAAAGAGCACAATCGGTGGAGCATTCTTTTTAGGGGAAAGGCTTGTGACTTGGATTAGCAAGAAATAAGCATGCATTTCTCAGTCTACTACTGAAGCAGAGTATGTTTCTGCTACTGCAAGTTGTTCAAATATTGCTTGGATCAAACAAGTGTTAGAAGGGATGAATGAGGTAATCACTGACCCAGTGATTATATATTGTGACAACACCAGTGCTATAAATATTTTTAAGAATCATGTGATGCATTCGAAGACAAAGCATATATCTATTAAGTATCACTACTTAAGGGAACAAGTTCAAGAGAAGCAGGTAAAATTGGAATTTGTAACATCTAAGGAACAAATTGCTGATATCTATAATAAACCATTACTGAAGGACACTTATGGAATATTTGAGAACTAGACTTGGGGTCCGTCCCCTATCTACCAGTCACTAAGGTGATCTGGAGGTTGCATTGACCTACACTTATCAGAAGATCATTCATGTTGATGCACATAGCTCACACTTTGGATTTTGTCTAAGGTTGTGAAAGATTGTAGAAGATGGAAAAAAAAATTGTTTATCTGTACACTGAAGGTACCTGAAAAATTGATATGAACCGAACAATAGAGGAATACTTGTCTCCTACAGAGCTATTTTGTATATTTTCTTTGGCATTTTTGTCAAAGGGAGAGAGAATGAATATGAAAAATTAGTTACTAAGAACACAAATAGAGAGAGATTGCAGAAAGGGAGAGACTTGAATATTTATTGTTGAGAACAAAGAAAATCTAAGAACTGAAAAGATCAAATCCGTAGGGAGAGTATGCACTTGTAATGCTATTATATTTTTTAGTGATTAAACATATTAAATATCAAGCTAGGGAGAGCTTACAGAGCTACAATATTTACTTACATAATTGTAGAGTACATGTTTGGTATGTGTATGGCATATTTTCATATTGCTTGTGTTGCCATCAATGCCAAAGGGAGAAATTGATGAACTACAACTGATTGAATATCTGAATGAACTGAAGAAATAGTGATTAGAGATCACCGAGCTACTGAAATGATATGTAAGATGATTAAATCAGTCAGTATGTTGTCATTGATGTCAACTAGTTTTGACAGTACTTATCATGTTAGTTACAAACATCTAAACATCTATTGAAGAAAGAAAAGATGAAGAATTGAGATATCTACATGAAGAAAATATGGACATGACAGATAAGGATAAGGTAAACATTGGGTAACTTATTAATGAGTCTATGGCTTTATATTGTTGACTTGAGCATGTTACATTAATCTATTATGAAGAAGAGATTTATAGTTGAACAAGTCAATGTGGTCGATAATTAAAGATTTCTGTATATACCTTGCCAGTGTAGTGTATACCGAATGACAGTATTAACCAAGCTAGTTTAACTAGTTATCACCAATGCATTTCTATATTAACTGAGTTTGGATGAAAACATTAAATGCAAAGAACAACCGACTGAATTTGATGAGCTGCAAATTGTTATGATTTGGAGGTTAAGGATGAAGTTTTTAATGAGATCCATGATTGACAAAATTTGGAGAAGATCTAAAGGATGCAATTGAAATGTGTTAATGACAAATTTGCTGAGGAAGGTTTAAGTGAAAAAATGGATGAAGGAGATTAAGTGGCAAAATCTAATGGTTGATATGAAAACTATTTACTTGTCTATATAAGAGATATGAGTTTCATTATTGAAACATGCTGGAAAGAAGAAGACTACAGAGATTTTGCGTGAAGAATTTATTCATGCATACCTGATCAGACTGGTTATTGAAAGAACCAAGCTGTAGAGTTTACCGAGCATCAGAGAACCATTTACCGAGTGAAAGTAAGTTGAAGAATATTGAGGAAGTAAAATTGATTAATGATTAGAGGATTTGTATGGGCTTAGCATAGATCTGAATATTTGCAATTGAGTTGTATTTGAATTAGATCAGTACTGTATCAGTTTAACCATTGATTTAGAAAATCTCTTAATTGAGTGGACTTAACAGTCTTATGTTCTACCCTATGACATTTGTTAAATGTAAAGTGTTATCTTGTTGACCCCATAGTGAATGCTAGTCAAAAGTTAAATGTTAGTGATAAATCCTCTAACCAGGTCACACCTAACAGTGTGTATTGTAACATTTAACAAGGTTGGCTCTTCACCGAGATCACTTCAAAAGAGTGAATTATTTTGGGTTACCGGTCCCAGGTGGTTTTTCCCTTAGCAGGGTTTCCACATTAAATCATTATGTTATGTGTCATTTGTGATGATTGTTTTGCTATCATACTTTACATACTGCATAGTTGATTTGGTCGGTAATCATAGTTGGATATTTACTAGTAATCGATAAAGTGAACAGACAGATTGATATTTTATGTTATCAAGCTACATAATTTGTTGGAATTATTTTATAAGGTACATATATTAGGAATGGGAACACTGAGAGGGGGGGTGAATCCTTGTTCTACAATATTAATTTCTGATATCTTGAAACTTAACTTAATTACTTAATTACTGAACTGAATATTAAAGCAAGTAAAGTAAACAACCATAACACATAACACCAGATATGATTACGGGGAAACCTTGGCCAAAGGAAAAACCCTAGTGAGAATTAATACCCAATAATAATTGTACTTTATATTATGAACTTGTTAATGTTCCTTAGCCCTGTTAGGAGTTGTCATTACAATGCTTTAGTACAATGACCTGGTCAAAGGTCAGACCCTGTTAGGAGTCTTGAAGTAACAAACCCTGTTAGGGATGGAAGGCTCATCGCCAGAGCTCACTGCTCAATAGAGAAGGCTACAACCACTACTACATTTGGGGCCAAATTTTGATAGAAGTTTCTGATGGGTAACTTTTTATTACAAATTTGGTGTTTTTTTTTATAATAGGCCTCGATGATGTCAGTATTTTGATGGGTGTTTAATTGACCATCAGAATTCTGACAGATTCAGGGTATAGATAAAAAAAAAGTGAAACAACCTCATCATTTTTATTTCTATTGGATAGAGAAGGAACGGGAGACAAGGAGCGAAAGCTGAGTGTGGGAGAAGGTATGTGATTTATTCATCTTTCGAGCCTCTGGCATCATATTCGAATGGATTTCATTTTATTTGATCATGATGCTCTCTAAAATGACTGCATTCTACTGGTGTCGTGCCCTAGCTAGTGCTTTATCGCTATTATTTGATGTTATTGGTGCTTGTGCTCAAGGATATCGATTCACTATATTCAAATGTTTGGATTCATGTTTGTTGATATTACTGGCATATATGTTTAATGACGCCATTGTATATTGTTGTCACTGAAATGACCACATTCTACTAGCATCATGCCCTAGCCCATGCTTTAACTCCATTATTTGATGTTATTGGTGCTTGTGCTCAAGGATATCCATTTTTTTGAAATGTTGACTATGGTTATCAAATGGACAGCTCATGAGCTTCTAGCTAGGTGTCATTTGTATTGATAGCTTAGGGCATCAAATGTATTGTATCATTGATAGTTGAGACTTTGTTAAAATGAAATAGGACAAATAATGATTTTTATTTAGTTTCTCTATTTTGATCCCTAAGTGGCTTACAACCCTAGAGAAGTATCTGTAGATTTATAGATGCAGTTGCAGGATACATAGCAGCTGATAATTCACAATAAATCAATGCATCCAATTTGAATAGAAATTAATACAAAGAACTAGGGTCCTCCAATGGACCAATCATCTGGACCTTGACTGTCCCTTCAACCAGTGACCCTTCAAAACTGGGTTATCATGCAATCAGTGAGTGATCCTTCATTCTCCTAGTGAGCTTCTAGCTAGGTGCCATTTGTATATTTGATAGCTTAGGGCATCTAATGTATATTGTATCATTGATAGTTGAGACTTTGTTAAAAGGAAATAGGACAAAAAATGATTTTGATTTAGTCTCTATATTTTGATCCCTAAGTGGCTTACAACCCTAGAGAAGTATATGCAGATTTACGGATGTAGTTGCAGGATACATAGCAGCCGATAATTCAAAAGAAATCCATGCATCCAATTTGAATAGAAATTAATACAAAGAAATAGGGTCCTCTAATGGTGCAATCATCCGGACCTTGACTGTCCCCTCAACTAGTGACCCTTTAAAACTAGGTTATCATGCAATCAATTAGCGATCCTTCATTCTCCTGGTCTACCCTGCATCCAAACATATTGGAAATACACAATACAATGATAACAAGTCTTTCACAATCCCCCTTCCCTCAAGGAACACTATCAACCATCCCTTCCACATAGCATTTCACTATTTTATGAGTGGATTGTGTAGGAACAATTAACATTAGCAAACTCCTCAACACATCTTGGAAACCATTGAATTCAATAATAAATGAAACCTAACACCAACACTATTCCTTCCATAGTTGCAGGATACATAGCAGTTGATAATTCACAAGAAATCCATGCATCAAATTTTTATGAGGATATCCTACTAATCAATAGGAATTTTCTTGAGATGACCAATGATTATGCATTTTGATGGTAATGTTCTAGTTCAAAAGGATAATATAAATCTAAAATATTTTTTTCTAATTTTCTCAAACTATAAATGTGGTTAAAGGGAAAATATTATGTGGAAAACCCACAAACCAAGCTAGAAAATGATTGTACATCAAATTATTCCTATATTCATTCAAGTATTTCTATGCTTCAGCTACCTGACCTTTGAGCTTCATCTAGAGGAATGTGTAGCTTTAAGATAGAATTACTTTTTGGGCCTTACAATAGGGTGGAATATGATCAAGATTTGTTTAGGCTGTATCTTTTTTAGTCCCATTGTTAGGTTCTTATAGTTCATGGTTTGAATCTATTATGGTTGTGTAAGGGGTTTGTAGATGCTTTTTATAACATAATTATTGGACACCATGATTGGAATAATTGGTTGTTGGCTATTGTACACATGAATCATATCTGTTAATGGTTCTTTGTGTTCAAGAATTTGTTGATCAATCTTTGAGATTTATTGTCCCAGCTTTAAAAGAGTGATAAAAGATATAGTGAGTGCTATCTTTTCCAAGTGTTTTGTGGGTGCCTTTATCTTCTAGGAGTAATTAATAGAACCAAATTATGTTCTTTGCCTTTAGTAAATATTGTAGACACAACCATCTTCTTGGTGAAGGGTTTCTTCCATCCCCACGAGGCACTATTGCATGGTTTCCATTCCCTTGTAGTATAGTGAACCTAATTTAAATACAAGTGTGCACTATTTGGGGATCCATAATTTATGGCCCCTACACTGTGGTTGTTAGCCTAATTAAGATAGGCCTACCTTTGCATATAATAAGAGGCCAAAATGAAACAAACATCCAGAGGTTAGGGGGTTGTTCCTTGTCCATAATTTATTATTTAAGTGCTAAGTGATATGGGTATATTGTATAATTCATACCTAGTGTGTCTCTTTCTTTCTCTCCACATTTCACATTAGGAGTATATGTTATAAAATACTAATGAAATCAACTATTGGTCAAATCTAATCAAAATTGTAATATAAAGATTAAAATAAATCTTGAAGAAATATGGGAACCATTTTTGATAGATATTGTACAAACAAAGAGAATACTCCAAAGAGGAAATACTTCAATGTGGAACAATTGAAGGACAATATTTTACTTTTATATGCACATCTACAATGTTTTTGATATATTTCTGAGATAAAAAAACCATAGAAAGAATAGCATATAGAAGAAAGTAAAGAATAATGATCATACTTTGAGATATTGTGGAAACTTAAAGGAAAGAATTCTTGGTGGGGTTATCATGCAATCAGTGAGTGATCCTTCATTCTCCCGGTCTACCCTGCATCCAAACATATTGGAAATACACAATACAATGATAACAAGTCTTTCAAAATCCCCCTTCCCTCAAGGAACACTATCAACCATCCCTTCCACATAGCATTTCACTGTTGTATGAGTGGATTGTGCAAGAATAGTTAACATTAAACAAGGAGCAAACTCCTCAACACATCTTGGAAACCATTGAATTCAATAATAAATGAAACCTAACACCAAAAATATTCCTTCCATTCACTTCTACCAAGAATAAAGCATTTAATCCATTCAACATTACATATAATCATTAGACAGTTACATTTCTTGATTGAGTAGAGGAACAGTCACGACCAAAACAATCAAAACTACTTTCACCCTTGCACAAGCTATTCCAAACTTCAAGTAAAATGAGAAATATGCTATATCAAATCATTCATATTCATAGTAACCATTCGAAGGATCATTTTTTCAATGAACCCTCTGACTGTACCCCTGCAGCAGAGAAAGGAAACCTCAAAATAGAGAAAGGAAACTTAGTAAAACCAGTCTATGCTGATGTTTGTGAGGGAAACTTA
Source organism: Chamaecyparis obtusa (assembly GCA_027943335.1). NCBI lineage: Eukaryota > Viridiplantae > Streptophyta > Pinopsida > Cupressales > Cupressaceae > Chamaecyparis > Chamaecyparis obtusa. The sequence continues at coordinate 1,072,787 of BSBK01007538.1, forward strand.
GTCACAACATCAAGTATCATCTCATCATGGTCTATTCACCATGTTTCAACACCCCATTCACTCTGATTTATTCAACTTACACCATTCTTCTTCTCTAGGACTCAAAGGCTTGAAACAATATATGTGGTAAAAATTCATGAAATACTAAAGAAGACCTGCTATTTGTCAGATAAATCTTCATTGTCCCCCACAAAAAACTAAGTAATAACTACTCTACCCTTAATTTGTTTAACAATGCACCATATTAGATAAAGTAGGTTCTATCACACATGGCATGGACTCTCTTCAAATTCATAATATGTTGCATACATAGTACAAAACTCATGAGATTCTAAAGAAGGCCTCACTCTTAATGAGTTATAAACATGACATTATTTCAGTTTTGCTTGAGAGTTATGATAATTTTTATAAACATGTCATTGGTTTAGTTTAGTGTATTCATTTTTGTTAGACAAATCTTTATTGCCTTCTAATTGTCTTCTTTATATAGTAGCATGTATTAATTGGCTGACAAATAAAGAAGCATTTAGATAATCAGAAGACAATGAAGATAATTTTAAATGCATCTAACACAATTTTTTTTACAAAACTAAACCAATGACACGTTTACAACAAAGAAATAGAGTGATAATAATATGCTGAAAATTGTATTATGTTTAATACACGCCAAAGGACCAGTCCCAACAATTCTTAAACATACTTTATTTGATATGATGAATTCTTAAACAATTAAGGTTGGAGTAGACATAGTTATCACACAGTTTTTTTGTGTGGTACAAGGAAGATTTGGCTAATTAAGAGTGAGGCCTTCTTTAGAATCTCATATAAATTTGGTCGATTAAGATGAGAAGATAAACACAATTCATTAGTTAAATTTTTCAATTTCATGTATTTTTTCTCCTATTTATTAGGTGCATGAGTTGAAGGTTGAATGCAAGAGTCTTATAATGTTGTGTTACCTTTGGATCTCAAGTTTTTGATACTCCTATGATGATCTTTCTCAACAAGTATTTTATTCTATTGTTGTTTTTTGAATAACATATTGGGCAAATACAAAATTGTGTACTTTTATAGGACAGTGAACACAAAATTGAAGCATCAAACAAGACTTGATCAAGTTGCAGGTGGAACGTGCACTCAAATAGTAAGTAATGTAGAATAACAAAATAAGTAATCTATTGTGTCTACATTTTGTTATTTCCTGAGATTACATCCATGTTCTATATTCACAGAATGGTTCAAAATTGAAATTTACAATTCGATAAAAGTACTGATGGGTGTTGTTCCCTGCACCCTCAATCAACAACTTTCCTCCATTTTATTTTGATTTACAAACTACTATATTATTTGAATATCTTTCTTTCTTGCCACAATAGGAAAGAGTTTGAGGTGCAAGACTACAATAATAGAAGTGTTTCAATTTGGTATACTATACTACAACATCATTTCATAACTAAGTTTTTGATTTCTATATATAATTAGGTTATAGATAATCTAAGTGAAGAAGGATCATGTCAGACAATCCAAGTGAAGAAGGTAATGGGGATGCAATCAATAGATTGTGGTCAAACTTGAAAAGAAAAGGTGATGGAAAATATTATTGTCCCTGCAATAATTGTAAGGGCTTAAACATTAGAAGATTGCTAATCAAAACAACTAAAAGACATTGTAGGGATAATGGTCACATTGAAGGAGGGTTTGATTATCATGAATTGATAATTTTTTCATTATATTTATTTAACAATTAATATATATATGAAATACACTTGATGATGAGATCATTATCATGGTTTATTTGTGTTCATCATTTTTATATAGGTCGACCTCCCTAGGGGAGTATGTGATATCAACCATGGAGGTGCGAATATTGAGAATATGGCTTTGGAAGTGGAAGATCATGGAGGTGCGAATATTGAAGCTGAAGATTATGATCCCATGGAAGATGACGATGATGTGCTAGATGATGGTACTAATACATTAATCCATGACACATTTGGTATTGGCGCAACTGATTATGATGATCAGGATGATGTTGATGTCATCCATGATATACCTCTACTTGAGAAGGCAGCCATGCCGCTTTACGAAGGCTCCCAAACAACTCTTCTCTCTGTTGTATTGTTGTTGTTGAACTTGAAGGTTATGAATGGTTTATCCAACACAACAATGTCATGTATGCTAAGGTATGTCATAAATGTCATTATAGTAATTAAATGGTGAAATATGTACCATAAATATTATTAATATTAACAACATATATTTTTTTATACAGATTGATAGGTGAGTTCTTGTTACCACCATCGAATATTCTCCCTCGCTCATATCGAGAATTATGTGCCACTATGAAAGATATTGGAATAGAGTATCAAGCAATAGATGCTTGTCCCAATGATCATATTATTTATCATAAAGAACATGACTTTACAATAGAATTCCCTGAATGTCATACGAGTAGATATCGAATAGATCAAATAACAAAAAAGGTGCCTCACAAGGTTCTTCGTTACATCCCCATTATACCACATTTGCAAAGATTATTCAGGTGTAGTAGCTTGGCACAATTTATGGATTACCATGCACGCAATAGGAGTCAAGATGAAATTATTTGAATGCCTGTGAATGGTTCTGTATTTAAGGACATAGAGGAAAAGTGGCCTCACTTTATCAAAGAACCTCGAAATCTCAAGCTTTCAGTGGTAGCAGACGGTGTCAATCCATTTGGAGAGCTAATATCTGTTTACACTATTTGGCCTATTTTTGTCATCAACAATAACATTCCTCCATGGATGTCAATAAAGAGGGAGCACATTATGTTGGCAATGATTGTTCTAGGTATTTGATCATTTAATAGTTATCTACATGTAATTATAAATCTTGTAGTAAAATGGTCACAATTATTATGTAATATTGTTGTTCATTCAACCAGATAAATACCAAGTTAAAGATATGAATGTTTATATTGAGCCTCTTATTGATGAGTTGGTGGAGTTATGGAAAGGTGTCACTATGTATGACATCTCTAGACCAATAGGAGACATACAATTTCAATTCCATGCAATGCTTGTATGGACAATACATGATGCCCTAGGGTAACACATTTTTCTGGTATGTTATGGTGAATTCAAGTTGCACATGATAATTCTAAAAATAAAAATTAACATATTTAATCCAATTGTATCATTACCTTGTAGGTCTTCAAACAAAGGGAAAATTTTGCATGTCCAGTTTGTGGTCCAAAGATGAAATCTCGTCATTCAAAAAGTTTAGGAAAGCAGGTGTTTGATGAGTATAGACACTTTCTCCACAAAAATCATAACTATCGAATTATCAAAAAATAGATTTTCAATGGGAAAGAAAAGACTACATCTAAGCCACGGAGAATGACACCTCGCCTATGGAAGTTGGAATATAATAGAATTAATCATCAAGGTACTACCATTCTACCTAACAGTTTATGTTTGGAATTTGTATATTTTTATTATGTTTTGTTTGTTGATTATGTGATTGATGATCATGAATGTCATCAAGGCAACACTACTGAGCACCTTCCAAAGGGACTAAAGAGTTATCCCAAACAATTTGGTAGGTTGCCCTACTACGAGCAGCTACAAAATGTGCATTTGTTTGATACTATGCATATTGGAAAGAATGTAATGGAGACATTGTGAAAGATATTAGATGAAAGGTGTGACAAAGAAAAAACTGTCAAAATTTGTAGTGATATTCATGAATCCAATTATGCAATGAAATTTTTTATTGAATCAAATAGAAATGGACAACAAATTAATACAAGTGCCCTTCCTTGGTTATTAACAAAACAACAAAGTGATGCCATAAAAGAAGTCATATGAAAAATTCAATTTCCCACAGGATTTGCTGCAAACATAAGCAGTACCATATCAAAGAAAAGTGAATTTGGGCTAGGGTTGAAAATGCATGATTGGCATACCTTCATCAAGGTAAGTCATGTTCTTTTGTATTTACAATATATTTGTAAACTGCATGTACTTCTCATTGTATTATATGAGAAAAGAATGACATGATTATTTTTATAATTGTTGCAATACATGCTACCCCTATCTCTCTTAGAGAACTTTGACAATAACATCAAACAAGTGATGTATGATCTTGGAAAATACATGAGGTAAGCAATGATATCTGTTCAATTTGTTGTATATATATTGTAAAGTCTCGTGTTTATATATTTTTGTGTCTTGAATGTCTTGTAGGTGGTTGTCATCTAAAGAAATCCATAGAGTAGATATAAAATACTAGAAGAGAAGAATTCCTTATCTAATGTGTGAAATGCAAAAGTGTCTACCTTCAACATTTTTCAATGCACAAGAACACTACCTCATACACCAAGTTGAGGAGATTGAAATGTGTGGACTCGTACACACTCGATCAATGTGGATGGTTGAGAGGCACCTGAAATTTTTGAAGGCTTTGGTTCGGCAAAGAGCACGTCCTGAGGGTTCTATGATGGAGGGATATATGGTATACTAGACTATGGTGTACGTTACTGAATATCTTCTCAAGCTTGCAGCAAAGATTCATATAGATAGCATTTGGGATCTCGACACCATTAGAAAATTTGAAGGGCAGTACTTGGTGCGGAAAGATAGAATGAGGAAAGTGAGAGGTAATAAATTATAAGATGTTATTGTAGCTATTAATTAATTCTTAATCTTCAAAATTAATCAGTTGTAAGTAGTCTATTTTTTTTTTGTATAACTGCTCGAGAGTGGGATGCAATACATTTGTATATTGAAAACATTCAAGATTGGATGACAAAATGGATTGAACAATGTCATCATTTAGGTCACGTATTAACATGGGAAGCTGTGTCTTCATTGGTTAATGAAGGTCATCGTAACAGAGATCCAAATGTTACGCAAAGGGAAATAGATTTAGCACATGGTTTAAGAGATTTTTAGGTACGTATAAATTTGTTAATCACTCATACGTTTATGAACTCTCAATGCATTAATTTATACATGTTTTACATATTTTTGTAGGTCAAACACCACAAGGCTATGTTTTGCAATAGTCATAAATTTTGCATCAAAAAGTTGGATGACACAAAGAAAACTTGTGATTCTAGGATAAGTGTAGTCTTTCAGGTGACTAATATTTCATCTAGAAATGACTTACATTCTCGAGAGTCTAAAAATCAATACTATGGCATTTTGGATGATATAATTGAGTGTGACTTTAATTCCTTCAGATTAGTTTTCTTCATCGTCAAATGGTATAGGCTACAACTTAATCAAAATGATCTTGATAGAACTGTTATTAAACATGACAATGGATTTCCAATGATTAATACAAGGTGGTTTGAGCTAGTTGGGGATGAACCCTATGTTCTTCCAAGCCAATGTGAGCAGGTATTTTACTTAGAGGTTCCACATAAATCAGGTTGGTCATTTGTTGTTAGACATCATCCAAGAGGAAGGCCGATGAGGTATAATGCGATGGAAGAAGATTGCAAACAACTAGAAGATGATGTAGATGATGATCACGAACAACAGTTAGTCGATGATGTTCCTGATGCAACTTTTCTTGAAGAAGAAGAAGATGATGACGATGATGATGCTACTGATGATGATGACGACAATGATGATGATGATGATGATGATGATGATGATGATGATGATGATGCTGATACCGATGATGACGATGATGATGAAGATGAAGATGATGAAAATGATGGTGGTGGTGATGATGTCAACATCAACGATGATCATGGAGATTAGTTGGATGAAGAAGAAGATGAATGACATGAATGAAATGTATAGTTACGTGATCACTTAATCTATTTAATATTGATTTCTTGATAGAAATGTGCAGTTATGCAATCAATGCTTAATTTAATTAATTCATGATGTACTTACTATGGGATGCTTATGGTTTTTAATGTACTTACTATGTGGTTTTGAGTATATGTATCATGAATTTTTTAGCTAACATTAGATAATTGAATTACATATGTAGGTACCCAGACTCCTTTCACGAGTATCCCACACAGTCTTATGGATCGACAAGTATAAGTCAATACACCCTATAGAGATTAATGTATTTCACAATTTGCAAAATATCTCACATTACTTGCTATCTCTCTTATTTGATAGAGTGCAGGTAGTAGCAAATAGGTATTTGTTAGATGTGTCTTCCTCAAGTGAAGAAAGTGAGTCATTTAGTATGTCTGAATTAGGAAGATCAACTAGAGGTCAAAAGACTAGAAGAAAATTCAATAAACACATGAAATTTTTCCTTGCTCAAGGGGGGTCATGTTCTTATGATGATAAGAGAAAAGGCAACATCGAGGTGCCCTCTAGGTACCAAAATCTACAGAAACAATGGGTCCCCAAGGAACTTCCTCCAATAAACACTGATTTTAGTGTTAAAGGCAAGATATATCGTATTGCACCATCGTCAATACATGGTTTGGGCCTATTTTCCATGGATGGCATAAAGGTCTCTTACAACAAATTTGTTGAATTGATGGAGTATGTTGGACCTTGTTACGATTACAAAAGTTGGATGCGAATTGTTCAATATAAAAAAAGTATGCATAGGTATGCACTCTCAAAAAATTATATTAAAAAAAAAAACAATGAGCAAAGTAAAATAGTGGCTATATACATTGACGAAAGGCCAAAAGCATTAGGGAATATTGTAGGTTTTATAAATAGCATGTGACCTCTGTCAACTATTAAGCAACCCAATTGCATATTTGAGGCACGCGAGGGAAATCATGTATTTGTATGTGCGATAAAATCAATAAGTGCAGGGGAAGAGCTGCTTATTGATTACAATTTGAATCGCATAGATACAAACAATGTCACTATCATTAGAGTGCAGGTACATACTATGTACCATTAAATAATTGAGTTTTTTTGACAACCACATTTAGAGAGTCTCCTCACCATCCACCTCATCTCCATCATCATCTTCTAATGAAATTTATTAATGTAGTCCTTTCTAATTATTGGTTAACTTTAAATAATAACACAAGACCACAATATGGAGCAACCACGTAGTGGGAACAATGATGATCGTGCATGCACTTCTTCCTAGCAGGTAAACCTCTTTGTTATTTTACTACAAATTAGATAGAAGAAAAATGTTAAATAAAGTTTTTTATTATATTCTTTTCATCACTATTTAAGATTAATTCTAATAGTGTTAGTAATATTGTTGTCATAGACAGGTGGTCAGCAGAGAAAGGGAAAGGAACCCGCAGTCCCTGAAAAGGAGTCCTTTGACGAGGACCTAGTTGTTGATTTTGGTGCTTGTGATGAGCCGGCCTCTGCAATTAAAAAGTGCCTCCACAAAATTGGAATAAGATTGGTTGAATTGACATCTATATTCCCTCCGACTCTTGAGTCACAAAATTGGGCAACTAAACTGATGCACCTATCTCAAAATTACTGAGTAAGTATTAATGTAATTTTTAATTATAACAAAAGTTCAATAATAGTTTTTATGTTATAATAGTCTTTTATGTCATTAAAAAATAAGTGGATGTGTTGCTTTTACAATTTTTTTTGCGTAATTTTGATACTCATGGCCATGATGAGGGTATTGCAGCTGGTTCAGGTAGATCGCATGTTGGACTATATTTTTTTACTCTCTAACAATATTGTCCATGCTAATCACTGGTTTTATTATGCTCTAACAATCTTATTCTTCAGCACATATCAATGATCATTTACTATCGCCGCCTCGTATGATGGCAGGCTCAGATGTACTACGTCCTGCAATGTCGACAACATGTAGCATAGCCACAGACACCATGGCACCACCTACTCATACATAGATTTTATTTTCTCTATCATTCTATATATGTTTATTTCCCTTGAAGTGTTCTTTCGTAGGGCCATTTCATAATGGATTCAATTTATGCGACAAGGGATGAAACACTTGATGGTGATTTTCCTATATGTACTAGTATTGCTAGTATGGGAATGGTGAAGGATTGCATATTGCTTGTGAGCGAAGAAGGAGTTCCCTTTAAAATAGCAAAACTTCCAGGTACTTTAAAGATTGGACCTTTCTTTTACTATACAATCGTATGTTAATTACACCTTGCATTCAATATGAGAAGCTTACATCTATTGTATTCTTATTTTATACTATTATATCCTTCGACTAATGATCCCATGATTATTTTGTAGGGAATGATGTTTTTTATAGTAAACTTAATGACGAGTGTTTGCGGATATTTGGGCTCACCATCTGTACAGGGTGGAACATCATATCCGAACTAAAACCCCAATCCACTATTTTCATTTCATATCATTGCTAGGATAGTTATCATTACATCCATTTTTTAATCTAACACTATTTTCTTTCTTAAAAGGTGGAAAACCCAAAATCAAAAGTTAAAGGATGATCTCATAGAGAGTATGACAAACTTTTTTGGACCTTGTGCATTTGAGAAGGGTAAGCTCCTTCAAAGAGCTAGGATATATTTGAGGTATATTAGGGACCAGTACAAGTGTACATTAACCAAAAACCCACATTACCAGTTCCCCCCTTGCATTCCTGATTTAGAGTGGAAATCTCTTATTCTGGATGCGAATGAGAAAACTGAAGTAAAAAAAGGAAATACACCACCAGAGAACAGAAGAAGGTATGTGATACTGTTAAGAATGTAATTGTGCACTAAATAATCTTCATATTTATATGAACTAACATATTTCAATCGCTTCATAGATTGCCTGACACATCAAAGGCAATAAAGGAAAGATTGCAAAATCATGGGAAACACAAGCTAGGCTTTGGCGGTTATTCAAAACTTGCTACACGAGTTGTAAGTGTTAATATTGTCAGAATTGAATGAGGAAAAATACAATATGTAGATGGCTTTTAACACTGAAAATAATTCTTTGATCTTTAAATATTTATTTATAATTTGAAATCTTTTTTGTTTTGATGAAACAATAAAATAAAATTTGACGATATCAAGCAAAAATGTAGAATGCGGAGTTCAATGTAAGTCTCACAGAAGAGGACAAGAGAATTGGCTTCCAACAAGGCTATAAAGCCGTGGAAGAAAGAATAAGAAGTGCACAAGATTCTACTGATGGATTCGTCACGGTAAGTAAGCTAAATAGATGATATTTTAAATTTAATTATTTACCAATTAGTTTATTTGATGTTAAGTTCCAACATAAAGTGAGTAAATTTGTTTTAAGTAAGAAAACAATGATAACATGAATGCGTATGAAATTGAAATGCAGCCTGCCGATTCTTGCCGTACACAACCTATGCGTGTTGATGACAATGAGGATGTGCATCAGAGTAATACAAGTAAACATCTTAAATTGATTGGTGTAGTAATACAAATTTAGTTGCAATTGGTGTTTGGATTAATGTAACAATTTGTATTGCAGCTGTAGAGAGTGTAGAGGTCATTGTTAATGAGCATGTTGAGGTTGAGGCCGAGGCTAGACAAAATGACCTCGATGTTGATGATGTGACTAGATCAAGTAAAGAGCTATACAATTATGGCCTGTAAAGTACTAAAGTACTTTAAAATGTTTTTAATGTTTTTAATTATAATAAAATGTTTTTAACTTAACCCTTTTATATGTTATTGCAAATGACCCCCCTTTGCATCAACAGAGAACTAGGCGTGCATTGAGATCTAATGAGAGGGTAGATGATCATCATGATGATATCGATACTCATCTTAACGATTACATCTTAAAAACTAGAAATCAAAAGAAAAAAAAGAAATGATTGTCATCTATGCACCTTAATTGATAATGACTGATTTTTATATGCCAATGAATTTAATTACATGGTAGTGAATGTTCATAAATTTTATAATGTGTTAATGAATGTTATCGTGTGATAATTAATGAATGTCACATTTTATTAATGTGTGAATGAATGTTAATGAATGTTATCGTGTGATAATTAATGAATGTTACATTTTATTAATTGATGAAATACTGAATGAATGTTATATGTGTTGGCATTAAGCAAGATTGCCACTAGTGACAACACTTATTTGCATCCTGAGTGCAAACCGAGCAGGACAGTGCAAACTGAGCAGAACAGTGCAAACCGAGTAGGACAGTGCAAACCGAGCAGGATAGTGTAAACTGAGTGACATTATGTCTACCGAGTCACAAGTATTTACCAAGTTTGAAACTTACCGAGTGGTTAGTATGAACTGAGCCTTCACTTCTACCGAGTGCATGACGATGCCGAGTAATGCAGTGGACGCCAAGTATCAGAAAGTCACCGAGTTAGTTTGCAAGAACCGTGTAACCATACTTGGGCTGACTTAGTAGCACTTATGTTTATTTGTTAAGCCAACTTTGTAATTGTAATTAATTGTTTAGACTTGTATATAAACAATGTTGTACAAATACCAAGTAGTAAAAAAAATGTGGAATAAAAAGGGGAGATAAAAAGGCAGAAACTAGTGAATTACAAAGGGCTACTATACATAAGGAGCAGCAGAGACAAATTCATCACAGAAGGTGATCAGTACATTAGTGAATCTCATTTAGCAATCCAGTTGCAAAGTAAGAGATATACTGTTTCATTTTAACCAGTGAATCAGTACTAAAATCCTCTAACCAGGTAGACTTAACAGTCTTTTGTAAAATCTCTTTACCGAGTACATACTTCTTTTGTAAGTTTGTAAAAATCCTTTAACACGGTGGATTTAGCAATCCTTATTGCTCCTAGCAGGGCAGATCATTAGAAGTGATCAATGTAAGCCTTAACTGGCCAACTTTATACTACAGTATTAAAGCTTTGTGGGTTTCATCCCCACCCCAGTTTTACTTTCTTTTGGAAGGTTTCTGGGTAACCAAATCTATGTGTCATTGTTGTGAATGCTTTTATGTTTCATGCTTTCTATATGCAAAAGGATAAAGTGAACTATATGTTAATACATTTGATATTGAAAAAAAATTTGAAGTTACTGATTCACCCCTCCCCTCTCAGTAACTTGGTTAATTCTTGAATATTTCCAACAATTGGTATCAGAGCTGTATTGGTTCTCAAGATAAAGCTTAACTAGCTTGAGCAAAGATCAAGGACAATGGAGGTATTCAAACTGAACAAGGTGATTGAAAATGAAAAGCTAGATCTGGAAATGGCCATAGCTAAACTTAAAGAAGCAAATGAACATCTTTCCCAATCCCTAAGAAGAAGGAAGGAACTTGCAAATTAGATGAATGATCATAATTACATTGAAGAAAATATTGAAGATCTTTTTCCCTCAAATAGCTCAGATGAAGCAAACAATGCTGTCAAAGAACTCCTAGAAAAGAATGGGTCTCCGCAGGAAGAAGTGAGAAAATTAAAAAGAGAACAACAACTACACTCAACAAGATTTTGTGAGATCTTAGAACAAAGAAACAAGTTGAAAGATGAATTAGATGGAAGGAACAATGAAGTCCAAAATAAAACCCTTCAGCTAGAAAACCTAATTGATCAGATCTCCCATACAAATGAGGAAATTCTGACTCTAAGATCAAAAATAGAAAGCACAAGAGAAGAACTAAGATCTGAAAAGCAAATCAATCTAAGATTGGTGGATGACCTAAACATTGAAAAACAAATCAATGAAAGAATGCTGAAGAACCAAGAAGACTTAAATCAGCTGCATGATCAAAATCTTCATAGGCAAAAAGGAAAAGCAGGACTTGGATACAAAGGAGAAGGTGAATCTTCTAAGCAAGGTACTCAAAGGAATTAGAAACCTACTTGTAATCATTGTGGCAAAATAGGACATACTTCAAATAAATGTTGGAGTAATGAAAAAGCAGAATTCAATGGAAAATGCTACAACTGCAATCAGCATGGTCACAAAGCAAATGAATGCAAGGAAAAACCAAGATTCAAAGGTAATTATCACAAATGCAACAAACAAGGTCACAAGGCATCCGAGTGCAGATCCAAAACATTCAATCCAGCAAAACAAATTATGAAAGCAATGTTTGGATAGGATTACAACACTTGGTGTAGATATCATTACTGTGGAGAATATGGACACATTGGCATGAACTGCATAAAACATCATCTAAGGAAAAGAGATACTACCATAAGATGTTTCAAATGCACTAAACTCGGTCATATAGCTAAAAATTGCATGAATGCTAGTGAAGTTGAAGATGGAAAGAAGAATGAAGCAACTAAGATCAGGAAACAGATGAGACAACAGTGGATTCCTAAATCTACCGAGCAAACCAGTCTAAGTAATGGAATGGGTGGCTCTACCGACTCAAACTAAATTCCCAAGAAAGCATTGGAACTATATTCTCATAGACAAATTTCAAGCAGTTCTAGAACTGAATTAAAAGAAAGATCTAAATCGGCATACAAGATGCAATAAGATCATAGGAAGGTCGGTATCAGTTTTCACCGAGCAAGGTCGGGAGCTATCTAATATGATTACCGAGCGAGGTCGGAGCAATATGAATTCTCAAGTTCACCGAGTTGCGAAGTCTTTACCGAGCAATTAATTCATAGTGGGTGACAGTCTGTCAGAATTCATACCCTAATTTCTACTAAGCATTAATGACAGAGTTGTAAACAAAAGGCAAGAAATCAAACTCATTCTTCACCGCGAACTTTAGCATTTTGAGAGCAGAAAATTTCCAGAGCAATCAAGCAATTCAAATACTTTTGCGAAAAGAATTCTCTGTGAGCTACCATGGCATCATCCAGTGCTTCAGCGAAGAAAGGAACAGAAATGATAATCCAAGAGGAATGGAGAGCACCAGATTTCAAACTCGTGCCTGCAATTGCAGCAACCCTAGACCCGAACGGAGCTCAATCTTAGATTCCTCCTAAGGTACATTCTATTTTTCTATCAAATTTTGGATTCTCCCTGTAAAACACTTGTATATACACCTTTGGAATTATCATCAAAAAGGGGGAGATATGTATAGAAGAAAAAGTTAGTGCATTGAAAGGGGGAGATAATTTATAAAGCCCTATGACAAAGACAAATTTTGAAAAATCAAAATAAATCTCAGCATGGTTCATGTATATAAGTTTTGGGCAATAAGTGTTTTTGTCACTAATGCCAAAGGGGGAGATTGTTAGCATTAAGCAGGATTGCCACTAGTGACAACACTTATTTGCATCCTCAGTGCAAACCGAGCAGGACAGTGCAAACCGAGCAGGACAGTGCAAACCGAGTAGAACAGTGCAAACCGAGCAAGATAGTGCAAACCGAGCAGGACAGTGTAAATCGAGTGACATTATGTCTATCGAGTCACAAGTATTTACCGAGTTTGAAACTTACCGAGTGGTTAGTATGAACCGAGCCTTCACTTCTACCGAGTGCATGACAATGCCGAGTAATGCAGTGGACACCGAGTATCAGAAAGTCACTGAGTTAGTTTGCAGGAACCGTGTAACCATACTTGGGCTGACTTAGTAGCACTTATGTTTATTTGTTAAGTCGACTTTGTAATTGTAATTAATTGTTTAGACTTGTATATAAACAATGTTGTACAAATACCAAGTAGTAAAAAAAATGTGGAATAAAAAGGGGAGATAAAAAGGCAGAAACTAGTGAATTACAAAGGGCTACTATACATAAGGAGCAACAAAGACAAATTCATCACAGAAGGTGATCAGTACATCAGAAAATCTCATTCAGCAATCCAGTTGCAAAGTAAGAGATATACTGTTTCATTTTAACCAGTGAATCAGTACTAAAATCCTCTAACCAGGTAGACTTAACAGTCTTTTGTAAAATCTCTTTATCGAGTACATACTTCTTTTGTAAGTTTGTAAAAATCCTTTAACACGGTGGATTTAGCAATCCTTATTTCTCCTAGTAGGGTAGATCATCAAAAGTGATCAATGTAGGCCTTAACCAGCCAACTTTATATTGCAGTATTAAAGCTTTGTGGGTTTCATCCCCACCCCAGTTTTACTTTCTTTTGGAAGGTTTCTGGGTAACCAAATCTATGTGTCATTGTTGTGAATGCTTTTATGTTTCATGCTTTCTATATGCAAAAGGATAAAGTGAACTATATGTTAATACATCTGATATTGAAATTTTTTTTGAAGTTACTGATTCACCCCTCCCCTCTCAGTAACTTGGTTAATTCTTGAATATTTCCAACAATATGTTAACGGGGAATTTAGAGTGATGTTGTGGGGGGGGGGGGGGGAGGGGGGGTGGGGCCAAATGAGCTTCCAACTTCACATGGTTGGCCCTATTTAGTACATAATATAAAACTATTCTCGAAACAAAGTGAAGCTCAATAAGTTTGTTCCTTATATAGGGTCCCAAGTGTAGCTTTTATCCCACTCTCAACATTGCAAGGCTTCAAGTGGTGTTTTGATATTGGTTTTTCCATCTCCCACTGACATCTTGTCTTTCTCCTAAGAGCTCTCACTGAGCTCTGATACATGGATGAGCAGAAGATGTCCCTTACAAGCTACACATATATAATATGGTAGCTCTAGGGAACAAATATACTACAACATAGAATGAGTCAACTTGAATCTATAGTTTCTTCATTCACAATTAAAATTCAAATTACAAGCCATATTTTAGATTTAATATTCATATTCATCTTCATCATGATCATAGCCATCACGATCAACATTTGGTTCAACTTCATTTGAACTGCACTCCATGTTGGGTACCATTATAAGGCATGGAGTGTGGTCATACCCATGTTACCATAATAATGAGTTAGCCTATAAAATTATGATTAAAATACCTCGTGTATCATATTTATAATACTGCAGGTGCACCCGGGATTGGCCCAGGCACCCAAGTTCCTACCAAAGGAACCCAAGTCGAACCCAGAGGAGAACAAAAGTAGAACCAGAATCCAGCCTCAAACAAAGAACTAGATAACTTGGATTTTTTCTAATTCAAGTTTATTTCTGAATTCTTCTCCAATTCCAACCTGATTATTCCATATTTTATTTTCCAATTTTCCTTCTTCCTCACTCCAAATTCAAGGATCACCACCCATGACTTATGTTGTTATTTTCTTTTACTAATTGTGCTATTTCAAGGATCACCACCCATGACTTGGTTAAGATGATGAATGTTGTCAATGCCTTTATTACCAAGGAATCACCACCTGCCATTAATGAGTATTAATGATCATTGTTTCCTAAGGGTAATCATTGTTTATGTATGTTGATCACCCAAGTCTTTGGCTATAATTTGCATGCTATGAGGTTTGTTAGAAGTGGGGGTATGACATGCTGGTTGGATTATAACATATTGACACTTACACCATGAAGAAGACAAATGATTAAATAGAGAGAGAGGACCAACTGAACCATCTTGTGGTCAGTCTATATCACATTGAGAAACAACGTCAAGACTTGAGAATCAAAACAATCAAAAAATTTTTCAAGACCATGAATGATCAACGACATTCCATCAGAAAACAAAACACTAATCTATATTATCATTAAGCCATAAAATATTTCTTTAAAGTTTAGAAGCATCACAAAAACCTTCAAGAAACATAGTACTATCCAAAATGAATACCCTCCAAATGATTATGATTATGTTGATGTTGATGTCTATAATTTATGTCTAATGATTATGATGATGTTCATGTTGATGTCTATAATTTATTTCACTTACTAATGCTTGCCTAGATTGAATTTTGAATTGCCAGGCTAGAGAATGCTTTCAAAGTCTAGGGTCTGTTCTACATGATACTCTTAGTTACAACTCAAATGCAACTCAACATATTTTTGATGTTGGGCAATCCACTACAAAAACTCATCCACAGGTGAAATTTAATGTTGTGAATCTTGGCATTGTTAATGTTATTACTTTTCCTCACGTTTCATATTTGTGAAAATGTTTCTTGGCACTATCTTCTTTTTCAATTCCTATATTTGCAGCTTTTTAGATCATTAACTTAAGCATTACATGTCTTTGTTCAAAGTTTATTCTAACACTATATTATATCTTATTCTTATTACAATGTTCTTTGTTGTGGGGTGGGAGGTCAATCTTCATTATCTTCATTGTGGGGGACAGTGAAGATTTCTCTGACAAATAGCAGGTCTTATTTACTATCTTATAATAACATGCTAAACTGATAAAGGTGTTATGGGCATTTAATCTGCAATTACTAATAGACTAAGCATATTATTACTATGCTTAATATTCCATTTAAATGCATTTAACACAAAAAAACAAATTTACAAAACTGAACCAATGGCATGTTTACAACAAAGATGTGTTGAGGAGTTTGCTCCTTGTTTAATGTTAATTGTTCCTGCACAATCCACTCATACAATAGTGAAATGATATGTGGAAGGGATGGTTGATAGTATTCCTTGAGGGAAGGGGGATTGTGAAAGACTTGTTATCATTGTATTGTGTATTTCCAATATGTTTGGTTGTAGGGCAGACCAGGAGAATGAAGGATCACTCACCGATTGCATGATAACCCATGTTTTGAAGGGTCACTAGTTGAGGGGATAGTCAAGGTCCAGATGATTGAGCCATTTGAGGACCCTATTTATTTGTATTAATTGATATTCAAATTAGATGCATGGATTTCTTGTGAATTATCAGCTACTATGTATCCTACAACTACATCCGTAAATCTGCATATACTTATCTAGGGTTGTAAGCCACTGAATGATGGTAAAATGGATTCACCACCATTCAAATGTAGAGGGGGAAATATGAGATCTATTGTCAAAACCCAAATTCCCCAAGGAAGAGATCTGATTTGATCAACCTAGAGGTTAATACAAAATCGAATCAATTTGTGGATGAATATGGAAGAGAGAGAGTAATTCCAATATTTCCCTTGTGGATGGATATTATGTTTGGAACATTGAAATACAAGTACTAACCTCAAATTAGGGCAGATCTGGAAAATGTTGAATTCTGATGTCTGTGTACACTTTCGGGAAAATCTGAAACCTGTATTGGATTGGAAATGCCAAGACAGAGAAAACCCAAAAATCTTTCCTCAAGATGGCTCAGCTCGAGTTTGACCCTCATAAAAGGTCAAATACCACATTCTTTATTTGAAGTTCGATTTGAATTATGTTCCCAGATCCCGGAAGTTCACCGAAAAGGGTATCCAAATTGGCTCTCAGATCTAAATTTTCGCACCTGTACCTACAAGAAAAGGAAGATTTTTGTTATTTGTTTGGGGGGGTTTGCCTTGGTCAAACCCCAATTTGGAATCAACCTTAATATTGAAATTGAAATAGAGAATGCTAACAAGTAGTATAAAAGGATCTAACAATGAAGCTATGCAATTCAATAGATATGCAATTGTATTTGAAATGTAAACAAGTATATTGATATGAAAGCTTGAACAAAATAATAAATGTAAATCAAACCTTCATGGTTGTATGCTTGGAATCCACCTTGAGAGAAGAATGAAATGGATCTTGAAGATGAACAAAGGATCTTGAAGGAAGATCACACCATCATGATGGCTAGATCTAGGGTTTGAATGATAAATCTTGAATGCTTGAACCAAATCCCTTCAATGGCTTGAATGCTTGAATCCTTGATCTTCAATGGAGAACTTAGATGGAGAAGAAAACTTGAATTCTTGAATGGATGCTTGCTTGATCACCTTGAGAGCTTGAGAGCTTGCATATGAAAACTTGAGATGAGATATGAAAACTTGATGTGAAAATGAGAGAGGAAGGCCTCCTTTTATAGTGATCTAGGGCACATTCCTCTAGATGGGCCACCTTGGAGAATTAAATCCCAATAAGGTCCTCACCTTTAGAAAATATACCTAGATTAAATGCAATTAAAGGATTTACCATCCCAAAACCCGAAATGGCCGACCCGGAGGCAGGAAAATAAATCTCCCGAAAGCCCAAAGCCTGGAAATTTTGGAAATTAGAATTTTGGAGGAAGGGGTCAAAGTTAAGGTTGGACCTGACCTAGTCAGGTTCCAGCTCAACCCTGACCTAGTTAGGTTCAAGCTCAACCTTGACCTAGTTAGGTTCTAACTCGACCTTGACCCTGGTCCCAGGTTGACTTAGAACCAAGTCAGGAGGTCCCAGGGATGCCCAAAAACCTAGAACTGATGCCAGAACAAGATAGAATTTTAGTGATAGACATAAAATCCTATGATTATCATGATGAAGGCCAGGAGGATCCAAATCTAAATCCTACCTAGAAATAGAGCTATGAAAGAGGGAAATTCAGGAGATTCCTTAAGATCCTAACCCTAATTTCACCTAGAATGAAGTAGAAAAGAAGTGGAAAGCGGGGAGAAAGATAGATCAAAGAAAAGATCAATTCAAGGCATCCAATATGACCCTAAACTACTTACTCAGAGGGCTAAATTCTCTTAACATGGAAGTGCTTCCATTTTAAGATGATACAACCACTTAGAGATCAAAATAGAGAAACTAAATCAAAATCATTCTTTGTCCTATTTCCTTTTAACAAAGTCTCAACTATCAATGATACAATACATTTGATGCCCTAATCTATCATTACAAATGACACCTAGCTAGAAGCTCATGGGCTATCCATTTGATAACCACAGTCAACATTTCAAAAAAATGGACATCCAAATATTTGAAAACCAATGGCATGCTTACAACACAGGTCTAATATAACTCCCAACAATTCTTAAACATACTTTATCTGATATGATGAATTCTTAAACAATTAAGGTTGGAGTACACATAGCTATCAATTTTTTTTTTTTGTGTGGTACAAGGAATATTTGGCTAGGTCAAGTCTTCCTTCGTGCTAGCAGTCTACAGAATTAGACATTTATTAACAATTGATCATATCAGATAACTAGTATGTTTAAGAATTGTTGGGATTGGTCCTTTGGTGTGTATTAAACACAATAAAATTTTTAGCATATTATTATCATTATATTTCTTTGTTGTAAACATGCCATCAGTTCATTTTTGTAACTTCACTGTTGTATGAATGGATTGTGCAGGAACAGTTAACATTAAACAAGGAGCAAACTCCTCAACACATCTTGGAAACCATTGAATTCAATAATAAATGAAACCTAACACCAACACTATTCCTTCCATTCACTTCTACTAAGATAAAAGCATTTAATCCATTCAACATTACATATAATCATTAGATAGTTACATTTCCTAACTGTGTAGAGGAACAGTCACGACCAAAATGATCAAAAGTACTTTCACCCTTGCACAAGCTATACCAAACTTCAAGTAAAATGAGAAATATGCTATATCAAATCATTCATATTCATAGTAACCATTCTAAGGATCATTTTGTCAATGAACCCTTTGACTGTACCCCTACAACAGAGAAAGGAAACCTCAAAATAGAGAAAGGAAACTTAGTAAAACCAATCTATGCCATTGTTTGTGAGGGTATAGTCATGATAAGTGCCTCTCAAACCACTCCAAACATGTAATATTGTCTTTAAATACTTTATTGATCTCTTCTAAACATTAACCAAATCAAACCTACATTTGAATCCACACACAATAACCCCAAAATGAAGGGTTTTGTATCCTTTAATGAATCTTAGTCACTGGTAGCGCATGGATAGTCAAACCCATAGTCTCCAAAGCATTCAATAAGTGACTGGATTGTATTTAATACACACTATTCCTTCCATTCACTTCTACCAAGAATAAAGCATTTAATCCATTCAACATTACATATAATCATTAGATAGTTACATTTCCTGACTGTGTACTAGAGGAACAGTCACGACCAAAATGATCCAAACATTTGAAAACAATGAATTGATATCCTTGAGCAGAAGCACCAATAACATTAAATAATGGTGATAAAGCACGGGCTAGGGCACGCCACCAGTAGAATGTGGTCATTTCAGAGAGCATTCGTGATCAAATAAAATGCAATGCATTTGAAATTTATGGTCGAATATGATGCCAGATGCTCAAAAGATGAAGAAATCACATACCTTCTCTTGCACTCAGCTTTTGCTCCTCTATCCAATCGAAATAAAAATGATGAGACAATTTCACTCTTTTTTTTCATAACCAAATCTTCCTTGTACCACATGAAGAACATGCCATTGGTTCAATTTTGTAAATTTGTTTTTTGTGTAATTAGGAATTGGCAGATTAAATGCAGATAACACCTTTATCAATTTAATTAGCATGTTATTATCATATCAGATAAAGTATGTTTAAGAATTATTGGGACTGGTCCTTTTGCATGTATTAAACATAATAGAATTTTCAACATATTATTATCAATCTATTTATTTGTTCTAAACATGCCATTGGTTCAGTTTTGTAGATTTTTTTTTTGTGTTAAATACATTTTTCGTGAGGAGGGGTCTTGTTCTGAGGAGATTGATGAAGATTATGCACCTCAAAAACCAATTCATAAGGTACCAGTCATGTTTCCAATTTTCTTATATTTTTGGATTGGTAAATCTCCTTATAAGTTTCATGTCCTTTCTTTTGATTATTATGGATGAGATATATATCTTACATTTAACATTCAAATTCTTTACATTTTAGAACATGCAGTGTGTTTTTTGAGGATTTTACCAAATCAACTTTTAACATAAACCAAAAACACCAAACTGATATCTTGCCCTTTCAACTTGAAAAAATATTTGCATTTGACCAATAACTGCAAACAACTGAATGATAAATCCACTTACCTGTATCTTTGTAAAATACCTAGAACATCAAAAAGATGGCTAAGTGGTTGCCGCCATGATTTTTATCTATTGAATATGGAAAAAAAAAGCACCAAAAAGAATCGAATAGAAAACATGATTGGTCATTTCAGAGAGCATTCATGATCAAATAAAATGCAATGCCTTCTCTCACACTTGATCAGCTTTCACCCACTCATTTTCTCCCACTCCTTTTCTCTACAATTGAAATAAAAATGATTTGGCCATTTCAAAATAGTGAATCGATATCCTTGAGCACAAGCACCAATAACATCAACTATTTTGATCTGTGGGTACCCCAATGTTGGCAAGAGTTCTTTTATTAATAAGATTACTCTGCAAGCTTAAAGAAGCGATATATTTTGGCAAATGAAGAGTGGAAAGACAATGATATTCCTGAGATCATGGATGGACACAATGTTGCAAATAGAATGGGAAGAAATCTTTCTAGTCTGGCCCTGGATCCTTCAAAAATTGGGGTAGGATCCAGACCCAGGCTAAAAAGATGTATTCCTTTTTGTTTTGGAATTATCCCTTCTTTGGCCTCCACTCATTCCTCTTCTCAAAAAAGGTTATCTAGAAACTTTGGATACTGTTTCTCATCCATGCACGAAATGTGCTAGTGATCGTATAAAATTACTTTAGGCCTCTAGTATTGATGAGATGTACAAGTGTAAAATGTTTTTGTGAGATTGGGATCAATTTGTGCAGTGTACATAAATGCAAGACGGTGATTATTCTCGATGATCAACAGGTATAAGTCCTTACCTAGTAGTTAGGACTAAAGATAACACAGCTCAAGAGACCATCATAGGTTGTCTCTTTCTTCAGTCTATATTATTGATAGAATGTTTTACCTTTCATTAGCTCATCAAATCTGGGGATTTGAAAGAATTTAATAGAATATTTTCATGACAACGTATATTATTTAAGTTGACGTTGCATGAATTTATCTACTTCACGCACTTGTAGACTATGAGGACGACGATAAAGAAGCATCTCCTCCCATGGCCATGCTTCTTTATCACCATCCTCATAGTCTACAAGTGCATGAAGTAGATAAATTTGTGCAATGTCAACTTAAATAATATACATTGTCATAAAAATATTCTATTAAATTCTTTCAAATCCATGGATTTGATGAGCTAATGAAAGGTAAAACTTTTTGTCAATAATATAGACCGAAGAAAGAGACAACCTATGATGGTCTCTTGAGCTATGTTATCTTTAATGTGCATATCCATCCATTTTTTGATAATTTATAATTCATTCCGACAGAAATGCTATAAATCCGACAGATACAATGTCGGAGAAAAATACTTTATGACAATTCTTGCGACAGTAATGCTATACATCCGACAAGACAATCTATCAGAGATATGCTACGCTACCATCACTCTTCTGACACTTAAAATGTTGTAGATATCAAAATTTTGATAGAATCATCCAACAGTAATGCTATGTCATCGATGGGTGTATCTGTCGGAAGCTGGTAGCAGATATGTCGCTATTCCAACAATTGTAATGTCCAAAAGGACATCTTTTCGACAGTTAGTTATGATAGTGATTGTATATTTCTGATAGGTCTTTGTGTCAAAATTCTGATAGATGGACCATAGGAAATGCCATAACAAAGATGTTATCATGTGCAAGTTTCTGATGTAAAGCGGTGTCGGTAAACCGATGGATGTCTCTTCCGTCATAATTTCCAATGCAAAAACTATGATGGACACATGTGTCAAAATATTGACAAATTAGCATTGCAAATCCAACAAATGGTCATTGGAATTTGACCTCAAATGTACTAGTGAACCTCCTAGATATTAGATACACACTATATCTACAAGGGTGAACTACTGCTGTGATACTGCTTGTCTGATCAGTTCCTTTTGTGCACTGATGCTTTAACCTCTTGTAAAGCTCTATATCATTCTTACTACTCTTAACACATACTTCACATACTTCTGCTCTTCTATTATATCTTCTATATTGACATCTTATTCAAATATAAAAGTGCATGTCTTATATATAGGTGCAACCAAAACTATTTACTAAGTCGACCTATAACCTATTACATACAATGCTTCCAAATGGATTGGCTCAAGTGTGTTTACATACATTTATATTAGCAAGTCTATAACATAAATACAATAGGTGCATAGCCTTTATGAAATAAAATAATACTCGCTAATCAAAATCTTTCCTGTCGGCTGCATACTTTGTTCTGTTTTGCTGCTCACTGTCTGTGTCACTTCAACTCACTGTAACTTCTTCATGCTATCACATCTGACCATGTGTGCTTAACCATATCTTACTAACATACTCAAAATCTTATCTTCAAGGGTGCATAAACTCAATCATACACACGTGCGCTGATGCTCTATTCATCGGGCGCTTCACTAACTGTTCTATCTTCCATACTTAGCCAAATTTTGATCTTCTAAGTTATTGCGCTGACACCAAAACTTCATATGAATTTTTTGCCATAATGACAACACTAAGCTTAGTCATATACACTAGTAAAGTCAACTTTCCAACAATCTCCCCCTTTGTCATTAATGGCAACAAAGGAATATGGTGAAGTTTCTAAACTACATCTTTACACAAAAACTTTCTATCTTATACTTTTATGTTTTCCTGTATACTGAACATCATATACTATCTATCTTATATATCCCTTATATCTATATTAATCTACCAATCCATATTAATCTACTCCCCCTTTGACATTAATGACAAAGGTGCTAAAAAATGAATCTTCAAGTATTTAGATAGTACATCCGGGTATGCAATCTTTAGGTTTTGGATCTCTTGTTGCAAAAATGCCTTGAGTGCATCTACTATCTGTAGATGGGCGCATAATGCATAGGTTATCTTCTCCATATTTTCCATATCTATACATGAGCCTTGATCATATGTCACAATAGTGGCATCTATCTCCTTGATGTTCTGATTCAACACATTTAAAGAGGGTGCTAGTACATGTCTCAACTATGTTTTCCTAGCCCTTATCTTCCCAATCTCTTTTTCTGCCTTTTCAATTTTGTCTATTTTTCCTTGATAGACATTATTGCACATGTTAATATCTTGGGAGGGATCTTGCACTGATTTTCTTACTGCTTCCCTCATAGATTTTGCTTCTTGAATCTTCTTGGAAAGGTCTGCAGTGAGTTTGTCTTTGCTCATACAGTCAGCAATTATTTTTCTTCCTTTTGCTGCTAACTCCTTTAGCATAGCTTGACCAACCTTTAGAGAATTTAGGTCAAGTGAGAAATTACCTATCAATTCAGTCAATCTTCTCTTGAGATATTTCTCTTTTGCAATCTTGGATGTTGATTCTTCTAAACTAGAGAAATTTTCTTTGAAGCTTGTCAAAATAGTGTTGAAATCATCCACTGAATCTACACTTGATACTTTCTTATCCTGAGGTAGTAGACTGTTCAGTATGCTAACTAATTCTACAAATAATGGATTTCTCATAACTTGTTTCTCTTTTGCTTTCTCCATGGCCAATACACTTTTTTTTATTAAATCTTCTTCTCCCCAAGAGTCTAGACTGGTTGTATCAGGGGTCAAACTTGACAACAATGAAACTGATGGCTTAGGGGTAAGGAGTATGTTTTGACTTACATCCATTATCTCAATTTTCATCTTCACTGGAATCTCAACAGAGGGATCTTCTTTTTCAACTTCCTTCTCACTTACAGGTTCATCTTCCTTCTCACTTTCTTATCTAGTCAAGTCTTCAACTTGGTTCTAGTTGCTTAGGTGACTTTTCACCACATAAGATCTTAGCCTCTTTAGTTCTTACAAAGGCTTCTTCAAACTTGTCCAGTTCATTATCAGTTTCTGCTATTGATATTTCAACATTATCTATCATAATTATTCATCCTTAGTGTCAGGCATGGGCACAGAATCCTGTGGACCTGTCACACGTGCATTGGGAATCTTAGCTATTTTTTCTTGCTCAGAAGGGACTTGTGTTGCAAGCATAGTAGGAGGATACATGTATCTATCCAAAAAAACCTTCTCAAATGCCTTCTCAGTAACCAACTCATAATACTTTTTCATAATTTGCAGAGTTCTGAGTTTAGTTCTTAGGTGAGGCTTCACCAAATCTAGTAATAAAGTTTTCTCTTCCAAGGAACATATAGGAAGATTGTTATCCAATGTCTTTTCCCTTATCCTGAAATCTTCTTCTATGGCTTGTCTCTTCAAAGAATCCAAAATGTTCCAAACATTATTCAGAATGTTTGTCTTAAGTTCCATAACTATCTTCTTGAACTTAATCATGTGTTTGATAATCATACCATGGATCTTTGATTTGTCTATCTCATGATACTTGTCATAGAACTTTGTTATCTAATCTAACCTTCCTTCATCAACTACTCTAGTCCTCAAAACTTCTAGATTTGGTCTGAATCCTACCTCAGGAGGGGCTTGAGTAATCTTTCCTTTGCTTCTTATTGTCCTTGATGATGGATGGCTTTCACTGGTTTGCTTCTTCCTTCTAGGCATCTTGCTAGGATCAGGAGGTGGAGTGGACTCCAGATCAATAGTGATTGTAGGAGCAGAGATGTTTTCTTCTATCTTTTTCTTTTCCTCCTTAGGATCATCTGATTTCTCTATTTTCACTTCAGATGAGGGTGCACTCTCAAGTTGCATTGCAATCTTGTCTTTCCTAGCTTTATCCAAGTTAGCTTGTGTAACACCGTGGATTTTCAAAATGTCTAAAGTTATCTTGGATGCTTTTCTCTTTGTTGTTGCAATGTATAAGACAGAGTCTACTTTTCTTGTCTTTTCTTCATAAGTACCCCATCTTGGTTCATTGGGATCCTTAGGCACTGATAAGAGAACTTGTGCATAAGCTTCCAAAACATGTTCCTCCACTTCATAACCAAATGGATGGATCCACTTAGTCCTTGGCTCAATTTCTTCCATGCAAGTGATGTCTGTCTCCACCATGAAACAAATGCTATCCTTATACTTGTCCACAATACTCTCAGGTATCCTATACCTTCTCTGCATCTTAATCCTAAATGTCTTGATTTCCAAATCCATGAAGTCTTTCAAGGTACTCTTAGATGTTGCCTTGAATGAAATTTGTGGCAATGTAGGTAAACTCCTGTCAAGATAAAGATCTGATACTTTACCAATAATGTGAAAGTACATTGTATACACTAAAAAATGGCATCATTAATTAATTAAATATTTATTATCTAATTAATATTAACTTGATGAATTAATTAAATATTTATTATTTAATTAATATTTATTTCCTCTATTTATTAAATAAATTATTCAATTTATTTGATAAATTCACTATTTCTATTCTCCTATCCTAAATCCTCTAAATAGTCTTATTAAAGTGATTTAATTAAATTACACAATCACTAAATATGACTAAGTCCCCTAGTCCACCTCATCCACCTAGTCACCTAACACATCACCTTGGCTAAAATAATTAATTATTATTAATTATTAATAAATCATTATCCTCATCCACACATGTCCTATTTTTAAGGGCTATGTGGCCTCATAAGACTTGGTCTCATGACCACATGTCTTTCCCTACACTAAGTCAAGAAGAAAATCCTATTCCTAAGGAGCTTCTCAAGCCACCTCAAAGAGTCAAAGGTGACTCATGGGACACTTGTACCAAGAGTCCTCAAGAGGAAAAAGTCCTTCCCTCATCCTCTCAATGGTCTTTGTGAGACACTTGACATGTGTCTTTCCCTTCCACCTTCTTCTCTTCCATGTCAATGTAGGAGGAACATCCTCCCCATTCTTCATCTCACATTTTAACTACATCCCCCTTTCTCTCAACCCCTTCAACCAAGTCAATCATAGCCCTAGGATCTTCCACCTTTCAATCTCCACCCTAGGATTGTGCCACCTAGGCTTAAGTCCTCCAAAAATCTATAAAAGGATCCCCATTTCCCCTTTGTGAGCTAATAGGAAATAGTAATTTTCAAGCATTCAAGCATTCTAGAGATCAAGTATTTAAACATCCAAAATCATCAAGCAATCAAGCATTTCCATATTGTTTTATCCATTAGTTTGCATAATCAAGCTTAGGCCATTTTGCATTCAATCCACTCAATCTCCACACTTTGAGAGCATCTTGGGAAAGGAGCTTCATTTTTAAATTTGAGATCTCAACACATCCAAGAAATCAAGGCTATGAGGATAATGGAGACAAGCTACAATGGGTGAGTGAAGGTAACTTTACTTATAGTTCTTCATTTAATCATTTTGTAATATTCATTGAGTAGCATTTAGATTGTTATATTAGTTTAGATTAGTTAATATTTCATTTATAATAGTTTACATCTAAATTTGCATACATTTTTGGCACCCACCATGGGGCAACCCACAAAAATTAACATTCTATTTTTTAGTTTTCCATGTGCAAAATTATACAGGATTTTCCTGCGCATTCATCCACGATACCTGTGCATACATCCATTATCCCTGGGCATTCATTTTGCAACACACTAGTCATCTCACTTCTCTATCTTTTCTTGCTTTCTGTTCATTTCTACGCATTTATTGCATGTTTCGGTGCATCTATATTTTTCCACTGCATTTTTGATACACCTGTGCATTTACTTCATCCCACTGTGCTTGCATCCACTATTTTTGCACATAGATAGATTTTGCACATTCATTCCCTATCTCTGCGCATTCATACATTGTTTTGCGCATTCATCATTTTCAGTGTTGAATTTCATTTTTTCTACTCATTTTGTTTTTAGCTAATCCTCTTAACAAGTTTTTGTTGGTTCTTGTAGATTTAGGCTATTTTGCAGGTCGTAAATCTGAAGACCCCACTTTTGAGATTATTGACAGTTTACTTGCAGGTTCCTAGGGGTTTTCAAAATAGACCATAATCTTCATTTGGGCTTAAAATACAACATGCATTTCTATTTTCTCTGTCTTCTTTAGATTTAGATTAGATTATCTGTCTATTGTGTCTTGCTTTTAGAAGCTTTTTGTAATCCCAAGATTATAAAAACGTATCCTCTCCCCTCGCCATTCGTGGATCTTGGGTGTAAGAGAAACTGTTATAATCTTTAGAGGGCAGTATTTGGTGGGAAAAGAGGTACTCACCCCAAGGAGTGACCCAACTGGTAATAGGCTAAAGCCAAGCCCTTCCAAACCAGTATATAAAAAATGCTATTGTGATTAGTCTCACAGTGGACAGGTGTGAATTCATTGTGGCAATCAAAATCTCCTCTAGTACCCTAGTGATGCGTTAAAGTCCCAACATTGTTAAGGTGAAAACTTTACTTTGGAAGGATTGGGAGAGCCCCCTTCATTGGGAAAATGACTTGATCACAACCACCTGAATAAATGTCCTTATTAAAAACTTTTGTATAGTGGCCAAAAACCTTCTATTTGCTAGCTCAAGGGGTCACCCAAGCCCGTGAAGACACCCCACATTACTCATGGTTCATAGTAGAGATAGTAGTTCTTTGGGAAGTAATAACCCATTTAATTTGGAACTTGGTGTGCTAGATAAGTGAGTGCATTGTAAGGAGGAGCCCGTGCCTCCAAGTTCCTAGGCTATCCGATGTGGATTTGCGTGGCTAGATTTTATCCAAGTGGGTATTCAGTAGATACTGTCCTTGCCAACCTTAGGAATTGTAAGCGTGTTTGTGCATTCATACTATATCAAATTAGATTAAATCATTTCTGCTTTGTGTGTGTGTGTCTATGCATTTTACTTTGCCAAAAACAATCACTTGAAAAACCAAAAAATTCAAAAAATTGCAAGTCAAACCATCAGAAAACCAGAACCTGTGCATTTATCACTTTTTGTTGCACATCTGTTCAAACCTGCTACGCTTTTGTTACTATCATTACACATCTATCCAACATTGTTGTGTATTTATCTTATCCTGCTGCACATATAATCAACTGTCCTGTGCATTTCTTTCTGCACATACACAATAGAGAGTATTTTTACAAACCTTAGGATTTTTAAAATCACTTTTTTTGGATACCCATTTCAGTCTTCAGTATGATTCTGAAAAAAACATTCAATTTTTACAGACCTTTGATCTTCAGTTTGACCATTTTCACCTAAATTCATCATCTTTCTTTCATCAAAATTCCTCAAAATCATTCCAAATCTTCAAATTTTCCAATTAGTGTTGAATCATTACCTTTCTTATTAGATTTTAGTCTTTGTGAGTTTATCATATCATGATTTATCATCCTCAATCAACAAACTTACCTAGGTTATTTATCTTTTGATTCTCTTTGTCATATCATAGTGAGATCCATACCTCCTATAGACTTAGATAATCAAATTGTTACACTTATCTCAACACTTTTAGGTTCATTTCTATATCTATCTAATCAAACACATTCCAAATCTTTCATCAAAATCTTCCATCCCAACATCATCCTTCACATTTTATGGTTCAAAATCGATCTTATAAACTCAAACAAACCATTGATCTAGAATCTGTAGACAAGATGGAAGGAGACAAAAACACTGAGGAAAACCCTTGGTCTAGAATTCCTAAGAAAAATTCAATTTTTACATCAGATCAAGAACCCACAAATCAAGATCTAAGAGATGCTAGGTTCTATAATGTCATGGAAAGACTCTTAGACATGGATAAAGAGATGTATTTCCTCATGCTTTCTCAACAAGGAGCAAAACTACCAAGTGATTTTGATGTCTCCACTCTTAAAGAACCACCTATCACAAACAATCAAGAAATCTTTAGTGGTTCTCAAGAGACACATACTCATGGAGCAAGGGAAGACAAACAAAATGGTGCTTCCCAAAACACTCAAGGACCTCCACCATCTTCAGATCCCATTCTACAACAAATCTAGATGCTTCAACAACAAATCCATGACATTCAAACTAGATCATCAACCAAGAAGTATTCCTTAGATTATATATGTCCTTATCCTTTTGATAAATATTTAGCAATGATTCCATTCCCTCCTCATTTTGAGGTACCTAAATTTGACAAATACAAAGGGAATTCAGATCCACAAGACCACATATGTAAGTTTTGTGTTGCTTGTATTGAAGTTTCTCACAATGACACTTATCTTATGCGACTATTTCCAAGTAGTTTAGGAGGACAAGCCATGGAATGGTTCTCCAAACTGCCTCTAGACATTAAATCTTTCAATGAGCTTATTGACAAGTTTGTGACTCATTACTCATATAATATCAAACATGAAGTCACTATGCTTGATCTTTGAAATTCACAACAAAAGAATGGAGAACCTTTCCTTACTTTTTTGCAAAGATGGCGTCAATTATTTGCCAAGTATCCATGAACAATTCTTGAACAAGAAAAGATGGATATCTTTGTGCATAACCTTACACAAGAAATGAGCTATAGGTTGTAATTGCAATGTCCTCCAAACTTTAACAAGCTCATAGAAAATGGTATTGAAATTGAGGAAGCTACAGTTAGAAAAGGTGAGATTAAGCTTTACTCCAAGGACAATATTGGATCTTCAAATTCAAATCCCAACAACAACAACAATGACAAGTCTAAATTTTGGAACAAAAACAAGAATATTGTCAATGATGGGATTGTTGATAATTGACATGTTAAACCAACACAACCCCTTTTGAATCTCACAAGCCAAGCCAATTCTACTCAACCTACTTATAGCAATCAATCTGCAACTCAGAAAACCAACAAAAATTCATCCAATTTGAGATTACCTTTTAGGCCACGTAGAAGAACTTTTACTCCTTTGGGTGATTCTCTTGAATCTACATTAAGGAATTTGATAACAAAGAAACTCATTGCACTTCCTAAAACTAGAGATTTTGAACCTAGGGTGAAACCTTCTTGGTGGAATGATAATGATTATTGTGAATTTCATAGAGGGAAAGGTCACAAAACCAATGATTTCCAAAGACTTAAACATGTGGTACAAGACTTGATTGAAAGTGGTGAAATAAGTGTTGATGGACATACCTCAAATGAGTCACATACGGGTTTTAAAGATCCACTTCCTGAACATGAAAAAGGAAGTTCTTCCAATGCTAAAGGTGATAATCAAGCCAACTACAATACCACATCCTATAAGTATGTTGGTAACATTTCTGAATGTCATCCTTCTCAATACTATGCCAATGTGATTACTATAAAAGAAAAATCTAAGAGTCAACCAGTCAATGTTACTACTCGAGCCCAATCTAAGGTTACTCTCCAAGGTGTCTCGTCCAACCCTACTACCTCACAAAACAAGTCTGTCTATGTTCCAAAGTCTATGCCAAATGTTTCTAATCAATACAATCTTTTGGACCAATTGAAGAAAACACCAGCCCAAATATCTATACTAGAGCTTTTGCATCTGTCATCGTCTCATAAAGATATTCTTAAGAAAGCTCTCCTAGAAACTCATGTTCCTACAAATCTAGATCAAGACCAATTTCAAGCTACGGTGGGACATTTGAAAACTCTGCATTACCTTTCTTTTACTGAGCATGATGATCTTGCCATTAATCAACCACATAATGTTCCACTCCATATAGAAGTCCTTGTACAAAATCATAAAATCAAAAGACTACTAATAGATGGAGGAGCTGGCTTGAATATATGCACTTTGAAATTAGTCCTTGCTTTGGGATTTTCTAAAAATGTTGTAGATCCAAAGAAGAAAATCACAATCAAAGATTATGATGAAGAAGAAAGGTCATCCAAGGGATATTTTGTTCTTCCTATCAGAGTAGGTCATGTAGTCAAAGATGTACTTTGTCAAGTTCTTGACATGGATCTTGCTTATAACATTCTTTTGGGGAGACCCTGGATTCATTCTATGCAAGTTGTGCCCTCGATTTATCATGAGTGTTTGAAATTTCCCCACAATGGTCAAGAAATAACTATGAAAGGATATCCAAACCCTTTCCAATATTGTAACACTGTGAAGACAACACCTGACTCTTTGGTACCTTATAATCATGCTGGATCTTTTGCAACCACACCCATTGATCCAAGTGATATAGCATCAACCTATAAATCTAATGGGATCAAGATAGACATACAAGAACAAAGTATGGGAGAATATACTTTGGGTCAAACTTTTTGTATCACAGAGTTACCTTTATCTCCTAGATCATATGGAAAATCCTTGATTACCAAACAACAATTAGAACCCCCTTCTACACTCGTTTATGGCACATTTATAAGTGGGGGCACTATATCAAAAGAAGCAGCTGAGCGTAATGCTAACCATTTGCTTAAACCACACAAGAATGAAGAAGATGTAAAACATGAATATATATCACCTGATGTATATGGTAAAGGATATACTTTTTTGCAAAAGATGGGGTACCAAGGTAGTGGACCTATAGGGTTGCAGAGAGAAGGTGTTATAAAACCAATTTTGAAAAATCCCAACTACCAAAGAGATACCACAGGGTTAGGATATAAAGGGGAATGACCAAAAGAACCTAAAGGAAAAGAAAAGATCACACCTTTCCATGAGACATCTAAAGCTCCTACATTATAGTTTCAAAAACATGGCATGCATGTGGATCCATAAAAGCAGAGGATAGCAACAGAAATCATTAATAGACTTAGGGATAATCATGATGATGATTCTGACTCTAATGATTACGAATGAGATTCATTATCTGACTTATACTTAAGAGATAGGAGTTGTTGTTGTTCATACCTATAGTGGCGATTACCATGTGGGGGAGAGCTCAAAGATGAAATCACTCGGATTAGTTACACATGATACTACTCTTGACGATTGTGAGGGAAGTGAGAATTATCTTGTGATAGACTATTCAGATGAGAGTATGGAAGTAGATCTTGCTAATACAATCATAAACCTTGACAAATTCTCTATAAATACCATCTCAGCCTTTGAAATTGACCCAAATGACCCGATACCTCTTGTACATCCTGAGCTTATAGATTGGGAATCTACCAACCATCTAGAACTTGATGTTTTCCATAAGGATGACACAATTATTGACTATCTTGGAATCAAAGATCATCTACCGCCAGGGGATCATAAGTCAGGATTTCCAATAGAACTCAATATCATGGATTATTTTAGAGAGTGTGCTAATCCTTTTAGTCATAAAAATGTAAAAATAATCAATAGATCTAATGGTGAAAACCACCCAGTAGCAGTATTAGATCCGAAAAAAGTAAAAAGAAAAGACATATCTAAGGGTGAAAACCTCTCTAAGGTGTCTGAAGATGGAAAGATTGACACTCTTGCCAATTATATGTATCAAGAGCAATCTGCAATACTTATTGAACCAACATTGTCTCTCAACATTGGAATGGAGGAGTCCCCACATATTCTCAAAGTAGCAACATCCTTAATAGAATCAGAGAAAGAAGCTTTTTCATAGTTTTTCAAAGAGAGACAAGTCAAATTTGCCTAGTCTTATGCTGATATGCTAGGATTGGACCCTAATCTTATTATGCATCACTTGTCTATTGCACCAGGAATTAAACCAGTTAAGTAGAAACTCAGAAAGATGCACCCACATATTGCACTTATGGTTAAAGAAAAATTAAAGAAGCTCCTAGATGTTGGATTCATTCACACCATTGATTATGCTGAATGGATTTCCAATATTGTACCAGTATCAAAGCCAGACAAGTCTATCCAGATTTGTATTGATTTTTGAGATCTCAACAAAGCTTGTCCTAAAGATGATTTCCCATTGCATAACATTGATATCATAGTTGATTTGATGGTTAGACATGAGATGCAGTCTCTAATGGATGGTTTTTCTGGGTATAACCAGATCAAGATTACACTAGAAGACCAAGAGATGACTGCTTTTACATGTCCTCGGGGCACATATTATTGGAATGTGATGCCTATTGGGCTCAAAAATGCTGGTGCAACTTATCAGAGGGCTATGACCATAATCTTTCACGACATGATGCATACCATAATAGAAGATTATGTTGATGATATTCTAGAAAAATCCAAAAATAGAGATGGTCATTTAAGAGTGCTGGATAGAATATTCACCCGAATGGAAAAGTATCAGATTAGACTCAATCCAAAGAAGTGTGCTTTCGGGGTTACATCAGGCAAACTGTTAGGCTATATTGTCTGAGCTAAAGGTATAGAGATTGATCGAGAAAAGGTTAAGGCAATCATGGAAATGGCTTCCCCTACAAATATTAGTCAGTTAAGATCTTTACAAGGATGCCTCCAATCAATCAAAATATTTTTTTCACAACTAGCAGACATAATTCATCCTTTTCAACACCTATTACATAAATACATCTTATTCAAGTGGGATGATAAGTGTGAGGAATCCTTCACTAAGATCAAGAAATATTTGGAAAATCCTCCTACTCTTATGTCACCGATTCCAGGAAAGCCACTCTTGCTCTATATTTTAGCTATAGAAGTCTCACTAGGTGCTCTTCTTGCCCAACAAGATCAAGAAGGAAAATAAAAGGCTATATATTATATTAGTCGCACCCTTGTGGGATATGAACTCAACTATTCTCCAATTGAAAGAGCATGTCTAGCAGTAGTCTTTGCTTCATAGAAATGGTGACATTATATGTTGTCTCATTCTATCAAGCTTGTTGCAAAGATCGATCCTTTGAAATATCTTTTGAGCAAGACAACATTAACAGGAAGATTGGCTAAGTGGGTTATGTTACTTAGTGAATTTGATATTGAGTATGTGGATAGGAAGGCCATCAAAGGACAAGTAATTGCAAATCAATTAGATGAGGCACCACTGATAGATGATCAACCTATACATATAGAATTTCCCGATGCACATATCCTGACATTATCTATACAGACATGGAAGTTGTACTTTGATGGATCATATACTCAACATGGTTCAGGAGCTGGAGTGCTATTTGTTATACCGTAAGGATATACAATACCAAAGTCTTACAAGTTACTCTTTCCTTGTACAAATAATGCAGTTGAGTATGAAGCCTTGATGATTGGATTAAAGATGGCTCTGCAGTGGAAAGTAACTGAATTGAATGTCTATGGAGACTCTCAGCTGATTATCAATCAATTTAATAATGAATACCAGACCAAGGATGACAAGTTGTTACCATATAAACATATGGTGGATGACTTTAAGCAATATTTTTTAGTTATCACCTTTGAGAAAATTCCACGACATGATAACAAGGCTACAGACGCTATGGCTACAATTGCTTCTTTATTTGATGTAGAGGATACAAAAGCCCATTTTGAGTTCTTAGTGGAATCTCTGACTTATCCCGCATACGATGATCCTAATACAAGTATCATATGTCATATTATTGGACAAGATTCCCCAACTTATGGAAAGATATATTCCTATTTGAAAGATAATACCATTCCACCTGGCATATCCAGAAACCAAAAATGAACCTTTTTATGCCAAGCCTCCCGCTATATCCTAATATTTGACACCATGTATCGGTGAGGTCTCTACGGTACTCTCTTACGATGTCTTGAACATGATGAAGCTCAAAGTGCCTTACGAGACATTCATGAGGGTATTTGTGGGACACATTCAAGTGGTCCTTCCTTGGCTAATAAGCTCATGCATATGGGTTACTATTGGCCTACTATGGAGATAGATTCTTTTCAATTTGCCAGGAAATGCAAGAAGTGTCAGATACATGGGAATCTTGTTCATGCACCAACACAACAACTCCATCCTTTTACAACCACATTGCCATTTAGTCTATGGGGACTCGACCTTATGGGTGCAATTCACCCTCCATATTCTAATGGCCATAAGTACATTATCACTGCAATTGAGTATTTTACCAAATGGATTGACACCATTCCATTGATTATTGCCACTGGCAAGCAAATATCCATGTTTATCCTTAATTATATCATTTGTAGATATGGTATCCCTATGCATCTTATTATAGATCATGGGAAGCAATTCCAAAATCAAGACATGGATGAATTATGTTAGAAGTTCCACATCACACACTACTATTATACCATTTATTATCCCCAGGGTAATGGCCAAGTTGAGGCATCTAATAAAACCATTATCAAAATCCTTCAAAAGACTATCAATGCCATTGGTCATGGTTGGCATATCCAATTGAATCTCGCCTTATGGGCTTATGGCACTTCCATCCATACTCCCATCGGAGCCACAATGTATTCCCTGGTCTATGGTTTTGAAGCTATTTTGCCCCTTGAGGTTGAGTTTCCTTCTCTGCGTGTATCCCTAAAAGATTTAATTCCAGATGAAGAGTATAGGGTTGCACGACTAGCTGAATTAGAATCGCTGGATAATGTCGTCAAAGATCCTTTGATCATTTGAAAGTTTATCAACAGAGAATGTCTCGTTAGTAAAATAGTAAAGTGAAACCCAGAGACTTTTAGGTGGGTGATCTAGTCCTTCGTGAGAATCCCAAAAATCAACAACATCATGAGAAGGGTAAGTTTGAACCCAACTGGTTAGGTCCTTTTGTGATTACAACAATTTATGGCTTTGGAGCTTATTATTTGTCTATGTTTGAGGGAGATCTCTTGGATGAGCCTCTTAACAACATGCACCTCAAAAAGTTCTATGCTTGAAATCCCAATGCAAGGGGTATGTATATAGATTTTTTTTTTTTAAATAAAAAATAAAAAAAATCAATAGAAAAATTGCAATAAAAACATATGGTGAAAACCTGGAAACAGGTGCCATGTGTGACAAGTTATCTCCTCTCTCTATTAGGATTCATCTAGCATGTCATCCCATTATATATACCCATAATAAAATGACTAGTCAGTCACCATTCCCGCCATGTATATATCATAATAAAATGGCCAGTTTATAGCATACTATCCACTGTATGTATCCATAATAAAACTCCACCATAGCAAGTCTATTGTCTTGGTCTTCTTCCTAGTCTTGATGTGTCCTTCTTCATCCATAATAAGTCAGTCCATCACCTAGCTGGGAGCATGTCCTTGACCTAGTTTGGGAAGTGGATCTATGATAGTCATGACTCTTAGAGGACAGAATGGAGTACTTTCACCAAACAAGAAAACAGGATCAAACATTCTTACACGATGATATCCTCATCATGATTCATAATCTATGATCTATCTTTTGACACATGCCCTATTATCTATACATTTAAAATGGCTATACATTAATCACACTAATCAATACACCTAACACTATCTTTTGGCAAAGAAATGTATTTTCATGACAGGCATGTTAGAATGATTTGTTCTAGATTATGCCTTGATATATGGATTTCATTGTTATCATGTTTCCTATGCTATTTTGGGAGATCTTTGACATGAGTTTAAAACTCCCATGTGTCATTGATTAGAATGGTTGGGATGGGGCATGATATTTTCTTTGATTGCTGTTTGTGGGATATTTTTTGATGAAGTCGAAGGAACAAGTAATTGGGGTGTCTATGCATAAGTGCCTTCATCAGTTTAATAAGCATTGACACATACAATTCATATTGTTATGTGGATGCTATTAATGGTGATACACCACATATACCTTGACTCTAACTATTTGTTCCCCGATGGAGGGGAGAATATTCCTTGTCTATTTTGCAAATGAAACTCCGATCATCTCGATTGAATTATACCTAGATACTTGTCAAGTTTTCTATATTAAACTCCATGCAAGAAATGCTCAGGTCATCTTGGTTTAATTATACCATGATGCTTGCCTTACCTTGCAACATAATGAGCTCAATGATGATAATTAAATTCTAATTACAATGAAGTACTAAGATGTTTTGTGATGTTATGGAGATATTAATTTCATATTTCATTTTGCATTACATTTCAACAAATCATGTTGCATATTAGTGCTCTTTTTATAGGGTTTGGTAGGTTATATTGCTTCTAAGTCCATTTGTTTTCCTTGTCCATTCTTCTCGTGTCAGACACATTGTTATTTAAGTTGAGGACATTTGGGTATAAAAAAAATATAGATTTCATCTTGCATTTTAAATTTTTTGCATATTCCATCTTCATTATCACACTTCATCATTTTGCATAGTTCATTAGGAATGTGTCATTTTTTATTAGGTTTGTTCATTTGTATGTAACCATTTAACATGCTTATTTTGATCATTTAAAATAACATTTCATTATAGCTTTTATCTCATCACTTTTACTTATCATATTATAGGTTATTGCATTTTATCTTATTACATGCTTATTTTATCATAAGGTACAGTTTCATTCATTACAAATTCATGTTCATTGATCGTATCATTAATTTGTTATCCATTACTTGCATTATCCCTAGTTCATTCATTTTACAGTATTTACATTGTCATATTCATAAACACATCATTAAATACACAACCATTTAGGAAATGCATTTATTTAAACATCATCATTACATGCTAGATCATTAACCATTGTGCATCCAAATGAAAGTAGCCCATTTTTCATTATAGAATATAAGTACTATGCATATCAAAGTAAATCATCACATCCTGCATATGTTAGTACGTGCATATATATAATCATCAAAGCAATCATAATAGAACTACATCATCATATATATAGAGTCCATCATATAAAAGTCCATAAAAACAAATCAAATGTTCAATGATATCTCATAAAATGATAATATGTCCAAGTGTGTCAATCAAGTCATAAACATGATAAAAAAAATGCTGATACAATGGTGATACAAGTGTATACAATATAACTAAGAGCCACTACCTCTGAACTCAACCTGTCGATGTCTACGTGATGTAATAAGTCCTGGTGCTATTGGATCTCCTAAACCTATGGTAGGTCTTAGAGGACATGATGATGCCCCTCCGCTATCAGTCAATCCATGCCTATGCTATACAGATGTCCTAACTATGTAAGAGCTCTCTCTAAAACTCCTGATCCACTGATCTCTAGGAACAGTCTATCTATAGGCATCCTTCTAGTAGGTGATCTACCTACCATCCTGCATCATCACATGTAAGCTATCTGCATGTGGTCCTAATGCCTCTGTCAACTTGAGCTCATCTAGTAAGTCTCAGCCTCCCTAGACACTCTATGGTGACATCACACTTATGTCTAACCACTGCAATCTCACCCTCTAATCTCTCCACTCATCTCTCCCGTCCTTGGACACAGTCTACTTGTACCTGTGTCATTGCTAGTCTAACTAGCAATGCATCTATGTCTATGTCCTCCTCCTCTACAACATCTCTCTATAGATAGGGATCCTAGTCCCCAACATCCATCTCTTCTTGCTCATCCTATATACCAACATCAGGCATTTGCATATCCTATCTAGCTATGTCGAGCATCTGCTCATCTAGTATGTCCTGTATCTGTCCAACCTGTACCAATCTCTCCTCACCAAGTACATAATCTACCTCATCCTGACCTAGAACCTGTGCACCTACTAATACCTATGTTAGTCCTTGTACATGTACCTATGGTAACTATGTTGGCATTTGTATTGGGACACCTATGGGTAACTATGCTGGTGGTTGTCTCTGCACCTATCTCACAAGGGGTGGCATCAACCCCCGCAGTCACACATCTCCGCCTCTCATCCAAGGCCCAGGTCTATCACCTCTCCCTCTATCAGGACCACCATCACCACCTTAACCACCATCACCACCTCTACCTCTCCCTTGACCTCTCATGTCACAGCCTCATTGCCTGTCTCGACATCTCTCTACAGCATCCCTCTCTAGTGGCCTCTTTGTCAGAACAATCAATCTAGGGAATGGATGATCCCTGAGGTGCATCTCATATTCTGTCATCATCCCTAGGTTTATGACCCCCTATCTCATAGACCATTCCTAAAATGGCATGTCTAAGAACTCCTATCTAGAAATCTCAAATGACACCATCGGTCCCCAGTCTCATCTCTCCTGATGGGTATAAGAAAAATCTGTCACCCCCTGTGGCATCCCCTAGATCCTACCAAATTGTCATAGGACCCGACTAACCATCTACCTCTCTATAATATAGAGAGTCCTCCCTATCAACCATCAGGACTTGAAACAGTATCTGAGTTGACGCTCATCCTCCAACAGCTCGCACCCAAGGTTGGGTCTCCAAGTCACATAATCTATGGTATTAAATGTATAACACCAAAACTCTAGATGTCCTAGCGTATGCTAAGACTAGATAGATACATAGAGAAATATATACGGCTGCCCCATGCATCAGAATCTCATGGCTATCGGTCATGTAACTGCAATGTTCTCCCATGCCCATACATGGAGAAGAGTCATGCCAACTGATAATGATGTGCCCCTATGGTATACAACCTAATGAAGATGATGATAAAGGTGTGCCAACAAGCATACCCCCCAAGAAAAATGGGTCCCCTCATCCATCATCCTTTGTAATGTCCGGATCCATCCAACTGCAAACCCATGTGATCTCTGGTCTGGGCAGACAAAGCCTCTGATAACTCCCACCAAAATAATAGGAAGTGGCTCATAGAAATCAACCATGTCCTCCCAGCTGATCTCTGACTCATCAATGCCATCATCACCAAATACCACTCTGCACTCAACCAATCCACCACGTCTATCATAATGTAATAACTCTCCTGTGATGGGAAGCTATAGGATGTTATATACATCCTCTAACATAACAGTCATCTCTCCTGTAGGGAGATTGAAGTTACTCATCTTTGAGTGCCATCTCTCAGTGAGTGCGGTTAACATACCTAGATTCACCCTAATCTCAGGCGTGTAAATCACATGGTATAATCTAGTAGCTCTGATCAGTAGCCTGTCAGTCTCTGGAAGCATCAGCCTCAGATTTTTAGTCATGAGATATCTCTCCTGTGACATTAGACTATCATTAATATCCTCCTATAATGAATATCAGACAATCAAACTATCATATTTTGAACAAATTGATCTATCTATCTATCCTATCCTATCTATCAGATACATGTTTATCACATGTACCAACAAATACTTCTATCAATTATCTACAATCAGGAAGGTTAACTAGTGACCATGCTACGATGTTACCTCTCTTGACTAAATCAATCTATATTCTAAGTCGACAAATCATATCAACCTTTCAATATCAAGTTTGACCTAATTTACACTCTCATTTTCTAAATTCTATCATCTAACATGAATGTACAACATAGAAAAGTGTTTGCGCAGAACCCCCTACCATTTGTGCCAAAATAACATATGCACAACTACCCTAAACACTTGTACAACCAATTGTGACAAATGTGCCGAACAACATTTGCACACATTTAATTCATAAATGCACCACCAAATTTTCCTCTAGCATAAATGCGCAAGTACCCCACACATATGCGCAAAACTAGCAGTTTGCTATGCAAACATTACCTGTTACTACACATACATGCGCTACAACTGCGTATTTGTTCTTCGTCCTAGAACTAAAAGTTTCCTATCCTAACCTATGGTTCAATCTACCCTAAAACATGCTAAAATTCAATTGAAACAT
The DNA here is from genome assembly GCA_027943335.1 of Chamaecyparis obtusa. Taxonomy (NCBI): domain Eukaryota; kingdom Viridiplantae; phylum Streptophyta; class Pinopsida; order Cupressales; family Cupressaceae; genus Chamaecyparis; species Chamaecyparis obtusa. The sequence goes on from BSBK01007538.1 coordinate 1,113,841, forward strand.
GTACAAATTCATGAATTGACTAAGCAGGATGAATCACCTACTGACTCTCCTGAATCTGGTGGCCTTTAGAAGCACCTTACCCTCTCAAATCGATGATCTGATAGTGAGAATGACATCTTCTTAGCTCTGCTCTATTCTCTCTCCAAGCTCCAATCTCCAAATGACAAGTGTGCACAATGACCCTATTGTGGACCCCTTCACCCTATATATAGCTTGCAGATCCGTTTTGCTTGATGTGTGGACCATGCCTACCAAAATCATTCCGTTTCACCCCATTTTCACTCACCTTTTCTTTTGAATCTTTTCGTGAGATTGATTGTCAACCTAAAAAAATATAAATAAATAAATATAATAAATAATAATAATAAATCAATATTGTCAATCAATCTCTCGAGGGGCATGCATAGGTCACTTTTGTCTAAGATATTGTCTGGGGTAGGGGCAAAATGCCTAATTTTTCTTTGAAACAATGTGACCAACACACTATTTCAAAGAGGGGCAAAATGTATACACTAAAAAATGGCTTCATTAATTAATTAAATATTTATTTCCTCTATTTATTAAATAAATTATTCAATTTATTTGATAAATTCACTATTTCTATTCTCCTATCGTATGTCCTCTAAATAGTCTTATTAAAGTGATTTAATCAAATTACACAATCACTAAATATGACTAAGTCCCCTAGTCCACCTCATCCACCTAGTCACCTGGCACATCACCTTGGCTAAAATAATTAATTATTAATAAATCATTATCCTTGCCCACACATATCCTATTTTTAAGGGCTATGTGGCCTCATAAGACTTGGTCTCATGACTACATGTCTTCCCCTACACTAAGTCAAGAAGCAAATCCTATTCCTAAGGAGCTTCTCAAGCCACCTCAAAGAGTCAAAGGTGACTCATGGGACACTTGTACCAAGAGTCCTCAAGAGGAAAAAGTCCTTCCCTCTTCCTCTCAATGGTCTTTGTGAGACACTTGACATATGTGTTTCCCTTCCACCTTCTTCTCTTCCATGTCAATGTAGGAGGAACATCCTCCCTATTCTTCCTCTCACATTCCAACTACATCCCCCTTTTGCGCAATCCCTTCAACCAAGTCAATCATAGCCCTAGGATCTTTTACCTTTCAATCTCCACCCTAGGCTTAAGTCCTCCAAAAATCTATAAAAGGAGCCTCAATTCCCCTTTGTGAGCTAATAGGCAATAGTAATTTTCCAATATTCAAGCATTCTAGAGATCAAGTATTTAAACATCTAAAATTATCAAGCAATCAAGCATTTCCATATTGTTTTATCCATTAGTTTGCATAATCAAGCTTAGGCCATTTTGCATTCAATCTACTCAATCTCCACACTTTGAGAGCATCTTGGGAAAGAAGCTTCATTTGGAAATATGAGATCTCAGCACATCCAAGAAATCAAGGCTAGGAGGACAATGGAGACAGGCTACAATGGGTGAGTGAAGGTAACTTTACTTATAGTTCTTCATTTAATCATTTTGTAATCTTGATTGAGTAGCATTTATATTGTTATATTAGCTTAGATTAGTTAATATTTCATTTAGAATAGTTTACATCTAAATTTTAATACATACATATAGATGATCAATGACCCAAACCTGAATATCTTTCTCTTGTCATGCTCAATAGCCCTTATGTTATCCATCAACTATGCACGCAAGATCTCACACAGGTTGAACTCTCCATTTTCTCTCACTATTCCTATGGATGCCAGAATAGTTCTAGCTGTTACATTATTTACTCTGTTAACATGCTAAAATTTGTAACCTAGAATCATAGACATGAGTTTTATATCCTTTTCCTCAATAGGTTCAATTTTCATGCCGCGCTTATCACTCCAGGATTTACAAGCCTACTCAACTTGTTTTCTAACATCCTTACCAGTAGGAAGAATGGCGTTGGTCTTAGGAAGTTTGGTCATATCATAAATGAGATCTGATGTAATGCAAACTGGAACTTCTCCTTTCAAAAATAGGTCATCATGTATTTTTCTAAGCAATATCTTGATCCATTCAGATTCATAGAACTCATATGCAGTCGCATATTCTATGATAGAGTTGTTTTCTTAGTGCGCAAACTCATTCTTGAATGTCATGTTTTGATTTACCATTGTTTCAATGAGCAACCTTTTCTATCCAATCCTACAGGTTCCTTCTTGCAATATATTTAGGCACGTATATCTTCTACGTGCATCATTCCCATCGGAGTTCTAGAGAATGCTCCTTCTAGGTCATCTAGGACTGACTTAAAGGGATGCTTTTTGAACACATATCTCTTCCTCTTTGTAACATCAAATACAACTGGAGTGTCCATTACTTACTTGATCAATTCTTAAATAAGTTTCCAAAGGGTTTCTAAATTGTCTCATATGAACTAGGGTTATGCAACCAACTTTCACACTTTTTCACTAATAAAGCAACTGCAATCCTTCAACACTAACTGCCTGATCTCCTCTGCTCTCCAAAGGCTCAAACTCAAATGCAAATGTGTGGATAAAGGATATCTGATGACTATAAAACAACTTTATGCAATTAATGCTTGCCACCATAATACAAAATGTGACTAATAATTCCAATCTTTGTTTCTGCTAACAATCAGGCTGTGTGATCTTGCATATAGCATCAACTAGTATCCAAACAACTATAACCAAAGGCACATACTCTAAGGGTGAGTATACTAGCCGCACAGGGGTCTAGAGCTAATCTAGATCCCCCTATGACCATGAGGGTCATTCATCTAGAAGTAGAAGGTGTGTCCACTGAGGATGCATCTACTACTGTGCCACTGACATTATCTTTCTTTACTTCTATCCAAATATTGCTCGCATCTTCTGTAGCTTTCACAAACTTGATTTCTCCAAATTCATCCAAAATTGATCCTTGAGACTTATTAGGACTTTCTTGTCTTTGTGCTTGTGATCTGCAAAACTTTGAGATGTGTCTAGCCTTGTTATGAGAGTGATAAATAACTGGAGGCCTTATATTCCTCGGTGCATTGATGTGAGTTACCATACTGCATTGTCTAGCTGTGTGTCCATTATAATTGCATATTTGACATGTAATGTTCTCAAGACTTCTAACATTTTGCTGAGGTTGATTTATTTGATTTTGTTGAGTCTGACTTCTTTGATTTGATCTACAATTCATAGCTCTATGACCAAACTTATTGCATGAATAACAATAACCATTGAAAGGTCTTAGCTCTTTACAATTTCTTGCTATATGACCATGATTTTTACATGCATAACAAGTTTTTTTTCTAGGTTGTGTTCATCTTTAGATGGTTATGCTTTAGCTTCAATATGATTTTTAGTCTTCTTAGCTTATGTAGATTCTTCAGGTGCTTTCATTCTTTCCTGCATATCATTGATTTGATTTTGTGCTTCATTGAATCCAATACCACTAGTATCTCCTTTAATCTTCTATGCATACAAATGCGACTCTATTAGATCAGTACTTGTGTGCCATTTGTCAATATGGTTCTTTGCTTTTGTCAATTTAGATTCCATCTGTTTCTTGATGTTTTCTAACTCCAAGATTATCATATTTTCTTGAATAAGTTCATCATCTAAGTGTTTGTTCTCTTTGATTTTCTCTTCATAGGCTTCCTGATTATTAGTTAACTTTTCATCAAATTCTTCAATCTGATCCTTCAAAGATGTGTTTTCTTCATTTAGCTTCTTGAGCATTTTTACCAAATCATTGTTTGAACAATCCTTCAAATCTTTTCTGAGTTTCTTGATGAATACTTGTGCGCCACTAACCTTCAATTTCTTTTTCAAATCTATCAAGATCTTCAAGAGATACTTCAAGATTTTTCTTCAGATGTTTCACTTCTCCTATATCCATGATCTCCTCAAGTGGTTAAACTTATCTTCAAAGGACCAAATCTCTGATACCAATTGTTAGGAATAGGAACATTTTGAGGGGGGGGGGGGGTGAATCAATGTTCTACAACATTAATTTGTGATATCTTGAAACTTAACATAATTACTTAATTACTGAACTAAATATTAAAGCAAGTAAAGTAAATAACCATAACACATAACACCAGTTTTGACTACGGAGAAACCTTGGCCAAAGGAAAAACCCCGGTGGGAATTAATACCCACTAATAATTGTACTTTGTATTATGAACCTGTTAATGTTCCTTATCCCTGTTAGGAGCTATCATTACAATGATTTAGTACAATGACCTGGTCAAAGGTCAGACCTTGTTAGGAGTCTTGAAGTAATAAACCTTGTTAGGGGTGGAAGGCTCATTGCCAGAGCTCACTGCTCAATAGAGAAGGCTACAACCTCCTGGATATCAGATACACACTATATCTGCAAGAGTGAACTATTGCTATGATACTTCTTGTCTAATTAGTTCCTTTTATGTGCTGACACTTTAACCTCTTGTAAATCTCTATATCATTCTTACTACTCTTAACACATAATTTTTCTCTTCTATTACATCTTCTATATCGACATCTTACTCAAATACAAAAGTGCATGTCTTATATAGGCGCAACCAAAACTATTTACTAAGTCAACCTATAACCTATTACATACAATGCTTCCAAATAAATTGGCTCAAGCGTGTTTACATACATTGATATTAACAAGTCTATAACATAAAAACAATAGGTGCATAGCCTTTACAAAACAAAATAATACTCGCTAATCAAAATCTCTCCTATCAGCTGCATACTCTGTTCTGTTTTGCCGCTCATTATCTTTGTCACTTCAACTCGCTGTAACTTCTTCACACTATCACATTTGACCATGCGTGCTTAACCATGTCTTACTAATATACTCAAAAGCTTACCTTCAAGGGCGCATACCAAAACTTGATCATACACATGTGCGTTGATGCTCTATTCATCGAGTGCTTCACTGACTGTTTTATCTTCTATACTTAGCCAAATTTTGATATTCTAAGTTATGGCACTCACACCAAAAATTCATATGACTTTGTTTCCATAATGAAAACACTAATCTTAGTCATATACACTAGTATAGTCAACTTGCCAACACATATTTGTATTTGGGACTGTAGGATAACTAATCTAACTAATTCACCCCCACTCTTAGTTATTCTAACAATTGGTATCATAGCGTATTGGTTTCTTGGAAGAAAGTTTTAAGGACTTGAGTAGAAAGATTACAAGGTGTATAAGAGGGAAGTGTTGAAGCTGAACAAAGACAACTTTACTACATGGCAAAGTCGGATGAGACTTCACATATACCTTTACTTGAAAATGGATACTTACAACTAAATGTTGGATTGTTGACTCTTGATTAGTCGAGATATTGACATGAACACAATATCACTATGATAGAGATTGTTGTTGCTCTATCTGATGCTAAATTTGAGGATGTCAAGGATTGCACTACAACAAAGAAAATGTGGGATAAACTTGCTCTAGTTTATGTTGGAATTAGGAGAGATAGGTATTGAGAGGGGAGGGGTGAATCAGTGCCTTCAAAAACCTTACTTGTAAACCTTTCAGATCTTTGACTGTAAACAGTGATAACCTTGCAAAATAACTTGTATCTAATTGCATGTATCAATCATCCATTTAACTTATGAAAGTAAACAACATTAAATCAAAATAGAAATAACATAACACAAGTATTTTGGTAATGCAAAAACCCTTGTTAGAAGGTAAAAATTGTGGTGGGGATGACACCCACAAATTCTTCACTACTACAAATAGAAAAGGTTTGCTTGTTAGGGCTAAAAGTTTTGATCACTTTTGGTGATCTTACCCTGTTAGGAGTAACATGTTAGATCAACTAGATCTACCTAGTTATAGGATTTTAACAACACTAATGAAATGTGCACTCCGTTAAGAGATTTACATAAGACTGTTAAGTCTACTCTGCTAAGAGATTTATCCAAAAGCTCTATTACAATTGTTAGAAAGCAATAGGCAATTATCTGCTAATTGACAACTCAATTTTCTGATACAGATCTATAAGTTCTAAATCTATTTCACCTTTATTGTGATGAATCTCTGCTCTGAATTGCTTGGTAGCCTTTACTAATTTTGCTTAATCTGATATCTTCTGCACTCTGCTCTGCTAACTGATAGACTTGAAGTTAGGAAAATGCTTCAAGTTTCTCCTTGATTCATATATCTATTCTCACATCAATTCACATCACAATCGATGTAAACATACATTTATATAGCGATCTGCTTTTTCCGCTTTAACAAAATTAGGTTACACAACATAGTCATAACCCTAAGATCTACGGTGTACAAAAATAACCTAGATCAAACTATTACATAAGATATACATTGCATTTAATGAATATCATAACAATAAATATTCCTCGATCTTGGTAAAACATTTTATGGTATGTTGTAACCATTTGCATAGAAGAATGTGCCATTTCTGATTACTATGCCATTTTTTGTGATCCTAGGTAAACACTATATAAACTGCTCAGTGTATACTATGATGCTCAGTGTTTATTGTCTATCGGTGTCGGTGATGTTGTTGCTCGGTAAACTATGTAGTGCTCGGTGTGTAAGCTTTATCGACTAGTCTGTCTTGCTTCTAGTTACTGATTTGCTCAATGTAAGTGACCGATTGATATCTTTGATAACCTTTGATACTAATGACAACCATGAATGCTTAATAGAGATAAAAATCTCCCCCTTTGGCATTAGTATCAAAACTCAAATGTATATAGAAAAAATGTTTCCTATATATATAACTTATATCTCCGCCATATACATATGTGCTTATCAAAATTTATATTTACTCTCCCGAGGTGCATGCTCCTGGTAATATGTAGTATACGTAGCATCTATGTACATATTTATTTGGAATATTGACATATACATTTGTTTCCCCCTTTTTGATACTAATGCCAAATACAAAAAAAAAATTAGCAGTGAATGATGGTAAAATGGATTCAGCACCATTCAAATGTAGAGGGGGAAATATGAGATCTATTCTCAAAACCCAAATTCCCCAAGGAAGAGATCTGATTTGATCAACCTAGAGGTTAATACACAATCGAATCAATTTGTGGATGAATATGGAAGAGAGAAAGTAAATCTAATATTTCCCTTGTGGATGGATATTATTGCTTGGAATATGAAATAATTGAAATACAAATACTAACCTCAAATTAGGGTAGATCTGGAAAATGTTGAATTTTGATGTCTGTGTACACTTTCAGAAAAATCTAAAACCTATCTTGGATGGAAATGCCAAGATAGAGAAAACCCAAAAATCTTTCCTCAAGATGGCTCAGCTCGAGTTTGACCCTCATAAAAGGTCAAATACTACATTCTTTATTTGAAGTTCGATTCGAATTCTATTTGTAGATCTTGGAAGTTTTCCAAAAAGGGTATCCAAATTCACTCTCAAATCCAAAATTCTGCACCTGTACCTGCAAGAAAATGAGGATTTTTGTTTTTTGTTTGAGGTGTTTTCCTTGGTCAAACCTTGATTTGGAATCAACCTTAATATTGAAATTGAAATAGGAATGCTAGCAAGTAGTAGAAAAGGATCTAACAATGAAGCTATGCAATTCAATAGATATGCAATTGTATTTTGAATGTAAACAAGTATATTGATATGAAAGCTTGAAAAAAACAATAAGTTTAAATCAAACCTCCATGATTGTATGCTTGGAATCCACCTTGATAAGAGAATGAAATGGATCTTGAAGATGAACAAAGGACCTTGAAGGAAGATCACACCATCATAATGGCTAGATCTAGGGTTTGAATGATGAATCTTGAATGCATGAACCAAATCCCTTCAATGGCTTGAGTTCTTGAATCCTTGATCTTGAATGGAGAAGAGGACTTGAATGCTTGAATGGATGCTTTCTTGATCACCTTGAGAGCTTGAGAGAACTTGCTTGAGGATGTGTTGTGAAAATGAGAGAGGAAGGCCTCCTTTTATAGTGATCTAGGGCACAATCCTCTAGAGGGGCCACCTTGGAGAATTAAATCACAATTGGGTCCTAACCTTTAGAAAATATACCTATATTAAATGCAATTAAAGGATTTACCATCTTGAAACCTGAAATGATTAACCTGGAGGCGAGAAACTAAATATCCCGAAAGCCCGAAGCCCGAAAATTCTAGAAATTGGAAATTTGGAGAAAGGGGTCAAAATCAAGGTTGGACCTAATCTAGCTAGGTTCAAGCTCAACCCTGACCTAGTCAGGTTCAACCTTGAATCTGACCCTAGTCCTGGATTGGCTCAGAACCAAGTCAGGAGGTCCCAGGGATGCCCAGAAACCTAAAACTGATGCCAGAATAGGATAGAATGTCAGGGATAGACATAAAATCCTATGATTACTGTGATGAATTTCAGGAGGATCCATTTTTGAATCCTACCTAGAAAATAGAGCCATGGAAGAGGGAAAATTAGTAGAATCCTTAAGTTCCTAATCCTAATTTCACCTAGAATGAAGCAGAAAAGAAGTGGAAAGCAGGGAGAAAGCCAGATCAAAGCAAAGATCAATTCAAGGCATCTGATGTGACCCCAAACCACTTACTTAGAGGGCTAAATGCTCTTATCATGGAAGTGCTTCCATTTTAAGATGATACAAATAGTATACTCACATTTTTTCAAAAATATGCTAGTGGGTTTTCTTTATTGACTCCAAGAGGTTTTCTCATTCCTCTTTCAAGTTGGTGAGAGCAATGTGCTCAAGACCGACTTGTGCATGCATGTCAAAGATGTTCTCCAATACAAAAATTTCAAGTGTTGCAACAAGTTGTTCTGCTTTGACAATGTGTGCCTAAAAAATTATCAGGTATGGTAGGAGTTCTGTCTGTAAGTCAGTGACCTAATGAGTTATGTGTTCTTCTTGTTTCTTTAAGTCTACTATTAACCTCTTGAGTTCCTGAACTTGGTGAATGTGCTTTGTGAAAGCATTTGGCTCGGTTAGAGCTACAATTATGCTGACCTTGATTTCTGCTTCCAGTCCTTTTATCTTTTCATTGATCTCAACAGTGAAGGTGTCTATAGTACAAAGCTTCAATAAGAACTGACAAATTAGCTAGGTGATAGATTTAATCTCGGTGATTACCTCTGATAATTTGACCTTCTTAATTGCCACTTCTTGGCTGATTTTCTCTGCCAGTTTATTCTATATCCTTAACTTTTCCCTTTCTTCAATCCATTTGTTTGCATCGGTATCTGGGGCATTGATCTTTTCTGTTAATATAGAAAGTTCATCTTTGATGGGAGTATCTTCATCAATACTCACCTCAGGTACTAGTTGTTGTAGGATATCCCTCACATCTGCTAGAATTTCTTTGCTCTCAGTTTCTTACTTCAGCTTCTCTTGAGCTACCTTCCTTGAACATAATTCCCCATATTTTCTTAGTTCTTCGGGGCTCAGGGTCCTCGGGTCACACTCAAGAATAATTATTACTTCATCTAGGGTGACCAACCCTTTTCCTTTCTTTTTATTCTTCTTCCCCGATACTAATGGTGATTTCTTCTCAATAATGACAAGAGACTTGTCTCCAGTCTTCAGAGTATCCTTCCCGGTTGACACACTCTCTTCCTTCTTTTGCTCCTCGGTGGCCATTATCTCAGTTGATGGAGTGGGAACCTCGGGTGTGGTGTTAGATGGGATCATGTCTGTTGCCTTTGTCTTGGTGGAAGGTGCCTCTATTTTGTTAGGCTCATCTCTCTTTGCAGGTTTCTTAGTTTCTTGTACCCCTGTGGTGTCTTTGTATTTCTCGGGGTCTGAGCCGTCGGGTTGTTCCTATGAAAGAATTTCTACTGCTTTTGCAAGTACATGAAGCTCACCTAGTAGTGATGTAAATGCACATTTAGTGGCTTTCACTTCATCTTGATTATTTAGGGGTGCAATATTTACATCTTCATCTTCCTTGTCATCAGGATCACCATTTGTGATGTTCTCAATGAGTACATCATCATCAATTTTCTCCTTCAGTTGGATCTCTACTAGATCTGGTGCATCCTGTGAAACATTTATTTCTTCCTTTTGTTCGGTGATATCAATTACCTCAGTAACTGATATACTGATGTCCTTTGACTTCTTTGTTGTGCCATCATCAATATAAATACCTTTACCTTTGGAATCTTGTTTGTTCTTAGACAAGTTTAAGAATGCCTTTTGCTCAACTTTTTCTCTAGCCTAAAAAATAGATCTCCATAGAGAATCATCAGTCTCACCTACGTCTTCCATGTTCTCATCTAGTATTTTCATGGTCCGATGCTTTACCATAAATCTTTCTTAATAGTTAGCAACGTGTTCATCAATTTTTGGTAGACTGAGATGTGGGGCTGCCCGTACTAGAAATCTTTCTCTCTTTCTTTTCTTGGTTTCAAGTGCATAAACCCACTTTTGATTTATCCTGTCATCCAACTCCTTCAGTAATGAACATGCAAATTACAATGGAACTTGCTTGAATTTTATCATGATTTGGATGACTGCCTCTTCTATCTTGGTCTGATCCTCAGTTGACATCGTGTCAAATTTGCCTATTTCTAGATTAGAAGGGTCTCCTTTCTCAATTATATCTTCAATGAATTCATCTATTTACCTTATCTTGTTGCTGACCACCTTGAATTGATTGGTGTCATCTTCATTTTTAGTGTCCATAAGGTCTTCTCTACCTCTTATCAATCTTCTCCTTTTCTTCGATGCTTCAGCTGCAACCTTGGATCCTTTCTTTGCATAAGTCTTAGTCGGTGTAGCTGCCTTTCATTTTATTACCTTTTCTATTTCCTTCTTTTGTGGTGGTGAAGATGTAGTTGATGATCTTGTCCTTATACCTTCTTGTAATAGTAATTGATTCTTCTTAGGAACTTTGGGAGGAGGAACCGGTGTGGGATCCTTTTCTTCTTCAGACTCAATTTCCTCACTATCATATGGCTTGTCAGCTAACATTAACTGACCTTTGGTTTCTTGTTCAACTGATGTCTCCTCAGATGAGTCAGAGACATCTCCAAATCTAGCAGTAAGATCTTTCTTCATCTTCTTTTCCCTTCTAGACATTTTATCGATCTTTATGCATGTAGTGATTCTAGATTTGGCCTCTTCATATGTTCCGAACCTAGTGGCAGTGGGGTCTATTGGTAATGCAAGAAATGCTTTAATAGATTTCAATATGAAATCATGGTTCATTTCATAACCAATAGGTGCCAACCATTTTGATCTAGGTTCAACTACTCTTATCATGGAATGATTTGTGTTGACTACAAAACAAATGTCTGTCTCAAATTTTTCAACTAATTCCCTTGGAATTCTACTTCTTTGATGCATTTTGGTCTGAAATTCTTTGAAGTATGCATCAAATTCTAAATCTAGTTTATCTCCTAACTTGCTTATCATCTTGGTAATCTGTGCAGTTATTGGTTCATCTGATATCCAGTTTACTTTACCAACGCCAAGTACATACTTCTGTATAAAGAGAAATATACAAATAAGTAGTGATCCAAACGTACATGTGTTTGACTTCTTTGACCTTATAGTCTTCATGTTTTCTTGTAGTTGATGTAATAGTACCTTGGCAAGATCAACCTGGTGACCTTTCTCCACAATTTTGTATGCCATGTCTACTATGCTGCAGGGTATGTTGTTGAGTCTGCTTGATTGAAATATTTTGTACCTGATTATATGTGTTGCGAACTTAACTGCTGGGTCTTTGATTGATGAAATTTTTAGTGCCCCACCATCCCATTGAGCACCAATGTTCTTTTCAACATCAAGTCATGACAAACTACGAAATGCTTTTTCCTTGTCTATTGTAGGGAAGCCAATAACCCTACTGATCATTTGCTTAGTGACCTCTATTGGTTTATCCAGCCAAAATTTTCCATCGTGAAACCTACTCGATACGATTCTGATCCAATCTGTCTTAAATGAATGTGGATAGTATGTGACACACGATAACCCTGATTCCTCAATATTCTTGTATTCTTGTTTTCATTTTCCATCGGTGCCATAGACTCGTTGATATGATGCAACAGTTTCAAAGTCTCCTACTTCTCCAATTTTGCAATGAATATACACTCTTACATCTTCTTTCAACAAAACCCTCTCTGGTATGCTTGAGAAAGTGCCCATTGAATCTATTTGTGATGCGATCTTGGGATGTTGCTTGAACTTAGGTTCATTGAACTTTTCCCTTATAATCAGATTAACTTCTTCCTCGACACTTTGTGATTTTCTAGCAGATGATGTAGATGCCATAAATTGATTTAGGGTTTCAGCTAGCAGCAGGATAAAAAAGTGTTCATTAGCAAATGAACTTACTCAGATTCATCAAAGAGTGATGTCGGTTTGATCTACAGTAGCCTTGAATCCTTCTAAAAATCTTTTAGCTCAAACTCTTCTTTGTGAAATGTTTTCTCTTCGAAAACACAATGTAAAAATGAACTCTGTTTCCCATGTATTTATAGACTTTTGGATATTCCCACTCAAACTTTCATGCATTAAATACTTGAGCTAACTTTCAGTATATAATAGCTGTCAGCTCGGTGATGATAAAAATTTACTTGTCACTCGGTTAACATAGGATTTCTCTATCAGTTTGCACTATAGTCTGGTTAACCTTGTGTAGTGATTATCGACGGGTAACCAACTCTTGATCTCTCTTTTACCGACTGTATAACTTTGTTAGCTCAAAACATATAAACCATTGTGCATCTTCATATATGCAGATTTGGTATGTGGAGATCATGTATAAGGAACTGTATGTAAGATGTGCTCACTATAAATATCAATCCCATATATACCTTTGTCACCTTAAGTGGAGTTACCGATGTCACCCAATCTAGTGGACGAGGTTTCACCGACAACATTACTTGACTCAACATTCTCATTGGATGCCTTTCTCCACATAGTGTTCCTTATCTTCATGATATTTGCAATAGTGTGTCCACTCTCAAATACATGATTTTCATCTGGTGCTTGGTCTCTGCAGTCCTTTCTTAAATGATCGACTTTATGATAGTGTATACATGCCATTCCAGTGCTTGTCCAATTTCTTGATTGTCCAATCGGACTCTTTCTGTAACAATTTTTTGCAATGTGTCCCTATTTACCACAAGTAGTACAGTTAGCCCATGTGTTATAATCCCAAACATAATAATTACCTTATCTCTTTAGTTTATAAGGATTTCACTGTGTTTTCTACTTAGGAGTCCATACTTGTTTCATCTTAGCCTTACACTCTCATGCAGTGTGTCGATGATTATTACAGGTATAGCATATTTTCTCCATAGTAGTATTGTTAGCAATATCATTTTGTTTAGGTCTACACTCATAAGCTTAATGTCCAAACTTACCATAGTAATAACAATATCCATTAAACTTAGGAGTGACATGAGGTTTACCTTGTGCTTTGCTTCTACACACATTAGATGTATGTCCTGATTTTCCATAGTGATAACATGTCAACGCTTTAGGTTTTTGACTTTGACTATTGTTGACTTGTTTAGCTTGATGTGATGATTGTCCTTCACCAGTATAGCCTATCCTAGCTCTACTCCTGAATCTTCTTTGATTAAACAGAAAGTCATCAATCTTCTTAGAACTATCCTCAGCCAGTTTCTTCATTTCATTATGTTGCTACTGAGCTTTCACTTCATTTATTAGTTTTTCATTCTCCTCTCTGAGTCTTGAAACTTCTTCTAGATTCCTTGACAATTCTCGATTTACTCAGTTTACTTCTTGATTCACAGTCATCATCTAATTAGATGCTTGGAAGTGACGATCAGTGAGTCTCTCTATTTCATTTTCTTTAGCTTAAAGTTGTTCAGTCATCTATCTTTGGTCATCAATAGCTAGATTCCTTTCTTTCTTGGCTTGTCTAGCATTGTTCATAGTCTCAACAATTCTCACCATCTAAGATTCTTGACCGATTTGTAGTGCTTTCACTTGATCAAGTAAGTGTTGATTCTTTTCAGACAAATCAATGATTATACTTTCAGATCCATTAGAGATGCTTCCAAAACTAGATCCAATATGCTCAAACATTTCATCAATAGATTATTCATGGTAACCGATCTCATTTTGTAGAATAGCTAGGTTCTTTCTTTCAACCAGTAGTTTCTTCAATCCTTCTCTAGCTTGATTAAACTGTTCAACAAACATCTGCATCTATAAATTCTGATTCTCAATAGTCTTATCAAGCTTATATCTCTCCATGACTTAGATGTTTACCCTTCAGTGGTTAAACTATTCAATAACAAATCAGTGCCTTCAAAAACTTTACTTGTAAACCTTTCAGATCTATGACTGTAAATAGTGATAACCTTGCAAAATAACTTGTATCTAATTACATGTATCAATTATCCATTTAACTTATGAAAGTAAACAACATGAAATCAAAATAGCAATCACATAACACAAGTATTTTGGTAATGTAGAAACCCTTGTTACAAGGTAAAAACTGCGGTGGGGATGACACCCACAAATTCTTCACTACTGCAGATAGAAAAGGTTTTCCTGTTAGGGCTACAAGTTTTGATCACTTATGGTGATCTTACCCTATTAGGAGTAACATGTTAGATCAGCTAGATCTACCTAGTTATAGGATTTTAACAACACTAATGAAGTGTGCACTCGGTTAAGATATTTACATAAGACTGTTAAGTCTACTATGCTAAGAGATTTATCCAAAAGCTCTATTACAATTTTTAGAAAGTAATAAGCAATTATCTGCTAATTGACAACTCAATTTTATGATACAGATCTCTAAGTTTTGAATCTATTTCACCTTTACTGTGATGAATCTCTGCTCTAAACTGCTCAGTAGCCTTTACTAATTCTACTTAATCTAATATCTTTTGCACTCTGCTCTGTTAATTGATAGACTTGAAGTTAGGCAAATGCTTCAAGTTTCTCCTTGATTCATATATCTATTCTCACATCAGTTCACATCACAAATGATGTAAACATACATTTATATAGCGATCTACTTTTGCCGCTTTAACAAAATTAGGTTACACAACATAGTCATAACCCTAAGATCTACGGTGTACAAAAATAACCTAGATCAAACTATTACATAAGATATACATTGCATTTAATGAATATCATAACAATAAATATTCCTCAATCTTGGTAAAACATTTTCTGATCTGTTGTAACCATTTACATAGAAGAATGTGCCATTTCAGATTACTATGCCATTTTTTGTGATCCTCGGTAAGCACTATATAAAATTCTCGGTGTATACTATGATGCTTGGTGTTTACTATCTGTCAGTGTGGGTGATGCTATTGCTTGGTAAACTATGTAGTGCTCGGTGTGTAAGCTTTACCGACTAGTCTGTCTTGCTTCTAGTTACCGATTTGCTAAATGTAAGTGACCAACCGATATCTTTGATAACCTTTGATACTAATGACAACCATGAATGCTCAATAGAGATAACAGTTTATGGTGGTGATGTGAATGTGATGAGATCCAAAGCTGAAAGATTTAGAGGTAGATTTTATTACATGAAGATGAAGGAAGGAGAGAACATTACACAGTATACAAACTAAAACAAAGAGGTAGTCAATGCTATCCGAGGAGTTGGTGGTATCATTTCTGAAGATATAGTGGTAAGTAAGATAATGAGAACCTTGTTGCCTATCTATGCAATCAAAATAACTACTATTAATGAAATGAGGTCTGCACCTAATAGCACTCTTACTCTTGATAATCTAATTGGAAATTTAACAACTTTTGAGCTAAACAATTTTGATAATAGTGTTGTACCGAGTGTTGAGTCTACTTTTATTTCATCTCTTAAGATTGGTAAAACTAGTAGTAAGAATAATATAAGGAATAAAAGTGATAGTAATACTGATGATGAGCTTGATGAGCGTGAAGCACTTATGGCCCAGAGACTACAGAAAGGTAAAGGTAGATATAAGGGAAAGTTACCTTTGGCTTGTTTTAATTGTAAAGAAGTTGGCCATATTGCTACTAGATGTCCTAATAGGAAAGAGGAAGATAAAGATAAAGACCGATATGGTGATGGAAACTATGGTAGAAGGAATAACAAAGGTTACTGATGCTACGATAGAGAAAACTGAGATCACAAAGATAAGGGCAAAAAGGCATGTTACCTTGTTGAAGAAGATGATATCGACACCGACACTAATGAGGATATTGAGGTAGTGTTTGTTGCAATGAAAGATGATTCAGAAGAGGAGGAAAGGTATGTAGAAACAACACTTATTTCTAAAGTTAGTAAGAATGATACTTGGATCGTTGATAGTAGTTGTACACATCACATTACTGGTGATGAAGATAAGTTTGATAATCTTGAGCACTATAATGGAGGATCAGTGAAAATGGGAAATGACACACCTTGCATGGTTAAATGAAAAGGATCCATTTTATTGAATGATAGAATTAGATGTGATAATACATACTGGGTAAAAGGACTTAATTAAAATTTGTTGAGTGTAGCACAACTGAATAAATCAGGTCACTGAGTTGCATTTTTTAAGCAAGAAATTGAAAATCTATGATGAAAATGGAAAGCTTGTTGGAATAGGAGGACAATCAAAAGGTAATTTATTTTATCTTGACAAAGCTAAAACTTATTGTTTGCTGGTGAAAAATGAAGATTCATGGTTATGGCATAAGAGGTTATGTCATGTACATTTTGATAACATGATTAAGATCAGTAGAAAGAGAAAAGTTAGAAGATTGCCTAGTCTAACCAAACCTGATCATGTTATGTGTCATCAATGTCAGAAAGGGAAGATGACAAAATCTATGTTTAAAAGTAAGGACTATTCATCTAAAAGAATTTTGGAGTTAGTTCACACCAACTTATGTGGTCCTATGAGACCTCAAAGCTACTATGGTGATAGATACTTTAATTTTTTTTGTTGATGACTATACTAGATTGATGATAGTTATGTTCTTGAAAGAAATATTTGAGGCATTCAAACTGTTTAGATGGTATAAGGCTAAATTGGAAAAAGAAACCGAAAAAGAATTGAAATGCTAAAGGTCTGATAGAGGAGGTGAGTTTTTTTATGATGAATTCACTAACTTCTATAATGAGCATGGTATAAAAAGGTAGGTTTCTGCACCTAGAACACCACAGCAGAATGGAATTGTTGAAAGGAGAAAATGATCTATTGTTGATTGTCATACAACATTGATGATTGAGAAAAATGTGGCACAAATATAATGGAGAGAGGCAGTTAGCATGACAATATATGTCCTAAACCGAGTTCAACTCAAGAAAGACACAAACAAGACATCTTACAAGTTATGGTTTGGATACACACCGAGTGTAAGTTATTTTGAAATCTTTGGTAGAAAGTGTTATATTTTGAAAGATGATAGGAATGGAAAATTTGACTCTAAAGGTGATGAAGGAATATTCTTAGGATATTCTACTAAGAGTAAAGCTTATAAATGTTTGAACAAAGTTACTAATAAGATGATAGAAAGTGCTAATGTAAAAGTTGATGAGTTTGCTGATAGGAATGATGTAGAAAGCATGAAGGAACCATAAGACTATGGTAGGTTTACTTATGTTAAAGATCCAGAGTATCTACCAAAGCCATAGACTGAGTCTACCGAGCATTAGGAAAATACTACCAAGAATCAGCAAATGGAAACTGAGAATCAGGAAGAAGCTACTAAGCAGGAAATTGAACCTGAACAGAATGATGACCAGAGAAGAGATCAAGTGATAGCAAGATTTTTTAGAAGACACCGTCTAGAGAATCAAATCATTGGAGATAAGCAAGTTGGCATGATGACCCGAAGTAAGTTAAGACAAAACACATGCTTAGTTTGTGAGTTTGAAAATAAGAATGTTAGGGATGCACTTGCAAATGAGGAATGGATCAATGCTATGAATGAGGAAATTGAGCAAATTGAAAAGATTAAGACATGGACATTGGTACCTAGACTGAAGGATAAAAATGCTATTGGTACTAAGTGGATTTTTAGGATAAGTTGAATGAAAATGGAGAGGTCACTAGGAATAAGGCAAGACTTGTTTGCAAGGGATATGCACAAGAAGAAGGTATTGATTATGGTGAAACCTTTGCACCTATTGCTAGAGTGGAAGGAGTCCACATATTACTTGCGTATGCTGCGCATAAAGGATTTAAAGTATATCAAATGGATGCGAAATCAACTTTTTTGAATGGAATTATTGAGGAGGAGATCTACATAGAACAATCGGAAGGGTTTGTTGATCCAAATCAGAAAGACATGGTATGTAGACTGCGTAAAGCCTTATATGGACTAAAGAAAGCACCAAGGACATGGTATAAAATATTACATGCTTATCTTATTAGTATTGGATTGGTAAGAACTAGTTAAAACAATAATTTGTACATGAAAAAAAATTCTAATGATAACATTTTAATTGCCGAGATATTTGTTGATGATATAATCTTTGGTGGACAAGATTAGATTTGCAAATATTTTGCTGATGAAATGAGAAAGGAATTTGAGATGTCAATGGTTGGATAGATTAAATTCTTTATAGGTTTGTAGATTATACAATAGAAAGATGGGATTTTCATCATTCAATCAAAATACATTAAAGAAGTATTGAAATTTTTTTGCATGGAAGATGCTAAGCCAGTAGGAACACTGATGGTCACTAGATGCAAATTGACAAAGGATGATGAATCTACGGAGGTAAATCAGACTCTGTACCGATCTATGATTGGTAAACTAATGTATGTTGTACACAGTAGGCTTGATATTGCACATGTAGTGGGGATTGTGGCAAGATTTTATGCCAACCCTAAAGATTCACATATGGTTGTAGTAAAGAGAACTTTGAGATACCTAAAGAAAACAAAGGACTATGGATTATGGTACACATTGGAAGGAAAATTTGAACTTAGAGTTTACATCGATGCAGATTGGGCTAGAAACATAGATGATCGGAAGAGCACAACTTGTGGAGCATTCTTTTTAGGGGAAAGGCTTGTGACTTGGATTAGCAAGAAATAAGCATGCATTTCTTAGTCTACTGCTAAAGCAGAGTATGTTTCTACAACTGCAAATTGTTCAAATATTGCTTGGATCAAACAAGTGTTGGAAGGGATGAATGAGGTAATCACTGACCTGGTGATTATATATTGTAACAACACTAGTGCTATAAATATTTCTAAGAATCATGTGATGCATTCAAAGACAAAGCATATATCTATTAAGTATCACTACTTCATGGAACAAGTTCAAGAGAAGCGAGTAAAATTGGAATTTGTAACATCTAAGGAACAACTTGCTGATTTCTTTACTAAACCATTACCGAAGGACACATTTGAATATTTGAGAACTAGACTTGGGGTTTGTCCCTTATCCACCGGTCACTAACGTGACCTGGAGGTTGCATCAACCTAAACTTATTAGAAGATCATTCATGTTAATGCACATAGCTCACACTTTGGATTTTGTCTAAGGTTGTGAAAGATTGTAGAAGATGGAACAAAAATTTGTTTATCTGTACACTAAAGGTACTTGAAAAATTGATTATAACCAAACAAAAGAGGAATACTTGGCTGTTGTAGAGCTATTTTGTATATTTTCTTTGGCATTGTTGTCAAAGGGAGAGAGAATGAATATGGAAAATTAGTTATTGAGAACAAAAATAAAGAGAGATTGCAGAAAGGGAGAGACTTGAATATTTGTTGTTGAGAACAAAGGAAATTTGACAACTAAAAAGATCAAATCCATAGGGAGAGTCTGCACTTGTAATGTTGTTATGTTTTGTAGTGATTAAACATATTAAATATCAAGCTAGGTAGAGCTTACCGAGCTACAAAATTTACTTACATAGTTGTAGAATACATGTTTGGTATGTGTATGGCATATTTTCATATTGCTTGTGTTGCCATCAATGCCAAAGGGAGAGATTGATGAACTAAAACTAATTGAATATTTGAATGAACTGAAGAAACAGTGATTAGAGATCACCAAGCTACTGAAATGATATGTAAGATGATTAAATCAGTCAATATGTTGTCATTGATGTCAACTAGTTTTGACAGTTCTTATCATGTTAGTTACAAACATTTGAACATCTTTTGAAGGAAGAAAAGATGAAGAAATGAGATATCTACATGGAGAAAAGATGGATATGACAAATAAGGATAAGGTAAACATTGGGTAACTTATTGACGAGTCTATGGCTTTATATTGTTGACTTGAGCATGTTACATTAATCTATTATGAAGAAGAGATTTATAGTTGAACAAGTCAATGTGGTCAGTAATTGAAGATTTTTGTATATACTAAGCTGGTGCAGTGTATATTGACTGACAGTATTAACCGAGTATGGATGAAAACATTAAATGCAAAGAACAACCAACTGAATTTGATGAGCTATAAATTGTTATGATTTCAAGGTTAAGGATGAAGTTTGTTGTTAGATCCACGGCTAACAAAATTTGGATAAGATCTAATGGATGAGATTGAAATGTGTTAATGAAACATCTGTCGAGGAAGGTGTAAGCGACAAAATGGATGAAGGAGATTAAGTGGAAAAATCTAATGGCTGATATGAAAATGATTTACTTGTCTATATAAGTGATATGAGTTTCATTTTTGAAACATGCTGGAAAGAAGAAGATTGCAAAGATTTCATGTGAAGACTTTATTCATGCATGCCTGATTAGACTGGTTATTGAAAGAACTGAGCTGTAGAGTTTACGGAGCGTGAGAGAACCATTTACGGAGTGAAAGTAAGTTGAAGAATATTGAGGAAGTGAAATTGATTAATGATCAAAGGATTTGAATGGGCTTAACATAGATCTGAATATTTTTAATTGAGTTGTATTTGAATTAGATCAGTACTATATCAGTTTAACCATTGATTTAGAAAATCTCTTAACCGAGTGGACTTAATAGTCCTATGTTCTACCCTATGACATTCGTTGAATGTAAAGTGTTATCTTGTTGACCCCATAGTGAATTCTAGTCAAAAGTTAACTGTTAGTGATAAATCCTCTAACCAGGTCACACCTAACAATGTGTATTATAACCTTTAACAAGGTTGGCTCTTCACCGAGCTCACTTCAAAAGAGTGAATTATTTTGGGTTACCAATACCAGGTGGTTTTTCCCTTAGTAGGGTTTTCACGTTAAATCATTATGTTATGTGTCATTTGTGATGATTGTTTTTCTATGATACTTTACATATTACATAGTTGATTTGGTCGATTATCACAATTGGATATTTACTGGTAATCGATAAAGTGAATAGACAGATTGATATTTTATGTTATTGAGCTAGATAATTTGTTGGAATTGTTTTGTAAGGTTTATCTTTATATTTAGGATTGTAGGATAACTGATCTAACTAATTCACCCCCCTCTTTGTTATTCTAACATATGTATTGAAGAAATAGATTATGTAGTAAAGGTATTGAGAGAATACTTTTTAGATTGATAGATTTTCCCATATGTTTCCATCAATGCCAAAGGGGGAGATTGTTGGATATTGCTAATGCATTGGGGAGATTATTGATACATTTAATATGTTTAATCACTACATTGAGTGATGTTGGAATTGTAGCTGTTATCATTCATGTTTTGTCACTAATGTCAACATATGTTTCCATGGAGTGAACATGCTGGTTATTACAGTGTACAGATACTGTACGAATGTTTCAGATCATGGAAAGTTAGTTGTGTGTATGGAAAGGTGTTGTGATCTTATATCTAAGATCGCATGATGTAATATTTCATATTGGCTGAGTTATAGAAGATTTGGTAAAGACTAGTTACTAGATAGTGACAGTGGAAGTTGACAGAGTTAGTCTTTATGTTTTGGGAATATCTTACAAGAGATGAGGATTCAGTGTATGCAAGCTTAAGGGATGGTAGACAGGGTACTGAAGAATGTTTGATGGTTTGTGCAAGGTACATAAAGCTGGATGATGTTAGTTGTGGCATGTGTTCCAGAGATGACCTATTTGGAAGCTGACTTGAGGGCTATAGCATGTATCATGGATGGGGAGCATGAATTAAGGATGTCGGTCCTTAATTGTTGTAATGTAATTTTTGTATACTTGTTTTTGATACCATGTGTATCTTAGCAAGGGGTTATGTAATTTTTTATATATTAGGAAAGCCTAATTGACCGACCTGATCATGTAGAATGTAATAGGGTATATATGTAAGATATTTTCTTTTGAAAAGATATGGTGATATTATATGTAATGTAAAAGAGGATTGTGGAAGCTGCGAGCTTGTGTCTACTGGATGTAGAGAAGAGGATAAATATATACTTCATTGGAACTGATCAAGTAAAGATAGTTGCTATCAGACAGTTCAAAAGATTATGTATTTCTTATATATACTTGTGTTGCGAATAATGAGTTCTTAAGGTGGACATAACCTTCTTTGGGCAGTGAGCCTACCCTTCTTTTCTTGACTCCTAACAAGGTCTGTCCTCTAACAAGGATTGTGTACTGTAATGTTTTAATTAGCTCCTAATAGGGATAGATCTTCTAACAAGGATACTATACTCTCAGTACATCATTCATGGGTGTTAATTCCCACTGGGGTTTTCCCTTTAATAGGGTTTCCTTAACAAAAAAATATTGTGTTATTGTGTTGGCATTAATTGTGTTCATTGGATTTGATATTGTTGCTATTCAAAGTTTAAAGTTTAAATAATCTATTATACAATTGATTCACCCCCCTCTTAGTTGTATTGGTGGACTGTTATTCCTAATAATTCTAATCATGTTGTTGGTCTTCATTGATTGAGGAAATCTAAATTTCTATTTTGGTAGTGTGTGGGTGTTTCTTCATTTGAGTCATCGCTAACTTGTTGGAGTAGTATGTCATGATTCTTGGTGCTGCATTGGCTATGGTGTAGCATGTTCAAGGGTGAAGATTTGGGTCCTATCTAAATCTTAGCCGACTTGATTTGGATCACATTGGTGTTTGAGAATATTGTTTATATCATTTATTGTAAATAGGTCTTAGCTGACCTAGTGGAGGATTATTATTTGTAATCGGTATATATGAGAGATCATTTTTTAATTGAGTAGCAAAAGAGGAGATGAGTGAGAAGATGTATGCATGTATGTGAGGATATGTGCTAAATGTACTTCATTGGAACTATATAGGCATATAAGATACTATTTGTCAGTTTGATTGTAATAGATTGCTTGTCCATATTGATGTAATTGTAAAGAAGATCAATGAACCTGACTGAAGGCTAGATTTGAGATTGTATTGTGAGTAGTGTGCTCTTAGCAATGTGCCTGTAGATTTAGTTGTAAGTCTTTGGGTGTATGTGCAACTTTTTTTATCTACCTTCATGATCTTAACCATGTAGTACTTTTAACATAGTACTATTGATCCCTAAAGTTTTGTTGTCTATTAGTGTCTTACACTTAGTCATTTTTATAGCCGATGTTGGTCGGTCATCACCGCGACTGAGTCATCATGTATAGACCAAGTCATGTATAATGTACATTTGCTGAGCAGTATTCGCTACCGAGTAAAATAATGGTCACTGAGTACTTTTGTATTAGCCAAGTTAGCTTTTGTCGAGTTATTTAAAGAAGACAATGTTGAGCACCAAAATATAAAGAACAGTGAATGCCGAGTGCCAGAGACATCCAATGTCGAGCAAGCCAAAATTGACATATGTGTTTGTAATGGCACAAACACTTAGGTAAACTATTTTGGCCGACATCTATATTTTGTTTACTAAATCACAGAGGTGATTAAACTCCTATTTTGTAATCATTGATCTCTATGAAACACATAGAACCAATCAAAATTAGGGAAAGGTTAAGAGATAAAATGAGATAATCTAGATTGTAGATCTTACATCTTGGAGGAAGTCAATTATCTATATAAGATGAGATTTGAACCCTAAAATGTAGTATGAGTGGAAGGAAGAAGAACAAAGAGAATATCTTCAGATCAGTGAAGTATTCTGATAGAGTTTAGTGACCAAGTTGAACAGAGCTAAGAAGTGAAGAGAAGAACAAAGATGTACTTGATAGATGAGATCAAATCTATACTAGAAGGAGAAGATTTGTAATTAGCATCATAGTTCAGACCGAAGGATCAAAGTACTAAGACATTTTAATAGGTGTATCAAGTTAAATATTTTAACATAGTGGTTTTGACAGACCTTAGTAAATCTCTTAACTGAGTGCTTACTTAGTTGTAAGTCTTAAATCCTTTTGCAAGGTAGATTGTATAAATCTTAAAGCTCTTAACAGGGTAGACCCCTCACATGGTAGATCATATTTTGTGATCAAATTTGTATCCCTAATAGGAAAACTTTATACTCCATTAGTAAAGATTTGTGGGTGTCATCCCCACCCTAGTTTTACCTTTCAAGGGTTTCTAGGTAACCAAAATCATGGTGTTATGTGTATTTTCATGAGTGATGTTTAGCTTATTAGATCTATTACATTGTTGAAGTTTATGTTAATGCTATGCAAGTTTTCATTTATGATAAAATGGATAAATCAGTGATATCTGATTCACCCCCCCTCTCAGTATCACATTTTCCCAATAGATTTCCAACAATTGGTATCATAGCTCTGGTCTCTTGTAGAAGTCTAACCACTTGTGAGATAAAGATCTTGAGATGGAGGTTTATAAGTTGGGAAAAATCATAGAAAATCAAAAGATTGACATTCATCTTGCATTACAACAACTTGAAGCAGCCAGAGGAGAACTAAAGAAATCCTTAAGCAAAAGAAGAGAAATTTTTATTCAATAGAAAGAAACACAATATCAAGAAGAAGATACTACTGGAATATTTGATAGTGGGAACTTTGCAGAAAGTGACAAAGCCATAAAATAACTACTGGAGAATAACAACATACTAGATGAGGACATCATAAATATGAAGAGAGAACAAGAAATTCAATCTATGAAACTCTCTAAAGTAGTTGAAAAGAAAAAGAAAGCTCGAGAAGACAAGACAATGGCTGAAGAAGATAAAAGAAAAATATCAATGAGACTTTATGAAAAGACAAATGACATGCAAAGGATGAAAAACAATCAACTAGACATGGTAAATCAACTGCTACTAGTTAATCAAGAATTGGGTAGGAAAGATGTGGAACTCACCAATCTGAGATCAGAAAACAATCAACTGAGGAATGAATTAAGAGCTGAAAAGGAAGTTAATGAAAGGATGAACAAGCCTAATGAAGCTATAAGATACTTTGAAGAGTTGTTAAGGTCACCTAGAAGATCTAGTGACACATTTGGACTTGGACTTAATGAGAAATCGTCATCCACTGAGGAAGGAGAATCATCAAAGAGTGGAGAGAAAAGAAGTGCTAAACCAAAGAACCAAAAACCTACATGCCATCACTGTGGAAAGCCAGGACATATAGCTAATGTCTGCAGAAGAAAACATGCTAAGTATGATCCTAAACCTAAATTTAATAGACATTGTTTTAATTACAAGAAACATGGACATCAGGCACAAGAATGTAGGATAAAGGTCAGTAATCCACCTACCTCACCAAAATTTCAAGGATACTTTTTCAACCGTCAAAAGTATGGACATAGAGCATTTGAATGTGGATCAAAACCCAAATGGTCATCAAATCAATAGACTAAGTCACCTAAGAAGGGTAACACATACAATTGGGATTACAACACTTGGTATAGTTGTCATTACTGTGGAAAATATGGGCACATTGGAGAAAATTGTCTGAAGACACATTTTAGAGGTAAATCCAAGAGTTGGATGAGTGGAAGTATGTTATGCTATAAATGCAATAAGATAGGTCATCTAAAGAAAGATTGCAGATCACCCATACCAAGCAATGATCAAAACAAGAATGAAGAAATCATTGAGAAAATGAGAAATCAGATGAACAAAACATGGAAGAAGAAAGAAGAAGGAAGCAGTAGTGAAGCTAGTGCCGTCAAGGTCACCCAATCCAATGGATTAGGTGATCACACCACTTCAAAATAAGAAAAGAAGGTATGTATGGAACTGAGTCCCAAAATGTTTTAATCTTATATTAGTTCCTAACATATGATTGAGAAAAATTCCATATCTACATAGATTAAAATGCATTAGGACAGATTTGAGAAAAGTGCAACAATTCATATTTGATGTTGAGCATTAGTATTTTAGTGTATAGTGACTGAGTTACTAATGTATGTCGAGTACCTGTGATAGCCAAGATGTGATGTACACCAAGTTGTAACCAAATGGTTGTATCGACCAAGCTTAACATTGTTAGAAATAGGGAATACTGAGAGGGAGGTGTTAGCACCTAGAAAAATTTTCATGGCTCTAGCCCTTTTCCCCTGGTCTTTGGAGTTATTTTTTTAGGTCTCTGCCTTTAACCCTTGCAAAATATTCAAAAACTAGCCATTACCCTTTGTCTTTACCTTGGCCTTGTTATATTTTTAAGTTACCTTTTTCAAGTCACTTAAAGGTCCTAATTCACATGTGCTTTATATTTTATCACTTTGCAGGGTCGGTTGTTAATCTTTCCTAAGTTTCTTCCCCTAGCGGCGTTTAATTTTCCTATAGTCCCCTGTGCCTAATATTTTTCCCGAAAGCCTAAGTCTTAGTGTTTAATTTTTCGTATGTTTTGGCTTTAGTTTTTTCCTGGGCCCCTCTCTGACAGTATTTCCATCTGATGGTCAGCGTAAGTTCTCATAGGATGTGTCAGAAGTTTGAGATTTTACACTGATTGTTGATCTTTCCTGATGATGTAGCTTTTCTTTTCGAGCGGGTCCACTGCCAGGGGTGTAGATTTGGCTGTCTCTCATTGGTCCACCTATTATGATTCAAAATGCTATCAGTAGGATTGGTTTTCTTGGTGTTTAGGAAAATTAAAGTTCATTTTAATCTTGTGGCTATCATTATACCATTGATATAACATGCTCAATTTTTAATGCAGTGGTATAGCGACAGCCGTTGATTCTCTTTAAGAGGACAGGTGGGTCCATTGACACGTATGCACATTTGGCAGCTTCTGGTTGGTCCATGTAGTAACACATTGGCATGCTGTCAGTGGGACCTGGTTTCCAGATGTGTTAGTGGGTTCTGATTCTGTCAGAGAATCGATGAACGATGTATAATCTCATCGAGTGTGTCAGAGGCTTAAGATCTTCAAACGATCATTGATTTTTTGCTGGTGCAGGCCCATTAGATTTCTCTATCTTTTTAGCAGATTCTGATAAATGTTTACTTGGTTCACTGATTCGCGTGATGATTTGGAAAAGGCTCTTAAGATTTAGCGATTTGGCATATAGTGTTCACGAAATCACTAACTTTTCTAGCAGTGCCGTCAAAGTTCTTGCGAATGGGAAAGGATCCCTTTGGTTGCGTGTTTTCCAAATAGAAATAAGGGTAAAGGTTTGCCAGAAAGTAGGACCATCTAGTGATTCATTGCTGAGGTGTCAATTTTTGACTGGCCGAGCTTTATGGTGACAGGAATCTATTAGTGGGACCTGTAGAGGAGGATTTTTGATCAACAGTCAGAGTATGATCTTAAGGAATATTCCTACCCTATGAGATCATGTGCCATCCATTGATCTCGCATCTTACTTGGATGTGTCAGTGGTGACTAGGCAAAAATAGCAAATGATATAATGACATGTGGCAGTTTGTAGGTGGGCCCAGGTGGGGTCGAAGGCTCTTGGTGGTTCTGACAAGGTGGTTAGCGGCCCAAAATTTTTTCAAAGGGCTTCACTCATTCGTGTGAAATAGTGGTGGTTCTCTAAGTGTTTTAGCGGTTTAGCAAACAAGCGTTCGTAGAATCGCTAAACTTTCTGGCGGATAGATAAAGTGTTTCATGAACTGGCGGTGTCCTTTTGTCGCTAGTTCACTAAATGTGGGACCGAGGTTAATGTTTTCTTGTGGTCACCAGGTCATGGAGTTAAAAGGTGGGTTAGGTTTTCTTTTCGCGAATTGGAAATGCATTGTCGCATGGTCACCAGAGGGTAAACCCAGGGTGGCAGTTGAGTTAAGATCATAAAAGACCGTGAAAGGGAGAGATCTGACGGTTGTGATTTAAAGTTGATCTGATTTTAAATGTTGACTACCAATTTGCTATTAAAGCCATAAAATGATTGTTGAAGTTCAAATTTGAATTTGCAGAGGGTTTCAAGCGACATAAGGTACCAAAATTTATGGTTTTAATGGCCGGTTTCGATTGATTTGGTGGCACTGGTTGTTGCAGACTAGTCCGAGGGTCCCTGTGGTAGGTGGCATGATGTTTTTGTACCAGGAGAAATATGGTTTTGTGCTCGAGATATGTTTGCAAGTGGTTGATTTGCTTGGTTTTCATGGCAATTCCTTGTTGTTTTGTACTGTCCTCATAGATTTTGATGATGGTAGATCCGTCTGAGATTCTTTTTCTTCGGGTTGCTTATGTTT
The DNA here is from genome assembly GCA_027943335.1 of Chamaecyparis obtusa. Classification (NCBI taxonomy): domain Eukaryota; kingdom Viridiplantae; phylum Streptophyta; class Pinopsida; order Cupressales; family Cupressaceae; genus Chamaecyparis; species Chamaecyparis obtusa. The sequence continues at coordinate 1,142,197 of BSBK01007538.1, forward strand.
CTTCCCCTGTAATAAATTATGATGTAGTTTTTGGTTGGTTGAGTTGTTGAAACCCTAACCCTAGTCACCTGAAGCTTAATGCATCCTTTTTGAGGATTCCAAGGTGACTAGGGGTATAAGAAGTAAAATGTTTTATTTTGAAAGGGTTCTGATCTTGATTAGTTTGAGGGAGTTGTAGCAGGCGGTATCTTATTGTATTAGATTGAATATAATTTCCTTGTAGTCTTTTGCAGGTTATTGAAGTGGTTTTCTCTCTTCTCTGCTTTGAACATGTACATCATTCATTATACTTAATACAATTATTTCAAGCTTTCAAATCTCTCCTTGGTGTCAATCTTGTGAGTTTTAGATTTTCTGATCTATTGCATAGGGTTACCTTTGTATATGTTCTAGTCTTCGGTTCTTGATCTAGGATCAAGTGAAATATACTTTGGATAGGACATAGATTCACTTTGATTTGTCTACAAAAGGATATTATAAGTAGTAAATGGGTTGAAATACATGTGTTTATGGCTATGAGTCTTTGACAATAGTTGGTTCATGTTTCAATGTTTGTATTTGAGATTTTCCCAATGGATAATGGCATTGATCAAAGATTAGTATATTTAGTCAAGATCAATGCTGGATTGGCCCTTGCTTACTTCTTTCCATCTCTAGATATCAACACTTTCCAAGTTTTAATTGTATTTAGTTGAGAGTAGTAATACTCTATAGTAATGAAGAGTCAATGAATGTGAGGTTAGCATTTAGCACTTTCTTACTATTCAATCTATTGTTTAGACCCAGTCTTTGGTGTGTGAAGTATAGTTTTCACTGGGTTAGGTGCACCCGCCTTGGTTTTGTAGAGCCCGAAGTGAAGAGGGAAGTCTTGTCCCTATAGTTGGTCTAGTTTCCCTAAGATCCTTATACATTTTGGAACTAACCAATCCTAAAATAAACCTGAGGGTATATTGACAGCCTAAGAGCATAAGCGTCCATTTTGAACACCAACAGGGGGGGTTGTGAATCAATATTCTACAAACTTTTACTTTTTCCCAATTATGGATATAACAGATATCTTAACACATGCATAACATAGAAATCTAAACAACATGCATAGAAATAAAATAAAAGAACTCATAACACATTATTTGTTCTTGAGGAAACCCTGGCCAAGGGAAAACCCAGGTGGGGATGGTACCCACAAAGATCCACTACTCAAAAGTATCTTGTTAAGGATGTTGACCCTGTTAGGAGTCTATTATATGCATATAGTGTCTCAGTCCTGATTAAGGGACTATAGGCCTTGTTAGAAGCCTCAACCCTATTAGGAGTTGGTAGTACAAAATGTGATTACCAGATGAGCCCACTACCCAAACAAGTAATATACAATATTCACTGATTACAAAATAGGTCAAGGTACATAACCTTATATTGCTTGCATCAATATCTCTTCACTGCTCTTTCACTATCTCTATTACATACACATATTCATTACTCCTCTTTACAATTACATCTTTACATATCTTTATACAAGTTATTAAGATTAATAACTTTTCCAGTCGGCTATCATATTAAAAAATATCTTTATCCAAGGGTTAACATCTAGGATGTCATCCCTTTATATTATTAAGTCATTATTTTGATAAACAAAATAATCCCTTAACTCTTTATCAATTCTGTCTTCATATTCTGTCTTGTTGGCTTAACATTGTCTTTAGTAAAACTATCATAACTTCTTTTGTACATTTCGTACTGACTTGCGCTCTAAGGTGAATCTTCAATAGTCACCATTTTGTCTATGTTCAAGTGCACAAGCACTGAACTTACTCCAATCAACATTGCCAATCAAAACTATCTTCGGGTTCACTGGCAAAAACACACTATCTCATACTTAGACAATTTGCATTGCGCTCTAACATACTAGCTCTCTGAACTGTGTGATCTTCATGTAGATCATATGTTTCCATAATGACAATATCTATGCAACCAAGTCAGCCAAATTGCCAATAATCTCCCCCTTTGTCATTGGTGGCAACATATGAGAAAATTGGCTGTCTAAGATTCCAAAATTTGAAAATTGTGGCCATAATACAAAATATGTATATACTATCCTTATGAATTCATGAATCCTCTCTATATACTATAATCTCCCTAATATTATTTATCCTTATCAATTTTCTGCTATATATCTCTCCCCCTTTGACAAAAATGACAAAAAAAGGTAAGGAGGGTTACAAAACTGTGTTCACAAAAAGTTATACCTTAATTCAATATTGCAAAGCTAGTAAGCTTGCAACACAATCTGCAAAGTTAATCTTCACGGCCTCTAACTCTTTCTCCCATGATTTCTTAGTTGAATCTACCACATTGAGTAGTGTGCACAATCCATAAGATGAAATCTCACATGCTTGGAGATTCTCATAATTAAACTTCTGAAAAGATGTCTTGGTTGAAAGACATTCTTCTAGTTGCCCTTCAATAATGCTCAAGTTTATAGAAATGTGCTCTCTTAAAAGAGTGAATCTCTTCAGCTTCCTGTCCTTGTCATCTTGCAAAACTCTTATTTCATCATAAATCTTGCAGATTTTCTTCTCAATATCAAATATCTTCACATTGGGGCTTGAAAGAAGGTTTGTCTCATTCTGAATTTATGCTTCCTTCATCTTCATCTTTTGAACTTCCTTTGCTACCAAGTTCTCTGATTTTGTACATTGAATGTACAAAGATTTTCCTCTTTCTAAAATCTTTCTCAAGTCCTTTATGTAGATATCAAGGTTATTGATATCATTCTTGATATTCTGACTAATGTCCAAAAGTGTTTTGGCCTCATAAGCTATTTGAGCTTTCATATTTGCTATATCAAATAAATTTGTAAAATCATCATCAAAAGTATTCATCACTTTCTTTTCTCTTTCCAGAGGGTCATCTTCTACAATTTGTGTAGTTATAAAGCCTTGTAACTTCTCAGTAAGCTCCTTCAGGCATCCTTCAAGACTCTTTACTTTCTTGTTCTTTCTGATGATCTTGTTCAAAGATGTGATCAATTTCATCTGATCAACATCATCTACTTCCTTTCCCAAATTCTCAATCATAGAACCAATCTAAGTTTTCTTTCCAGTCTCAGGTGTAAGACTGATTTTTTCTTGAGTGGGAACATGTACTTATTTCTCTGTCACTTTAGGTTCTACAATTTTGGTTTATGTCTTCTCTTCTCCTTTGGTACTATCCTACTCTTCAAAAGCTGAATTGTCAACAATTTTTTCAAGATTCTTGAATAAGTTATCATCACTATCCAAGGTGATATTTGTTCCTTCAACATTCATGGCTTTGTCCTCAATATTTATGGCTGGTGGAGAAGGAATGTCCTCTTGTTCTGCTTCTTCTGCTTGATCTTTAGATTCTGCTGCAACTGATGGTTCTCCAGCATTCTCTAACATAACCTTAATGATTGCTTGCTCTGTTTCTATTTTAATTTCTTCATATTTACCTCCCATAATCTAAATAGTTCTCTTCTTGGTTCTCAAATGGGTGTTTAGATCCTTCATGATCTATTTGAAGTGTTCTTCATCTCTCACAACACAAAGTTTTCTTACAAGATTTTCTCTAATAGTTATATCTTCCTCTGATGCTCTCTTCTTTCTATTTACAAGTTTTTTGTACAAGTCATCAGGTATCTTACCCTGAATTGTATCAAATTTCTTATTAGATAAAAGCATATACTTCACCACTACATTTTCTAGATTCAGTCTTTCTACATAATCATAGAGATCGTAATATTTGTTCATCTTTGTAAAGTCTCCATCTTGAATAATTTGTTCATTAACATTTTCAATTATAGGTTTCCAAGTTTTCTTCTTAACATGAGTGTTTTCATCATCTTTGATTTCTGCAATTTCCCTTTGAACTGGTGGCAACAATGTCTTATGCGTCTTATCCGGTCCAATAGCAATCTCTTTTATTCTTTTGCTAGGTGTGGAGGAGGTTGATCTAGGGGATTTTCTTGTTTCTTGATCCTTCTTTGTTTCTTCCACTTTCACCTTAACTTGTGTTCCTCCTTGTTGTACTACAATTGATGTTATAGGCAGCACAGACAAAACTTCTTTTTGTCCAATTTCTCTAACTGTTGCTACTATTTTCTTGGCTACCAAGAACTCATGTTCAGTCATCCCTGTATCTTTTAGAATTTTCTTGATTGTACTCTCAACTCTTTTCTTTGACTATTTCTCTTCAAGGATGGTGTTTGCGGATTTGAAGTTCTCCTCAAAGGTTCCAAACCTGTTACTATGAATATCCATCTTGCACTTAAGTAGTCTACTCACATATTCTTCTGTCTCAATCTCAGTTATTTAATAGCCAAGAGGGTCTATGAACTCTATTCTAGGTTCTACTAATTCAATGTATGTAAAGTCAGTATCAACCATGAAACATATCTCATTTTTATACTTCTCCATAAGAGACTATGGGATCCTTGATTTGCTTGACATCAAAATCTGAAATGTTCTAATTACCAACACTGCACTTTCATTTACTTTATCAATAACATGCCTTATATATACTTTGTTAATCCTTTCCATTGTAGTTTGGCTATCATTCCAATCATTTCCAATGGTGTAAGGAAATCTTCTCAATAAATGAAAAAACATATAAGTGATTAAAGATGAGAATCTAAACTGTGAAAACTTAGTCTTCTTTATCTTTTCCAAATTCTCAAACAATTGAATTCTCAAAATGTCACACATGTCAACTTGTAATTTATCAATACACATAAAATAAGCCACATGTATCATTCTAGCTGCCATGTCATCCTCTCTTGAATTAGCACAAAACTTAGTTGTTAGGATCTTACACAAGTATCTGACATCATCTTGTTGTATCTTTCTAATCACTATTCCTCTACCATTGTAGGATGAATTTGTGTTGTCTATGACTATTTTCCTCATGTTTTTCTCATTCAAAGGAATGGCTCAAGTTTTAGATAGTCCAGTTACCTCATGAATTAAGTCAACTATGATATCTATCACTCTGTAATCTAACCAAAACTTTCCATTATGAATTCTACTTAGGATTATCTTGGTATATTCTTCATTGTCAAATTCATATTGTAAAGCATACTTAATGATCTCATTATCTTTCAAATTCTCAAACCCTACTTTCAATGACATGTCCTGATTATAGATCTTCTGATATTCCTTTGTGAAATCACTATCATTGATAGTCTCTAGTTTACATCCCAAATAACTTCTAACATTCTCTAGATGTAAAACTATGTCTGGTATGGATGATAAAGCTAACCTAGGATCATCTTCCAAGGGTTCTACTGGTTCCCTTTTCACCTTAGGTCTATTCTTATTTCTGACATTGTGAATCAAAGAAATATCCATGATTTCCTCTAATTCCTTAACTGATTTAAAGATCTGCCAAGTAAAATACCTTAATTCTGTGATTTAGGGCTTGCATAGATATGACACAAAAATTCTTCACCAAATCCTTGCAAAATGCTTCCAATCACTGCTCTTCGATCTCCTTAACACTTGTATTTGCTTTGATGATCAAATAATACCATTCATGACCTTTTATCATTTCAATCTCACTTAGATCTGAGATCGCATTCAATTCTTTTGCCGCTTCTTTCCAAAAAGTTGATTCTATTAACCTAAAAAACTTAAAACTTCTTGCGATCTTGCAAAACTTAATATTTTTCTTTGCGCTCTTAACCATAGCATTAGAACATCATATAATACCTTGCATTAACTGCGCAAGACTCAATTCATCATATATCAATTTCTACACTAATTTAAGTTCCTATTTTTCTGTAATTTTCATGAATTAAGTGCTTTGAGATGGGTCAGGTAAAGATTCATTCTTACCATTTAATACTTCACCTTTTTGACTTCCTTTAGTGCTGAATATGTCTCCTTGATCTTTACTTTTAACAAACTTCACTTCATCTGAATTACTACAGCATCCTTTCTGACTATTGCTTGCATCTTCATTTCTTCTTGCATGAATTCTAGGGTTAGGATTGGTATGAAAAACTCTATTGTTCATTTTGCAAAACCTTGATGTATGTCCAATCTTGTTACATATCTGAAAAACTATTCCATTGTTTCCATATCTTGGTCCAGGCTGATTGATCTGTGATCTGCAATTTCTAGCAATGTGTCCAACCTTGTTGCTTCCATAACATACTACTCCATTTCTTCTGTTCATATCTTCAGTAGGTTTCTTATCTACATGGTTAGTATTTCTAAACATTCTACTACTATTGTTATTCTCAAAAAAATTAGATTTTCTGGATTCAATAGCTATATGTCCAAAACCATGACAATTATAACAATAACCCTTAAGAGGTTTAAATTGTTTACCTGTGTAATCTCTCTTCATATGACCAACATTATTACAAGCAAAACATCTACCTTTGAATTCTCTTTGCATACCTTTAGGTGATTCCTCTTGCTTAGGTGGTTCTTCTTCCTTAGGTGTATCTTTAGATTTGTTAATCTCATTAGACTTCTTCTCATCTATGCTTTCAGATATTTTCAGATCTGGTTCCTTGCTTTCTTCATTTGCTTTAAAAGTGTTGAATCTAAGACTAGTTTTATCATAGAATGGTTTTTGATAAGATATTTGTTCATCAATCTTCTCACTAGTTGAATATAGTCTTTCAAGTTGCTGCTTAGATTGAGTCAGTTCTCCTTTCACAATTGTATTGTATTTCTCAAGTTCATCATACTACAAATTGACTTTCTCAAGTTCAGATGTTACTTTACCAAGTTTAGATTTTAGCCCTTTATTTTCAAGCTTAAGATTTTCATTCTCAGATTTCAAATTTGCTTCATTCTTACCATTTCCATCTTTCAAACTTAGCTTCAGATTTTCTATCTTCAGTTCATGTTTAAGGATCTCATTTTCTTTTTCTAAGTTGTCATCACAATCTTCAATATGAATTTCAAATTCCTTTTTAGATTTTAGATCTTCCAACTTATTTTTCAGTTTCTCAATGAGGTTCTTTGCATCATCATATTTTCCTTTTAGAGTATATCTTTCTTCAATAAGCATATTAATTTGTTCAAGAGCTTCTTCAAGATTCTTCTATAGCTGATCCATATCCATAGAGATCTTACTCAAGCTACTAGGCTTTCCTTGAATGATTATTTTCTGAGTAACTAAGCTCTGATACCAATTGTTAGAAATAGGGAATGCTGAGGGGGGGGGGGTGAATCAGTATTGTACAAACTTTTACTTTTTCCCAATTATGGATATAACAGATTATCTTAACACATGCATAACATAGAAAGCTAAACAACATGCATAACAATAAAATAAAAGAACTCATAACACATTATTTGTTCTTGAGGAAACCCTGGCCAAGGGAAAACCCCAGTGGGGATGGTACCCACAAAGATCCACTAATCAAAAGTATCTTGTTAAGGATGTTGACGCTATTAGGAGTCTATTATATGCATATAGTGTCTCATTCCTGATTAAGGGACTATAGGCCTTTTTAGAAGCCTCAACCCTGTTAGGAGTTGGTAGTACAAAATGTGATTACCAGATGAGCCCACTTCCCAAACAAGTAATATAAAATATTCACTGATTACACAAATAGTTCAAGGTACATAACCTTATACTACTTGCATCAATATCTCTTTGCTGCTCTTTGACTATCACTATTACATACACATATTCATTACTCCTCTTTACAATTACATCTTTACATATCTTAATACAAGTTATTAAGATTAATAACTTTTCCAGTCAGCTATCATATTACAAAATATCTTTATCCAAGGGTTAACATTTAGGATGTCGTCCCTTTATATTGTTAAGTCATTATTATGATAAACAAAATAATCCCTTAACTCTTTATCAATTCTATCTTCATATTCTGTCATGTCGGCTTAACACCATCTTTAGTAAAACTCTCATAACTTCTTCCATACATGTTGTATTGACTTGCGCTCTAAGGTGAATCTTTAATAGTCACCATAGTGTCTATGTTCAAGTGTGCAATCACTGAACTTACTTCAATCAACATTGCCAATCAAAACTATCTTTGGGTTCACTGGCAAAAACATATTGTCTCATACTTAGACAATTTGCATTGCACTCTAACATACTAGCTCTCTAACTTGTGGGATCTTCATGTAGATCATATGTTTCCATAATGACAACATCTATGTAACTAACTCAACCAAATTGCCAACAAACATGAGATTGCCGAGACAGCTGTATCTCACCTAGAAAGTGTATGAATCATTAAAGAAGCCCTAATCTGACTGTTTGAAGTCTATAAAGTAGTAAGTTACCATTTATTTCATTTCACGAGGGAATTGAAAATTTCTAAGAGTGATTTAGAGTGCGAGTAACCAGAGTGATTAAGAGCCTAAGGAGCAAGAGGCAATAAAAGCTCTTGTATAGATATCGAGTGGAACAACACCTAAGAAGAAGTCACTAAAAAAGAAGGTAAAATATCCTACCCTACAGGTGACACTCAAAGAAGTTATTATGATTTTGAAATAGGACACATATAACTTGACCTATGAATAAATGAAAATTTTGCAAGATCTACTAAAGAAAAAGATAAAATAGGAAGAAATGAGAAGGGAACATCAATAAAAGCAAGTACTTCATGAAATTAAAGGTATATTCATTGATGCTTTTAAAATGATTGATGTCAATGAATCTAACCCTATACTAGAATAACTTGTCCATATAGTCAATAAAGTGACTGATGATGACAACAAGGCAAATGATAAGTTATTGCAGTGGTCAAAAAGAAAATTCAAGACCAAGGTTCTCAATAAGGTCTCTACCGAGATAGCAGTGAAGTAGGTAGAACTTTCTACCTTAGTATCTAGTTCAGAAGGAGTTGTACTTAATGCACAATATTTGTACAAGAAACTATGTGATGTAGAAGAATTTACAAAGGATAACCAGGAGCTGGTAGATAAGCTACAATTAGACATAAAATCTACAGGTCACTCACTGAGTATGGATGCAAATTCCAGCTCTATACATTACACCAGGCTTCTACATGCTCAAGGGAGGATAGTCGAGTTGATGGCTAATGATGGTAAGATAAGGGCTTGCTTACTCTCTATTTAAATAATGTTAAAACCTCACTTGGAGGCCATACAAAGAGAGTTAGCTAAGGAAAAGGAATTAGTACATAAAGATCCCCATCTTTCTATTGTCGAGAGCCTAGTTGACCTAGCTGCCGAGCTAGAAGTAAAATCAGAGGTTTTGAAGATAGCAACATCTGGTTGGGACAATGCATTGCACATGGTCATGATGCTTTGTAAACCATTTTTGGAAAAAAAATTCAAGCTCCCTACACCCCAAGAAATGCAAGTGTCAAAAACAAGGGGAAATAGTAGAGTGACATGACATGCTAAGTCACAAAGGGAGGGAACAAAAACATAATCAAAGAGCAGAATTAGATTGAAAGAAGCAGAATCAAATGGTATGACATACTAATTTTTTTAAATATATATATGTATTTGAAGTGTATGTCAACTAAGGAAGTCTTATATGTACACATGTAAATTCTTTTGTTTTATAAGACTGAGTTAAGTTTTAGGGGGAGTATTATGTATATACTTTTGTTAGTACTAAAGTACTCTTGTAAATGTAAATGTCATGACAAAGTGTTTTTGCCACTAATGTCAAAGGGGGAGATTGTTGACCCCGAATTTTGTTGTCTATTAGTGTCTTACACTTAGTCATTTTCTAGGTAATGTTGGTTGGTCATCACTGCGACCGAGTCATCATGTATAGGCCAAGTCATGTATAATGTACATTTATCGAGCAGTAGTCATTGCCGAGTAAAACAATGGTCACCAAGTACTTTTTTATTAGTCAATTCAAATTTTGCTGAGTTATGTACAAAAGATAATGTCGAGCACTAGAATATAAAGAACAGTGAATGCCGAGTGCCAGAGACATCTAATGGAGAGCAAGCCAGAATTAACATATGTGTTTGTAATGACACAAACACTTAGGTAAACCATTTTAGCCGATATTTATATTTTGTTTACTAAATCAGAGAGGTGATTATGCTCCTATTTTATAATCATTGATCCCTATGCAACACATGGAACCAATTAGAATTAGGGAAAGGTTAAGTAGAAAAATGAGATAATCTAGATCGTAGATGTTAAATCTTGGAGGAAGTCAATTGTCTATATAAGATGAGATCTAAACCCTAAAACATAGTATGAGGGGAAGGAAGAACAACAAAGAGAATATCTTCAGATCAGTGAAGTATTCTTATAGAGTCTAGTGATCAAGTTGAACAGAGCTAAGAAGTGAAGAGAAGAACAAAGATATACTTGATAGATGAGATAAAATCTATACTGGAAGGAGAAGATCTGTAATCAACATCATAGTGCAGACCGAAGGATTAGGTCCTAAGACATTTTAACAAGTGTATCAGGTTAAATCTTTTAACAAAGTGGTTTTGATAGACCTTAGTAAATCTCTTAACCAAGTGCTTACTTAGTTTTAAGTCTTAAATCCTTTTTCAAGGTAGATTGTATAAATCTTAAAGCTCTTAATAGGGCAAACCCCTCACAGGGTAGATCATATTTTGTGATCAAATTTAGAGCCCTAACAGACAAAATTTATACTGCAGTAGAAAATATTTGTGGGTGTCATCCCCACCCCATTTTTACCTTTCAAGGGTTTTTGGGTAACCAAAATCATGGTTTTATGTGTATTTTCATGAGTGATGTTTAGCTTATTAGATCTATTACATTGTTGAAGTTTATGTTAATGCTATGCAAGTTTTCATTTATGATAAAATGGATAAATCAGTGATACCTAATTCACCCCCTCTCAGTATCACATTTTCCCAATAGATTTCCAACAAGTACATCATCTAGTGGGTTATACTCCCACTAGGGTTTTTCCTAACGGGTTTCCTCAAGAAAAAACCTAGTGTTCTTGTGTTATGTATTTTGGATCTTGCATTTACTATTTATCATTCATATCTATATATGTTTAAGAGGTTTTGTGCTTCAATTGTTACAATTTCACCCCCCCTCTTAGTTGTGTTTTCCTTCTTTGGGCCTAACAATAGGGTGTGTATATACTACATCCATCATTTTAGGATTCAAAAGTAAGTCAACCCATCCATAAGATCTAGTTTTCCACTAAAACCCTGACAAAAGTCTCCAAGCCAAATTTAGACCGAAACAAGCAAGAACATAAGGCATGAAACATTATGTTCCTAGGTACATAAGGCATGAAACATTATGTTCCTAGGTACATAATGAATGAAACATTATGTACCAATGGTTTTGAGATAAAACTGAAGTAGATGTTAGGATGGTAGAAAATATGCAGGAAAAGAAGAATCGGGTGGCTAGGATCAAGCATAACAAACATTAGATCTCAAAATCACAAAAATGGGGCCTAATATAGAATCTAATTATGAGTACTAATATTTTAGTATGGTACATTTAGCCCCCACTTTAGTGGGAGTATGAAACAAACTCATGCTCACAATAAAGTTGATCAATGCATAAGATCAATCTTATCAAGGTCAAGGAGACAAAGAAACATCAAGACCCCAAGTGACTTAAGTCCTCACCAAATCCAAAACCAAGATAAAAGAGGAATCTCTAGAAAGAAAGAGAAAGATAATAGAAGAAAGATGCATGACCACTAGCTTAGTAAGGCATCACCTTACTACGGATTATGCAAAGAGAAAGTGCTACTGCAAAATATGACATTGATAATATAGCAAGATGTATTATGTTGGTCAACCATCAAAACAAAGGGACCAATCCTTAAGGAAAGCATTATCTCCATTAAGGGATATTGAAATGGTAGTCATTCCTAAGGAAATTATTGTCTCTAAATGGATCTAGAAAAGGTGAATCGGTCTGAGGATCTGTTGAATAATGCACAAGGGCATGATAATGTAAAGATGAACACAACGAAAAAATTGTCTCCTTAGCCATATGTCAAAAGAGATTGCATTAAATAATTGTGTATGAAATGTGAAACAAGGAGAGAAGTGTATGTCCCCATGTTAAAGTCATTACAAATGCCTTAATGGGAGAAATGTATTAAATAGATCTACAGGCACCCACAAGAGACATTTCCACTATGAGATGCCTCCAATAAAGGACAAACCAAGGGAAATAAAATACATGAAAAAATAGAGCATGAAAGGGATCTACTAACTTAGGGGTCAGTATGATTATATGATAACTCATGTATATTAGAATTATATCAAAATGAACTGTCATCATTCTCCAAAGGTTGTAAAACTACAAGAACAATGGAAGAGTAACACATAAGATACATGAAGAAGAGTCTTTTTGGGTTGGCATCATGGAGACCAAAAAAAAATGTAGCTACCATTTTGCATTATCCCTAATTAGACAAAACAAATACATAGTTACAAACAATATCACATGCATGACATAACATGTAACAACATATAGAAGAATTGAGAGACAAATATAGAAATATCACAATAGATAAATTCCTTTATCACCTTGTGCCAACTAAGCAACAAGGTTCATCTAAATAAAGCTAATTAAAACATATAACAAGAAACACATCATTGGGGAAGCACATCACAATAGGAAAACACACAGAATCCACTGCACAAGAGGAGCTAATCAAGCATATTGTTTTCCACCCATCTCAATTTGGAGTGTTTAAGGAAGGTGGGAAAAATGAAAGAGGATCAACATCAATCATGACACATGTAATAATAGTCATTTACAAACAAGGACCATGCTGTGAAGATGGGTCACTTTGTTCATCACTAGGACTAAGAGATAATTATTTTGCAAATATAACTGATAAGTCATTATTAACATAAATGAGCTTATACATATCATCAAAATCACTAGCATAACATCATCATTTGAATTAGAAATGTTAAAATCATCATCATCAAGATTATCTTCTTCATCCAAATTAATTGCAATAGGATCTGAGACACAGATAGAATTATCATGTTTGTTTAATTTCATCATTTCCAAATTATCTTCCTCTCTTGGGGATATGCATAGGTTGATCAAAGGGAATCAAAGCATCAATAGGAATCTTAGGGGAGGAAATAATTTAGGGAGTACACTCACGGGATCTAGCACAATATTTATGGTAGGGTTCATAAGCACAATAGTTACGTTTGGTTTTCCTTGAAACTTAGGTTGGTCTAGGATCAATAAACATTGGGTCCTCTTCTTCTTTAGGGGGAAGAACAAAAGGAACCACACTAGGTTGAGAGATAGAATTTTCAATAAATTTATAGGATATAGGAGGTATAATGGAAGCATAAATAGGAGGTGTGGGAAGAAGTCCAAGTCCAAGGCAAGGAGATGGAACTATCTTAGGATCGTGAAACATGCAAATCTTATGGATTTTAAATTTTTGACAAGATAGGAAAAAAATGTATTTGTGAGATTGGATTGGTTGAGTCATGGAAGGACAAAAGAAATCAAGGTCAAAATTACCTCAACACACTAAATATTGATAGAGACTATGATTAATCATTATGATTTCACCATTATGAGGAAATTTCAAACACTTATGGATAGGAGAGACTACAAATGTCATGGAAGTGAGCTAAGGAAGAAAAAATCTAACTTGAAGTTGATCAAAATTTGGGATGACAATGAAGGTGACATGTAGGGTTTTGCCTCCAAAATCTACAAGAAAATTAATGGATCCATAGGTAGGGTAAGTGAAAGCATTGAAAGTTTTTATCATCACATCTGATTTGTCATAGAAATCTCACTACAATTGCCTAGTGTAAAGATGTTCTTTAGTTATAACATTCATCGTGCAAGTAGAGTTTGTAAGGACACCACGATAAAGGATATAATTAACCTTTACAACAATGTACAAAGCACCATTAGGTTCTTAAATAGTCTCTTTAGGATCAAATGTAATGAAAAGATCAATTTTAGGTTTAGGTTTGGGTTCAGATTGATCAATAAGGTTGACAACATTGTTTTCCTCAGTACACTCAACATTGCAGTTGTACAAGAAGAAATATGTGTTGAGAAATGATATGTAAGGAATATAGATCACTCATCAAATTTTTTTGTACATTAAGTAAAATGTGTATTCTCCCAAAGTCTCACCTAAAAAAATTTAGATTAGCACAACCCAAAATGGGTGAAGGGTTGGTAATGCAAGATCTAAATGAGAATGGAGGAATTGGGATTTACTTTCCTTAAATAAATGTAGAGATGATGTGTAATTATGATATGTAAATATGTAAAAGGAATTGATACTATGATAAGAAAATGACAACCACCAAAGTATGATATCATATCTGATGTATAAAAGTAAATGTGAAAGGAAAATAGGAAGGGTGAACTCCCCTTGAAAAGAAGAAGAGGAAGATTGTCCTTTAGATCTGATTTTGACTATCACAGAGTTGTCAGAAACATGAAAGGTTTTGGATCTAGAAATTTTATGCATGTAACTTATGACTATGAAAATATTAGACCTAAAGGATAATGCCGACTTGGTCAACCTAGTCCAGGACACTCTCAGAAAAGTTGACCTAGTCCTTTTAACTCCAAAATTGATAAAAATTGTAGAGATCCTATAACTAGTTCTAATATTCTTGAATTTGGATATGAGACTCTGAAATGTGTTCTTTCATACAAAATAGAAGGGGAAAAGGTTGTGGAAAGGGGCTTGCCTTGGTCAAGCCCCTATATAGGAATCAATCTTGAAATAGAATTGAAATTACACAAGGAAAGTAATGTAAACAAGATAAATGTAAGTATTCACCTTGCATGAGAAACCCTTATGGATGGATTTTAGGACCCAATAAACCCATGAAGATTCTTGTATGTATGCTTGAGATGAATGAATAGATAATCAAGGATGTCTTCACTAATGCATAGATATATGATCACCAGTCCTTGGTCAAGAATGTTGATATGATTGATAGCCTTAATGAAGAAGGAGAGGAAAGAAGAGTGAATGTGTGGATCTTCTTGCTAGCTTGATAATTTGTCTACTTGGCCATCATGGGAGAGAAACTTACATAAATTGGATAAGATTTCCTTTTCTTGAATAGATCTTGAAAAAATAGAGACTTCAAGATCTTGAATTGGATGCTTCCCTTCAAATCTTGAATTGAAATCCTCAATAAGCTTGATTGCACTTTCTCTTGAAATCAAAAAATAGCTTGCATGTTGTATAATAGGAAATAGTTATCAATGGTAGACTCCTACTTCTCCACTATACATTGGGAATGGGCCCTAAAATGTGACCCATTTTTGGACTAAATCTAATCAACACAACCCAAGAAGATTAAGGAGTGATAATTCATGATTTAGTCTAAGAAGGAGGGTTGTGTTGTTTTAGGGCTCTATTTGTTTAATATATGAAAGAGGGATATGAAAGTGTAATGCAAGTAAAGTAAGTAAATATAAACACTCATGCAATGATAGACAACTAGATATCATATCTAAAATATCAAGATAAGTGCTATGGAATAATAAGGATGAAGATGTACTCACCTTGAGGGAATGTAGAGGATGTAACTTCAAATTTGTAAAAACCTTGTCAAACTGCATTGAAACTAGGAACAAACTGGGATTTGAAAACCTGAAGGCAAGAAATTTCTATTGTGAAAATTTGAAGGTTGTAAGAACATGTCAAAAATGGTATGACCTATATTGGTATAGGTCAAAAATAGTTTGAACTATACCCTAGAGGGCTAAATATGAAGGTCTCGGGATTGTAACTAAAAGTGTACTTCCAAATCTAAAACTCCACAAATCTACACCTACACATAAGAAAAGGGGAAATTGTTGGGGGGGAAGGGGCTTGCTTTGGTCAAGCCCCTGTATAGGAATTAACCTTGAAGTGAAATAAGTAAAGTATGTAAAATAAGATAAATGTAAGTGTTACCTTGCTTTCCAAACCCTTGTGAATGGATACAGATCCACTATATCCACAAAGATGTATACTTTCTTGATTGAATATATGTTGAATTGTACAATTTAGAATGTCTTCACAAATGTAAGAGATCAATACTTTCCCAAATCATAGATCATGGATGTATGTATGCTTGATAGGATGAAGGAGAGGAAAGAATAATGGATGTGGATCTTATTGCCCAATTGGGAATTCCTCTACTTCATGACAAAGTAATTCACATAATCAATAGAAGATTTTTCTTGAAATGGATGGATGGAAGATAGTCTTTGAATCTTAGAGCCAAATCCTTGTGTTATTGCCTTGAATTATCCTTGGACTTGAATGCTTTCATGTAGATGATTTCTTGGACCTACATATCATAGATTTCTTGAATGTTGTGGATAGCTTGAGATGTGAAATGAGAGGGAGAGGCCTCCATTTATAGTGATTTTTGGATCAAAATTATGAAGGGGTGACCTCACAAAGTGGGAAAAAGAAAATGCTTTGCACCAGACCCTGAAATCCACCAAAATTAACTTCTTGGGGTATAGATTGGCCCATGTTTGACCAATACCCAGAAGGGTTAATTTCAAGGTAGAATGTGTGAGATCCAAGATGTATTAAGAGGATTGGAGGAAAATAGAAAGAAAAGTGGTAAAATCAAGCATAAATGCATCCATAATCAAGGAAATTACTAAAATGGGGCCCAAATTGTCCTATAGATTCCAAATTAATGGGTTCTAACTTTTTAGGACTATAAATTTAGGCCCCACTTTAACGGGAGTATGAGGCAAGCTCATACTCATGGTAAAGTAGATCAAATGCATAAGATGATCTCATCAAAACTAAGTAGACAAAGAAACATCAATCCCCCAAGTGTTAAGTCCTCATCAAGTACAAAACTAAGATGAGAGAGAGAGAGAGAGAGAGAGAGAGAGAGAGAGAGAGAGAGAGAGAGAGCAATCTATTCTAAAGGATTGTATGTCCAAAAGGGATTGAAATAAAGAAGTGGATCAGTCCTCAAGGATTGTATATCCATAAGGGCTCCAAGTGTAATAGAACATTAAAAAAATAATGTGTGTGTGCAAAATGTGAGCGGAGTGTATGCCCCTACGCTAAATCTATTGCAAACACCTTAACAGGAGAAATGGCTTTAATTGAGCATACATGCATCCACTAGAAATGTTTCCACTATGACATGCTCCAAGAAATGACAAATCAAGGGAAATGAACACATGAAAAAAGAGAGCACAAAAGGGATCTACCAAGTCTGGGGTCAATATGATCATATGATAATATGTAAAATATTATGTCAAAATGAAATATCATCATTCCCCAAAGGAAGTAGAACTATAACAAAATGGAAGAAAGAGATGTAAGAGTTACAAAGAAGAGTATTTTTGGGAGTACGTCACAGAGACCAAAAATAAATAGGTGCTACCATTTTGTGTCATCCCAAGTGGACAATATAAAGGCACATTTATGAATAATGGAACATGTGCAACATAACATGTAACAACATATAGAAGAAGTGAGATGCAAATAGAAGAATGATTATGACATTGCAATTACTTTATCACTTTGCACCAACAGAGAAACAAGGGTCATTTAAAAAAATCTAAACAATACATATAACAAGAAACACATCATGGGGGAAGCATATTACAACAAGAAAACAAACAAAATTTCCACCATACAAGAGAAGCTAGTCAAGCATATCACTTTCCCCCTATCTCATTCTATAGTGTTTAGGGAAGGTGGGAAACTCACAAGAGGAGCATCACCAAGAATGAAAAAAGGAACAATGTCCAGTTCCAAACAAGGACCATGTTGTGAAGATAGGTCACTATCTTCATTACTGGGAGTGATAGATCATTGTTGTAAAAGAATAGCTAGTATACCATTATCAAGATCAATAGCCTCATACATATCATCAAAATCACTAGCATGCATATCATTGTTAGTATCATGAACACCATCATCAAGATTATCTTCTTCATCAAGATTAATTGTAATAAAATCCAAGATATGAATAGCATTGTCATTTTTATTCAATTTTAACATTGTTTAAATTCACTTTCTCTATAGGATCAAACATGGGTTGGTCAAAGGAAAGTTAATTTTGAGGAGGTGTATGAGGTGAACAAATATGTTTAGAAGCATGTTCACGGGCTCTAGCATGATGCTTGTGATGACAATCACAAGTATGACAATTATGTTTAGTCTTGCTAGATATTTGGGGTGGGATAAGATCAATCAACATTGGGTCCATTTATTATTTATGATGAATAACTGAAGGAGACACACTAGGTTGATTGATGACAGGAAGATGATGATAATAATCTATAGGTGGAATAGGTGGTGTAGGAAGAATTCCATGACTAGGATCATCCTTAGGTTTACTAAGTTCACAAATATTTTGAATCTTAACTTTGGTTTGGTATGAAATAAAGAGAAAATCAGGATGAAATTTAGTTTATTGAGGCATGGAAGGCCAAAATAAATCAAGGTCAACATAGTATCGAGGCACAACAAGCTGATAAATACTATGGTTAATAGTCATAATCTCTCCACTATGAGGAAATTTAATACATTTATGAAAATGAGAAGCCAAAAAATTCATGGAGGTAAGCCAAGGAAAACCAAGTTTAACTTGAAATTTATCGGAAGTAGGAATGACAGTGAAAGTAGTATCCAAAGTTTTATCACTAAATTCCATAGGAAAGGAAATGGAACCATGGGAAGGATAACATAAACCATTGCAAGTTTGAATCAAAACATCATATTTATCATATAAATCATTATGAAATTGCTTACTAAAAATATTCTCTTCAGTTATCAAATTCACCATGCAAGTGCTTACTACGGGAAGGAATACCATCAACCCTACCGACAATGTAAAGAGGACCATCAGTGCCTTAATTATTTCAGAAAGATCAAAGGTAATGCAAGAATGAGGTGGAGATTTAGGTTTAGGTTGTTCAGTTTAGGTTGATGTTGAGGTTTAAAATGTTTAAATTGGTTGACAACATGAGTGGATTCATAAACTTTCCCACCATAATCAATGTCCTTAGGAGAAGAAGGTTGCTCAATAGTATTGGTTGAATGAGATGGCAAAGGACTAGTGTAAATTTGTAAATTCTAATTAGGAAGTGCAACTGATTTGTTTCCATGGTTAATATCAACATATATAGATATATAATTGAGAATCAATAATGTCTTGAACCACATTTTTCAAGGAATAACATTTTTCAATATCATGATTAGGTTGACGATGAAATTGACATAAAGCTTTGGGATCAAAGAATATAGATGGAGGTTTGGATACGTCAATTGGCTTAATAGGAGGACTTTTATTCATGCTCACATTCATTAACTTCAACATCACATTATGAAAAGACTCATAAAGTGGAGTAAAATTACAAGAAGGTCTAAAAATAAAGGACAAAGGAGCCACACCTTTGGTTGTTGTTGCCACTTTTTCATCAACTGTGTTGGATGATTTTTTTTATTTTGATGTAGTTGTTAAGCTTTTGAATTTTTTTGAAATTGGATGCAATATCACTCTTATCAATAGAAATAGGATCCATTAGAGTGTTTATGTCAAATTGACTAACTTTAAGTTGATAATGATGAAGCACTACACACAATTGTGAAAAGGAAGAAAACTCAATAAGGAGAATCTTATCTATAATGTCCTTATGTAAATTAGAAACAAAAATACATTGCATATCAACATAAGGCATGTGATAATAAATCTGATCATGCAAATTCTTAAATCTACCAATAAAGTCACTAACTTTTTCTTCAACACCTTGTTTACAATGCATCAAATCAGTTAAAGAAATTTGAGGACCAATGTTGTTTTGAAATTATTGAATAAAAGTAATTAGAAATATTATGAAAATAAGGAATGGAATAAGGAGGAGAAAAAAATAATACCATTGCAATGCCTTGTCTCGAAAGGTTCTAGTGAACAAATTTATCATGATTGATAGTTGTGAGAGAAATCACTACACAAGGTTTGAAAAGTCTTAACATGAGTCACATGATCACCCTTACCATTATAAATCTCAAGATGAGGAATCTCAATAATTTGTGGGATAAATACTTAGATAATATCCATGGAAAAAGGACTAGAAATATCACATGTAGGAATATTGAATTTGGATTGAGTCAAAGAGTCAAGTTCTTGTTGCAAATAAGACACAATCTAATCTAAGCTATTAATGGTAGAATCAGGGGAATAAATGACAGGAGGAGAAAAATTGTAGATGTTAGGAACATTATTTGTAATGGAATGAATGTTTGAAGAATCACAAAGCATGTTAGGAGCATTGTTGGAAATAGGATTGGAATATGAAAAGGGAAACAATATGATAAGAAGGTATATATGAAGGCAATGAGACACATGGAACACTTGTAGGAAGATAAGGAAGAATAAGATTAGGGAGACTCGCATGCGTAGGATTGGAAGTTTTAATTGAAGTTATGATAAGATGTGGAGCATAAGTAGAAATACTAGGAATCGAAGTAGAGATAGGAAAATAAGTTTTGACACTTGTAGTAGGTGGAACATAGCCTAATTATTGAGCACATTCCTTCATGGATTTAAAATTAGAATCAATAAGATGGGAAATTCTATGTGAGAGGTGAATACCATGTTCATCATTATGAATTAGTTTATTTAAACCTTCTACAATAGAAAAAGCTTCACGATTGTGATATTCTTGAGCTAACCAATGTTCAAACTTTTCAAATTCATGAGTAAGATTTTGCACTTGGGAAGGAGGAAATCTTAATGCTTCATCTTAATCATGGGAAGAATGAGAACAATTATTCTCCATTATAATATTGGTATCATTAGGATGCATTTTAGTTTCATCAAGATTACTAGCAAAGAAGGGAGGTTTGGGATCAAAAGAACCCATGAGTTTATGACTTGTTCTAACTGTAATACTATAGGTTGGACTCAAAGTGATATGGCTTATAAACAAAGGAATGAAATAAAATGAAGATGCAAAAACAATTTAGTAAAGCTATATATGAAAGAATATGTAATACTAAGTGAACCTATAATGCAAAGTTGATGCAGGAGCATCCTGGGTGTAAGAGCAATCTTGCATCACCCAAAAATATTTCTGGTTTCTTTTCAATAAGGGCTATCTTGTGTAGAGCTGCTATTTATGGAAACTTTCTATTTTTAGTAAGTTGGTCATACGATCTTAGAATGTTTTGATTTCATAGTAGGAGGTTCATCTTAGTCATATCAGCCTGCCTGTAAAGTTTCATTGCTATATCAAGTCTGGTTTTGAAGATATTGAAACTTTTCAGTTTTGGAAACAAGGTACAAAAACTTTGAAGTCAATTTTGAAGGCTTTAGAGGCCCCGGATGAGGTCAAATTTTTGGTTGAATGAAGCTTGCTTACTTCAAGCATTGTAGAGCTCCTCGTGCCCTTTCTAAAATGGGGTTATAATAGTCAATTGGGTCAACGGGTGATGACTTATGGTCTCCGAAAGTTGGGTCACCTGAAATGGCGGAAAATGATTTTCCTTCAAAATTTCTTTTTGTGTTTCAAAAGTTATTTTGAGCTGATTTTGATGTAATAAAATGAAAAATAAAATAATTCTAAGTTTGGTTGGCCTTGTTGACTAAAATTTTTGGAACCTTCCCAAGCGGTGGAAAATTGCCTATATAAGGAAGGTTGTGGTGTTGTCTTAGGCAGTTCAGGATAGTTTTGGGTAGTAGATCTGGGTATTGATTCGAGGCTTTGTCCTACAGAATATTGTAAGGGAATGCCCATGTGGCTTTGCATATTGTAATTCTATGTAATTCCACATTTGTGGAGATAATAAGAAGCCATTTTTTTGTTCTTGCATATTGTTGTTGTTTCTCTATTTTTGTTATGTGTTTGTGGTATTAAGGGGAGCACCCTTCATCAAAAGTAGATCTAACTACCAAATCAAGAAGCGTGAAAAATGAGAACACACAATGAAAGAAATGTAATGCAAAGATGAACTAACTAGATTCATACAATGAAAAAAAGAATATCTAACTACCCAATCAAAAATTAGAAAGCATGAAATCCTTGCATTCACAAAAATGAATAACAGGAAATGGTTATCAATGGTAGACTCCCACTTTTCCACTATACATTGGAAAGGGGCCCTAAAATGTGACCCCTTTTTGGATTAAATTTGATTAGCACAACCAAAGTATATGAAAAGGTTCTAATTCATGATCTAGTCTAATAAGGAGGGGTGTGTTATTTTAGGGCTCTTTCCTTTTCATATATGAAAGAGGAATAAGGAAGCGTAATGCAAGTAAAGTAACTAAAGATGAAGTCTCATGCAATGATAAACAACTAGGTATCAAATCTAATGTATCAAGATAAGTGATATGGAAGAAGAAGGATAAATATTTAATCACCTTGAGGGTATATAGAGGATGGAACTTAAAATCTGTAAAAACCTTGTCAAACTGCACTGAAATTGGGAATAGACTGGAATTTGCAAACCTGGAGGTGGAAAATTTTTATCATGAAAATTTGAAGGCAGTAGGAACAGGTCAAAATGGTATGACCTATATTGGTATAGTTCAACCTATACCTTGGAGGGCTAAATTTGAAGGTCTCGAGATTGTGACTGAAACTGCAGTTCCATATATGTAATTCCAAATTTGAAACTCCACAAATCTTCACATGCACAAAAGAAAAGGGAAAATTATTGGGGGGGAAGGGGATTGCATTGGTCAATCCTCTATATAGGAATTAAACTTGAAATGAAATAAGTAAAGCATGTAAAACAAGGTAAATTTAAGTATTACCTTGCTTTCCAAACCCTTGCGGATGGATACAAATCCACTATATCCACAAAGATGTATACTTGCTTGATTGAATATATGTTGAATTGTAGAATGTATGATGTCTTCACAAATGCAATAGCTGAATACTTTCCCAAATCATAGATCATGGATGAATGTATACTTGATAGGATGAAGAAAGAGAAAATAAGAATGGATGTGGATCTTCTTTCCCAATTGGGAATTCCTTTACTTCATGAGAAAGGAATTCACACAATCAATATAATATTTACCTTAAAATAGATCGATAAAATATAATCTTTGAATCTTAGAGCCAAATCCTTTCTTCCTTGCCTTGAATTCTCCTTGGACTTGAATGCTTGCATGTAGATGATTGCTTTAACTTGGATAAAATATATTGCTTGGATGTTGTGGATAGCTTGAGATGTAAAAATGAGAGGTAGAGACCCCCTTTTATAGTGATTTTGGGATCAAAATTGTGAAGATACAACCTCACTGAGTGTGAAAAAGAAAATACTTTGCATCGGGCCCCTAAATCCACCAAAATTATCTCCCCAACATATAGGTCAACCCATGTTTGACCTATATCGGTATAGGTTGGCCCATGTTCAACCTATATTGTGAAAGGTTAATTCCAAGCTAGAATGTGCGAAATCCAAGAAATATTAAGAGGCTCAAGGGAAAACAAAAAGAAAAGAGGGAAAATAAAGAATAAATGCATCCATAATTGATTAAATCACTAAAATGGGTCCCAAATTTTCCTAGAGCTTCCAAATTAATGTCTGCTAACATTTTTGGACTATACACATGTAATATGGATAGCATGTAATGGATTGTTTGCATAATCATGAATCTGTTACTATAACTGATAATAAGTTGAAGATTGATTATCTAATGGAGTTGACGATGAAGACTAACCAAGATAAGAGGAATACATGATGATAGTAGAAAGGTTAGATCAGTTATTGTCTTGTCATTTATGTCAAGCAATTGATTTCTGGTTTATATTATGTTTCCATTATAATCACCTAAAATTGGTCTAGTAGAACTTGAGCCCCCCTTTTGATCAAATTGTATATTTACTAGACATAATTGTGTAAAGTAACCTTTAAAATCCCCTTTGCATAATTAAATAAAAAAATCAAATCTTATATCAAGCTTATACTATGGTCTAATTTATAGATCTTGCATATTTATTTAATTGCTATAACATTTCTTTTCATATAAAGTTCCTGCACTTTTATTAAAAGAACACATTCACATGTGTGCACATACTTTATCTTGATTAATTACCAATTAAATAGGATTTTTGCTTTCAAATGCAATTTTGTCTTATCTTACCTAACGTATATTTTTGCCTCTTGATCCTCCCCACTCATCTCTACCTAACCTTGCATCTCCTTTTGCCTCTTCATCTTAGCCACTCATTCTTTTGCCTCTTAATCTCCACCCTTCATTCTTGAGGTAATTCCTTTAAAAGGAAGCTCTTCCCTTGCTCAAGGGTCCCAATATTCATAATCTTAGAATCTTAGCTCATGCATTTTTAGAATAATCTTGCTAGTTTGAATTATTAGCTTTAGCTCTCTCATTTTCATAGCTTAGCTTCATTTCTAGCTTAATATTGCATTGTTAATCTAGTTTCATTTCTTGTATTTCTTCATAGATTTAGCTCTTGCATTCTCATTCTAGCATACTAGTTGGTTGCATTCATCCTTATCTCACATCTCTCATTCTTAGCTTGCTTTCTTGCATCTTAGCTTTATTATTGCACTTGAATATTCCATTTTGGAGTAGTCAAGTCACTAATCCTCAATGCTAATTTGATGAGCATCATGAGAAGGATTAAACTCGCTTTAACTAGGAAGCTATGAGCTACTTCTTGAGATATCCTCTTCCATGGATTCTCTCAAGTGTAATGGTTCATAGTAGTGTGTCACACTTTTTCTCACACATTTTTGGCACCCACCGTGGGGCTAGACATGCATTTTTAGCTCCATTCTTGCACTTTTAGTTCTTTGTTGTCGTAGGTTCGTCACCTTTATTTTTGTAGGCTAAAAAGTCGTACAACATTTCTTACTATACCCAGGTGACATTCCATCCTATTGTCAGGTGAAACTTTAAAATATCTAGAATATCATTCTCTCTTTTGAGAAATATCATCTACCTCATAGTGAAATAGCATCCTGACCCTATGAGGTATATTGTATCATTCTGCCTCTTTATGGTTTATCGTATGATTTTCTGACAAATTGATTAACTATCACCCATATTTAATTTCTATCATAGTCCAAGTTTTAGCTTAGATTGCTTGATTTTTCTTGCATTTTCTTATTCTATGGTCTTCTAATAGTGACTAACAAGTGATCTTGCAGGACTATTGCTTTCATTTGCATACTTTTTATGCCCTAACTTGTGGTTTTGTAGGATTTTCTTGTCAAAGAGATTAATGTCTTCATGACTACTAATACCTTGTGATGTAGGACGCTTTTCAAAGACTCCATCTTGGAATTACTAATGATTTTATCTTGTATGTTGCCTTGGATTTGTTGGAATAATGGTCAATGCTCCCCTTGGGATTTGTGACATGGCTTAATCACCTCCTGTGTCTTCTATAAGTCTAGTGGTTGTATCAAGCATTAAGAGGTCAATATTTTGGTGCAACGACAACCACTACTTGTAACAAGTGGTATCAGAGCTTGGTCACAGGTTTGAATCCCCTCGGGTAATGCTGAGGGGGAGATTGTTGGCATAATGGTCAACGCTCCCCTCAGAATTCGTGACATGGCTTAACCACCTCATGTGTCTTCTATAAGTCTAGTGGTTGTATTGGGAATTAATAGGTTGATCTTTTGGTGCAACGACAACCACTACTTGTAATAGGATATAAAAATTAAATTTTTGTTTTCTTACATTTGATTTCTATACACTTAGCTTAACTAGAAGGCTTCTTGTTTTGTGATTAGTTGAGTAGTAGGAAAGTATGCTCTTTTCCTTTTAGGAAAATCAAAAATCTTGACCTACTTAGTTGATCACTTGCAATTAGTATTGGGTAAATGAACTTGTGCTTGATGTGTTTGGGAGACACTATGGAGTAGGAGATTATTCTCTTTTCCTCATGGAAAATCAAAAATCTAAACCTCCACTATCTATCCATTTCTTACTTGCATTTACCTTTAGAGGGCCTGCCAAGAGAGTAATATTTTGGGAACAACCTAAGTGGGGAACAAGAAAAGCCTTGTAACTCCACCCCACTATAATCAAAATATTCTTTCAATCCAAAGAGAGAGAAGACTTTACTACTTTCTATTCCTAATGCTTCTTCATGTGCAGGGTCTAGTTACCTAAATCTTGCTAAGAAAGACTACACTTGATTGGGAGCTTGTAGGGCCTTCTTGGTCTAAATCTTGTTTACAAGACTACAAAAGGAATACATTCACTTTGTATAGGGCCAAGAGGTCTAAATATTTTTTGTGATACTATGCATCTTGGGTGCTTTTAGGGCTATAGGCCTTAATTCGCTTGTGAAACTATGAGGAGTGGTCATGAACAAAGACCTTTACTAAATACCTTAGGACTTAGAGGCTAACATTTTTGGCCATGTGGCTTTCTTTTTGCAAGGATGGATCCAAGTGGACTTTACCCAGATCACCCCAAGATACTCACCATATTTAATCCCTTGGATGCAAATCCATGACAAATCCAACATCACTTTGTGTGAGGTGAAGTGGTGTTGTGGGAAAAGGTTGCAACACTTCCCACTTGACCTTAGGCAGTTTGTTTGTTGTGATTTCTTGAGCTAAGACTTGTGCATTTTTTTTTTGAACATACACTTGGTATAATTGACACCTTACTATACCTCACATATGCTTGTATCCACAAGGTTTCTTTGTCCCTTGTTAGATTGTTTGAAGACTATTTCTTTCTTACATTACATGCTTTCAAAATAAACCTCGTCTAGGAAATTATCCAATCTTGTCAATCAACCTTGCATTCCCTTTGAAATAAAACTTTTGGACTAAGCTTAACATTGCCAATATTTATTCTCCATTTCTATCCTTAGCTCTTCTTGTTATTAGGTAGATTACAACATGTTAGGAATTACCTCTAGCTAGAAAATATTAATTTAGTCTCTTGACTACATTCTTGGCTAGTAGAATGCTCACTTGTCCACCATCTCTTTGATTATCTCTCTTGGATTCTCTATCCAATATCTTTATTTCTCACAAGTGTCATACATAGGGATCTCCCCATAGCTTGGACATCTTGTGGTTAGTTATCTTTTCTCTATCTCTCTTACACTTTTACATTTGGGACAAGTGAACATTTTTACTTACCTAGCTTGAACATCAAGTCATCATAAGTCATCCTATTTGGATTTTGACAACCTTCCTTCATGTCGGTCACAACTAGATCTCAAATCCATGAAGGAAAACAACTCAAAGCTATCTTTGACAACTCAACTAAAGAAGGTCTTGTACCTTGGGGTTTCAAACCATTTGCTAATATCTCTAGTGAATCTACTTTATCCTCTCCTAGGTTGGCTAATAGTGTTTCTTACACTCCAACCATGGAAGAATGAAAAAAGAGGATTGAGGAATTAATAAAACAACTAGATGACAAACACTTTGGACAAGAAAACCAAGAGCATCTCAAATCCAGACATGGTTCACAACATAACTCTTAACATGCTAGACATGGATCACATGGCTCACAAGGTGGTGATTCAGATAACAAAATAACTGAGGAAGATATCTTGCAGTTTCAACAAGATGAACTCTTACAAAGGCTTATTAAGTTGACCTTGAATCAAAACAAATATCAATACTTCTTTCACTTATCCTTGCAAGGAGTTATACTACCCCACAACTTTGACAGTGACAATCTGATCAAGAAAGAAGAGTCATCTAAATTAGAAATCATGAGGAGGTAGATGGAAGAAATGATGAAACATATGCAACACCTGGAAAAGGAGAAGGAACAACCAAGAACATATTTCTCACTTGAGACTATATGCTCATTTCCTTTTGATTAAGATCTATAAACGCCTCCTTTTCCTCACAAAGTTGAATTTCCTAAATATGAAAAGTATGATGGTAGCAGAGATCCTTACGATTATATTAGGGAATTTTGCACACTAAGTAAGGAGTTCTTGCATGAACCCACCTATCTCATGAGACTCTTTACTAGGAGTCTTAGTGGTCAAGATATGAAGTGATTCATTAAACTATCTCCTCCCCTCAAATCATTTGACCAACTAGTGCAAACATTTATTCAACAATATTCCTATAACATCCAACATGTTATCACCATGCTTGATATTTGCAATATCAAAAAATGTCAAGGTGAATCCTTTGTGGTCTTTCTTCAATGATGGAGATAGCTATACTCATGCTATCCTCGACAGATTCCTGAGACTAAAAAGATAGACATATTCATCAATGCCTTAGTTCTTGAAATGAATTATGCATTACAAATGCAAAATCATGCTTCATTCAATAAACTAGTTGAATCATCTATTCATATAGAGGATGTTCTTTTTCATAAAGGCAATATCAATCTTCAATCTAAAGAGCATAAATCCTCTTCCAACAACCAACATAAAAAGGGTAAAAAAAATCTAGAAAAAAGACCAAAGATGTCGTCAATGACGGAGTTATGGGTGTAAATTTTGTGTCTACCACTACTAAAGAGTGAGAGTTCTATCTATCTACCACTAGGAAAGCTAAAAATGATAAGCATTGGGCCTCTAAGCCTAAAAGAAACTGCACTCCTCTTGGAGAATCACTTGAGAATGCTTTGAAGACTCTCTTGGCTAACAAGATCATTACTTTTACTGATAACTCAAGACCTTATGATCCTAAGATAAAGCCTAAATGGTGGAACGACAACCACTATTGTGATTATCATCACAACAAAGGCCATAAAACAAATCAATGCATGAAACTCAAGAATCTTATCCAGGATCTAATTGACAATGAGACTATTATTTTTTATTGCCCACAAGAAAATAATGATCATAAGGCTTTCAAGGAGCCTTTTCCTAAATTTGAAAGAGGGGAATCTTCTAAGGCAAAGGATAACAAGGTTGCCTACACCTATATTAATAATGACAATGTGATCAACATGCTTGAATCTTCTGATCATACTAAAGAAAAATCTAAAGTTGAATCATCTAATATGACAATGATCTCTCAAGAAAAGGTCACCCCATTAGGAGAAGGCTCATCTTCTTCCTATGCTATTAAGAAAACATCAACCTCAACAACTCAACCAACTACCTTGTCGACTGCACATGATCTTAATCTGGTTCACCAACTTCATCACACTACAGCTTAGATCTTGATACTTGAGCTACTTTAAATCTCTCCTTCTCATATGGAGATTCCTAATCAAGACCTTCTTGTGGCTAATGTACCTAAGGACCTAGATGTTGATAAGTTCCATTCCATGGTTGGTCACCTCACTTCACCATCTTATCTGACCTTTTCTAAAAAAAAAGATGACACGTCTATCATCCATCCTCATAATCAACCTCTCCATATTGAAGTTGTTATCCATCAATATAGAGTCAAGCACATTTTTATAAATGGAGGCACAAGTTTGAACATTTGTACTTTCAATTCGGTTAAATCTCTTAGTTTCTTAGAGCATGCTATTGATCTCAGATGCAAAATAATGATCAAAGCATATGATGAAGAGGAATGCTCTTCTAAAGGCATGGTAGTCTTGCCTATTCAAGTAGGTCCTATTGAGTGGGATGTTATCTATCAAGTCATGGATATTCCTTTGGCATATAATATAATTTTGGGTCATCCTTGGATCCATGCAATGCAAGCAGTTCCTTCCACATGCCATCGTTGCATCAAATTTCCTCACAATGGAATTAAGATCACTATTCTTGCAGATTCAACATGTGCCTATACCGATCCTAAACATTAAGATCAAATGGTTCCTCACAATAGAGAAGGATCACCCCCTAAAAACTTAGAAACAAAAATAAAATCACCTCTCTCAAATTATGGGAAAAGAATACTTGTCAGACCTACTGGTATGGGAACCTATCAAGTGGACACTTTTCCCATCTCTTCAAAGTCTTACAAAAAATCATCTCCATCAGTCACAACACCTTTTATTCATAAAGGTACTGGAATGATTAAAGCTACAATTCCCCTAGAGGTTAAAGGGATGAAAGTTCTACCTTACTCTACAAGAGAAAATAACCTTAACAAAAAGATAAACATACTGAAATCTCACCTAAAAAATATGGTATGGATTATCAATGCAAAAGATGGGACATGATGGAAAAAGTCCTCTTGGAAAAAATATAGGTCTTCTCAAACCTTTACATGTTGAATTCAGAATTCCTAAAGACAAAACTGGTGTTGGCTATCATAGACATAAGCTTAACAAACCTAGCAGCAACACTAATGTATATGAGGATTCAGATGATCAAGAAGAAGCATAAATTATACCTATGGCATATGTGTTAGAGTAAAGAATTAATTTAATTACATTGATTAAATTAACTTTACTACCTCTTAAGATTTCACTTTATGCACTTGCATTCGTCATTTAATAATTAAATCTAATTATTAAATGTCTATTTACCTATTAGGGTTTCCTATTAGGTTTTACAATCTCCTTCTATAAGGATTGATCCATTGTATATTTTTGTTCATTCTTTTGTCTGATAATAAACTTTCATATTGTCATAGCAAAACCCTTTTTGTTGTTTCCTATAGATTTCTTCAGTGTGACAAGTTTTTTGCATGTGTTGGAAATATAATATGGGAAGTGAGATACTGAGAGGGGGGGGGGGGGGGTGAATCAAATATCTACTATTAATTCCACTTTGACACAAATTTCACTTGCATATCATAAACATGAATATTAATACTGAAATAGATCTAACAATATAATATTCATCCATGAAATTGAGACATAACACAAATATTTTGGTTACCCAAAAACCCTTGAAAGGTAAAAATGGGGTGGGAATGACACCCACAAATCTTCACTACTACAGTATTAAATTTTTCCTGTTAGGGCTACAAAGTTTGATCATAAACTGATGATCTACCCTATGAGGGGTCTTCCCTGTTAAGAGATTAAAGACTTACACAATCTACCTTGGTAAAAGGATTTAAACTTACAAAAAAGTAAGCACTCAATTAAGAGATTTACATAGGCCTGTGAGGACCACTATGTTAAGAGATTTACCCTAATTCACTTGCTAAATTGTAACAGTGCTTGATCCTTCAATTTTCACTATGATGCTGATAACAGATCTTCTCCTTCCAATACTTGTTTGATCTCCTCAATCAAATATATCTTTGTTCTGCTCTTCATTGCTTTGCTCGGTCACTCTGACTAATCTTTGCCTATATCAAAAAAATTCTATATTCTGTATATGGGATCACCTTCATTCCATTCATCCACACACATATGACATTTTAGGGTTTAAGATCTCATCTTATATAGACAACAAAATAACCTCCTAGATCAAGATCAAAGATCTAGATTTTCTACTTATGTCGATTAAGCATTCCCAAAATTTGATAGGCTACATAGCTTACATATGGATTAATGATTATGAATATAAGGCATAATCACCTTCGTGATTCCCTCAACAAACATTAAATATTGTATAGATGTCAGCCAAAATGGTTTACCTAAGTGTTTGTGCCATTACAAACACATATGTCAAATCTGGCTTGCTCAGCAAATGAAGTCTCTGACACTCAACATTAGTTGTTCTTCATATACTGGTGCTTAGCACTGACATTTCCATACAACTCGGCATAAACTGCTTGGCTATTACAGAAGTACTCAATGACCACTATATTGCTCAACAGTAACTACTGCTTGGTAATTATACAAGATACAAGTCTAGACATAACTTGGTCTTAACATGATGACTCGATCGTAGTGATGACCAACCAACATTACCTAGAAAATGACTAAGTGCTAGACACTAATGGACAACAAAACTTAGGGATCAATAGCATGCGGGTTTCTTGGGCATAATAGATTTATTTTCCATAAAATATTACATGGTATCAGAGCAAGATATGTTGTATCTTGTTCATCTTTGAAGAAAAAAAGAGGAGCAAGGGTTTGACAAAAGAAATTTAGGATTTTTTGGCTAATTTGAGAGGTTTTGGTTGTAGTTTTCATATCTGGTATTATTTGCAGAATGTTATTTTTTGTTTCTTTTTTGCATACAAAAAAGAAAAAAAAATAGCACTTTTACAGGCACATGCATGTGGAAGGGCATTTTTTTTGGGTGTCCTTCCTAGTTTCATTTATAGTGGTGTCCTTTCCGGTGTCATTTACCAAACTTGCACCATATTCCTCTGACCGCTATGCATGAGCTGACGTCTGTGTTGGAAGACCTGAAAAGGAAAAACATCAAACCCCTGCGGGCACTGTAATTTGACTTGTAAACTTTTTTACCTATGATTTCTATCTAGATCTATGGTTATTTTCATCATAAAAATTCAAAGGTACACATGATACTCATTTGAAGCTTTTTTTCTTTCTCATTGTAAGCAATCTTTTCTAGCTTCTAGGGTTCATTTTATTGAATTGTGGGGGGTGTTTTATTTCTTGTTTTCTGTAATTTACTTTAGTAAACTTGAAATTATATAAAAAAAAAACCCCTTCTAAAAATATGGCTGAGACCTCTTCTTGTCTAGAAGTTCTGACCCCTCATAACTATCCTTGATGACACGACTTCTCCGGTCAAAAGGGTTGTGCTCTTGTTTAGACACAGTGCCACCAATTTTACAGAGGCCTTTTGAGGTCATGCAACATAGGAACAAGATGGATGAGGCAATGGGGTTTATTGCTTTACATGTATCAAATAGTCTACATTTTCATCTTGATGGGTTCAATAACCCTCTAGCTATGTGGACCAAGCTTAACGACTTATTTGGTATAGTGAATGAGTTCAGGGCACTTTAGATTGAGGTAGAGCTTACCTCTCTTGTACTAGATCATTTTCCATCCATTGAGGACTTCTTGATGAAGTTCAAGCAGTAGAGGTCTTTATTATAGGGATGTGGAAAGACTAAGACTGACACAGAGTGTATCTACCTGATTCTATTAAAGCTTCGGGGAAACTTGTTGGAATTAGGAGAGATAGGGTACTAAGAGGGGAGGGGTGAATCAGTGCACAATAAAACTTTAACACACCAACCTTTCAGATCTAAAACAGTAAAAAATGTAACCTTCCAAAATAACTTGTATCAAATGCATGTATCATTCATCCATTCAACTTGTGAAAGTAAATAACATGAAATCAACAATATAACAGTCCCATAACACAAGTATTTTGGTAATGCAGAAACCCTTGTTAGAAGGTAAAAATTGCATTGGGGATGACACCCACAAATTATTCACTACTACAAATAGAAAAGGTTTTCCTATTAGGGCTACAAGTTTTGATCACTTCTGGTGATCTTACCTTGTTAGGAGTAACATATTAGATCAGCTAGATCTACCTAGTTATAGGATTTTAGCAACAATACTTGAGTGTGCACTCAGTTAAGAGATTTATAAAAAGACTGTCAAGTCTACTCTGTTAGGAGATTTTACCAAAACTCTATTACAATGATTAGAAAGCAATAGGTAATTATTTTCTAATGACAACTCAAATTGTCTAATATAGATCAATAAGGTACTAAATATATATCACCTTTACTGTGATGAATCTCTGCTCTGAACTGCTTGGTTAGCCTGCTCTAATTCTACTTAATCCGATTTCCTCTTAATACTGTTCTACTATTGTCAACTGATAATCTTGAAGGTTGGCTAGTGCTTCAAGTTCTTCGCTCATGCATCAGTTGTTACACAAAATGGTGTAAACATATAATTATATAGCATACTACTTTATGCCTCTTATACAAAATTAGGTTTCAACAACTTAGAGAAAAACCCTAAGATCTACGGTGTACAAAATAACCTAGATCTAACATTTACAAATGATCTTCAACAATAAATGATCCTCGATCTTGGTAAAATATTTTTTGATTTTGTTGTAACCATTTTCATAGAAGAATGTGTCATTCGTGATTACTATACCATTTTCCTATGATCCTTGGTAAACACTATAAATACTACTTGGTAATTACTCTGATGCTCGATGTTTACTATCTCTCGGTGTTAGTGTCTGATGCTTGGTAAAACTATCTGGTGCTCGGTATGAAGACTTAATCGACTGGCTTGTATTACTTATAGTTACCGACTGAGTTCATGAAAGTAACTGATGGATGTCTTTGACTACCTTTGATACTAATGACAATCATTAATGCTCAATAGAGATAACAATCTCCCCCTTTGGCATTAGTATCAAAACTTGAGTGTATATAGACCTTATGTCTCAAAACATATATCTCTGCCATATACATATACATATCAAAAAAAAATTCTAAATACTCCCCCTCAGTGCATGGTCTGGTAATGTGTAGTATACTGAGCAAAAAGTAACATATTTGGCATAAACATGTTATCCACCTTTATCTTCATCTTCTATATACATGTTTTCCCCCTTTTTGATATTAATGCCAAATTGAAAAAGTGTATACTTACAACTTGTCAAAAATGTGTTGATGGGTTTTCTTCATCGAATCCAAGAGGTTTTCCCATTCCTCTTTCAAGTTGGTGAGAGAAATATGTTCAAGACCGACTTGTGCATGCAAGTGAAAAATGTTGTCCAACACAAAAATCTCTGGTGTTGCAACAAGCATTTGTGCCCTGACAATATGTTTCTAAAAAAATTTTAGGTATGGAAGGAGTTTTGTTTGCAACTCAATAACTTGATTAGTTATCCGCTCTTCTTGCTTCTTGAGATCTGCTATCAACTACTTGAGTTCTTGCACTCTGAGTATATGCTTTGAAAAATCTTGTGGCTCAATTATAGCTACATTTTCACTAACTATGATTTCATTCTCAAATTGTTTAATCTTTTCACTGATCTCTATAGTGAATGTTCCAATAGTGCATAGCTTAAACAAGATTTGGGAAATAGAGTTAGTAATACACCAAATCTTAGTTATTACCTCTGAAAGTTTAACCTTGTTAATAGCCACTTCTTGGCTGATTCTCTTGACAAGTTTAGCTTGTATCTTTGACTCTTCCCTTTCCTCTATTCTTTTATCAGCTTCAATATCAGGTTCATTTATCTTCTTGATAAGTGTTGCAAGTTGGTCCATGATTAGAGTATCTTCATCTATGTTCACCTCAGGTACTACCTATTGTAAGATATCCCAAACATTCTCTAATACTTCCTTGTTCTTATTCTCTTGCTTCAACTTCTCTTGTGCTACTTTTCTTGTACATAATTCCCCATATTTTCTCAATTCCTTGGGGCTAAGGTTCCTTGGGTCACAGTCAAGTATCACAATGACTTCATCTAGAGTGATCGGCCCTTTTCCTTTCTTCTTCTTCTTCTTCTCTGGTACAAGTGGTGACTTGTTGACAATGGTGACAATAGCTTTATCTTCTGCCCTCAAAGTGTTTTGCCCGGTTGACACACTATCTTCCTTCTTTTGCTCCTTGGTAACCTATGTGTCTATTGAATGGGGTGGAGCCTCAGATGTGGTGTTAGGTGGGGTATCCTCAGTTGCCTTAGGCTCTTCTTGTTCCTTCATTTCTATTTTAGTAGCTTCTTTTCCTTCAGGCTCATTTGTCTCTATAGGTATCTCGGTGCTTTGTTCCCCTATTGTATCTTTAGGTTGCTCAAGGTCTGAGCCATCAGGTTGTTCCTGAGATAGAATCTCTATGACTTCAACAAGTACAAGAAGCTCACCTAGTAGTGATGGAAATGCACACTCAGTAACTTGTGCTTCATCCTGTGTGTTGTCTTGTGCATTACACACATCCTCATCTTCATCCCTGTCATCAGGATCACTATTTGTGATGTCCTCGATGAGTACATCCTTGTCATTTGTATCCTCAATTTGAATCACTTCTAGATTCAGTGTATCCTATGAACTATTCTTAATTTCTTGTGCAAGATTTATATCAATTACCTCAGTAATAGATACACATGTGTCCTTTGTCTTCTTAGTTGTAGTATCTTCAATATAGATACCTTTGCCTTTGGACTTTGTCTCTTCTTAGACAGATTTATAAAAGTATTTTTCTCAACTTATTCTCTGGCTTTAAAAATTGAATTCCATAAGAGATGACCAGTCTCATCTACGTCAGCCATATTCTCATCCAAAATTAGCATAGCTCAATTTTTCACTAGGAATCTTTGATGATAAGTAGACATGTGTTCCTCAATTTCTACAAGACTTAGATGTGGGGCTGCTCAAACTAGAGATCACTCTCTCATTTTCTTCTCAATGTCTAATGCATAAGCCCATTTCTGGTTTATTCTGTCATCTAGTGTCTTGGGCAGTGATAATTCAAATTCTAGTGGAACTCTTTTAAATTTTATCATCATTTGGATGACCACCTCCTCAATTTTAGTTTGGTTTTCATTTGAAATCTTGTCAAATCTGCTAAGTTCTGGATCAGCAAGATCTCCATTCTCAATTATATCTTCAATAATATCATCAATTGATCTTACCTTATTATCGACAACCTTGAATTGGTTGTTGTCATCTTCATCATCCTCATGGTCTTCTCTATTTCTTATCAATTTTCTCCTTTTCTTCAGTGCCTCTGCTACAACCTTGGGTCCTTTCTTTACATAAGTCTTTGTCGATGTAGCAGCCTTTCATTTTTTTACCTTCAAAGCTACCTTCTTCTGTGGTGGTGAAGCTGCAGTTGATGACCTTGTGCATGCACCTGTTTGCACTGGCAACTGCCTCTTCTTTTGAGCTTTAGTGGGAGGAACCAATATTGGTTCTTGTTCTTCTTCAGACTCAGTTTCTTCACTATCATATGGTTTTTTAGCCAACATTAGCTAACCTTTGGTTGTAGTCTCAACCGGTGACTCCTTAGATGAGTCAGATTCATTCCCAAACTTCTTAGATAAAAACTTCTTCATTTTATTTTCTTTCCTTGTCATTTTACTGATGACCAAACCTATTTTAATTCTAGTCTTAGCTTCTTCAAAGGTTCCAAATCTTTTGACCTTTGTGTCCTTTGGTAATTCTAGCAGTGCCTTAATAGATTTCAAACTGAAATCATGATCCATTTCATAGCCCATAGGTGCTAGCCATTTTATTCTCGGCTCAACTACTTTAATTATAGTGTGGTCGGTGTTCACTAAGAAACAAATGTCCATCACATATTTTTCGACCAATGAACTCAGAATTATACTTCTTAAATTCATTTTTACTTTAAAAATCTTCAAAATAACTATCTATTATATTCTCAACATTATCTCCCAGACCTTTCATAATCTCAAAAAATTGTGAAGTGATCAGTGTGTCATCTATCCAGTAAGTGTGACCGACAGAGGAAAATAATTTCTGGAGATAGAAAAATAAACATACAAGTAATGATCCAAACTTATAGGTATTGGAATTATGTGTCCTAATTATTTTCATGTTTTCTTCAACCTGTGTCAGGAGTAGCTCGGCAAGGTCTATCTAATGACCCTTCTTTATCAATTTGTGAGCCATGTTGACTGAAATATTTTGTACCCAATTACATGCACTACGAACTTAACTTCAGGATCCACAATAGATAAAACTTTCAGTGCTCTATCATCCCATGCTGCCCCAATATTCTTTTCAACATCAGCTTAGGATGAGCTTCAAAATGCTTTGGCTTTATTGGTAGTAGGGTAACCAGTAACCACGCTAATCATTCTTTTTGTAACCTTGATTGGTCTATCTAGCCAAAATGTTCCCTCATGATAGTGGCTCAACACAACCCTAATCCATTTGTTCTTAAAATTCTTCAAGAAATTTAGGGCATTGGTAAGACCAAGTGATTCAACAATTTTGTGCTCTAGTTTTAGTTTTATTTTCTCATCACAAAGTGCCTGATACGCAACATACAAATCAAAATCACCTATTTCCCCAATTTTACAGTGTATGTATGATCGTATGTCTTCAGTTAACAGAACCCTAGGTGGGATGCTTGAGAAAGTGCCTGCTGAATCTATTTTTGAAGCAACTTCAGGGTGTAACTTATAAGGTGGTTCCTTGTCACTTGCTGACACTATTAAATTAACTTATTCTTCCACAACTTTAGAAGAACTCACAGTAGATTCCATTTCAGCAAATTAGGTTTTTTGATAAGTACGAGAAATATGCTCAGTAGGGTTTCAACTTACTCAGAATGTATCAAAGAGTGTGCTCAGTTTGATCTATAGCTTTTTGAATTTGCTTGAAAAATTCTTGCTCGAACTCACTCTATGAAATTTTTTCTCTCTGAAATCGCAATGTGAAAAAATAAACTCTGTCATCTACGTATTTATAGAATTTTTGATATTACTACTCAAAAATTTATGCAATAAATGCTTGACCTACTTTCCAATTCATGACAACTGTCAGCTCGGTGACAGCTACAATCTTTCATCAACTCAGTTAACACAAGACTTCTTTTCTTGATTGATACTATTATTCGGTTAACCTTGAATAGTGATTACTGACGGGTAACCAATGCTCGGTCTAACTTTTACCGACTGTGTAAATTTATCATCTCAAAACATATAAACCACAATGCATCTTTATTCATGTAGATTTGGTATGTGCACATCATATATAAAGAACTGTATGTAAAATGTGATCATTTAAAATGTCAGTCCCATACATACCTATATCTCCTTAGGTGGAGGTACCGATGTCACCCAATCTAGTGGATGAGGTTTCACCAACAACATTACTTGACTCTGCATTCTCATTAGATGCCTTCTTCCACATGCTATTCCTTATTATCATGATATTTGCAATAGTGATTCCACTCTAAAAAACATGACCTTCTTCTGATGTTCGGTCTTTGCAGTCTTTTCTTAAATGACCGACCTTATGACAATGCAAACATGCCCTTTTAGTGCTTGTCCAACTTCTTGATTGTCCAACCCATCTTTTCTTGTTACAATTCGCTGCAATGTGCCTATATCTACCACATGCAACATAGTTAACCCATGTATTATAATCCAGAACATAAGAATTACCTTGTCTCTTTAGTTGATAAGGCTTGTGTTATGTCTTCTGCTTAGGAGTCCATACTTGCTTCATTTTTGCTTTACATTCTCGTGTAGTGTATCCATGCTTATTACAAGTACAACATAACTTTTCCACAGTAATATTGTTAGCATTCTATTTAGATCTACATTCATAAGCTTGATGACCATACTTTCCACAATAATAGCAATATCCATTGAACTTAGGAGTGACAAGAGGTTTACCTTGTGCTTTGCTTCTACACAAATTAGATGTATGTCCCAGTTTTCCATAGTGATAATATGTCAACACCTTAGGTTTATGATTTTGGTTGTTTTTGACCTATTCAGCTTGTTGTGATGATTCTCCTTCATCGGTATAGCCTAATCCAGCTTTGCTTCCATATCTTCTTTGATTAATCATAAAATCATCAATCTTCTTGGAATTGTTCTCAGCTAGCCTCATCATCTCATTATGTTGTTTTTGTGTCTTTATTTAATTTCTCATTTTTTCATTATCTTCTCTGAGTATTACAACATCTTCAAGTCTTCTTGACAATTCTCCATTCACTCGGTTGATTTCTTGATTCATAGTCATCATCTAATTAGATACTTGAAAGTGTCGATCAGTGAGTCTTTTTATCTCACTCTCTTTAGCTTGTAGTTGTTTAGTTGTCTATCTTTGGTCTTTAATAGCCAGATTCCTTTCTTGCTCAGCCTGTCTAGCATTATTCATTATTTCAACCATTCTCACCATTTGAGATTCTTAACCGATTTGCAGTGCTTTCACTTGTTCGGTTAAATGCTGATTTTTCTCAGAAAAATCAGAGATTATACTTTCAGATCCATCAAAAATACTCCCTGAACTAGATCCAATGTGGTCAAATATATCATCAATTTCTTCTTCATGGTAGCTAATCTCATTTTTCAGAATAGCTAGGTTCTTCTGTTCAACCAGTAATTTCTTCATTCCTTCCTTGGCTTTCTTATACTATTCAACAAACATTTGCATTTGAATCTTCTGATTCTCTATAGAATTATCTAACTTATACCTCTCCATGACTTAGATCTTTACCCTTTAGTGGTTAAACTATCCAATAAGAGAGCTGTGCTTTGATACCAATTATTGGAATTAGGAGAGATAGGGTACTGAGAGGGGAGGGGTGAATCAGTGCCCAATAAAACTTTAACACACCAACCTTTCAGATCTAAAATAGTAAACAATGTAACCTTCCAAAATAACTTGTATCAAATGCATGTATCATTCATCCATTCAACTTGTGAAAGTAAATATCATGAAATCAACAATACAACATTCCCATAACACAAGTATTTTGGTAACGCAAAAACCCTTGTTAGTGTTAGGATTAACAAGGCAGAAATAACAATTATGTGCAAATATAACTAATATCAGAAAATAATAAACCACACAGAATAGAACACAAGACACACAGATTTAACATGGTTCACCCAATCCCTGGGCTACGTCCACCAACAGCGAGTCCAATATTATTATTATCCAGTGATTACAACCTGATTACAATCCGTAATCCCTTACAGCCCAATTCTACCGCAACTACTAAAATCATACATTATGAAAATCCCTAACCCTAAGCCATATTATACAATATTTTCCCGCTTTAGGGTTAGAATGAGTTATAAGTAGTCGGCCCAAATAACCCCAGCGAGGTCGGGAGGAAAAGTGTACAGTACTTTCTTGGATAGTACTTTCCTGATTAGTCACCACAAGCTAACAATCTCCCACTTGGTGACTGATCAGTATCCACACTATACTAAAAAACCTCCCACTTGGAGACTGATCCTGTAGCAATACTGCTACCCACATGAGGCTCCCACTGGATTGAACCACCTTGGACTCAGCTGTTCCTTTATTTTGTTTAGTCTAGAAGACCAACTGAAGCTGAACATGAGTTCAACTTCTCCCTTGTTACTACCTTTGTAAACATATCTGCTAGATTATCATCAGTATGAATCTTTTCCAGCCTTAACTATCCATCATCCAAAACTGATCAAATGAAATGGTACCGCAACTGTATGTGTTTTATCTTTGAGTGCAAAGCAGAATTATTTGCAAGATGAATGGCACTTTGGCTATCTGTAAGTAGAAAATTATCCTTTTATGGATGTCCCAATTCTTCCATGAAGAATTGAAGCCATATCATCTCCTTGGCTGCCTCTGTAGCAGCAACATACTCTGCCTCTGTAGTGGATAAAGCAACCACCTTTTGTAGTCAAGAAATCCAACTCACTGCTGTCCCACCAACAGTAAATATATAACCTGTAGTACTCCGCCTGCTATCTATATCTCCTGCCAAATCTGAGTCAACATAGCCTTGTATAGTAGTAGTAGAACCCCCAAAGTGTAAACACTTACGGGATGTGCCTCTCAAATATCTGAGAATCCATTTGACTGCATTCCAATGCTCAATACCAAGGTTACTCATAGAACGGCTAACGACTCCCACTGCGTGTGCAATATCTGGCCTAGTACATACCATAGCATACATTAAGCTCCCTACAGCTGAAGCATAAGGTACCTTAGACATTTTAGTCTCTTCTTCTAGTGTCTTGGGACACATATCCTTAGTCAATTTCAAATGACCAGGCAAAGGTGTGTTGACAGCTTTAGCATTTTCCATAGAGAAACGTTGCAACACCTTCTCAATATAATCAGCCTAAGATAGAGACAATTTCCTATTTTTCCTATCTCTACAAATTTTCATACCAAGGATTTGTTTTGCTGCCCCCAAATCCTTCATAGCAAAAGATTTTGCTAACTGTTGTTTCAACCCCTTAATGTGATCCATGTTAGACCCAGCTACAAGCATATCATCAACATATAAACATAAAATAATGTAGCTGTCATCATCCAACCTCTTAAAATAAACACAATGGTCAGAATGACACCAACTATATCCATGCCCATTCATAAAAGTGTCAAATTTAATGTACCATTACCGAGGTGCTTGCTTCAAGCCATATAAACTTTTCTGCAATCTGCACACCAAATTCTCCTTACCCTTGACCTCAAATCCTTGTGGCTGAACCATATATATTTCTTCATCCAAATCACCATGAAGAAAGGCTGTTTTAACATCAAGCTGCTCTAAATGCAAATCTTCAGTAGCCACAATACTTAAAACAGTACGAATAGAAGTCATTTTAACAACTGGAGAAAATATCTCATCAAAATCAATACCATGTTTCTATGCAAATCCTTTTATGACTAATCTGGCTTTAAATCTTTTCGTACCTCCATCCTCTTCTTTTATCCTGTAAACCCATTTATTCTGTAAAGCCCTTTTACCTGCAGGTAACTTACATAAGTCCCATGTCTGATTTTTTAGCAAAAGAGTCCATTTCATCTGTCATTGCAGACTCCCACTAAAGCTTTGTATCCACCTGCACAGCTTCATTATAACATTCAGGTTCACCAGCATCTGTTAACAAAATAGAATACAAAGATGGAGAAAATCTTTCTGGAGGTCTACTTAGCCTTGTTGACCGTCTAACACTCACTGGGGTGTGTGGTATTTATTGTTGCTGTTGTTGCGGAGCATAAGGAACTACTGGAACATGAACTTGTGGAGTATCATCCAGTAC
Organism: Chamaecyparis obtusa; assembly: GCA_027943335.1. Taxonomy (NCBI): domain Eukaryota; kingdom Viridiplantae; phylum Streptophyta; class Pinopsida; order Cupressales; family Cupressaceae; genus Chamaecyparis; species Chamaecyparis obtusa. The sequence goes on from BSBK01007538.1 coordinate 1,184,613, forward strand.
TACATAGTCATTTTCTTTCTTCTCATGCTGCAGCAACAGATCTTTGTACAATACTTTCTCATTGAATATGACATCCCTGTAACACCCCACCAGGCAACCCAAGAGGACAAGACATAAAACCTCTATAAAATGCAAGTAGTGAATTTTTATTTATTTATTTATTTATTTATTTTAACTAGAATAATATTCATCATTACACTTCATATTTCTAAAAGAAGAAATAATTTTCTACTACTTGAATGTAAGATTTATACAACTTAAGTCCTCCCGGGTTCCCTAACGTCGCTACTAAAGCAACATCATATAAACCATTTACATGCATAAGATATTCATGGAATCATGAGCTTAAAAGATCTACATTCATTTGAATGCACCAAGTTAAATGTCCCTAACTTATTTCTTTTATTAAACATAGGTTAATCATCCAACATCATTATTCCTTTTATCAACTCATTCCATAAATTCATATTGATTTCATCTACATCTACTATCCTTTATATCACTTTTCTCTAATAATTTAGGTAAGAGATTAATATTCATTAAGGTAGGCATTATCCTAGGTACTTCATTAACATGAACCAAGTATTAACATTATAATCAAGTTACTATTTTATTGCATTGTTTCATAACCATTCATTGTTAATAATTCCAATCACTAACCTATCATTTCTCAATAATTTCCTTGGATCCTTTCATCAAGAGAGAATACATTATTTTTGTGATACATCATTATATATAACTATATTTAAGATTATTTCCTTTACATATGGACAACATAAGAGGATAGGAGAAATAACATAAATACTTCCTTTTAATGCTAGTAACATGTCCAACATTCCACATTCTTTTCCCTTTCTTTTACCTAGAACTACCCATTCCCTTAGCATTGCCTTGAATTGAGATTACATCAATACTACAAGACTCCTTTTAGGAGATTAAAATTACATGAATACAGATACATAAGTACATCTCAACATATTAAAATATCCAATAAGAAATCTTCAACTGCAGATTTGGAAAGGAATATGTGCTAGGATCATCCAAAGAATCACGATCAATACCTCGATATAAATATTAACCACCCAACCATGTGGAACCAATAGGCCCACTCCCTTGAGCTAGGATATAGAACCAAAGGCCCATACAAGAGGTAACAACTAGGAAATTCCTAAGGTGGTGATAAAATTTACCCAAAGTCACAACACAAAAGAAAAGACAAGAAGACCACAAGGACTACCAGAGGCATGATCAAATTTGGTAGAGACTCTAAGCTACAAACTAGGTGAGTGTCATCACATAGCCCTCACCCCTTGGGTTGTCCTGGTACTAGCCACTCTTGGCCCCGGCCCCCAAGTAGGCACATGCGGAACCGAATGCCTCTCGTACAGACAAGGTCATCCAGTCGTACCTACGCATAGGTACCTTCTCCCACTCCCATCCTTAGTATTTACTAGCACTAAAATCATGGGTGAGGCAAAATTAATCTTGATTAGTGTGTAATTTCCCATTCCAATAATCTCTCATTCCCAATTCATTTATTTAGGTTATCACTTGATTAAATAACTCATAGTAGGTTATCCTGGTACTAGCCACTTAGGGCCCCAGCCCCTCACTATGAACCACTCACCTAGTGTACTTAGGTTCCCTAACATACATATAAAAATCATAAGAACATAATAGATTCATCATCAAGAATTCGTATCAATTCCATAACAACATTTGATTGAGTTTAGGAAAACATATGTTGTCCCTAGTCCACTTGACAACCCTAAACCCAATATGACATTCAGAATGTTCCAAACATATAAGAAGACATCCAAGTGATATTATAAACATATTCAGAGTATAAATAGATCCAATTAACCAAAAAAAAATTCTAATAGCCTTTGGTAACCATACAAAACCTTAAAACTTAATGATGTTCTTAAACTGAATTATTTCAAGCAAGGATTAAATGCAAAGAATAGTCATCATAGAACAGTCAACCATATCTTCCACAAAACAAATAATAAAGGAAATCGCTTCAGTGGAGATTTAGATAACATAATTATGGACTCTCAATTTGATTTTTAGGAAGATCCAATGGTGGGAAAGAAAGTTATGACTTCTGGTTTAAAATAGAAAATTCTGGTTAGGGTTCAGACCTGCCTTCACTAAAACGGTTGTAATTTTCACAAAACATAATTAAAATTGACCAAAAAAATTGAAAATTAAATATAAGACTTAGGATAATATCTGATATCAAATTCAGACTTTTATATGATCATATCAGCCTGTAGCATACGAATACATTTGACAAAAAATTTGGAATCAAGAATGGACAGGCATATCTGCCAAAATGTCAAAAATAAGGCATTAATTCGACCTTAAAAATAAAATCAGAGAGATACCCATTTGAGATCTATGAATTTTACTTCCAGAAAATCAATTTAGTAAAACCCTAGATGCAACTTAAATTATTATAATAATAGATCTCCAAAAATGGGTTGCTAAAAACCCTAGGAAAACACATGCCAATTCTTACAAACAAAAACTCAAAACTTTAAAATAACCATAGAAATGAAAAGTAAAGATATAATAAATAATGATAATATATAAATAGATCCATAATATATCATACACATAAAGTAACTAAAATATTCAATCCATACCTCATGTCCTACGAAGGTTGAATCGAAGAAGGAAGGAAACAAAAGAGAAGACAATTCCAAACTTGAGATGCATCCTTCAAACCCTATCCACTTTTAGAAATCTCCATGAAAGAAATAAATAATTTCATAGCAAAGAATCCCTCTCTCAACTACTGAAATTCTCACAAAAATGTCTCTCTCCCAAAAGCAAGGATAACCAAAAATTCTTAAAGACATATGCTTACAAACTCTCCCTCACATCTCCAAGTTTTCTCTCCAAAATCTCCATGAAAAGTAAGGCCATCCTCTCCTCAATGCTTCAGCCCCAAAATCTCCTCCCTTCAAATGAGAAAGTAGTGCATATAAATAGATTTCCAAAGGTTGAGAGGAAAAGTAACCAACTCCCAACTAACTCTTAACTAAAGGGTATTATAAAATAACTTAATATCATACAACTATATTACTCAAATATACAATAAAAGATTATTTGTATTCATTCATACACATATGTAATATTATCCTAACATATATGCATATGCCATCATTAATTACATCAATATCTATATATATAACCTATCCTCATTATTAATAATTAACAATTGAGAATAATATACCTCGCATTATTTAATATTTAATTATTAATAATATTATACTTTACATTAATCCTAAAATATACACCATCAACAATATCTACAATAATTAACATATAATCACATATAAATTATATATATATAAATACATATATGTGTGCACCCATATATATATTTCCATATATATATATATATTTATATTTATATAGATACATGCCAAATACCAAACACTATAATCTATAAGATTATGAAGTAATAGATCACAATATTATTACCTATTTATAATTACTATAGGATATAACACTGAGGTAGAATAAAATCACATGCCTCAAAATAAATCTAATCATCGAAAGAGGCCATAAAAATCAACTATGAAACATATCGAGAAAACTATAAGATCAAACAAGGTCAACCAAAGTCAACAAGGAAAGTCAAGCCAAAATCCTGAAACACAACATAGAAAGATTAACTAAGAATCATACCAAGAAGGAGAAATAAATAAAATGAGTAAACAAATCATACAACCAAATGAATTCAAGTGGCCACAAGGCACTAACTACAACCATGCCCAACCAGGTGCGTTGGATCTAGGTTTTTGACCCAAAAGTTGACTGACAAAGAAGGAACCCTAATATTCCTAAATTGGAATAATGACAAAGGAAGACTCATGTAGGGGCCTTAGTAATATCTCCATAACAACAACCATCAAGGATTTGAGGGCATGCTCAGACCTGTAAAGCCAAGTGAAGTCGATGCCCGGTACTTGCAAGCCTGCATCACAAAGAAGAAATACATATGCACGGATATACATATAAAAGAAAACATTGCAGACAGATGACCAGGATCGATACATTGTGTGGACCTCAACTATGTGAGTAACTACGAATTTGTCCTAAATCATGAAAACACATCATGTATATATATACACTCAAAGCATGTAGCATCATCATAACGAAGGTTAGAATCTCAAGCATTGTGTTAGTCTCTTATCAATACTAATAATAAATCAACATAATCAAATCATCAAGTGAGATACAAGATTCATCCAAAGTAACCTTAATAGAAGAAAATATAAATAACCACTTATATATATCTATCAAGTACATATCATATAACATCCTAACTATGTTCATAAAGGTCTTGTAGGTACTCAATACATACATGAAGATAAATACATACAAAAATGATACCTTTAGATAGTATGTCTGATATTAGAATCATTGAGTACTAGCTTATGAAATTATTATAAACAACTATAGGAATAGATCAAACAAGTATCATGTACAACTTAAGCTGTAAGAAAACATTGAAGGATCTTAATTCTTTCAAAAACACAAAACTTATATTAGGGTTAGAGGGGTATTACAATCCCTGCTTCTTACAATTTTATGATTTTCAAAATCCCAAAGCCTATAACCAAATTCATCAATGTCATACCCAAAAAATACACATTTCTTTGACTTAGCTTCCAGCTTGGTTCTATTTTCAGAATCTATAAGTGCAAAAGCTTCACAACCAAAGGTTTTGAGAAAAGAATAACTCACCTTCTTACCACTCCATGCTTCCTCTGGAATACCACAGTCCAAAGGAGTAGAGGGGCCTCTATTGATTAAATAAATAGTAGTGTTCACTACCTCTGCCCACATATTTTTGGGCAGCCTAGCATGCAACCTCATACTCCTTGCACGCTCCATTATTGTCCTGTTCATGCATTTAGCCACTCCATTTTCTTGTGGAGTCCTTGGTACAGTTTTCTGCCTACGAATACCATTAGAGGAACAATATTCTTCAAATTCTGTGCTGCAATACTCACCACCATTATCAGATCTGAGACATTTTAACTTTTTACCAGTCTCATTCTCAACCAAGCATTTCTATTTCTTAAAAGTTTGAAATACATCAGATTTCTGTCTAAGGAAATAAATCCATACTTTTCTTGTTGCATCATCTATAAATGTAACATAATACAGAGAGCCACCAAGGGAAGATACCTGAGCTGGTCCCCATACATCTGTATGCACAAGCTCTAATCTCTCATTTTTTTTTTCCTTCCCACTCTTCACAAAACTAACTCTCTTTTGTTTTCCATAAACACAACTTTCACAGAAATCCATATTGACACATTTCAGACTAGGTAAAACTTTCTTTGAATGAAGTAATTTCATACCTTTTTCACTCATGTGCCCGAGTCTATTGTGCCACAGTGCTGTGTCAAAATCTACAGCAACAGTTTGATGTTCTTCCTGCTCAACTGCAGCCACTGTTCCTGAACATTCATTATCTTCTGAAACAATTAAAGTAGAAGGAACAGTATGACCTGTACAAAGATATAAGGTGCCTACTTTCACACCTTTTGCTACTACTAAGGAACCTTTTGAAACCTTCCAATTTTTATCATTAAAAGTAACTATGCAACCCTCATCACCCAGTTGCCCTACTGAAATTAAATTCCTACTCAGCCTTGGAACATGTTTTACCTCTTGTAGTAGCCAATGATTCCCATTCTGCAACTTAATCTTAATTTTTCCCTTTCCAACAATCTGATAGGGTTCATTATCTCCCAAATAAACTAGCCCAAAATCCCCTTGGACATAATCAACAAAATAACTTCTATGGGGTGTAGCATGAAATGAAGCCCCAGAATCTAAAACCCATGAATCATCAATACTTTCTAAGGACAAGAGCAAAGCATCCTCCTCGGATTTGTTACTTACCACATTTGCCTCCTTGTTTCCATCATTTTTGTCTCCTTGATCTTTCTTCCGAGACCAACAATATTTATTCTTATGACCTAGTTTTCCACAGTACCAGCAATCATTTGGCCCTTTAGATTCGGACCTCTTTCCCTTTGATTTTCCTCTTGATTTCCCACGATTTTCAGAGTTGTTTCCTCTATCTCTTATTCTGCCTCTACTTTCTATGTTCAATACACTACCCGATGTGGATGCCCCTGAGCTTGTCCTATGAATTTCCTCACTCAATATAACACCAATAACATCATCATACTTTAGGGTATTAGAACCAGAAACAGAATTACTAACAGCCATTACCAAGCCATTCCAGCTTTCTGGCAAAGAACACAAAATCAAGAGAGCCCTAACCTCTTCATCAAAAGTAATTTTAACTGAGGTTAATTAACTTGTAACTGTATTAAACTCATTCAAATGATCAGTAACTGATCCACCTTCTACCATTTTCATATTAAATAAACGCTTCATAAGAAATACCTTATTTGAAGCTTAAGGCTTTTCATACAACTTCGCTAGGGTTTCCATCAAATCTTTAGCTGTCTTTGCTTCAGTAATATTGAATGCCACCGATTGTGCGAGGCATAGACGAATACTTCCCAGTGCCTTCCGATCCAAAATATCCCAATCCTCCTGAGACATTGATTGCTCTTTCTTGGCTACTCCCTCTAATGGCCACCATAGATCCTTCTGATAGAGATAATCCTCCATTTTCATCTTCCATAACTAGAAGTTTTGCCCATTAAACTTATCAACCTTCAGCCTACCCTCATCTGCCATTTCTCCCACTTAACCAAGAGACTCTCCCACTAACTCATGAGACCTGCTTCAGAGAATAGATGAAAGAACGAATGAAATAACCTCGCTCTGATACCACTTGTTAGGATTAACAAGGCAGAAATAACAATTATGTGCAAATATAACTAATATAAGAAAATAATAAACCACACAGAATAGAACACAAGACACATAGATTTAACGTGGTTCACCCAATCCTTGGGCTACGTCCACCAACAGTGAGTCCAATATTATTATTATCCAGTAATTACAACCTGATTACAATCCGTAATCCCTTACAGCCCAATTCTGTCGCAAGTACTAAAATCATACATTATGAAAATCCCTAACCCTAAGCCATATTATACAATATTTTCCCACTTTAGGGTTAGAATGAGTTATAAGTAGTCAGCCCAAATAACCAAAAAGTAGTCGGGAGGAAAAGTGAGGTCGGGAGGAAAAGTGTACAGTACTTTCCTAGATAGTACTTTCATGATTCGTCACCACAAGCTAACAGTTAGAAGGTAAAAACTGCGGTGGGGATGACACCCAAAAATTCTTCACTACTGTAGATAGAAAAGGTTTTCTTGTTAGGGCTACAAGTTTTGATCACTTCTAGTGATCTTACCCTTTTAGGAGTAACATATTAGATAAGCTAGATCTGCCTAGTTATAGGATTTTAGCAATACTACTTGAGTGTGCACTCGGTTAAGAGATTTACAAAAAGACTGTCAAGTCTACTCTATTAGGATATTTTACCAAAACTCTATTACAATGATTAGAAAGCAATAGGTAACTATCTACTAATGACAACTCAAATTTTCTGATACAGATCAATAAGGTACTAAATATATATCACCTTTACTATGATGACTCTCTGCTCTGAACTGCTTGGTTAGCCTGCTTTGATTCTGCTTAATTTGATTTCCTCTTAATACTGTTCTACTCTTGTCAACTGATAATCTTGAAGGTTGGCTAGTGCTTCAAGTTCTTCTTCTCTCATGCATCAATTATTACAGAAAATGGTGTAAACATATAATTATATAGCATACTACTTTATGCCACTTATATAAAATTAGGTTTCAACAACTTAGAGAAAAACCCTAAGATCTATGGTGTACAAAAATAACCTAGATCTAACATTTACAAATGATCTTCAACAATAAATGATCCTCGATCTTGGTAAATGTTTTATGATTCTATTGTAATCATTTGCATAGAAGAATGTGCCATTCCTAATTACTATTCCATTTTCCTGTGATCCTTGGTAAACACTATAAATACTTCTCGGTAATTACTCTGATACTCGGTGTTTACTATCTCTCGATGTCAGTGTCTGATGCTCGGTAAAACTGTCTGGTGCTTGGTATGAAGACTTAACCAACTGGCTTGTATTTCTTACAGTTACCGACTGAGTTCATGAAAGTAATCGATGAATGTTTTTTACTACCTTTGATACTAATGACAATCATTAATGCTCAATAGAGATAACAAAACTTTAATATTTTCTCCTCTACCTTCCACTCTACCATGGATGCATTAGGTTAGAGATTCCAGATGCCCACTTTTGAGGTGTTCTGTCATCGGTTGACTAGAGAGCAAGCCAAGCTCACATAGTTGGATTCTTTATCTGGAACTAAGAACCAAGCTTTGGTTGCTCAGACTTCTAAGGGGACACAAAAGAAGAAGTAGAAGCAGAAGCAAAAGCCCAAAATACATTTAGTTGGAAGTGAGCGTTCCTCCAAGACACCTCAGAAAAAATTGGCTAATAAATCCACTCCTAAGGGTAAATCTTCTAAGTCTGGTGAGTCTTCCTCCAATAATAAGAAGTTCACAGGAGAACCTTGCAGTTTTTGTGGGAAGGAAGGGTATCCAATTTATAGGTGTTGGAAACATCTTGAGGCTCTAAAGGAAGCCTTGTAGTAGCATATTATTGCTTCTCCACAACCTTCACCTACTCCCATAGGGAAAGGCCATGCTCTTTTTGCCCGAGCATTATCTTCCACTACTACATGGATCATTAATTTAGGTGCTTCACACCATATGACACACACACCTAGTTTGGTTACCTCACTTACTCAGAGTGCTACTACCTAGATTATAGTTGGTGACTCATCACAAATTTTAATTACAGGTTTTGGTACTATTTCATTGGATGGTGGCTCTCTATAGGATGTTCTTTTGGTTCTTGCCATTTTTACGAACCTCCTATCTGTCTATCATATTTTCCATTCTAGTTCTGGTAAGATAGTTGAGTTCTCACCACATGATATAGTTATTTGAGACCTCCATGATCCTGATTTGGTTGTTGCTATTGGGAGTTTTGATTTAGAGTCTCACTTATACAAGTTTATGGCTTTGAGAGCTTCGATTATACAAGTGTTTCTCTTGTTTCTCATGCAGACATGATGAGAAAGCTTTGGCATGAGAATTTTGGCCATGTCAACTACAAATATCTACAATAGATGGGTACACAGGAGTTGGTGATTGGGCTTCCTCATATCTCTTGCACTGATGCTATTTGTCAAGGTTGTGCACTTGGCAAACATCATAGAGATCCTTTTCTGATAGGTAGATCCTCACAATCTGAGGCACCATTGGAGTTGATACATAATGATATCATGTCATTTCCCACTCCTTATTTTTTTGGTACTCATTATGTGCTCACCTTTATTGATGACTTCTCTAGACACACATGGGTGTACATTTTGAAGTACAAGTCTGATGTCTTTGATTCATTTCAAGTCTTTAAGATATTTATGGAGAAGCAGACTAGTCTTTCTATCAGGTGGATAGGCACTGACAATGGGGGGAATATGTGAATTAGTCTTTTCATGATTTTTGCACTGAGCATGGTATATTGCATCAGCTGATAGTTCCCCATACTCCTCAAAAAAATGGAGTTGCTGAGAGAAAGAATAAAACATTGTGAGAGATGGCCAATTGTATGATATAGTCTCAAGATATGCAACCTTATTTTTGGGTAGAGGTAGTGAATTGTGCCAACTACATTCATAATTGGATGCCTCATAAGCCATTACAACATTTGACTCCTGAGGAGGCTTGGTCCCATGTCAATCCTGATGTTTCTACATTTTGAGTGTTTGGTAGTGAGGCTTGGGCATTTATTCCAGATGCTCAAAGGAAATCCATGGATAGGAAGAGCCGACCACTCATATTTGTTGGATACTATGAGGATATGAAGGTGTACATGTTTTTTGATCCTGATTCTAAAGAGGTCTTGTTTCAGTGAGATGTCTAGTTTGATGAGAGCCATCCTCAGATGGAGCCTCCATCACCAACTTCTCCCTCATTGCCTAGTTCTTCATCTTCTCCTCTTCAGGATTCTATATCCTCTAAGGATGATTTTAGATGATGATCCACCTTCCCCTCCTCCACTTGATATTTTGTGAGTGCCCAAGTGGGCTCATGATACTATCAGTGTTGTTGGTTCTTTGGTAGGAGATCCTTCAGATACCTATTGTACTCGTGCTCAATGATCTGCTACTATTCTTTTGAGTCATGTTATTTCAGATGATCCTCAAAAGTTTTTAGAGGTGACAAGAAATCTTGAGTGGGGTAGGGCTATGGATGAGTACTCTTGATGTAGGATCATCCTAGGTGTAAGAGCAATCTTGTATCACCCTAAAATATTTATGTTTTTGTATTCAATAAGGGCTATCTTGTGCGGAGCTGCTATTTATGGAAACTTTCTATTTTTAGTAAGTTGGTCATCTAATCTTGAAATGTTCTGATTTCTTCCCTGGAGGTTCATTTTGGTCATATCAGCTCACCAGTAAATTTTCATTGATAAATCAAGTCTAGCTTTGTAGATATTGAAGATTTTTGGTATTGGCAACAGGGTACAGAAACTTTGAAATTAGTTTTGAAGGCTTTAGAGGCCCCAGATGAGGTCAAAAATTTGGGTGACAGGCCCTTGCATGGGTCAAGGCTGTAGAGTGCTTCGTGGTCTTTTCGGAATGGGGTTATAATAGTCAATCAGGTCAACTAGTGATGACTTATGGTCTTCAGAAGTTGGGTCACCTGAAATGGTGGAAAATGATTTTCCTTCAAAATTTCTATTTGGGTTTCAAAAGTTATTTTGAGCTGACTTTGATGTAATAAATTGTAAAAAGAAAATAATTCTAAGTTTGGTCGGCCTTGTTGGCTAAAATTCAGGAACCTTCCCAGACGGTGGAAATTGCCTGTATAAGGAAGGTTGTAGTGTTGTCTTCGGTAGTTCGGGGGTAGTTTGGGGGTAGTAGGTCTGGGTATTGATTCGAGGCTTTGTCCTACAGAATATTGTAAGGGAATGCCCATGTGGCTTTGCATATTGTAATTCCACATTTGTGGAGATAATAAGAAGCCCATTTTTTGTTCTTGTATATTGTTGTTGTTTCTCTGTTTCTGTTATGTGTTTGTGGTATTAAGGGGAGCACCCTTCATCAACTCTTCTTTGATTTAGAATCACACATGGGATCTTTGTACTCTTCAAAAAGGAAGAAATTTGGTTTGGTGCAAGTGGTTGTATCATACCAAGTATGTTGCAGATGGTTATATTGATCAGTATAAGGCACCTCTTATTGTGAAGGGCTTTTCAGAGATGGAGGGTATTGATTACTCCTAGACTTTTTCTCTTGTCGCCAAGATGAATTCTATTCACCTGGTACTTTCTCTTGAAGCTTCACAGGGTTGGATAGTGTATCAGATGGATGTGAAGAGTGCATTCTTGCATGGGGATCTACATGAGGAGATCTATATAGAGCATCCTTGGGGTTTTGTGTGGTACTCTTCTCTTGTGTGTAGACTTCAAAGTTCATTATATGGTCTCAAACAAGCTCCTCACGCTTGGTATGAGAAGATGGACTCTATCTTGCTAGCCTCACACTTCACCCGCTGTCATTTCGATCCTACAATGTACATTCAGCATCATGGGGCTGATCTTGTGATACTTGTGTTTTATGTTGATGATATCATCATCACAGGTAGCTCATCTTCTATGATTGAGAGTGTTCAGAGAGCATTGGTGGAGCAGTTTGAGATGAAATATCTTGGACTTCTGCACTACTTTTTGGGCCTACAGGTTATTCGGTCTTCAGATGGGATTTCCATACACCAGAAGAAGTATGCTCTTGACATGCTTCATAGATTAAACATGCTTGATTGCAAGCCTACTCCGACACCTTTTTAGTCATTTGCTCTTTTGTCTACCACTTTCTCTACTCCTTTAGTGGACTCCACCTTATACAGGTAGCTTGTGGGTAGTTTGTTGTACCTGATACACACTTGTCCTAACATTTCCTTTGTAGTTGGCATTATCTCTTGATTCTCCCATGATCCTCATGACAGTCATTGGAAAGCTTCCAAACATATTTTGAGGTACATTTGGGGCTCTACTTTATATGGAATTCACTATACATCAAGAGCTCCTCACGTTGTTGGTTTCATAGACATTGATTGGGGTGTTGATACAGATGGTTGGAAGTCTACTTATGGCTTTTTTTTGTGTCTTGGTTCTAGTCCTATCACATGGTCTTGCAATAAGTAGACTATTGTTGCATTATCATCTACAGAGGCAGAGTATCGAGCAATTGTGCTAGCTAGTCAGGAGGTTTTATGGCTTCAAAAATTGATGACAGAGTTTGGGTTTCATCCTGATAGTCTCACTCTTCTTTGGTGTGACAATCAAATTTCCATTCATATTTCCCACAACCCAGTTGAGCATCAGCAGACCAAGCACATTGAGATCCATATGCATTTCATCAAGCAATTGATTCAAGATGGTTCTCTCATCTTGGAGTATGTTCCCACTTCAGAGCAGGTTTCTGACATCTTCACTAAGCCTTTTGCATCCATGTGATATCTTCGGCTGTGTTCTATGCTTGGGGTGAAGGAAGTTGTCCTTGGGGGATCTTAGTGAGGCCTACCTTCCTTTCTTTTTCTCTGCTTTCCACATCTTTCTATCTCTTTTTGGAGGAGGGTTTTTTCCATGTGGTTTTCCCTATTTCTATGTTTCATAGAGATTTATTTGTGATTAGGCCGGTACCTCATCAGGCCATGTTCTCAAGACCCAAATTTGCATTCAACATTGTAGTTCATTTGCTTCTTTCTTGCATTGTTTGTAACTGCATTGTTTCTCATCTTAAGGGGGGGTGTTAGAGTAAAGAATTAATTTAATTACATTGATTAAATTAACTTTATTACCTCTTAATATTTCACTTTATGCACTTGCATTAGTCATTTAATAATTAAATCTAATTATTAAATGACTATTTACCTATTAGGATTTCATTTAGGTTTTATGATCTCCTTCTATAAGGATTGATCCATTGTATATTTTCATTCATTCTTTTGGCTGATAATAAACTTTCATATTGTCAGAGAAAAACCCTTTTTGTTGTTTCCTATAGATTTCTTCCTTGTGACAGGTTTTTTGCATGCAGGTTTCTTGGGCTTAATAGATTTTTTTTTCATCAAATATTACAATATGAAAGGCTCTTTCACATTCAAAATTCTAATCGAGACTATCAAGGAGAACCTTATCTACCTTCTCAAGTACCTCAATAAAATAACCCTGGTCCTAACCAAGAGGATCTCATCCAAACTACTGAGTGAACTCCTACTGCTACTACTAGTACTACTATTGTCACTCTTGTTGTTGAACACATCATTGACTCCAATATTGATTGGGAGCAACCTGTTGTTGTCCCCCATATCTCAGATATGCCTATTTTGGATTATACATCTACTACTCCAAGTGGTATTACAACTACTCCTACTATACAACAAGCTCCTGTTGTTGAAAATACAACTCCTATGATAGATGAAAGTGATGATGAAAATCTCCCTCCTACAATGTTTCTAGCTGATTACATCAGGAAGTATCGCAATAGTGAAACAAACTTGCATGAGTACAAATGGGACTCTTTATCTAATGCTACTATGGAAATACAAGTTGATCTCATACACATACATGCTCCTACTACAAACTTTGAAAGAGAAGAAATCTCTAATTCTCTTAAATAAGTAGATTATGATGATCCTTTCCATCCTTCTGTGGAAATCATTCCTATGGCTCCTAGGCCATCTAATCAAAACAATGCTCCAACTATTCAAACAAATCATTGGTATATAAGACATCATCCTGTCACAGCTTCATGGAACTTGGTAAGATCTAGAATTGATTTGGTTCCTATTCATGTACTCCTACCATAAGAAGAGGGACCTAGTTCTCATAATCGGCCATCTCAGTTAGACTCACATAATACTCCTCTAAACTCCTCTAACACTTCTAGGACAGCTCACGATCAACAATGTTCTATGGAAGATAACTTTCTTGATCTATCATATTGATTCATGAATGAAGAGGATGATACATGTATCTTTGCACTTGAACCTATCGACCCCTTACCCCTCATCCTTCCTGATCTAAGTGGTTGGCCCACTTCTCATCCACCTCTCCATATAAACCCTCCATATCAACCTCATTCTTCCATAATTTCCAAGTCTTCTGGAAGTAACTTGGATGCACAATATAAAAATTAGAAACCACTTATCTATGAAGGTCACCATGTCCTATCTAATCGACATGTGACTAAAAAACAAAAAGCAATATTCAAAAGACCACAAGGGTCCTTGAAGAAAATAAGACAATCAAAGAAAATATGGATTCCTAAATCCATCATTAAAGAATTACAATCAAAAGCATCTCAAAGAAAACAAATATCAAAGGCTATGTGGATTCCCAAGCTAAAAGACTTGGATATAAAAGAAAAATCAATGTTTCCATTCAAGATTCCATTTCCTTCTTATGGATCACTTTACTTCACCATCATTACCTCTCATATCTCATGTTACAATTCACTCCATCATACCCTTCTAAGAAGTGTATATCGATATCTACTCATTGCTCATGACTTGTCTAAGAGAAATCTAGATTGTACTCTCCTTAAGCATTTAGAACATAAGGAATCTGATAAAGTGTTAGGAGGAGTCCATGCAGATATTTTTGGATCTCATTCGAATGATATTTCCATGGCTATGAAACTCTTAAAGGCCAGATGCTACAGAATGGATCCTCCTATCACTACTACTGCATCTAGTTTTGAAGCTTATCAACTAGTCACTATAAACATCTATGTTCTCAAAGAGCCTCTCAATGTTCTTCATATGAAGTGACTCCACAACTAAGCACTTTTCCCATGTACAACAATCTATGATCTTGAAAAATTCTAAAAAGCATATAAAGTCCTCAAAAAATCCTAAAAATTGTAAAATATCCTAAAAAATTATCATCTTAGTGAAAACTTGGTAATAGGTGCTTTGATATATCAATCAAAAACTTAACTATAAAAAAATAAAAAATAAAAATAAAAATTTAGAAAACCAAAAAATCATGCCTTGGTAGCAAAAATAAAATAATCTCCAAGTGGTAAAAACCTGGCAAACAAGCGTCACTTGTAATCAGCACTGGACATTTATCAACGCATGGCTGAGCTCTTGTCTCCCTCCATCCATCTCACTTTATGTTTCCTCAGTTCATATCTATTGTCTATTGGCAATCATATGCCTATCTAAACTGTTAGTGCTTTACCACTTGATCAACCTCTTGAGCTTAACTTAAGTTAGTTTATCAGTCCTTCCTGATGGGCACTTTATCATTGACACCAATCAGTATTTCTCAACACCCCAATCCTTTAGTGTTTCTTAAAAAAATCAATATGGACATCGATGTGTTTCTCAACACATATCAGATCTTGCACTATTCACTGCGCACTTGCACTTTGCCACTAGCACAAAGGTGTTTCTTAACACCCAACTCCAAACTACATCCTAGAAAACTAAAAATGACTAAGATATGATAAACTATTTTATTGTGTGCTATCTATTATTGTTGATTTTTTCTTACCATATCTTCTAAGGTTACTCAATGATGTCTACTTGACTAGAGATTCATGACTGGGGGCATGACATCTTTCTTTGATTTTTGCTTGTGGTGTGATTTTAATGATCCTAAAGTTGTCTAATAAACTAGGTGTCTATGATAAGAGCCTCCATCACGATTGGAACACCACACATACCTTGACCCTCTTTATTTAGACACTTAGGTGAGTTTGGAATTATCTCCTTGTGTGTAGCACGTAAGACCATACTCTGGTTATCTTGGCTCTCATGCTTTGATAGTGGCATAATCTTACAATACGAACTTGGAAACCATGTTCAGGTCATCTTGACGCTTATGTCTAGATTCTTATGTATTTTTCCTACATTTTATCTGTTACATTCATATTCATATTTTCATGGTTTCTCTCTCATCGATGAAGGTTGTACTGACCTTAGATGTCCCAAATGCTCAAATGATGAAAACTAATGGCTATAGGATCGGTGACTTAACTACTTTCATGTCTTAGGCTGCATTTTATTCTAGCCTTACATCTTATCTTTGCATTTTTTGGTTTCCTTGAGCTATGCTTTCTTTTCATCCTTCCTTTCTCTCCACCAAGGCATTCTACTACAAATCCTTATCTTTGATCCTATCTTTAGGATCAAAATTGAAATTCCAAATCTTTCCAAATGCAGTTGACTTGTGACGCTATCCCTTCTTGCTCACTTATGCTTTCATTTCTTAGATCTCTAAGGATAATCTTCACCCCTTGTACCTCATTTCCATTTTGATCCTGAGGGGGCATGACAATATAGAAAATCTTTTCATCAATCAAATCTCATAATCTACAAATCTAGCAATTAAACCAAATCTTAAATCGATCAAGTCAATTGAGACTAAAATATCATCACTCGGGGCATCTCAACTTTATCAATTCATATCAAGTTGAAACTCTCCACATATTCTTTCTAAAAGCATTTTCTCATCACTTCATATCAGTTCACTCGGACAGACATATTTTTTATCACTTGGGGCATATCAGGTTCATCAGGACCCATATCAATCTAGTATTATCTTGCAGATGATTAGCTATCTCAATCTCCTTGGATATATATTCAATCTCATTGCTTCATATTAGAATGGATACTCTCATCTTGCTTATCAGTATTCATTCAATTAGGTTCAGAGTATGATCTATATCACTTACCTTGACATCATCATTCTTTGACTCAATGTCTTCCTAGATCACTCACACATTAGTCAAAGAGGGGAAAATGTAATCACTTAAAATTGGTCTAATAGAACTTGAGCCCCCCTTTCGATCAAATTATATATTTATAAGACATAATTGTGCAAAGTAACCTTTAAAATCCCCTTTGCATAATTAAATCAAAAAATCAAATATTATATCAAGCTTATACTATGGTCTAATTTCTAGAGCTTTCATATTTATTTAATTACTATAACATTTTTTTTAATATAAAGTTCCTACACTTTTATTAAAAGAACACATTCACATGTGTGCACATACTTAATCTTGATTAATTAGCAATTAAATGGGATTTATGTTTCCAAATACTATTTTGTCTTATCTTACCTAACATCTATTTTTGCCTCTTAATTCTCACCACTCATCTCTACCTAACCTTGCATCTCCTATTGCCTCTTCATCTTAGCCACTCATTCTTTTGCCTCTTAATCTCTACCCTTCATTCTTGAGGCAATTCCTTTAAAAAGAAGCTCTTCCCTTGCTCAAGGGTCCCAATCTTGATCATCTTAGAATCTTATCTCTTGCATTTTAGAATAATCTTGATAATTTGAATTCTTAGCTTTAGCTCTCTCATTTTCATAGCTTAGCTTAATTTTTCATTGTTAATCTAGTTTCATTTCTTGCATTGCTTCATAGATTTAGCTCTTGCATTCTCATTCTAGCATACTAGTTGGTTGCATTCATCCTTACCTTACATCTCTCATTCTTAGCTTGCATTCTTGTATCTTAGCTTCATTCTTGCACTTTAATCTTCTATTTTGGAGTAGTCAAGTCACTAATCCTCAATGTCAATTTTATGAGCATCATGAGAATGATTACACTCACTTCAATTAGGAAGCTATGAGCCACTTCTTGAGATCTCATCTTCCATTGATTCTCTCAAGTGTAATGTTTCATAGAAGTGTGTCACACTTTTGATCACACAACCATGTCATTCTATAATGATATAAGTTGAATGAGTTAAGGAGAATAAGATATGACATGTTGTGAAGTTGAAGAACATAAATGGCTAACTGATACAGATTGGACAATGATTAGATTATGTTGATATAATTTTTTTCTACCTAACATATGATTATGTTAATTTGGTAAAGCATGGTAATTAATATTTGACAAGTCGGTAAGAAAAAAAAATTTGGGTACTAAGAAAGAAAAGTCACTTGGTAAGGTAAAAGGTAAAAGGAAGGGCACTCGGTAAAGGAAAAGGAACTCAAGACATCAAACAACAAATAAAATTTTAGCCATTGAGTGAAGTTAACCAAAATTTAGATGGACACCGAGAAAGGAACATATATTAAATAAAGATTGAATCAACATTTAATGATTGGGTATGATGAGATGGATGATCATGATGATGAGTAAAGTTAGTTACAATGATCTATGACAAGATCTAAGCAGAAAAAAGAGAAGGAACAAGTTTCTAGAAAATTTTAAGTTCCAAGGTGAAAAGAAAATGTGTTACCAAGATCTAGATTCAAGGTATAATGAATTGAACGGATGATATAGATTAAAGGAAAACATAATAGAGGAGATTAAGAGGAAAAATTTGTCTATATAAAGGATGATATTGTATGGACAAATGGCCGGAAAAGTGATGAAAAGAAGAGTCATTGACTGATACAGAGAAAAAGGAACAAAGAGATTCCGAGTGTGAAAGAAGGATCTGATGAAGTATTGATGCCAATGGCAAATGAAGAATTGAAGTCAAGATTGAAGAGTGCACAAAGGATCTAATTATGCAAAGATAGTTTCAAATCTACAGGTCAATTTATTTACTATTTCTTATTAGAATTTGTAACAGAGAAAATATCTTAACAGAGTAGACCTAACAGTCTTATTGTAAAATCCTTGAAAAAGGTAACATTCTAAAGAGTGTTTGAAGCCCTCTAATAATGTCACTTCTATCAGGGTGAAGATCCTAATAGATTTGAGGTAAATCCCTTGAATGGGTCACACCTAACCATGTGTATTGTACTCTTTAACTAGTTTGGCTCTTTACCGAGCGTACTTCAGAAGAGTATTTTCTTAGTGGGTAAGAATTACCATAGTGGTTTTTCCCAAAGTTGGGTTTCCATGTTAAATACTGGTGTTACACATTGTGAATGCTTTATTGATTGTTATAATTTATTTATTGTTGTTGGTAAATTGTGAACTGTGATTTACCAAGCTACTACCAAGTTAATTAGAGAAAAGTTTTTTAATGTATTTGGAATCATGGATTACTAATTCACCCCCCCCCCCACCCCCTCTTTGTAATCATGAAGGGTGCTCCCCTTAATACCACAGACACATAATAGAAATAGAGAAATGACAACAATATGCAAGAATAGAAAATTGGCTTCTTATTATCTCCACAAATGTGGAATTACAAACTTTCAGAATTACAATATGCAAAGCCACATGGGCATTCCCTTACAATATTCTGTAGGACAAAGCCTCGAATCAATACCCAGATCTATACCCAGAACTGCCCTAGACAACACTACGGGCCTTCTTTATATAGGAATTTTCCACCGCCCGAGAAGGTTCTAGAAATTTAGCCCTTAGGGTCGACCAAACTTAGAATTATTTTATTTTTCAATTTATTACATCAAAGTTGGCTCAAAATAACTTTTGAAACCCGAACAAAAATTTTGAAGAAAAATTATTTTCTGCCATTTCAGGTGACCCAACTTCCAGAGACCATAAGTCATCACCAATTGACCTGATTGACTATTATAACCCCATTTCAGAAAGGCTACGAAGCGCTCTACAAGCTTGACTTGCGCAAGCACTTGTCACCCAAGTTTTCAACCTCATCTAAGGCCTCTAAAGCCTTCAAAACTGAGTTCAAAGTTTTTGTACCCTGCTGCCAATACCAAAAATCTTCAATATCTTCAAAACTAGACCTGATCTAGCCATGAAACTTTACTAGCAGGTTGATATGACTGAGATGAACCTCCACATGTAATATTAGAACATCCCAAGATCGTATGGCCAACTTACTAAAAATAGCAAGTTTCCATAAATAGCAGCTCTACACAAGATAGCCCTTATTGAATACAAAAACAAAAATATTTTTGGGTGATGCAAGATTGCTCTTACACCCAGGATGCTCCTGCATCAGACACCCGGGGTAATTTGAGAAGTGACCCCATCACATCTCAGGTGTATAGAGGAAAACCAAGGTGGTTTACCTCCTCCTTTGTTAGCCATGATGAATCTTCAATAGATCATCCTTTCCACTTGACCAGATATTCTTCATATGTCCTATTCCTTGTGCTTCTGCCAACACGACTATCCAATATATCCTCAATCTCTTTGGTGTCTAAACTAGTTGCTGGAATAATCCACTATGCTATTTTAATCTCATCTTCAACACCTCCCTCATGATACTCTGTCAGATCTAAAATGTTAAACACTGGTGAAATATTTAGCTTAGTAGGAAATTCTACTTCATATGCATTTCCTGAATCATGCTTCTTCAGTATTTTACATGGCCCAAACTTCTTCATTTTCAATTTGTTATATGTACCAACTGGAAATCACTCCTTTCACAAATGAACCATGACTTCATCTCCAACCTAAAATTCCTTATGCCTCCTTTTCTCATCTGCCTTAGCCTTATACTATGCATTCATCTTGGTAATATACTTCCTCACCTCCTCACGGACGTTCTTCAAGTGTTCTGCAAAATCCTCAGCTTCAACACTACTTATTTCTCCTTTATCTATCTTTCTCAACTTAGATGCATTTCTTGGACTACTCCCATATACAATCTGGAATGGTGATTTACCAGTACTCCTGTTGACAGAATTATTATATGCAAATTATGCCTGTGGTAAAATCAAATCCCATCCTGTTGGCTTATCTCCAACCAAACATCTAAGAAAATTTCCCCAAACTCCTATTCACCACCTCTGTCTATCCATCAGTCTATGGATGATGTGATGAACTAAACTTCAAATCTATCTTCAACTTCTTCCACAATGTACACCAAAAATATCCAACGAACTTAGTGTCCCTATCTGAAACTATACTCTTTGGCAAACTATGCAGTCTCACCACTTCTCTAAAAAATAATTCCCTACATGAAAAACATCATTAGTCTTCTTGTAGGGAATAAAATGTGCCATCTTTGAAAATCTATCAACTACCACAAAAATTAAATCATGTCCCTGTTGTGTCCTTGGTAAACCAAGAACAAAGTCCATACTGATATCCTCCCAAGGCTTCTCTGGTACAAGTAATGGTTGATACAGTCCTGTATTCTTCTTCACTCCTTCTGCCATTTGACATACTCTGCAACTCTGTACAAACTTCTTGACATCTTGCTGCAACTATGACCAATAATAATTCTCACTAACCAAAGCAAGGGTTTTATCATGACCAAAATGTCTAACCAATCCTCCGCTATGCTTCTCCTTGATGAGATTCTCCCTCATAGAACTTCTTGGAATGCACAACTGACTCCCTCTGAATAGCATATCATCCTGAATGATGAAATCCAGCCACTTTGTCCTATCTAGAGTAACAGGTTCTTTACAAGCTTTCCATGCCTCACCAAAATCAAGATCCTCTGGATACAAATTCTTGAGTTCTTTGAACCCAACCACCTCAATCTGCATCTCTGTCAGCAATAGTTGCCTTCTACTAAGAGCATCTGCAACCCTGTTAGACTTTCCACTCCTGTGTTTCAAAACAAATGTAAAAACTCAACCCATTTCAAATGCCTTTGATTCAACTTTCCTTGACTATTCAAATATTACAAAGCTTGATGATCAGTATACAAAAAAAACTCCTTAGGAAGCAGATAGTGTCTCCACTTCTTCAATGTTTGAACTATAGCATAAAATTCCTAATCATAAACAAAATATTTTCTCTTGGCATCATTCAACTTCTCACTGAAATAAGCAATAGGTTTACCTTCTTGACTCATAACAACTCCTATTGCAATACCACTAGCATCACAGTCTACTTGAAACACCTTATTAAAATCAGGAAGTGCTAAAATAGGTTGTTATGTAACCTTTTGTTTCAACAATTTAAAACTCTTATCCATCCCATCAGTCCACTTGAACTCTTTTCTATCCCCCCTCATTGTTTCAGTCAAGGGTCCACAAACACTACTAAAATTTCTGATAGAATCTAGCCAAACCATGAAAAGATCTTACCTCAGTAGCACTCTTTCGAGTAGGCCATTCAAGGATATCTTGTACCTTCTCTGGGTACATTTTTAGACCTTCTACTGAAACTACAAATCCCAAATACACTAACTCTTTCTTCACAAAACTGCACTTCTTCAAATTAATCAACAATTTTTCATCTCTTAACTTCTCAAACACCATACGAATATGCATCATATGCTCTTCCAATATCTTACTAAAGATCAAAATATCATCTAGGTACACAATGAAAAACTTACCCAAAAATTCTTTCAAAACCTCATTCATGAGCTGCATGAAAGTGCTCGGTGCATTGGTTAGCCCAAAAGGCATGACTAACCACTCATACAGTCCTTCCTTTGTCTTGAAGGGATTCTTCCATTCATCTCCTTCTCTAATCCAAATCTGGTGATATCCACTCTTCAGATCTATCTTTGAGAAATACACAGCTCCACTCAGACAATCCATAATATCATCCATTCGTGGCAATGGAAACCTATACTTGATTGCAATCTTGTTTATTTCCCTGGAGTCTGTACACATTCTCCATTCTCCATTCTTCTTTGGTGCTAATACTACTGGTACAACATATGGACTCAGGCTCTCCCAAATCAACCCCTTCTGCAATAACTCATGTACTTGTCTGTTCAACTCTTCACTTTTTGTTGGTGTCATTCTATGTGCTGCCTTGTTTGGCAAACTAGTTCCTGAAATCAAATCCATCTGATGACTGATCTTCCTTATCAGTGGTAATCCATCAGGTACATTATCAAATACAATATCATGAAACTCATTCAACAAATCTGCAACCTCTATAGGTACATCCTCTATTTCCTCTTTACCATCTTTTGGAATTAAAGCAAAACACACATGCTCATACCTCATACCATCTAGGAATTTTCTTCCATCAACAAATGTTATTCTTGCATTACCACATACCTTTTCTTTGATCTCCTTCAATGGCTTTAGCTTATGTCACACTCCATCCTTTGTCACGGAATAGGTATTCACATGACCATCATGTACAGCACATCTGTCAAACTGCCATGGTCTACCCAACAACATATGACATGCATCCATAGATATGATATCACATAGTACCTCATCTTGGTACCCCGCTGATCTTGAACTTTACCAGGCACTGTTCACTGACCAGGACCTTGTGGTCATCCTACACCCAGGCAATCCGATATGGATGTGGGTGTTTCTATCTCTTGAGCTTCAACTTTGTCACCATCTCTTCTGACACCAAATTTTAAGTGCTTCCACTATCAATAATCACATCACAGGCATTTTCCCTCACACTTGCATCTAGTGCAAAACATGCTCCTCCTTTGTTCAGGTTCATTCTCACCACTCAACAAGACTCTTCTATTAATCAGCGTTTCTCCTTTTTCAGCATCTTCTAAATTTGATGATCTGGTATCTTCATCTACATGTGCCACTCTGGTCTGGCCTTGATTTCTCCTATCTATCCTTCCTTAGTGTTGAGGACATTCAAATTCCCTATGACCTTCTTCTCCATAGTGAAAACATGTTCCATGGAAGCCTCCTCTTCCTGAACCTTGTCCTCTTCCTCTTCCTCTCTGATCTCTATTATTCTGATCTTGGAAATGATTGGAATTGTTTCCTCTCTTATTTTGACTATGACTGGCCTTATCCTTCTTTTTTGGATCTTCATTTCAGCCTCCATATGACCGTCCACCAGATCATCCATCATGACCTCTTCCATTTTGTCTGCTTTCAAACTTCTTGTTCAGGTTTTCCTTCACTTTTAGGGCAAACTGGTATGCCTCTTCAATACTATTCGTTTGAACCAGATTCAGCTCCTCCTAAATGCTTAGCCTCAACCCATTAAGGTAACGAGCAACTTTCTCCTTATCAGCTTCTGCATGGCCTATTCTGATGAGGATTCGATAGAACTCCTCTGTATACTCCTGAATAGATCTTCCTGCTTGCTTCAAACTTTGCATCTTCTTCAGTAGGTCAAGCTCATAATCAACAAGAATGAACTATCACTTCAATTTATCCACCATCCGATCCCATCTTGTGATTTTATCTTTCCCTCTTCTATTTCGCTCCAATTGAATCTCTTGCCACCAGATCTTCGCATGACCTTTCAATCTGGCCTTCGCGAATTTGACCCTATCAGGATCCTCAATATCTTCATACTTAAAATATTCTTCACATTCATTGATTCAGTCGATCAATTCTTCTAGGTTAAGATTTCCTAAAAATGCAGGAACCTTGATCTTAGGTCTTTTTTCAATCTTGGAAATGGCCCGAAAAAACCTTTCTTCTTCTCGATTCAAAATTTTGCCTTCTTCTTCTTCTTGATCATCATTTCCTTCTTTGGCTTCATCGTCACTTTCATCTCTGACATTAAGATTCATTCCTCTATGAATCTTTTCTTGCAATGCTCGCACTTGTCTCTGGAGTGCTCTAACCTCATGTGTCACAACACCAGCTCTTCCACCACATTCCCTTCATGGAGGCATTTTCACGATGTGCACTGAAACCCTAACCACAGTCCTAGTGCAAACTGCCTCACAGTTGGTGATCTATTTACACACTTGAGAACTCTTACTCTGATACCACTTGATGAAGGGTGCTCCCCTTAATACCACAAACACATAACAAAAATAGAGAAATGACAACAATATGCAAGAATAGAAAATTGGCTTCTTATTATCTCCATAAATGTGGAATTACAAACTTTCAGAATTACAATATGCAAAGCCACATGGGCATTCCCTTACAATATTTTGTAGGACAAATCCTCAAATCAATACCTAGATCTATACCCAGAACTGCCCTAGACAACACTACGGGCCTTCTTTATATAGGCATTTTCCACCGCCCGAGAAGGTTCTAGAAATTTAGCCCTTAGGGCCGACCAAACTTAGAATTATTTTATTTTTCAATTTATTACATCAAAGTCAGCTCAAAATAACTTTTGAAACCTGAACAGAAATTTTGAAGGAAAAATATCTTTTGCCATTTCAGGTGACCCAACTTCCGGAGACCATAAGTCATCACCAGTTGACCCGATTGACTATTATAACCCATTTCGAAATGGCCACAAAACACTCTACAGGCTTGACTTGCGCAAGCACTTGTCACCCAATTTTTCAACCTCATCTGAGGCCTCTAAAGCCTTCAAAAATGAGTTCAAAGTTTCTATACCCTGTTGCCAATACCGAAAATATTCAATATCTTCAAAACTAGACCTGATCTAGCCATGAAGCTTTACTGGCATGCTAATATGACTGAGATGAACCTCCACATGTAAAATTAAAACATTCTGAGATCGTATGGCCAACTTACTAAAAATAGCAAGTTTCCATAAATAGCAGCTCTACACAAGATAGCCCTTATTGAATACAAAAACAAAAATATTTTTTGGTGATGCAAGATTGCTCTTACACCCAAGATGCTCCTACATCAGAATGCTTTATTGATTGTTATAATTTATTTATTGTTGTTGGTAAATTGTGAACTGTGATTTACCAAGCTACTACCAAGTTAATTAGAGCAAAGTTTTTTAATGTATTTGGAATCATGGATTACTAATTACCCCCCCCCCCCCCCCCCCCCTCTTTGTAATCCAACAATTGGTATCAGAGCTAAGCACTCTAAAGAGATAAGTTTAAAACACTTGAGTAAAAGATCTAAAGATGTATAGGAGAGAAGTACCTAAATTGAACAAGGAAAGATTCTTAACAAGACAATTTAGAATGAGATTGTATCTATATGGGATTGGAGAATCTACACTACATCTATTGGATAATGACTACACTCCACCACCTACCTAACCTTTGACTATTGATTAGATGAGAGAAAAGAAGGAACACAACTTGGTTATGATAGAGATTGCTTCTTCCCTCTCTGATGTTGAATTCCATGATATTAAGGATTGTGATGATTCAAAAGAGATGTGGGATATGCTTACACTTATCTATGGAGGAGATCAACATGTACAAAAATGTAAGGTTGATATTCCAAGAGGAAAGTATGATGAAATGAGAATGGAGTATGAAGAGAACATCACACAATACAACAATGAATTTAAGGAAGATGTTAGTGTTAATATGATTTAGAACAACAAAGAGGGGGGGTGAATCAGTTGTTCTCAGGTCCTGATGTATAAGACAATCTCATAAACTTATCCTTAAATCAGATCCAAAACCAAAACAAACTCGATCATCACTGATTCAATAATAGAAACATCTAACAATGCAGTCCACTACCTTGTTGTAACTTAACTTGCAAAACATAGTAATGTTCAGATCTAAACATTCACACAAGTATTAACACCAAGATTTATAGTGGAAACCCAATTTAGGAAAAACCACTTTGTAACATGCTACTATTATTTTCACTCTTCTGAAGTGAGCTCGGTAAAAATCCAACCCTGTCAAAGGTTACAATACACACTGTCAAGTGTGACCCGGTTAAAGGATTTCAATCACCCTATTAAAAGTGAGCCTAGTCATAGGACTTGCATACACTCCATTAGAATGCAACCTTGTTCAAAGGATTTAACATATGACTATTAGGTCAACCTCTATTAAAAGGATTTTGACTATTACAATGGTTAGAAAGTAGCAGCAGTATTATCTGAAAAATATACAACTCACTTTGCAAATATCAGATTTGATTCCATACACTAATGTTGGTTTACTGACTTTGAAACTTTTCCATTTCCATCTCTGATATGCTCAGAACTTTTCTTCAAGAAAACACCACAATTCTCCTTCAGCCTTCTCTACTTATTCAGTCAATAAAACTTTCTTCTTCCAACATTCTCTATTCTCAATGTACATGCATATCAAAATGCTTAGGTTTCCTTATATTTTCCTCAATTAGGTTAACTCATCTTTTGCCGCTTAATCTCAATCATAGATCTTAGGGTTAGGTCAGATTCATTGAATCTACCTGCTTCATGTTCTTCGGCTCCTTTTTTAGAATCATCTCAAATCTCTTAAAGATTTACAATAAAATGTTTTACAATGCATTTAATGCTTCCAAACAATCAATAAATAAAGTCAACATGTTTTACATAATCCAAGAATTCAACAATGTCGGCTCCAAAATTAAATTCTCTTCAAATATAAAATTGTTGATGCTCTATCAATACTGTGATTGTCAACTTGGTCTTCATGTAGAAAGCTTGGTCATTACTAAAACTGTTTCCTCGGCTTACACTGCCTTCCTCAACAATTTACTGATGCTCGGTCGACACTATATTTTTGCTCGGCATATACTAACTCGGTCGACACTAACATCACTCAACTTAAACATGATTTTCCCTTTCTTTGCTCGATTAAGCCTACTAGTTTAGTCTTTAGTCTTACTAAGATAAACAATATATTATCTCATCGTTGTGCAACATAGTCAAGTACACTTTGTAGTATCAAGATAACTCAACCTTTCCCTAGGTACTATTGTTACCAACATTGCTTAGCCCCTTAGCAAAACTCAAATAGATATAGTACTTTCCTAAGTAGCAACAATCTTACCAATTAAGGTTTGACATCAATGACAATGCAATAATTGCTTCAATTACATTTTCCAACAGTTAGTACCATCATAGGTGCTGGTGGAACTTTGACAAATGAAGAAGTGGCAAGAAAGATATTGATAAATATATCTTCTAAGTATGCTATTAGAGTATCTGCATTTTAGAAATTGAGATCTATACCAAACAATGTTGTTACTCTTGAAGCCCTAATCTGTAAGCTGACTGCATTTGAGCTAAGTAACTATGATAATAGTCTATCGACCATTGAAACTACCTTGAAGTCATCTATGAGAATTGGACCATCAAGAAGAGAATAAGAGAATTATAATAATTCATATGGAAATTAATATGATAGTATTCTAACTGAAGAAAAAGAACAAGAAGAATTGGAAGCACTACTGGCTAACAGACTACCTAGAGGAAAAGGAAAGTACAAAGGCAAGTTACCATTGAAATGTTTCAATTGTAATAAGATTGGACATATTGCATCTAGATGTCCTGACAATGACAGGAATGATAAGAATGACAAAAGAGGCAACTATTACTAAAGATTCAGATATTTTAAGGACAAAGGTAATAAATCTTGCTACATAGCTAAGGAAGGTGTAACTGGTGATGAATATGATGATATCAAAGAAGGATATGAATTTTTCTTTGTTGTAGTAAAGGAAGACTCAGATGAAGAAAAGTATTAAGATGAGAAAACACTTGTTTCTCATGTAAGTAAACCTAACCCTTGGTTTATTGATAGTGGATGCTCACATCATATGACTGGTGATATTGATAAATTTATGAACCTACAAGAATATGATGGAGGATTTGTTAGATTTGGCAATGATGCACCATGTCCTGTGATAGGTAAAGGATCCATTATTTTTAATGAAAAGATGGAATACAATGATGAATGCTATGTTAGAGGACTAAATTATAATTTGTTGAGTGTTGCACAACTTAATAATAGTGACCAATGACTAGAATTTCATAATAGAAAGATGAAGTTCTATGGTGTTGATGGGGATCTTATTGGAACTAGTGGACAATCAAGAGGTAATTTATTTTATCTTGATAGTGATGCAAAGAGTTTCTTGTTTGATAAAACTGAATTTGTATGGATATGGCATAAGAGACTCTATCATGCAAATTTTGATTACATGATCAAAGTAAGTAAGAAGAGTAGAGTGAGAGGTCTACCAAAATTGAGCAAACTTGAAAATGTGATGTGCAAAGAATGTCAAATTGGTAAGATGACTAAGTCAAGTTTTCTAAGAAAATCTTACTCTACAAATGGTATTTTGGAATTATTTAAAACTAACCTTTGTGGTCCTATGAAAGTTAAAAGCTATTATGGAGACTGATATTTCATTTTGTTTGTTGATGATTATTCAAGAATGATGTATGTTATGTTTCTAAATGGAAAGTCTGATACATTTCAAATGTTTAAGTGGTATAAAGCAAGAGTTGAAAAAGAAACAGGTAAATAGTTGAAGTGTTTGAGATCTGATAGAGGAGGTGAATTTATCTCTAATGAATTTAATGTCTTCTGAAATGAACATGGAATCGAGAGACAAGTATCTACATCGAGGACTTCACAACAAAATGGGATAGCTGAGAGAAGGAATAGATCCATTGTTGACTATGATAGAACTTTTTTTATTGACAAAAAGGTTGCACAAACATTCTAGAGAGAAGCCATAAGTATTGCAATTTACACTCTCAACCGAGTATAGTTGAAGAAAGGTACAAACACAACACCCTATGAAATTTGGTTTGGTCACACACTGAATGTAAATTACTTTAATTTTTTGGAAGTAAGTGTTATATATTGAAAGATGCTAAAAATGGAAATTTTGACTGTAAAGGAGATGAAGGTATATTCCTAGGTTATTCATCAAAGATCAAAGTATATAAATGTTCAATCAAAGCTACTGATAAAATTGTTGAAAGTGAAAATGTGAGAATTTATGAATTTGTAGAAAGGAATGAAGGGGATAGCAAAAAGGAACTTAAGGATCACATAATATTTGTTTATGTTCATGAAGGTAATTCGGTTGACACAACCGAGTAGCAACAAGAAGGAACCGATGAGCAAGATGAGCCTCCATTGAGAGATTAGAACATTGATGATCAGTCTGCCAAACTTGTATTAGCAAAACATGTGAGGAGACACCACTTATTGAGCAGAATTATTGGAGACAAGAATGCAAGAGTCATGACAAGAAGTATGTTGAAAGATAACACATGTTTGATTTTTGAATTTGAGCCAAGATGAGTCAAAGATGCACTAAAGAATGGAG
Organism: Chamaecyparis obtusa; assembly: GCA_027943335.1. Lineage (NCBI taxonomy): Eukaryota > Viridiplantae > Streptophyta > Pinopsida > Cupressales > Cupressaceae > Chamaecyparis > Chamaecyparis obtusa. The sequence goes on from BSBK01007538.1 coordinate 1,214,473, forward strand.
ATTGGATGAATGCTATGAAAGAATAAATTGATCAGATTGAAAATAATAACACTTGGTCACTGGTAGTGAGACATAAGGAAAAGAATATGATTGGAACAAAGTGGATTTTTAGAAATAAACTCAATGAGAAAGGAGATGTGAATAGAAACAAAGCAAGATTAGTCTGCAAAGGGTATGCACAAGAAGAATGTATTCAATATGGTGAGACATTTTCCCCTATTGCTAGATTATAAGGTGTAAGAATATTTCTTGCATATGCTACCTACAAAAGATTTAAAGTTTATCAAATGGATGTTAAACCTGCATTTCTGAGTGGAATTCTTGAATAAGAAGTCTATATTGAACAACCTGATGGATTTGTTACAAGAGAAATAATAATATGGTCTACAAACTACACAAAGCCTTATATGGATTGAAGTAGCCACCCCAAGCATGGTATGAAAGATTGCACTCTTAGTTAAGATTGGATTTGAAAAGAAAAGTGATAACAACAATTTATACTTGAAATGTGATAGTTCTAATGAAACTTTGATTGTTGAAATATTTGTTGATGACATTATATTTGGTGGTAATGAGATAATGTCTAAGTCATTTGCTGAGGAAATGAGAAAGTAATTTGAGATGTCTATGATTGGAGATATTAAATTCTTTATTGGACTTTAAATTCAACAAGTTAGGGATGGGATCTACATAAATCAATCAAAATATATCAAGGAGATCCTAAAGAATTTCAATATGGAAGACTCAAAACCAGTTGGAACACTAATGGCTATTGGTTGTAAATTATCAAAGGAAGATGACACAAAGGAAGTGAGTGAGACACTTTACCGATCCGTGATTGGTAAAATATAGTATGTTGTCCATAGTAGACCAGATATTGCACATTTAGGTGGTATTGTTGCAAGGTTTTCTGAAAACCCAAAGGGGGCACATTTTTCTAAAGTGAAAAGGATATTCAGATATTTGAAAGGGGCTGAAGATTTTGGTCTATTATAAACAAAAGTATTAAATTTTGATCTTAAGGTATATACTAATGCTGACTGGGCTGGAAACATTGATGACAAATAAAGCACTAGTGGTAGAGCTTTCTTTTTAGGAGAAAGACTGGTGATATGGTTAAGTAAGAAATAGAGTTGTATTTCACAATCTACTATTGAATCTGAGTATGTTGATGCAGCTATGAATTGTTATAACATTATATGGATGAAAAAACTACTAGAAGGTATGCATGAAGAGATTATTGATCCAATTACAATCTATTGTGATAATACTCGTTCTATTAACATATCAAAGAATCCTGTGATGCATTAGAAAACAAAGCATATATCTATTAAGTATCACTACTTGAGAGAGAAATTACAAGATAAGCATGTGACATTGGATTATGTGAATTCTAAAGAACAAATAGATAAAATATTTACAAAACCATTACTGAAGGATGATTTTAAGTATCTCTGAGGTAAGTTAGGGGTTCTTCCCCTATCCAGTGTGCACTAAGAAAATATTTGTAATATATAAAAGAGTGTACACCAAGATGTAATGATGTAATTATGTGTTGTTAGGGGGGATATAAGATCTACTTCTTAACCCAAATTCCCAAAGGAAAGATCCAATTTGATTAACCACAAGGAAGTGATTAATGCACAAATGAATCAATCGATGCAGAATATGAAGAAAGGAGAAAACCTTATACTTCATTATAGAAAGTACGTATTGAAATATTAATTGAATTGAAGACAAATACTAACCTCAAAATATGACAAATCTGGAAATGTTGTTTTTCTGGTATCTGTACACAGTTTCAGAAAATTTTGCAACCGAATCTGGTATGGAATCATAGAAACAGAGAAAACCAAGAAACCTTATGCTTTTCTGAGCAAGGTCAACCTTGACCCAAAAATAGGGGTAAGATCTTACCTTAGGGAAAATCTTACCCCTAAAAGTTGACCTTGACCTGCACTACTCCAACGAAAATTATGTTCATGAATCTTGAAAGTTTGCCAAAAAGGGTACTTAGATCTGAACTACAATTCATTTTCCTGCACCTATACCTACAAGAAAAAAGGTTTTGTTTGTTGGATGAGGGGTTTTCCTTGATCAAACCCCAGTTTTGGAATTAACCTTGAAATATAATTGAATTTGCAACAATAAACAAAGTAAATGGAACAATTCATCTTGCTTATGTTGAAATCCTTGTGGAGGATTTGAATCCTTGAATCCACAAGTATGGATGCTCCAAATGAATGTAGAATTATATGTGGGATGTCTCAAATTAGTTGCATTAGATCTTCAACACCAATCTCGAATGGATCTTGGAATAGGAAGAAGCTTGGATGAATGTGGATGGAGAAATCTTCAACAAACGGGCTTCATAGAGATTGAATCCTTCAATGGCTACCAATATATTTCCTTGATGAATTGGATCTTGAATGCTTGAGGATGAATGAATTCTTGAATGATTTTCTTCTCCTTCTTGCTTTCTTGATCACTTGATTTCACTTTATGCTTGAATTCATTAGATGGTGGATAATGGATTTGAAAATGAGAGAGGAAGGCTTCCTTTTATACAAGTTAGGGCACAAACTTCTAGAGAGGCCTACATAGGAGAATTAAATTCCAATTTAAGCCTTTAATCTTGGAAGTGGATCCAATTTAAATATCATTTAAGAGTTTACCATTTTGAATCCTAAAACAACTGACTCGAAAGCGGGAAATAAAACTTTCTGAAACCCAACATTTGGAAACTTCTAGGACTTGAAATCTAGACCCAGGATTAGGGTCGAGGTCGACTCTGACCTAGGTCAAGGTCAAGGTCGACCGTGACCTAGGTCAGGGTCAAGGTTGAGCTTGACCCTGAGGTGAAGAATCTCAAATCCTCAAGATAAGGTGCTAGAAATAGGTGGGAAAAAGGTGGAAAGAGAAGCATAACAGGGGGAAAAAGCCAAATCCTAGTCAAAGACCCCTTCAAGGTGTTTGACATGACCTCAGACCACTTACTCAAAGGGATAAACCAGTCCTAAATGGAAGTGCTTCCATTTTCTAACGATACATTTATCCCCCACTTTAGCAAGAGTATGGACTCAATGCAAACTCTTGGTAAAGTAGATCACAATGAAAAAGATAATATTATTGAAATCAAAGGGATAAAGGAATCCTCAAGCCCCTAGGGACTCAATTCTTGATCAATTCCAAGATTACAATAAGAGAGACATCTCTAGAAAAGAGAGAGAAGAGAGTGTGATTACCTCACGCAATGAGAACTTACATCCCATTGTAAACCACACAAGGAAACAATGCAACTAGAAAGATGGAATTGAACCACCTAGTGAATGTGGCTACTCACTAGTCAACCCATCAATGATTCACCCTTAAGAATATTCTATTCCATAAGAGTAAAGCCAAAAAAAAAGATCCAATCTTAAGGACACCTCTGACCTTAAGGGATCAAAATTTTGAAATTTGAAATTGGAGGGATCAAGAGATCCTATAAGATAAAAATCCATGCCTTAAGTATTAGTCACTAATCCATAAAGGGAGAAAAGTGCCTTGAAAATTATATGTATTGAAAGTGTGTATGTGCAAAAAGTGAGCAGAGTGTATGCCCCCACATTAAAGTCATTGCTAACACTTTAACAGGAGCAATGGCTTGAATGGAAACATAAACAACTCCATTGATTATGTTTCCACTATGAGATGCCCCCAAGCAAAGACAAATCAAGGGAAATACCACATAAACATATAGAGAACACAGAAGGGATCTACCTGTCGTGGGGTCAGTATGATCATAAGATAATATATATATATGATATTATTGCAAATGAATTGGCATCATTCCCCAAAGAAAGTAGAGCTACAATCATAATGGAGGAAATAATACATAAGAGTTACAAAGAAGAGTCTTTTCAGACCACAACATAGAGACCAAAAAGAGTCAGTGCTACCAAGTCGCAAATCCAAGCAAACTACACAAGGAAACATTTATGAACAATAGAATAGGTAAAATATAACATGAAAACAACATATAGAAGAATAAAGATACATATAGAAGAATAGTACAATAGGTTTGATTCCTTTATCACCTTGTACCAACAAAGTAACAAGGGTCATATAAAAGAATCTAACAAACATTTAGCAAACACATTATGGGAGCAGCATAATACAATAGGAAAACACACAAAAAGCTACCATAAAGGACAAGTCAATCAAGCACGTCGCCTACTCTCCCCATCTCATTCTATATTATTTCGTGAAGGTGGGAAACTCACAAGAGGGACTATATCCAACATAGTAGGAATGATAGCCAGTTCCAAACAAAGATCCTCTTGAGAATCATAATGTTTGAGACTAGGTGTAATTATCAATTGTGATGAAAGCATATTAAGTAAATCAATATCAATGTCAATAGTTTCATATTCATCATTAACATCATCAGTATCATCAAGAGTATCTTCTTCATCTAGATTAATCAAAATAGGATCTAAGATATGAATAAATTCATCATAATCATGCATCTTAACATCATTATTAACATTAACTTCTTCTAACACGTCATGCATAGGCTGATGAAAAGAAGGTAAAGAACTTTGAATAATAGAGGCATGAGCCTTAGCTTGAGCTCAACACTTCTTATGATGTTCATTAGTATATCGATTACATTTTGTCTTGTTTGAAAGATTTTGAGAACTAGGAGGGACAACAATCAGTTCCTTCACAGGTTCTATAGGAGGATCAGTAGAATTCTCAATAGGCTAAAAAGAAACACTAGGAGTTTGATTAATAGAACTAGAAGCCATGGATAAAGGATGTATGGAAGGCATATGCAAAAGACCACAATTAAGATCCATCTGAGGCATGCTTAACTCAAGAATCTTGTGATGCTTATAGGCTTGATATGAGCGAAAAAGGTTATTAGGTCGAGAAGGACATGAATTAGGTAATGAAGGCCAAAATAAGTCAAGGGTAGCACAATCCCTGGGCCTTGAAGGTTGATATAAACTATGATTAATCATCTTCCCTTCTTCTGTTAGGATTAGGTAATACTGAGAGGGGGGGTGAATCAGTATTACGGAACTTTGATCTCTTTAACTTTAAACAATTATAAATAATCCAAAGCAATGCAAAAATGAAAAGAACATATAAGCATAACACATTACTCATAACACCATGATTTGTTCTCGAGGAAACCTTGTCTAAAGGGAAAACCCCAGTGAGGATGGTACCCACAAATATGCACTAAAATACAATGTCCCTGTTAGGAACTGATTGTTACATAGTACATTTCCTTGTTAGAGGAATACAAAACCCTATTAGGGGTATACAAAAACACCTAATTAGAGGTAGTGAGCACACTACTCTTAGAATCAACACTTGTATCAAAAAGAGTTCTCAAAAGGGGAATATTACAAGCACTTATCTTGCTTAGATAGTTCAAGATATAGCTCAGCTTCTTACTGATCTCTTCTCTTATATTCACAAACTTATTCCATCATAATAACCATAACAATACCTCACTTTCACAAAAGCAATCTGTACTTATACAAAATCAGCCTTCCAGCCGGCTTCACAATTACCATACAAAACTTAATAATAGCTCATGCATATGATATTTATGGAGTCAGTGCTCTTATATTACCAAAGAGTCAAAAATATAATTTATTCACTTGACTTAGCATGTTATCATATCCACTATGCTCTCCTTAATTTTTGCACCTATTTACATACCTTGTTACATTGTTTTATTGTCTTCACATACCTTCCAAACACTATATCTCATAGATCTGGTAACCAAAACTTATGCACTCTTAACTAATGCATTTATACATCTCAAACTTCCTCTGGTTAACTTCATAAGCCATACTAGCTCATATATCTTCATCGTAGACCAAAACTATTAGCATTGTATCCTGTTGTCCTGATTCTGGACTTAGTCATTTTCATGACTGTGACTCTAATGGAAATCTCCACAACATGCGATCACTTCAACATAAGTGTTTCCATAAATGACAAACCTCAAGTGATTTTTAGTGCTCCAAAACATCACATGCCAACAATCTCTCCCTTTGGCATTGATGGAAACACTTTAGAAAAATGACTAAGTGTCACAATACAACTCTCTTTTTTTCTTTTCTACTTTTTTTGTTTCTTTTTCACATCTTTTACATATTTTATTTACTTACTATTCCTTCACATTTATTTTTCTTCCTCATTTTTACTTTCTCTTCCTCTCCCTTTGAGATCAATAGCAAAGGTACATTCAAAATTTTGCAAAACTTAAGCACAAATGGTTCAATGCTTACTTACCAGATTTAAGACATCTTGGAAAGAGTTTTCCAAGGTCTGAACTTCTTCAACCCATGAATTTATTAGCAATTAACTGACATGGACTAATCCATTCAGTGAATATGATGTTGTCTCTGCTACCTTAAGCTTAGTGAGAGTAGGTATAGACATTGAGCCTTCAACTTGTATCATCTCTGAAAGATGAGTCTCCAACATTGTGAGCTTAGGAGTCAATAGGCTTCTTAATAGGCCAAATCTATCTGCAACTCTCCCTTTCTCTATTTCCAGTACTCCTATCTTGTCCAATAGTTTGGATGTTTCCTTATCTATTTCTCCCATATTTTGTGAAGATGATTCACAACTATCCATTAGACTATCAAGGTTAGCCCTATCTTTGGCTATGATCTCCTCAATGTTCCTTAAATGTCTGTAGGGGTTTATGAAATAGCTATAGATTTTCCTACCTTGTGCTACACAACTTTTGGCCTTAAGAGTGGTAACCTTAAGAATGTTTAAGTCCCATGAAATGGACTTTAAAACTTTTCTAAGCTTCTTCTCCAAGAAGTTCTTTTTAGCCATTTCTTCTGTTGTCTTTAGAAATGAGTCAAAATGACTTCCAAAACTATCCAATACCATACCAAGATTCTCAGCTTCATCTTTGTCTTTGAATATAATTGGTGAGGGGAGTAGCTTGTTCATGGTTTCTATAGCCCTGACCATTACCTTTTCTCTTTTGTCTCCTTTCTGAACTGATCTCTTCTTAGCTTTGGTGAAGGCCAAAAATGATAGTCTCATCAGCTCATCTTCATCCATGCTATCCACATCAAAGATGGCTGGTTTGGCCACACTTTTCAACAATAAATATGTGTCCATATTGACTTTAGAAACTTTTTGTGATGTTAACTATTCTTCTTCCTTTTCCTCCTCCTTTATTTCCTTCTCCTATTCTTTTTCTTCTTGTTTTTCTTCTGATTTCCCTTCCTCTGCCTGCTCCCAATCTTCAACCTCCATCGCATTGTCCACATTGTCTAAAAATGGATCATTTACATCCTACGAAGTGTCAAGGCTAACAGGTACACTAGTGACAATGAAATTTGGTTGCATGCTAACTTGAGCACTTTCATTTACTGCCTTGGAACTCTCTCCTAAACCCAAAGATATAGGCTTAGAAACCTTGGGAGGTGAAACCTTTTTAGGAATATCATACATTAGAACTTGTTCTAATGCCTTTTGGGTGTCCTCGATCACTTCATCATACTTCCTAGCCATAATCTTGACTAGTCTGGTCTTTGTCCTTAGAAGAGGTTTTAGTTCTTTTATGATTCTTTCTCTTTCCTAAATTGACACAACCAACAACATATCATCAATTGTTTTATTTCTTATGTTCTCATCATCCAAGTGTGCTTACTATTTTCTGACTTCTAGTTTTTTGTAAAGGTCTTTGGGAATGCTTGCTTCAACTTCCAACAAATTCTTCTTAAAGACTAGCAGATGCTCAATGATAGTGTCCTCAATGACTACTTGATCCTTAGGGCTTTATCTTTCATAGTATATGTTCACTATTAACAGATTTCCATCTTTTATAACTCTTTTATGTTGTGATTTAAGGTTTGGTTTCCACAAGGTTTGTGGATTCACAGCTACCTTTTCTTCCTTCTTCTTCCTCTTTACCTTTGTCTCTTTCTCCTTAGGACTGTCCTACTTACTTGTCCTTGTGGATCTTTTGGGAGTAATTGTAGACACCACATCATGTGTTCCTTCCTCTTAAGAGGATAATAAATCAACAACTTCAACAATAGAATCTATTGTCTTTTCTATTTTCAATGGAGTGGGTGCATTAGTGGCAATGCTAGATGATGCCTACATCTTGTTTTTCATCTCTATCAACTCCCTTTTTGTGATTCCTACCTTCATAGAAATTTCTTCAATAATATTGTTGACTTTACTTTTCCTTGTCACCTTTTCTTGCTCTTCTCTAACTTTCTCATATTTCTCCCTATATGTTCCCCATCTTTCTTGGGTAGGGTCATTTTCAGCTGCCAGTACATGCTCTACTTGCATAGATAGTACTTCAGCACTTACCTCATATCCCATAGGATAGAACCACTTAGTTCTAGGCTCAACTGCCTCAAAGAAGACACAATCAGTTTCAACCATGAAACATATAGTGTCCTCATATTTTTCCACTAAATTATCTAGAATTATGAACCTTTCTTTCATCCACCTTTGCAATATCTTGATCATGCCAAACAATTCACCATCTACCCAGTCGTCCTTCTGTCTTCTATAATATTCTGAGATCTAAAGTCCATTGGGTTCATTAACCTTCCATGCTCTCAGATGCATGCCAAGAAACTTGTGAATGATATGAATGTACATGTAAATCAGTAATGAACCAAATCTAAATGCCTCAGATTTATCCTTATTTATAGATTTCACATTCTCAATAAACTGTTGAGCTAGAATTTCACAAAGATTATACATCTTATTCTCTTTTACCATTTTGTATGCCATCATGATGACTCTAGTAGATATAGAATTAGGTCTACTACTATAAAACACTTTTTAACCTAGTAGCATAGCTACCAACCTGACATCTTGCAAATAAATATCATTTACTGTCATTTCCCTCTTATCCCACTTTGAATGTGTTAGGGTTTCAGCTAGATTTCTTAGGTTCTTCTCTTGTATAGGTAGGGCTCCTTCATTATCTAGGCCTATGATCTCATGTATCAATTGTGTACATATTTTTATGGGTTGATCACCAATCCATGGGAATTGGTCATGAACTCTACTTATAATGATCTTAAACCATTCAATTTATGTGAACTCAGTGTGTAGAGTTAGCTTCAAAATTGATTGATCTTGCAGGTGATTGAACTCTTCTACCATGGTTCCATTTGCTTCAACCATACCATCCAACTCACTATAGATATTAGCCTCACCAATGATATCATATTTATTGTGGATGCATGCCCTAATATCTCCTCGTGTAACACACTTATGGGGGTTTGAGAAAATGTTCCCTTCAGATCATCCTCACAGGATTTGTAAGCATGCCACTTGAATTTATACCTAGGTCTATCTACAACATCATATATTACTAGTACATCCATGACTTCTCAAAGAGATTAGGTCTAAATACCTTAACACGCCTGAATTTGATGCTTTTCTTCACGCAATCATGTAACCACTCTTCCAGATGATTCATAACCTTCTATATTTAGTTCTCCTTAAGCATTGATCAAAAAATGGTGTATATTTGAGATCCTTTAAGTCCTTTTATCCATCACAAGCTGAGTGTGTGTAATAAATACAGGTAGCTCAACTTCACATGTCATCGAGTCGATACAAAACTCACAAACATAGAAGATGAATCTCCAAGTGTTGCACTCTCATCCACAGACTCCACAACATCTATACACATCATTCCTAAGCTCACATGAGCTTACTCCTAATATACAGGAGCTAGATAATTTATGTTTACTGCATCTAATGCACCCCATAAGGCCATGTGGTCATTTAGGTTGATGCCTCAAAAAACTCATCATGCAAAGACACAATATCATCTATTGTCTCTCCCTGAACCACTACTTTGTTTAAAACTTTTACCTTCCATATCTGGTCATCCTCCTTGCTCTCTGATTTCTTGAAATGATTCCCAAAATCATCTATGTACTCATCAAAACTCTTACCACTGTCACCAACATTTTTCCTTATAACCACGGGAGGTGGTTCTCTTGGTTCACTAGGTCTTCTTGGTCCTCTTCTATTGTCTTCTCCATTATATCTGTAAAACTTCACAATGTGGCCTAGATTGTTACATTTGTAACAAGTAAGTGGTCTCCTTCTATCTCGATTAGTCTATAATTTACAATATCTTGGTGTATGCCCAAAGTTATTACATTTTTGACATGTGATCTTAGCTATTGTTTCTTCTCTGATATAGTCTTGCTTGTACCTAGACTGATCGGGTTTTCTACAATCTTCCTTCTTGTGTCCATATTCATAGCAATTAAAATAGTAACTAGAAAAGGTCTTAGAGTTACCTTTGCTTCTACAATCTCTTTTCATGTGACCAACATTTTTGCATCCGAAACATCTACCTCTGAAGGGTCTAAACTATTCTATAGGTTCTTCATGAGTAGGTATCTCCTCAAGAGTAGGCCTTTCTTCAGTCTTTGCCTCATTCGATTCTTCTTGGGTTTTTGAACTTATTTCTTCATTGAATCCAACTCCATACATATCTCCTTTAGGCTTTTGTCTTTCTCTTTGTTCATCAATCTTTTCATTGCTCATGTGTAGCTTCTCAATATGTAATTTGGCTTGAGTGAGTTCACCTTTAATGATATGATTATATTTTTCTAATTCCTGATATTTATCTTTGTATTAGTCAAGTTCAGTCTTCATTTCACTTATCTTCTTGTTAGACTCTTTTAGTGATTCTTCAACTTTGTTTCTTTCATCCTTTTCATGTTGAATTTCTTTAATCATCAAAAGATTGATTTGTTCTTTCTCTTGCTCCAACTTCTTTATTTTGTCTGATGTGTCATTGTTTGAACCTTCTTTGATCTTCTCCATAATTTTGTGCCTCTGACTCTTTTTTAATCTCAAGTTGTTCTTTTAGTTTCCTCATGAAACCTTCTTCTCTTCTTAATTTAAATTTTAGTTCACCATTCTCAGCTTTCACCTTATCCAGATCTTCAAGTGCAGCCTCAAATTTCTCTTGCATGTCTCTTGAATCCATTCTGATCTCCCTTAAGCTATTAGGATTTCTTTCCAAGGGCCAATAGCTCTGATTACAATTGTTAGGATTAGGTAATACTGAAAGGGGGGGTAAATCAGTATTACAGAACTTTGATCTCTTTAACTTTAAACAATTATAAATAATCCAAAGTAATGCAAAAATGAAAAGAACATATAAGTGTAACACATTACTGATAACACTATGATTTTTTCTCAAGGAAACCCTAGCTAAAGGGAAAACCCCAATGGGGATGGTACCCACAAATATGCACTAAAATATAATGTCCCTGTTAGGAGATCTAGCCTTGTTAGGAGTTGATTGTTACATAGTACATTTCCTTGTTAGAGGAATACAAAACCTTGTTAGTGGTATACAAAAACACCTGATTAAAGGTAGTGAGCACACTACTCTTACAATCAACACTTGTCTCAAAAAGAGTTCTCAAAAGGGGAAAAATACAAGCACTTATCTTGCTTAGATAGTTCCAGATATAGCTCAGCCTCTTACTGATCTCGCATATGATCTCTAATCTTATATTTGCAAACTTATTCCATCATCATAACCATAAAAATAACTTGGTTTCACAAAAGCAATCTCTACTTATACAAAATCAGCCTTCCAGTCAGCTTCACAATTACCATACAAAACTTAACAATAGCTCATGCAAATGATATTTATGGAATCGGCGCTCTTGTATTACCAAAGAGTCGGAAATATACTTTATTCACTTGACTTAGCATGTTATCATATCCACTATGCTCTCCTTAATCTTTGCACCTATTCATATACCTTGTTACACTATTTTACTATCTTCGCATATCTTCCGAACATTGTATCTCACAAATCTAGTAACCAAAACTTATGCGCTCTTAATCAAAGCATTTATACATCTCAAACTACCTCTGGTTAACTTCATAGGCCATACTACCTCATATATCTTCATCGTAGACCAAAACTATTAGCACTATATCCTATTGTCCTAATTTTGGACTTAGTCATTTTCATGATTGTGACTCCAGTGGAAATCTCAACAACATGCGATCACTTCAACATAAGTGTTGCCATTAATTCAACCCTCAAGTGATTCCTAGTGCTCCAAAACATCACATGCCAACATCTTCATCATGAATAAATTTAAGACACTTATGGATAGGAGAATCAACGACATGCATGGAATTTAACCAAGGCAAACCTAACTTAACTTGAAATTGATCAGAAGTAGGAACAACAATGAAGGTAGTGTTCACAATTTTAGCACAAATTTCAATAGGAAAGTTAATAGAACCGAATGATGGATAAAGAAAACCATTAAAATTTTGGATCCATACATCAGATGTATCATAAGAATCACGTTACAAGTTCTTCATAAAAAGATTTTCTTTAGTAATAACATTGACTAAGGATGTAGGATCAATGAGACAACCACACGTAGGTATCTTAGAAATCATACCATAAATGTAAAGAGGACCATAAGGAGCTTTAATAGTCTCAGAATCATCAAAAGTAATCAAGAGTTCCCTAGGTCTTTTATTCTTAGGTTGTTTTCGAGGTTTAAGTTGAGGTTTCAATTTAGGCTTAGGTTGAGGTGGTACTTGAAGTTGAGTTTGAGGTTTGGGTTGGGGTGGAGATTGAGACAAGACAACATGATTCACATGGTTAACAATGTGATTAAGATCATCCATCTTTGAATCATAAACAATATCCACAGAAGATGGTTGAACAATGGTATTAGTATCATGTGTAGTCAAAGGATTCGTATATATTTGGAGATTTTGATTAGGAGAGACATATTTTTTCCCACTACCATTAAAATTATCAACAAATAAAGTGTTAGAACTGATTAAGTCTTGAATCTTATATTTCAAAGAATAACATTTCTGAGTAACATGGCCATTCTAATGATGGTATTGACAAAAGGCTTTAGGATCAAAGGATTTGGATGCCACCATAGTAGGTAAAAGAGGTCAAATAGGGGGTAAAGTAATCATATTAGCAGTTAACAACTTATTCATAATAGAGTGCAAAGATTTATAAAGAGGAGTAAATTTACGATTCAGATGAAATGTAGTGGATGCAGAAGTGGCATTATGGGATACAACAGTGACTTGATCAGCAAATGCATTTGCTTATTTATTTATCTTGACATAGTTTTTAGGTTTTTGAAACTTATTTGGATTAGGAGCAACGTCACTCTTATCAACTGGAACAGGACCCATTGGAGTGTTTCTCTCAAATTGACTCACTTGTAATTGATAATGATGAAGCATTGCACAAAGTTGGTGAAAAGAGGTAAATTCAGTAAGCAAAATCTTATCTCTAATATCCTTTTGTAAATTTGAAATAAACATACGTTGAATATCAATATTAGGAACAAGATAAGAAATATGAGCATGCAAATGCTTTAATCTACTAATGAATTCAGTGAATTTTTCTTTAGTATTTTGTTTACAATGCATCATATTAGTTAAGGACACTTGCGGACTAATGTTATTTTGAAATTGTTGAATAAAGGTATTAGCAAGTTTTGAAAAGGAATCAATAGAAGAAGGTGGCAAGGAACAATACCATTGAAAGGCCTTGTCATGAAAAGTTCTAGCAAACAACTTGGCTAAAATCCTATGATCATGAGCATAATCACTACAAAGGATTTGAAATGTTTTAACATGAGTAACAGGATGTCCCTTACCATTTTATTTCTCAAGATGAGGCATATCGGCTTACTGAGGAATAGGAGCACGGATAATGTCTAGGGATAAAGGACTTCTCATGTCAAGGGATAAAGGACTTCTCATGTCACATGTATGAATACTAAACTTAGATTTAGTTAAAGATGCAAGTTGTTGTTGTAAAGAGGACACAGTTTGAGCCAAATTGATGATTTTTGAATCATTAGATGAAATAGGAGGCAAAGACACACTAGAAACACTAGGTAAAGTGTATGAAGTGATAGGAATGGAAGACACAACTGGTGGAACACTATGAACCATAGTTGGAAGAGGACTAGAATAAGTAAAAGGAACACTATGATAAGAAGGTTGTGAAGTAGGGAGGGACACATGAGGAACACTCATAGGAAGAGAGGGAATTGACATAGTCACCAACGAAGGAGTATAGGTAGGAATGCTAGGTAAAGGAACGGAAGAAGGCTCCACACTAGTGACAGGAGGAGTGAATCCTAAATCTTGAGCTTCTTGAGCTAAAGGTTTAACATTTGAATGCACAAGATGAGTAATACCATGCAAGAGATTAACACCTTGATCACTATCATGAATGACTTTCTTAAGATCATCTATAACTTGAATAAAATCTTGATTATGGTTTTCTTGACTAAGCCAATTTCCCATTTTATCAGTTCATTTGAAATTTTTTGCACTTGTTCAGGAGGAAATCTTAAAGCATCATCCTCATCATGAGATGAGTAAGAAGATTTATGCTCCATAGTAGGATTGGAATGATGAATAATCAAATTGTCATCTGGGATCCTAAGGAAAGGAGAGGAAGAATCAGGATCAAAGGTGCCCATAAATCTATGACTTCTTCTAACTAGAATATTATAAGTAGGACTAGAGGTAGTAAATCTCATATACCAATGCAATGCAAATGAACTAAACTAAGAAAACACAAAGCATGAACAAACAAATATTTTTGTATTTTTACTTTATATGAAATGTAAATGCAAGATCTAACACCATAAAAGAAAGAGTTGTCTATCGCGAGTTCACCAAAATGTAATATATAAAAGAGTGTACACCAAGATGTAATGATGCAATTATGTGTTGATAGGGGGGATTTAAGATCCACTTCTTAACCCAAATTCCCAAAGGAAAGATCCAAATTGATTAACCACAATGAAGTGATTAATGCACTAATGAATCAATCGATGGAGAATATGAAGAAAGGATAAAACCTTACATTCCATTATAGAAAGTATGTATTGCAATATTAATTTAATTGAAGACAAATACTAACCTCAAAATATGACAAATTTGGAAATGTTGTTTTTCTAGTGTCTGTACACAGTTTTGGGAAATTTTGCAACTGGATTTGGCCAAGAAACATAGAAATAGAGAAAACCTAGAAACCTTCTTCTTTTTTAAGCAAGGTTGACCTTGACCCAAAAATAGGGGTAAGATCTTACCCCAAGGCACAATCTTACCCCTAACAGTTGACCTTGACCTGCATTGCTTCAGCAGAAATTATGTTCACAGATCCTGAAAGTTCACCGAAAAGGGTACTCAGATATGAATTGCAATTTTCTATCCCGCACTTGTACCTGAAAGAAAAAGGGTTTTGTTTGTTGGATGAGGGGTTTTCCTTGGTCAAACCCCAGTTTTGGAATTAACCTTGAAATATAATTGAATTTGCAGCAATAAACAAAGTAAATGGAACAATTCACCTTGCTTATGTTGAAACCCTTGTGGAGGATTTGAATCCTTGAATCCACAAGTATGGATGCTCCAAATGAATATATAATTGTATGTAGGATGTCTCAAATTAGTTTCATAAGATCTTCAACATAAATTTTTAATGGCTCTTGGAATAGGAAGAAGCTTGGATGACTGTGGATGGAGAAATCTTCAACAAAGGGGCTCCATAGAGATTGAATCCTTCAATGGCTACCAATGGATCTCCTTGATGAATTGGATCTTGAATGCTTGAATTCTTGAGGATGAATTAATGCTTGAATTATTTCCTTCTCCTTCTTTCTTGCTTGATCACTTGATTTCACTTTATGCTTGAATTCAATAGATGGTGGATAATGGATGTGAAAATGAGAGAGGAAGGCTTATTTTTATACAAGGTAGGGCACAAACTTCTAGAGAGGCCTACATAGGAGAATTAAATTCCAATTTAAGCCTTTACTCTTGGAAGTGGGCCCAATTTAAATATCATTTAAGATTTTACCATTTTGAAGCCCGAAATAGTCAACTCAGAAGCGGGAAATAACACTTTCTAAAACCTGACATCTGGAAACTTCTCAGACTTGAAATCTGGACCCACGATCAGCGTCAAGGTCAAGGTCAACTTTGACCTAGGTCAGGGTTGAGGTTGACTTTGACCCAAAAGGTCAACCTTGACCTTGAGGTCAAGAATCTCAAATCCTCAGGATAAGGTGCCAGAAATAGGCTGGAAAAAGGTGGAAAAAGAAGTCGAAGAGGGGGAAAAAGCTAGATCCCAGTCAAAGACCCATTCAAGGTATTTAACATGACCCTAGACCACTTACTTGGAGGGATAAAGTGGTCCTAAATGGAAGTGCTTCCATTTTATGATGATACAAGATGCATGTTGCATTAATTCAGTACTCATTAGAATATCTATTATGTGAGTTGATGCTTGTGTTCACTCTTTAGATGAATCCTGAAGGTGTGAAGAATGCTTATGAATGCAATGGAAAATCTATACACGAGGTATAATTTGAGAATTTTTATGTTTCTTTGGCATTTTTGTCAAAGAGGGAGAATATTAGTGATGACATAACATGTGAAAGATGGAAGATCCATGACATTATTACAGGGAGATGAGATGAATAAGTTAATAGATTATTGGAGTAGAGGAAGAATGTTATTGATGAAATAATATCATGAGGGAGAATATCATTATCAATTTTTTAATACAAAGAAGGAGAATGTTGTTGATTAGAGAAAGGATAATCTAGTAAAGAGAGAATAAAGAAGATGGAATCAGAAAAGGAAAATCTTGTCCAAGAAGAAATAGTAAAGAATACTACTACTGACAGAAGGATAAAGACTACAGATGGAATATCTAGAATAGGGAATGATAACTTTCTACTCAGAGGGAGTATAATATATGAATGACGTACTATCATCAATTGAACACTCAATTTGTTAGTGTTTCCATGAATGTCAAAGAGGGAGTGGTGTAACTAAAAGTCTTGATCTCCTGACCCTAGACTCTTTGACGTAGGAGCATCCTAGGATTCTTGGAAATCCTGTATCAACCAAAAATATGTTTGTCTTTGAAGGTAGATTGTTAGTTTTGATCTTGTTTTGGTGGAGTACTTTCTCAGTTTGGAGACTGGTTGCTTGGTTTCTTTGTTTACCAGGGTTGCTCAGTCTCTGAAGAATGCTCGGTAACTAAAGGTGTCAGTTTCTCCTGGTGCTCAGTGATAACTATGTTCCTTGGTCATGCTTGGCATGGTCAGTTCTAGCACTTGGTTAATTCTCTACTGCTCAGTGTTCTTGTTCACTGACTTGGTTTGTTTGGATGGATCATCTTGGCCGACTAGTTCTATTGATTTGGGTCACACTCCTTATGTTATGGATTGACTATTGGATGTGTGGGGACCTAGATTTGGCATGTTGCATTCTTCTATGTGGATCTAATGACTGTTGGGGCCATCTTGGAGAGTTTATTTATTTGTAAGGCTATTTGAGAGCTGGTTGATGTTTAGGCATTTAATATTTGTATATCCTATTGAGCCGACTTGTGGGTGGGATTTAGTATTTAAGTGGGTGTTTGGGTAGATGTTTAGGGCATCAGATAGTGGGATTGGAAGTTAGTATCCTATGAGATTAGGAACAGGAAGATTTCTTGGAAGTTTGAGTACAAGTTTAGATCTCTCCTGGATGCCTACCAGTGTGATGTGTGTTATAGAACTAGGCTAGCTGAATACTGATGTTCTGGAAAAGATTTGGATGCTATGAGATCTTGTAGACTATTACTTGATTTGTATCTGGTCATATCCAAGAAGGCCTTACAGCCTGGAACATTGCATGTAATTGATGATTAGATGAGTAAATATTTCTATTCTATATTAGATCTATTGTTATATTGTTGTATTTACATTGTGTATTGGTTTGGCTACAAGGTCGGATAGTCCTTCATTGGATTCCCCAACCTTGACTGCGTCAAGTGGCATCAGAGCAAGATTAGATCTTGTAGAAGGAAGGCTTGTTCCTATTTGAGTGAAGTTTGTTCCTATTGGAGCTGAGTGGATCTTGTGTGTTTGTGTCTAGATCTCGATTTGATGATGCCTTCGAGGAGAAATCATGAGATCTAAGAGGAGGAAGCTGCTGGAGAGTTCAGTCTTGATGATTTTAGGGCTTTGTAGAAACAAGTGAAAGATATGCAAGAGGAATTGAGAAAGAAGAAGACTACATCGAAGGAAGGTAGTGATGATGAATCTGAGGAAGAAGATCATTTTGAAGAAGTTGTAGAAGAAGCTAGAGATCCTGAGTAGAATCAAATTCTGAAAGCTATATCTAAGATTAGGAAGAGACCTAAGATTGAAGTTTTGACATTTTCTAGAAGCCTTAGACCAAAAGAGTTGATTGATTGGATTAATGAGATAGATGAATACTTTGAGTATGAATAAATAGAAGATCTTGATAGAGTTAGATTTGCAAAGAATGGGTTGAAAGGTCATGCAAATAGTTGGTGGAGATAAATTTAGTTGGAAAGAGGTAGAAGAGGAAAAGAAAAGATCACTAAGTGGAACTGAATGGTTGACAAGTTGAAGAAGCAATTCATCCAGTGGATTATTAATTGGACATGTTTAAGAAGATGCAAGCTTCGAAGTAGACTAAAAATTGGCACAAGAGTATAATGAGGAGTTTTACAGAATCCTGATTAGGACTGGTCATTCTGAAGTTGATCAACAGAAGGTTGCTAGGTATGTCTATGGTTTGAGACCTAGTATTCAGGAAGAGTTACTTACTATTTGGTTGAAAACAATAGGAGATGCTTACTAGATGGCATTGAAGATTAAAGAGAAGCTGAATAGGAAGTATGAAGGAAAACAAAACAATAGGAACTGAGGTGGTAAGACTAGTGAGACAGTTGTTGAAGGAAATGTGATAGAGAATCCTAAGTTTGATGTGGGATCTAGCAGTGGTCAAAGGTACTAAGAACTTCAACAATGGACAGAGAAGAAGGTGGAAGAATGAGTTCACTAGTACTTGTTATAGTTGTGGTGAAGCTGGTCACAGAAGTTTTCATTGTCCTAAGAAGAGGGTGGCACTAACCGCTGAAGAAGATATTGTGAATGTTGCTGAAAAAGGTGAGACACTTATCACTAGGAGATTAGTTGCATGTGTCCATGAACCGGTATAGAGAATAAATCTGTTCAGAACTAGATGTAAGTGCAAGAATAAGGTATGTAATTTCATAGTTGATGGTGGTAGTTCTGAGAACTTTTTTTTAGATGAAATGGTTAGTAAGTTGAATTTGGAAAGAAGGAAGCATCCTAACCCTTATTAGGTTAGTTGGATATAAGATGTTTCTAAGGTTAGAGTTGAAGAACAATGCTTGGTTAATTTTTAGATTGGATCTTATCATGATGAGATATTGTGTGATATATTTCCTATGGATGCTTGTCATCTATTGCTCGATAGACCTTAGCAGTTTGATAGGAATGTTTTGTTTGATGGTCGTGCTAACACCTATGTGGTTAGGCATGAAGGAGCTCAGCATAAGTTGTTACCTTTACAGGAAATAGGGACTAAGGAATGTGGAGTCATCAGGTGTTGTCCATGTGACAATGACAAACCTTAGAAGAATAAGGTTGATGAACCTATTCCTACAAAGTCTAGTCTGAAGGAGAAGGAGAATGATATTTCGGAAGATTTTGTTGAGATCAAGAGACAGATGGTCTTTCTTATAGAGATAGTACAATAGATGGTGACATTTATGACATAGTGGGATGTAGATGATACTAATTTGATTGAGGAGTTTGGAGAGGATGAACCTTATCAAGACACTAATGTGATCGGTAGTGGTCAGAGTCGATTGATATCAGTTGCCGACTGGAAGGATAAGCAAAGTGGAAAGAAAAAGAACTTGCTACAGTGAGAAATGAAGGAAGTAAAGATACTTGGAATGAAGGGAAAGAGGAGATATGGGTGAAGAATAGATTTGGCATACGTGTTATGATTCCCTTGAGACATTCCTGATTTCCTTATGAGAAAATATTTCTTACCTGGGGTGTCTGATGCAGGAGCATCCTAGGATTCTTGGCAATCCTGTATCAACCAAAAATATGGTTTTCTTTGAAGGTAGATTTTTAGTTTTGATCTTGGTTTGGTGGAGTACTTTCTCAATTTGGAGACTGGTTTCTCAATTTCTATGTTTATTGAGGTTTCTTGGTCTCTGAAGAATGCTCGATAATTGAAGATGTCGGTTTCTCCTAGCGCTTGGTGATAACTGCATTCCTCGGTCATGCTTGGCATGGTCGGTTCTGGTGCTCAGTTAATTCTTTGTTTCTCGGTGTTCTTGCTCACCGACTTGATTTTTTTGGATGGATTGTCTTGGCCAACTAGTTCTATTGATTTGGGTCATGCTCCTCATGTTATGGATTGACCATTAGACATGTAGGGACCTAGATCTGGCATGTTGCATTCTTCTATGTGGATCTCATGACCGGTGGGGCCATCTTGGAGAGTTTATTTATTTGTAAGGATATTTCATAGCTGACTGATGTTTAGGCATTTAATATTTGTATATCCCATTCAGCCGACTTGTGGTTGGGATTTAGTATTTAAGTGGGTGTTTGGGTAGATGTTTATGGCATTAGATAGTGGGAGTGGAAGTTAGTAGCATGCAAGCTTAGGAACAGGAAGATTGCTTGGAAGTTTGAGTACAAGTTTAGATCTCTCCTAGATGCCTACTAGTGTGTTTCATGTTGTAGACTTGGGCTAGCTGAATACTGATGTTGTGGAAAAGATTTAGATCCTGTGAGATCTTGTAGACTGTTACTTGCTTTGTATCTGGCCATAACTAGGAAGGCCTTAAAGCCTGACACATTGCATTTAATCAGTGATTAGATGAGTAAAGATTTCTATTCTATATCAGATCTATTGTTATTATGTTGTATTTCCACTGTGTATTAGTTTGGCTGCAAGATCAGATGGTCCTTCATTAGATTCCCCAACCTTGAATGTGTAACTCTTCTAGGATCATACAAGGCTACTTCTTTAGCCTAGAGGGCTCTTTACCAAATAACCCCACAAGGATTCAATCTATGATCATTTTACTCTTCAACTGTTAACACCACTATGAAATCAAGCTCCCATCACAATGATCCATGGATGACTTCTAGCACCACCATCCCCAAATACTCACCTTTGATCATGCTCATCATCAAAATGGGGAGAAGGGTTAGTTCATTTGGCATGTGATCTAAAACCATGCCTAACACAATCATTTTGAACTAAATCCCTACCGCTATTAAGGTTTCTTTACTGACTGTCCCCAAATAGGGCTACAAGGCTATTAGGCCTAATTGGACACCTATTGACTTATAACCAAAAAACTTGCTCAACAAGGTGCTAAAAAAATTACACATTTGATTACCCTTTTGGGAAAATTTAAGGGTTTCATGCCTTTCTGAATGGACCAGCAAGGGTTTGGTATTTCACACAATAAAACTATTCACCAAGTCCTCTCCTTGGTTGAGATATTTCCCAACACACATATCCTCCTCTCCATATGCTTTTATTGAAGCAATGAATGCATTAAATCACTCTTCTTGCCTCTGCAACTCATTTTGATCCCTAGCCATGCACTCCTGGCTCGCCTAGGGCATCACTTCAAAATTAGCTTTCTTGCTTTCCAAGGCCCCATCTCCCACCATATGGTTACACATGGAGTCTAGTCATAGATCCCAAAGGGCCATACAATTTTTATGGTGGGAGAGTGATCTAACACTCCATTTCACAATCTTTGTCTGGACAAACTCGAGACAGGCCAGAGAACTAAAAAATTACAAAACAATACTAAAACCTAATAGAATGACTAACACTTACCACATAAAATGAAATGAATAACTAATCTACCATATGAAAATATCACTGTTAAAAAACTAATCCATCTCAACTCTGTTACAATCAAAGACTCTTCAAACTCTACACAAAAATCCACAGAATTTCTTCCTTCCAAATCTTGATTTTCCATAAAGAATAATTCCCAATCCCCAAATTAGGTTTTTCTATCCATTTATACCCATTCCCATTTTATAGGACCCTTGGTTCAGTATTTGAGCATCTCTGAGCCTCTTTCCTAGGTTTAAGGAAATGTTGTCATGACAACTTTGAAAGTTGTCATGACAACTTTCGAAGTTGTCATGGCAACTTTTGTGGTTTGTCTATCCACCTAGTCACACCATTTTGTGGCTTAACCAAACACATAATTAGGCTATCAGGACCATATTGAGCCCCTGAATATACCAATGAGATAGTTTACAACATTTTCAACTTTGGGTAACTTGTCTCATTCTACCAAATCCGGCTCAACTAGGCTCAACTAAGACTTAGGGACACCAACATAGATCTTCCAAACTAAACCAAATTCACACTAGGACCAACTAGTCCCATTATTTCACTAGTGGCTTGGCTAAGGCCACTACAAGCCAAAAATCATAAATTAGGGACCCTAGGTTACTAGATAGCCTTACCTAGGTGCCCTGCACCATACTCCCCCACAAACAAAACTCAAGTCACTCCTATGACTAAAATGTCCTCTGAGATTCCAATATTTTTGAAGTCTACAACTTCAACCCATGTGGCTTCTGACTTTGGTTTTTTCTTCCACTAGATGAGGTATTCCATGTACACCTTGTGCCTAGTGGTCTTCTTGACCCTTGAGTCCAATACCTTATCTACTTCCAGGTGCATCTTGGGAGGTAGTGCATGAGGTTCTACATCTATATGAATATTTGCACTGTTCACATTCTGCTCACTTAGAGAACCTTTGAATTTGATTAAATCTGAGACATTTAACACCGGGGAGATGTTTTGACAAAGAGGCAGATCCAATTTGTATGTATTAGCCCCATATTTGGCTAGGATTTGGCAGGTTTTGACTCTCTTCATCTAAAGCTTTGTAGACACACCTTTCTGCAACCTAGATTTTTTCAAATGAACTATGACATATTCCCCTACCTCAAACTAAACATTATTTCTCTTCTCATCTATTTTGGCCTTCAACTTTTGAGTTGTCTCTAGGATGTTCTTCCTCACCTACTCTTGAATCTCCTTCATGGTTTGAGTGAAGTCTTTAGCATGACCACTCCTATATTCCATGGCTCCAAGGTCTCTAAGCTCACATACACTACTTGGGTGCATCCCATAAACAATCTCAAATGGGCTCTTGCCAGTGGTCCTGTTAACACTATCATTGTAAGCATACTTTGCTTGGGGAAGAACCACATCCCATGTCTGCTCATACTCCTTGGTTAGGCACCTCAAAAAGTTACCTAAGACTCTGTTAACCACATCAGTTTGGACATTAGTCTGAGGGTGGTAAGATGAACCAAATGAAAGATTGGTACCCAATCTACTCCAAAATGTTTTCCAAAAATGGCTCATGAACTTGACATCACTATCCGACAGAATGCTTAGGGGTAGTCCATGGATTCTTACAATCTCCTTAAAGAATAAATGAGCAATGCTACTAGCATCATGTGTATTTCTACAAGGTATAAAATGACCCATCTTACTAAATCTATCTACCACAACATAGATACTGTCATGGTCATGCTTGGTCTTGGGTAGGCCCATAATGAAATCCATGCTCACACACTCTCATGGTCTATTAGGGACTGGTAAAGGTTGGTACAAATCTACATTGCTAGATCCTCCTTTTTCCTTCATGCACACTACACACTTCTCAACATATTTGGTTACATCTCGAACCAACTTTGGCCAATCGTAAAAACTTTGCACAAGATCTATGGTTTTGTTCACCCCAAAATGGCCACTCAAACTACCATTATGATTTTCTTGTAAGAGGTTTTCCCTCATTGATCCCTTGGGGACACACAACTGATTTCCCCTAAACAACAAACCACTTTACAAAGTAAAATAAAAAAACTTGCTATGAAAATGATTCTGAAAATCAAAGCATACCTTATAGAGGTTCTTGAAACTCTCTATCCCAATGCTATTTAACTAAACTTCTTGTATGGTCAGAAACCTCCTACTTAGTGCATCTGCCACCTTGTTTAGTTGCCCCTTTTGTGCTTGATTGTGAAGGTGAATGCTTGAAGGTATTCCATCCACTTTCGGTGTCTATTACTTAATTTCTCTTGTGTTTTGATGTAGCTAAGGGCCTGTTTGTCAGTAAACACTACAAACTCCTTGGGTAGCAAGTAATGTATCCACTTTCTAATAGATTGTACCAAGGAATACAACTCCAAATCATAAGAAGATTAATTCTTCTTAGCTTCATTTAATTTCTCACTAAAGAAGGCTATTGGTCTACCTTCCTGGCTTAACACACCCCCTACTTCCTGTATACACCTAAAAATGGTCATCTAGACTATTAGCCCCTTTTGCTAAATCACTAATTGCTTATTCTTGATCAAATCCTAGTTCTATCATTTATTCGATTATTTTCTATGGGCTAACCATTTTATCCTAAGTCTTTATTTATTTAAAAGGAATATTTCCTCCCCTTTTAATAAATAAAAAGCCCCCACTTTTCCTCTTATCCTAAGTTGCACAAATAAAGCATTATTCGTATTTTATAAAAAGGGAAAAAGAACTTTTTGTCTCATATGGACACAAAAGTCAACTCTTATTTTCTCATTGGAGGATATTTGTGCACATGGATTGCTCCTCTTTCAAGCTCCACCATTGATTAAATATTTTGCCTCTTAATCTCCATGGTCCATTTCTCCTCATTTCCTATAAAAGAAGAGCTCTCTTCTTCATTCTAGATCCCCAACTTTTTATGCTAACTTTATGCTGCAAGTTTTCTAGGTCATCTCGGAGCTTTTGGAGATATTCTTGCATCTAGGGTTTGAATATTTGGAGCATTTTTGGCATTCATCTTGGATCTTCATCAACACTCTATCTTCTTGTCTTCATTCTTGCATCATCATGGCTTTCTTGCTTCATAGTTAGATTTCATTTCTTGCATAGTAGTTTCATTTTCATGGCATTCTTAGCTTAGATTTCCTTTTATGCAATAGATTAACTTGCATTGTCATATAGATTTACTTTGCATTGCATACATTTGGCTTCATTGGAGATATTGGCATTCTTGCCCTTGTCTTCATTGAATCTCCCATTGCATGGTTTACTAGCAAGGTTATTGGCTTAATAGCTCTAGCTGAGAGAATTCTTAAAACCCTTGCACTCCATGCCTAGGGAGCTATGGATCAATTTGTGAGGGCTCATTCTTGAGTTTCCTTGCATGTAATGATCCATAGAAGTGTGACACATTTATAGCACACACTTCCATCCCACTAGCATCACACTCGAAGGTGAAAAGTTTGTCAAAAATAGGCAGTCTAAGGATAGGTTGTGTTGCTACTTGTTCCTTTAGATTTTTTAATCTATGGCTTGCTACAGAAGTCCATCTAAACTTGGTTTTGAGACCATTTTTAATGGTTTCTACCATTGGTACACAAATACCACTAAACTGCCTTATGAACTTCCTATAAAATAGAGCCAATCCATGAAATATCCTTACCTCTATTGTTGTGGTTGGTGTAGGCCAACTTAAGATAGCTTCCACCTTGCTTGGATCCATTTTCAATGATCCTTGGGATACTAAAAACCCCAAATAAACAAGCTCTTGTTTAAAGAACTCACATTTCTCTAAGTTGATGGATAACTTCTCCTCATGCAGCCTTTTTAGGACCATCTCCACATGTTTTAAATGTTCTTGTACTATCTTACTAAAGATGAGTATATCATCTAGATATACCACCACAAATATCCCTGTGAAATCTTTAATCACTTCATTCATGAGCCTCATGAGTGTGCTAGGTGCATTTGAGAGGCCAAATGGCATAACTCTCCACACATATAGCCCATCAATTGGCTTAAAGGATATCTTCCATTCATCCCCATCCTTGATTCTAATCTGGTGGTATCCACCTTTGAGGTCCAATTTGGTGAAGTACATTGCCCCTCCGAGATAGTCCATTAGATCCTCAATCCTAGGTATGGGGAACTTGTACCAGATTGTAATTCTATTTATGGATCTTGAATTTCTACAAAAGCCTCCATTTTCCACCTTTTTTTTATGCCAACACAACCAGAATTGCACAAGGTCTTATACTTTTCTTGATTAACCCCTGATCCAAAAGTTCTTGTACTTGTCTAGCCACCTCCAAGTTTTGGTCTAGAGTGAGCTTATAAGTTTCCTTATTAGGTATTGATGCACCAGGTACAAAGT
This sequence comes from Chamaecyparis obtusa, assembly GCA_027943335.1. Classification (NCBI taxonomy): domain Eukaryota; kingdom Viridiplantae; phylum Streptophyta; class Pinopsida; order Cupressales; family Cupressaceae; genus Chamaecyparis; species Chamaecyparis obtusa. The sequence continues at coordinate 1,240,643 of BSBK01007538.1, forward strand.
CTATTTGATGGCTTATCACCCTCCTAGGAGGTAAGGTTGTCGGAGTACCATTACTGACTATATCTTTGTACTTCTCAAGAAACTCTTGAATTGCAGATGGAAATGGCTCTAGTTTAGTTTTTCCCTCCTCTTTAGGCTTGAGTAGAATAGCATACTCATCACTATCCTTATCCTTGAGGGCTTTGATGAACTCTTTTCTACCACTCATAAAGATGCTAGGAGTCTTGGACTGTGATTCATCTCCTTCCAATAAGGATTGTATCTTGAAAGTCTTGTTATCTTTCTTGAAGTATATAGAGTTCTCCTTCCCATCATACACTGCACTCCTATCAAATTGCCAAGGCCTGCCCAATAGTAAGTAGCATGCATCCATTGGTAATACATCACAAAGTAACTTATCCTCATACCCTACAATTGAAAACTCAACCCAAGTTTGCTCATTCACCAACACACTTTGCCCTTTATTCAATCATGTCACCTTCTATGGATTGACATGAGGTATCTTCTCCAATTTTAGCTTTCTCATAGCCTCTTCTAATATGATATTGTCTGTGGAGCCTGAATCCACAATCACTTTACAAACTTTGCAAAGGATTTTACATCTCATCCTAAACAAAGCTCTCATATGCTTGGGTTCATCCTTAGCCAGTTGTCTGATCAAAATCCTTTTGAACATTAAGTTCTCCCCAATTTTTGATTCAATATGATCAATCTTAGGTGTCTTGACACTTGTTGTGTCTTCATTGGTGTATGCAATCCTCTTTCCATTATTTGATGAGGTAGGCTTATTAGGGCACCTATAAGCTGAGTGACCCAACTGGCCATAATTGTAACACTTCATACTTACAAAGTATGAGTTGCTCCTACCTGCACCTCTTCCTCTTTATGAGCCTCCTTGAGTACCTCTACCTCTTGAATGACCCCCTCTTGGATTGGCTTCACCTCCATGCTTGGTCACCTTGGACTCTCCTTGGTTTCTTTGCTCATTATCCCTGCCTTGATAACCACCTCGGTGACCCACTTGATCTCTACCTCTGCCTCTACAACTATTATGTTGGAAATTTCTCTATACTGAATTATATGACTTGATATAGTGTTGTCATTATATCAGTTTGGAGTCAATACACTTAGTGTAAAGATCAAAATTTAGTTAAGTTTTGAAGACTAGACAGTGTACAGAGTTCCTATAGCTCAAAGCATCAGTGCACGTGTGTACGGATGAATTATGGTGTGTGCCCTGGAAGTTAAGCTTGTTAGACTATACTTATGCTTAGTCTATGAGTGTATAAGTAGATATACAAAGATGTGAAAGTTACAGTCAGTTGAAGTTGCATAGCCAGTGTGTGCCAGCAGAGAACAGTGCATGGAGCTAATAGTTAGCATTTTGGTTTGCGATTGTAATTTAATGTTGTAAAGGCCATGTGCCCATTGTATTTAGGTTTCCGACATATTTATATGTATAATTGTAAGCATGCTTAAGCCAATTCATTTGGAAGCATTATTTGTAATTAGTTATAGGGCCTACCTAATTGTTTTGTTTGTATAAGCGCATAAATATAAGATGCGCCCATTGTATTTGGCATGGAAGTGGTAATAGAGTTGTGATAAGAAGAGAAGAGGTATGCAAAGACAACATAAGATGTATTAGAGCTTTTCTAGAGGTCAAAGCATCAGCGCACCAAAGGAACTGATCTGACAAGCAGTGTCACAGTGAATAGTTCACCTGCAGATATAGTGTGTATTTGAAATCAGAAGGTTGTAGCCTTCACCATTTGAGCAGTGAGCTCTAGGATAGTGAGTCCACTCTCCTAACATGGATCATTATAAAAGACTCCTAATAGGGTCTGACCCTTAACAATGTCTAATGTACTTAAAGCATTGTAAAGCTACTCCTAACAGGGTAAAGGATCTTCTAACAAGGATCACAAAACACTAGTGTAGAATATTAGTGGGTATCAAGTCCCACCGGGGTTTTTACCTATTTGGGTTTCCCCATAACCATATTGGTGTCATGTGTTGATTTCATGTTTCATGTTTATGTGAATGTTTAATTTAGTACTTAAGCATTTAAGTTCAGCATAAAGATTAAAGTAAAAAAGTTAAAATACAGTGAACATTGATTCAACCCCCCCCCCCCCTCTTCGTGTTCCCATTCCTAATAATTGGTATCAGAGCTTTGGTCCTCAGCATAGAAGTTTAACCACTTGAGGAGATCATGGAAAAAGAAGATATGAAACATCTAAAAAAAAATCTTGAAGCCACTCTTGAAGACCTGGACAATTCAAAAAGAGAAATTAAAGAACTAAAACAAAAAGTCAGTGATGCTCAATTAGTTATCAAAAGACTAAGAAAGGATTTGAAAGGATGCTCTAACAGTGATCTTGAAGAAAAAGTCAAGAAGTTGAATGAAGAAAATGCATCCTTATTAAGTCAGCTTGAAGAATTTGATGACAAACTGATGAACAATCAAGATGTCTACAATGAACAAGTCAAGGAGAACCTTCAACTCAATGAGGAACTAAGGGAAGCTAACTTAGAAATCTTGGAGCTAAAGAATATCAAAGAAGTCTTGGAATCTGAATTGAAAAAGGAAAAGGATAATATTGACAAATTACACACCAGTGTTGATTTAGTAGAATCTCAGTTGTATGCAAGAAGAATCAAAGGAGACACTAGCTGTATTGGATATAATGAAGCACAAAATCAGATTGATAATATGCGAGCAAGAAAGGATTCACAAAAGAACTCTACTAATGCTGAAAAGACTGAAGATCAAACCAAAGACAATGGTGGTCCTCCTAAGAATGAGCACGAGCCTATAGAATGCACCTGTTTTGCATGTAACAAGCATGGGCACATTGCAAGGAACTGTAAAGAGGTAAGACCTTTTAATGGTTACTATTATTCATGCAATAGATTTGGTCATAAAGCTATGAATTGCAAAACTAGCAAGAAGAATAGGAGTCAGCAAGATCAAAGAAATCAGAATCAGACAAATCAGAATCAAACAAATGCTAGAAGTTCTCAGAACATTACATGTTAGATATGTAACTATAATGGTCACTCAGCCAGAACATGTAAAATGGTGACTCATGTCAATGCACCGAGGAATAATAGACCTCTAATCATTTTCCACTCCTGTAACAAGGTTGGACACATCTCAAGGTTCTGTAGATCAAGGATGCAAGGTCAAGAAAGCCCTAAAAAGATTGAAGAACTAGTTTTGGATCCTGAAGGAGAAGTCAAGTTTGTGAAAGCCTTAGAGGATGCAAGCTTAATTTGGTCAGAAAGAAAGAATGAAAAAGCTGATGAGAATGTATTGGATGCATCCCCAGTGGATGCACCCTCTACATCTACATGAATGGCCCTTAGGGTCATAGGGGGAGCTAATTTAGCTCTAGACCCCTGCGTGACTGGTCTACTCATCCTCAGAGTATGTGCCTTTGGACTTAAGCTTTTGGAGTGTATAGGAACCTTTGTGCAAGAGCGCACATGCTGATTGTTAGCAGAGCTCAAGTTTGAAATTTTGAAGTGAAAGCCTGGTTTACGCGACGTGCATTAATGGTAGATTTTTCACCTTTAAAGTACACAAAAGTTATTTGATTTCTCATTGCATTCAAATTCAAAGTGACTGAAGAGAAAATTGAGCCTTGGAAGTTATTGTGAAGATTTGGAAATTGACTATCAGTGTTTGCAGTGCATTTGATCAGTTTCAGAAACCCTAGCTAGTGTTGCCGATTCGGAAGCCGTCAGATTATCTCTAAGTTTAGTTGGAAAGTGATTAACAAGTCATGGCCACTCCCATTGTTTATGATGTCGCTGAGAAGAAAAGATATGTTTTCAAAAGGCACCCATTTAAATCCACCCTAGGTATTTAGAGGGAGCTTTCTCCCACATGCCTATGGGCATCATGCATGTGGAAGACATAAGGGCTTACATCTACTATAAGAAAGAACCTGTTGGACTAGATAGGTTAAGGGTGCACATGGATACCATGTTGAAACAGGATAAAACATTCATGGATGAATACGCCAAATGGAATGATCACCCTATTGTTGAGTATGCTATGGCATATGAATTTTATGAGATAGAATGGATAAAGATCTTATTGAGTAGAATCCATGATGATCTATTTTTGATTGGAGATGTTCTAGTAAGAATCACAAGTGATCTGGTACATGAGATGATAGTACTTTCTAGGATAGGTGTCATCCTTCCAGTGCGCAAGGATGTCATGAAAATGGTAGAACAAGTATGTAAGTCAAGGAGCAATAGGTGCGGCATGACTATTCAGCTGATTGAGCAAGCAGACATCAAATTGATGTCAATGATACTGGGTTACAGATTTCATCACACCAGCAGGGTGAATAGTGTGTATGTGGGAATTATTTTGGCTGCCATCAGACTACTAAAGGAAGATGGAGAATTCAACTTGTGTGAGATCTTGCGTGCACAGTTGATAGACAACATCAAAGCTATCAAACATGACAAAATAAATATATTTAGGTTTGGGTCCCTAATCATCTATATGTACCTTCATATAGTTGGAAGAGTTTTAAATTTGTATTTGGACAAGTCCATTCCAACAATGCCTCAGATATCCAGCAAAGCATCCATAGAAAGCACACTGAGAGACTATGTCACATTAGAATTGAAGACCTTTAGAGCTAAGATGCAGATGAGGTATAGGATTCTAGAAAGCATTGTAGAGAAATACAAGGATACAATATGCTTTATGGTGGAAATTGATACTACATGTATGGAAGTTGTTGAGCCTAGAACTAAGTGGATTCATCCACTTGGCTATGATGTAGAAGAACAGGTCCTTGAAGCATATGCACAAGTACTTCTAACAACCACCAAAGATCCTAATGAACCTAGGTGGGGAACCTATGAGGAAAAGACCAGAGAAGTTGATGCAAAACTTAATAGTGTTACAACTAAAATAAAAGTTGCTAAGGTTACATCTAAGATCTTGAGAATTCATGGTGTGTCTCAAGAAGACCTTGATAAAGCAAGGGATAAAAAGATTGCCCTAGAATTGAAAGGCACAACTGTAGAGGAAGATCAAGAAGATCCTAAGTTGAAGAAAATGAAAAATGAATCAGATGACAATCAGAAGGGTAAAGAAGATAATACTCCTTCTGTGCCCATAGATACTATTGATCTTACCACTCCTCCAAAGTATAAGCCTATAGTCAAGAGGAAGAAAGAAGCCAGAACTAGTCATCCATCCTCATGAGCACTAAGGAGAAAGAAAAACATTCAAGCACCTCCTAAGGCAGGATTCAGACCAAGTCTTAAAGTTTTGAATGCAAAAATTGTTGATGAGGGTAGAATTGATCAAGTAGAGAAGTATTATGACACATACGGTGGGATTGAAAAATCATAAATACATAGTATGATTTTCAAACATATGATCAAGTTCAAGAAGACAGTCCTTGAGTTGAAAACCTCCATTAAAGATAAAGTATGAGATATTTTAGAAAACCTAAAGAGACAAGCAAATGAAGAGGATCTAAGGATCAGAGAAAAAGTATTAGAAGATACTCCGCCAGTATGCTCTAAAGAAGAAGTGGCACTGATATTGAATTTGGTGAAGCTGTACTTAAGGACAAAGATGAGAACTCTTCACATTATGAAAAAAGACTATGAGATGATAACAAAGGAAATAGAGAAGGCCTTTGAAAAGGTGTTATTAGAACAACATATAAAACCACCTACTGTGCCCATCACTCATGCACCTAGTAAGCAAGATAAAGAAGAAAAGACCTTCAATATACCAATGATAGGTCCTCAGGACTATGTGCCCATAGTAGAAACTCAAACAGAGGTAGACAAGTTTGCACCCATCTTAGAATCACATGAAGGTAGCACTATTATCATAGATGATGTGGAGATAGCCATGGCGGCTACTGATAAGGATTTGGACAAGTTTGAGGAAGCATTTGTTAGTACTGAAGAAGTTGAAATCTTATGCAGCAATACACCTCCAACTCAGCAAGAAGAAGCACTCATGGAAGATGTATCTGATAATAAAGAAGAAGAAGAGGTAGAAAAGAAAGAAGAAGATACTTCTGTTGATCTTGCAAAGGTAAAACCAGAAGTGATGGACAACACTCCCATCACTCCCTCCTCAACATTGTTGTCAAGTTTGACACCTAACACAAGCAGTTTGGACTCTTGGAAAGAAGAAGACCTGATTAAGTTTATCATCTTGGCTATGGAGAAGGAAAAATAAAAATAAGTTATGAGGAATCCTCTCCTGATAGAATCAGTAAATATTTTGAACAATTTGCTGCCATAGGATAAGAAAGTGTTAAAAGTACATTCGGTTGATGATGTGAGTTCAGTCCTCTCACAGTTCAAAAGCAATTTTTCTAGCCTAGAAGAATCTATGTCCATAGTAGCAGAAGAGAAGTACTTAAAGAAGAGACTAAATGAGTTGATGAGAAACTTTGCACTAGACTTGAATTCTATTAAGTCTAGTCAAGCATCCTTGAAAGAATTTGTTGATGAAGGAAGAAGGATCATTGCAAAATGCATGGATCAAGACAAGCTCACCGATGCTCACTTCAAGAAGATAAAAGAGGCAGAAGCAATGATTGAGCAGATAAAGAATTTAGTGTCAGACATATCCACTAATGTGAACATGTGCAAGAATGTCTACCAAGGATAGTTAGACAAGATTGAGAAGGAAGAAATAGAGATAACAAGGATAAGGTCCAGACTGACTCAGTTGAGGAATGGTCTTGCACCCTCTTTAGACATCCTCAATTAGAATATAAAGGAGATTGATGCCACCATGGTAACTTATGATCATGGTCCCATCAGTGACTTGGAGAAGATGGAGAATCTTCAATATGCATTATGCACCCATCTCCAAATAGTTAACTCTCTAATAACCTTTTGGAAGAAGGAGATCCAAAACCTCAAGATTGCATATCCGGATGTTTTCCCTTAGTGAGTATGTGTAGATATAGTTTTTTGATGCACCTTTGTCATTAATGTCAAAGGGAGAGTTGTGTATAGAATATGGAGTATATATATGTATAGGGAGATATAAGATAACCTATAAAATGTATAGAAGACAAATAGTTTTTGTGTAAAGGAACAGTTAGCAACTTGGCCATATTCCTTTGTTGCCATCAATGACAAAGGGGGAGATTGTTGGAAATTTTGTCTATACTGAAGTATATGACTTGATATAGTGTTTTCATTATGGCAACAAAGTCATATAGTAGTTTGGAGTCAATGCACTTAGTGTAAAGATCAGAATTCAGTTAAGTGTTGAAGACTAGATAGTGTACAGAGTTCCTACAGCTCATAGCATCAATGCACATGTGTACAGATGAATTATGGTGTGCACCCTATAAGTTAAGCTTGTTAGACTATACTTATGCTTATTCTATGAGTGCATAAGTAGATATGAAAAGATGTGAAAGTTACAGTCAGTTGACGTTGCACAGCCAGTGTGTGTCAGCAGAGAATAGTGCATGGAGCCGACAGTTAGCATTTTGGTTTGCGATTGTAATTTAATGTTTTAAAGGCCATGGGCCCATTGTATTTAGGTGCTGACATATTTATATGTATAATTGTAAGCATGCTTAAGCCAATTCATTTGGAAGCATTGTTTGTAATTAGTTATAGGGCCGACCTAATTGTTTTGTTTGTATGAGCATATAAATATAAGATGCACCCATTGTATTTGGCATGGAAGTGGTAATAGAGTTGTGATAAGTAGAGTAGAGGTATGTGAAGACAACATAAGATGTATTAGAGCTTTGCTAGAGGTCAAAGCATCAGCGCACCAAAGGAACTGATCTGACAAGCAGTGTCACAGTGAACAGTTCACCTACAGATATAGCGTGTATATGAAATCAGAAGGTTGTAGCCTTCACCATTTGAGCAGTGAACTCTAAGACAGTGAGTCCACTCCCCTAATAGGGATCATTGTAAAATACTCCTAATAGGGTCTGACCCTTAACAAGGTCTACTGTAATTAAAGCATTGTAAAGCTACTCCTACAAGGTAAAGGATCTTCTAACAAGGATCACAAAACACTAGTACAGAATATTAGTGGGTATCAAGTCCCACTAGGGTTTTTACCTATTTGGGTTTCCCCATAACCATATTGGTGTCATGTGTTGATTTCATGTTTCATGTTTATGTGAATGTTTAATTTAGTACTTAAGCATTTAAGTTCAGCATAAAGATTAAAGTTAAAAGTAAAAATACAGTGAACACTAATTCACCCCCCCCCCCCTCTCATTGTTCCCATTCCTAACATACTATTGGAGTGTCCCTTCTTCTTGTTCCTCTCTTAAACCTTGAGGGCTAATTGGTGGCACTTTTGAATAGTGGTTGGATTCCACAAGCTTATCTCTTCCTAGATGTTCCATTTGAGACCACTCAAATATCTGGCTACCTTGATAGATTCCTCTTCTTGGATTTTGGATCTAAGGCATAGCTTCTAAAACTCCTCTGTATAAGAGGCCACATCTAAGTCCTTTTGTTTTAATCCTTGTCTCTTTCTATGAAGTTAAATTTCATAGTCTTCTAGAAGATAGTTTTCCTTCACCTTATTCACCATGGCTTTCCAATTTGCTATAGGTAGCTTGCCCATTCTGACTCTTTCATCTTGCAGGTACTTCCACCATGTCAAGGCTGATCCTCTTAATCTTGATTTGGTAACCTTAATCTTTTGGGCTTCTATCACACCCTTACACTTGAAATGGTTTTCCATCCCCTCAATTCATTCCATTACTGTCTCAATATCCATTTTCCCACTAAACAATGGCAATCCTTCAAATGCCTTTGCATTCAGTGCTTTGATGGCTTTCAAGAAGGGTTCCTCATTCATTGGAGGGTCTGGTTCAGGGATGATATCATCCTTAAAAATGAGCTTTTTACCTCTATCAATGTTTTCAGCATCTTTGTTTTGTTCTTGAGCTCTCTGATAAACTACTTCTTGGAGTTTGATCCTCATCTCATCCATGGCATCTTCAAGGGGTTGATTTCTCTCCTTTTTCTCTTCCACCTCTTTGGCTAGTTTTGAATTTGTCACCATATTGTTCTCCCCTACTGATTCAATAGTATATAGAGACATACACTAACCCCAAATCTTTAACTCACTCTAATATCAATCTGTGTAACTACAAGTCTTGCTCTCATGACCCTAGACTCTTCTAGGATCATACAAGGTTACTTCTTTACCCTATAGAGCTCTTTACCAAGTAACCCCACAAGGATTCAATCTATGATCCTTTTCCTCTTCAACTTGTCAACACCACTATGAAATCAAGCTCCCATCACAATGCTCCATGGGTGCCTTCTAGCACCACCATCCCCAAATACTCACCTTTGACCATGTTGATCATCAAAATGGAGAGAAAGGTTAGTTAATTTGGCATGTGATCTAAAACCATGCCTAACCACATCATTTTGAAATAAATACCTATTTCTATCAAGGTTTCTCTGTTGACTGTCCCGAAATAGGGCTAAAGGCTATTAGGCCTAATTGGACACCTATTGACTTATAACACAAAAACTTTCTCAACAAGGTGCTAAACAAATTAAACATTCAAGTACCCTTTAGGGAAATCTCTAAGATTCATCTAGTTTCCCTTCCCCAACATGTCCATATAGTGGGTTGTTATAATAAGGCCTAAATTTAAGGGTTTCATGCCTTTCTAACTGGATTAGTGAGGGTTTGGTATTTTACACAATAAAACTATTCACTAAGTCCTCTCCTTGGTTGAGATACTTCCCAAGACACGTAGCCCCCTCTGCATATACTTTGATTGAAGCAATGAATGCATTCAATCACTCTTCTTGCCTTTGTAACTCATTGTGATCTTCAGCCATGCACTCTTGGCTCACCCAGGGCATCACTTCAAAATTAACTTGCTTTCTTTCTAGGGCCCCGTCTTCCACCATATGGTTACACATGGAGTCTAGTCACAGATCTTAAAGGGCCATACAATTTGTATAGTGGGAGAGTGAGTTAGCACTCCATTTCACAAACTCTGTCTGGACAAACTTGAGACATGCCAGAGAACTAAAAAATTACAAAATAATACTAAAACCTAATAGAATGACTAACTCTTACCACACAAAATGAAATGAATAACTAATCTACCATATGAAAAGATCATAGTTACAAAACTAATCCATATCAACTCTGTTACAATCAAAGACTCTTCGAACTCTACACAAAAATCCACAAAATTTCTTCCTTCCAAATCTTGATCTCCGTACAGAAAAATTCCCAATCCCCAAATTAGGGTTTTCTATACATTTATACCCATTCCCATTTTTTAGGACCCTTGGGTCGAGATTTGGTCATCTTTGAGCCTCTTTCCTAGGTTTAAGGAAATGTTGTCATGACAACTTTCGAAGTTGTCATAGCAACTTATTATGGTTTTTCTATCCACTTGGTCACACCATTTTATGGCTTAACCAAACACATAATTAGGCTATCAGGACCATATTTAGCCCCTGAATACACCAATGAGACATTTTACAACATTTTCCAACTTTGGGCAACTTGTCTCATTCTGCCAAATCTGGCTCAACTAGGACTTAGGGACACCAACATAGATCTTCCAAACTAAACCAAATTCACACTAAGACCAAATAGTCCCCTTATTTCACTAGTGGCTTGGCTAAGGCCACTACAAGCCAAAATCATAAATTAGGGACCCTAGGTTACTAGATAGCCTTACCTACGTGCCCTGCACCAAGGAGATTGTTACTATAACTAATAGCAAAGTTGAAGATTTATTATCTGATGGAGTTGATGATGAATACCAACCAAGATAAGAGGAATACATTACTATAGTAGAAAGGTTAGATAAATTATTGTCTTATCATTGATGTCAAACAATTGATTTTTGGCTTATATTATGTTGCCATATCATTCAATAACGATATCAGTTGAATGAGTTTTGGAGAAGAAGAAATGAGATGTTGTGAAGTTGAAGAACATAAATGGGAAAATGATACAGATCATACAATGATTAGATTATGTTGATATAAATGTTTTCTACCTAACCTATGATTATGTTAAGTTAGTAAAACATAGTAATGAAGATTTGACAAGTCAGTAAGAAAAATGATTTTGGCTACCGAGCAGGAAAATTCACTCAATAAGGTAAAAGGTAAAAAGAAGGTTACTTGGTAAAGGGAAAGGAACTCAAGACACTAGACAAAGAATAAAGTTTTAAGCACTGATCGAATTTAACCAAAATTCAAATGGACACCAAGCAAGGAATATATATTAAATAAGGATTGAATCAACATTTAATGATTAGCTATGATGAGCTAGATGATCATGATGATAAGTTAGTTACAATGATATACAATTATGAAAATTCAAAGAGAAGATCTATGAAAAGATCTAAGTGGAAAAAAAAGAAGGAACAAGTTTCTAGAAAATTTCAAGTTCCAAGGTGAAAAGAAAACATGTTACCGATATCTAGATTCAAGGTATAATGAATTTGATGCAGGAGCATCTTGGGTCTTTGAGCAATCTTGCATCAACCAAAACCATTTCTTGATTTTTGTACCTATTTTTTGTTGTTTGTATTATAATTTTTGTATTTTTTGGTTTCATGGTGTGCTAAGATTACATGATGTTGAGGACCTATTTGGGAACCTTCTCCTATGAGCACATGAAGATTGGATGGACCGTTTCAAAGTTATAGCTGTTTTCCTTGCCGTTGGAGCTGTATTTTCCTGCATTTTTCATGCTGATTGCGCATCATGTAGCCATTGATCCTTAAGGAATCAGCCTTTACACTCTTAATTAATTTAAGAGGACCTAAATTAATATCTTCTCCTAAGAGAACAAGTCCTATTTCATTATGATTAAAACATTATGACCATTTTTCTCGGGTACCTATTTTCTGCCAGTTTCACGCGATACATGGAGTATTTCTTCTTGCGTGGTTCCATGTGATGAAATGGGGAATTGTTTAGTTAAGGACATATTATTGGGTCATACGTGGACCTAAATGTAAAGGTTCATTAAGTTTTGATCATTCTTTCATTAGTTTTGGTTTAAATCTTCTAGACTGGACCTATTATGTAATTAAATGCCTGATTGGCTGACTTGTGGCTTAGCTGGCTATATAACGAGTCTTGTTTGATGTAGTCGGGCATAAAGAGGTAAATATAGGAAGGATTATCAAGATACATCATTACAAAAAAATATAGGATGCAAGCTGAGATTCTAATTTCATAATTTCTTTGTATAAGGTTGAAACCCGGAAGGCCTCACAGCCGGGCATGTTGAAGGAAATAATATAAATTATTTATTGTTGCTATCAGTTGCTTGTCTCATATCCATTGTTTTTTCACTGATTTCATGTGGTATTCATATTGCTTTCATGTGTAATTCTGAGTAGGGTTGGTTGTTGATTCAAGTGGACTCAATTCTGCTTGATTATGCTTGTATCTACCCTACCCTTGTGTCAAGTGGTATCAGAGAAAGTTCTTTCTTGTGGATTAGATCATGGAGAACCTTATTGGATTGGTTGTAGGGTGGAAGATCTAAGATCTGACCTATAAATTGTAGAAGGTTATGATCCTTCTGGAACCTGATTGTCAAGACAGTTTGTGGTAGAGGAAATGATAATGCTATCATGGATATGTTGAGGCAGATTGTAACTAGGCTTCAAGCTGTAGAGATAGCCCAAAGAAGAGGAGAACATCTTGAAGATGTTAGTGATGAAGAAGAAGAAGAAGCAACACCTAGTCCTGAACCTGAAGTTGAACAAGATGAGGAAAGACTCTTGAGAGTTTTGTCTAAGGCTAACTCCAAACCTACAGTTGAAGTTTCTTGCTATGATGGAAGACTTGAGACCGATACATTTTTGGATTGGATCTTTGAGATGGATAAATACTTTGAGTATGAAGGTACTTCTGATAATAAGAAGGTTAAGATAGCAGTCACAAAGTTGAAAGGTCATGCATCTCTTTGGTGGGATCATTTGTGAATTGAGAGACAAAAGAGAGGAAAAGAAAAGATCAAGACATGGTTGAAGATGCTTGGAAAGATGAAGAAGAAGTTTCTTCTAGTTGACTACCAAGTTAGTCTGATGAGGAAAATGCAAAATTTGAGACAAAAGGACATGAGTGTGAAAGAATATACTGAGGAATTGTACAAATTGGATATCAAATCTAGACATATGGATGATGAAGTTGAGAAAGTGGCTAGATATATGAATTGCCTGAGGACATCGATTCAAGATGAGATCAGCTATGTGAAGATAGAAAGTATGAAAGAAGCATATTAATTTTCTTTGAAGGTAGAAGAGAGATTGACAAAAAGACATGAACAAAGACAAAGAGGAAGAGGTGGCAGATTTTAGAGAAGTTGAGGCAAATCTTACAGAGAAAGTAGAAGATCTAACAATGCAGTACAAGATAAAGGATATAAAGATGAACTTGCTAAAAGAGGTAATTACTCTAGAGGTAGCTATATTGGTTACTCTAGGAATAATAATAATGGGAAAAGAGAAGAGAAATCTTGGTTTAAAGGTACTTGTTACAAATGTGGTGAAGAAGGACATAGAGCGTTTGAATGTACTAACTCTGGAAAGAAGACTAGAGGTAATGGCAGAAATAATTTGGCTTGTGAAGAAGTTGAGGAAATGTCTAATGAACCTGAACATGGTGAGAACTTGATGCTAAGAAGGATCTTGTGGAATGAAGAAGCTGATGAGGAACCTATTTTGAGGAAAAGTTTGTTCAGAACCAGATGTAAGATCGTTGATAAATGTTGCAAGGTAATCATTGATAGTGGAAGTTCTGATAATTTGGCATCCGAAGAGCTGGTTAACAAATTGCAGTTGCAGAGATTGAAACATCCTAAGCCTTACCATATTGCTTGGATCCAGAAGGAGCATAAACTACTTGTAAATGAACAATGCCTTGTTAAATTCAAAATTGGGAATTATCATGATGAAGTCTTGTGTGATATTATGCCTATGGATTGTTGTCATATTCTTTTGGGTAGACCTTGGTAGTATGATATGAAAGCTTTGCATGATGGTAGATTAAATCAATATAATATTTGGATGGATGGAAAGAAACAAGTGTTATTGCCTTTAGTAGAGAATTTTGATGAAGGGCATTGTACTACAGTCAGAGTATGCTTAGTTGATGGTAAAAAGTTTGCAAGAGAAATGAAAGAACGAAATATTTGTTTTGATTTAATTCTAAGGAAAACTAAGAAACAAGATGAGTTAGAACATGCACCTAAGGTTAAGCATTTGTTGACTGAATTTCATGACATCATTTCTGATAATGTACCTGATGGTTTACCACCTATGAGAAGTATAAGTCATTGTATGGATTTGATACCTGGAGCTAGTTTGCCTAATAAAGCACCAGATAGGTTGACACCTGATGAAAAGACTGAGTTGAATAGACAAGTGCAAGAATTGCTTGAGAGAGGTTTGATTAGGGAAAGTTTGAGTCCTTATGTAGTACCTATTGTGTTAGCACCTAAAAAGAATGGAGAATGGAGAATGTGTACTGATTCTAGAGCTATAAACAAGATAACAGTAAAGTACAGATTTCCTTTGCCTAGGATGGATGACATAATGGATAGTTTGAGCGGAGCAAAGTATTTCACAGAGATTGATTTGAAGAGTGGATATCATCATATTAGGATTAGAGAAGGGGATGAATGGAAAACTACTTTTAAGACTAATGAAGGTTTGTACGAATGGTTGGTTATGCCCTTTGGTTTGACTAATGCACCTAGTACTTTCATGAGGCTGATGAATGAAGTTCTAAAAAGATTCTTGGGTAAGTTTGTAATTGTATATCTTGATGACATTTTGATATTCAGTAAGAGTAAGGAAGAACATCTTGAACATATCAGACAAGTATTGTAGAGATTGAAGGAAGAAAAGTTGCTGATTAATTTGAAGAAATGTTCATTTATGAAAGAAGAGATTATGTACCTTGGTTTTGTAATTTCAACTAATGGATTGCAGATGGATACTAAGAAAGTGAGAGCTATACTTGATTGGCCTACACCAAAGAATGTTGGAGAGGTAAGATCATTTCATGGATTGGCTAGTTTTTATAGGAAGTTCATCAAAAATTTTAGTTCTATTTGTAATACTATGACTGAAACTATGAGAGGAGATAAAAGGGATTTCAAATGGACACATGGAGCACAAAAGAGTTTTGAAACATTGAAATAAAGAATTGAAGATTTGCCTACACTTGCTTTGCCTGATTTTAGTAAAGTTTTTCAAGTTGAATGTGATGCTAGTGGAAGTGCAATTGGATCTATTTTGAGTCAAGAAGGAAGACCTATAGCTTTCTTTAGTGAAAATTTGAATGATGTGAAGAGAAATTATTCAGTTTATGACCAAGAATTCTATGCTATTGTTCAAGTTTTGAAGAAATGCAGACATTATTTGATGCCTAAAGATTTTGTGTTGTATACTGACCATAAAGCTCTGCAGTATTTGGGAAGCCAAAATAAATTGAATCAAAGACATATGAAGTGGGTTGAGTTCTTGCAGAATTTTTCCTTTTCATTGAAGCATAAAAGTGGACAGTCAAATAAGGTTGTTGATGCCTTGAGCCAAAGAAGAAGTTTGCTAACAGAGATGAGAGTTGAGGTACTTGGTTTTGATGATTTGAAGTGTTTGTATGAGACTGACATTGATTTTGCAGAGCCTTGGAAAGTTTGTAAGGAACAGAAAGTAAATGATAAGTGGACTGATTATTTCATTCAAGAAGATATGTTGTTTAAAGGAGTTCAGTTGTGCATACCTAGAGGATCTATGAGAGAGAATATAATAAAGGAGAAAAATAGTGGTGGACTTGCTAGACATTTTGGGATTGATAAGACTGTGAATTTGATTTCAGAAAGATACTTTTGACCATAGACTATAGAGATGTACATAGAATGGTTAGAGGTTGTAGAATTTTCCAAATAGCAAAAGGAACTAGTCAGAATTTGGGATTGTATACACCTTTGCCTGTACCTGATAGACCTTGGGAAGATGTGAGTATGGAATTTGTTCTTGGATTGCCTAGAACTCAGAGAGATAATGATTCTATTTTGGTAGTGGTTGACAAATTTTCTAAGATGGCTCATTTCACACCTTGTAAGAAGACTGTTGGACTAATTGTGTGTTGTCTTTGATTCACACAAATGTCATATTATTTATCAAGCTCAGTCAGTCAGCAAAGCAGTTCCTAGTATTTACCGAGCTCAGTCAGTCAGCAGGCAATTTTTAGTGTCTACCGAGATATCTCAGGTGTCAAAGAAAAGTATGGCAGAAAATAGTGTTAACCGAGCTTCCACGGTTAACGAAGGAAAGTTAGTGTTTACCAAGTTCACTCAATCTCCAAAGGATGTTGTAGAATTCACAGTGCTTACCGAGTTCTCTCGGTCACCAAAGGAAATCTTTTCAGATTAGTGTTTACCGAGCAAGGTCGGCCCAGTAAAGGATTTTGTTAATTTGAGAAATAAAGTTTGATTATTCCAGCCGACTATTGTAATGATTAGTAATGTTATTAGTGCCAACTTGACAATCTGAATGGAAAATCCAAATGGTATATATAGAAGGTCAAGTTGTGAATTAAAAGTGTGGAAGTAAAAAAAGAAGGAAAGTGTGAGCGAATTTTGAAGGATGATTAGATATCCTTGAGGAGCAGTAGAGATATATTTTGATCAGGAAGGATCTAGTGAAGCAGAACAGAGATCTATATTCAGCAATTCAATTGCATCATTATTCAGGTCATTTCATTGTACTTTCTTAACATTGTAGCAGTGATTTCAAAATCTCCTAACCAAGTTGTTTTAACAGCCATTTTGTAAATGCTCTAACAAGGTGACAGTTCTATTGAATTGTTTCAAGACCTCTTACAAGGACACTCCTAACAGGGTGATTAAATCCTCTAACAAGGTCAGTCCTAACAGTGTGTTTTGTAACCTTTTACCAGGTTGGCTCCTAACAGGGCATCACTTCAGAAGAGTGAAAAATAGTAACTAGTTACATTGGTGGTTTTTCCCATATTGGGTTTCCACGTTAAATCTAGTGTCTCTTATGTTCATGTTATTTTCTTTATTCATGTATGTTAATCACTGATGAATGCTTAAGAACAGTTATAATTAGTACTCACTGCAATAACCGAGTTTCAACATTTCTCTATATGTTTGCCGAATAACAGTAGCAAATGATTTAATAAGACATCTAAGGGATCTGTGGAAAGAAAATTTATGGTTAATTGATTCACCCCCCCTCTCAGTTACTACATCTATATTTCCAACAATTGGTATCAAAGCTTTTGGTGCTTGCAGGAAGGGTTTCAAGGACCTAAGCTAAAGATCAAGATGTCTTACAAGAGAGAAATTCCAAGGCTTAATAGAGATAACTTTTCAGCATGGCAAGGTCTCATGAGACTTCATCTAGCTTGCATTGGTTACTCAGGATGCAAATATATTGATCAAGAATATACAGTTCCTACTGGTACATTAACTGTTGAAGACATTGCAGAGAAAAAGAACCATAACACCATGATGATAGACATTGCATTAGCTCTTAGTTATGAAGAATTTGATGAGATCAAAGACTGCACAACTACTTATGAAATGTGGAACAAGCTGAAGAAAATTTATGGTGGTGATGACAATGTGAAGAGAGCCAAAGCAGAAAGCCTAAGAGGATAGTTTGATCAGATGAAGATGAAAGAAGATGAAAACATTGCAAAATATTTTGAAAGAATCAAGGTGAGTGTTAGTGCAATCAGAGCTTCTAGAGGAAAAATTGATGATGAAACTGTTATAAGTAAGGTTCTTAGAACATTGCTTCCTATCTATGCAATAAGAGTATCTGTTATTCAAGAAAGAAGATGTGAACAAAATCACAATATAACTTTGGATGCCTTAGTTGGAAGATTGACAGCTTTTGAATTGGATAACTAGGACAACTATGTTCCAACTTCTAAAAATATTGAATCAGCATTTGAGGCCAAACTTTCACTTAAGAAGGGCAAGAAAATCCAGTCAGAAAGTGAAGAAGAATCAGAGGAAAGTTCAGATAGTGATCTTGAAGATATTGAAGCATTAATTGCAAAGAAATATACTAGAGGCAGAGGTAAATACAAAGGTAAAACTCCTTTAATCTATTTCTCATGCGAAGAAATTGGTCATATTGTAGCTAGGTGCCCAAACAAGAAAAGCAAGGATGAGAACAAAGGTCACAAGTACAATGGCAAGAAGAATTTCAAGTCATTCAAGGATAAAGGTAAGAAAACATGTTTTTTGGCTAAGGATTCTAATGATAGTGAAGAAGAAATTGTCTTCATTGCTGTAAAAGATGAATCTAATGATGATGAAGATGAGATGGCACTTATCTCCCATATAAGCAAAAATGATACATGGATTATAGACAGTGGATGCTCACATCATATGACTGGTGACAGAACAAAGTTTGAACACCTTGAAGACTATGATGGTGGTAATGTAAGGTTTGGAAACAATGAACCTTGTTATATAAAAGGAAGAGGATGAATTTCATTAACCAAAGAACTTGTATGTGATAATGCATATTGGGTTGAAGGACTAAAGCATAATATTCTAAGTGTAGCATAGCTAATCAACATTGGATTCAAGGTTGAATTCATGGATGGCAAAGCAAGACTGCTGGATGACAAAGGAAAACTGATTGGTTTAGGCAAACAAACCAAAGGTAACCTATTTTATCTTGATCTTGGTGAGTGCTCATGTTTTATTGCTCAAATTGAAGAAAGTTGGTTATGGCACAAAAGGTTATGTCATGTAAATTTTGATAATATGGTGAAAATAAGCAAATTCAAGAAAGTAAGAGGTATTCCTACTTTGAAGAAACCTGATGTTGGTCTATGCAAGATTTGTCGGATTGGTAAAATGGGAAAGACTAGCTTTAAAAGTAAAAAATATCAGTCTGAAGATATTTTGGATATTGTGCATACTGATTTATGTGGACCTATTGGAGTTGAAAGCTATACTGGAGAAAAATTCTTTATTCTCTTTGTTGATGATTACTCTAGAATGATGACTGTTATGTATTTAAGAGAAAAATCAAAGGCATTTGAGAAATTCAAATGGTATCTGGCAAGAGTAGAAAAGGAAACAGGAAAAAGAATGAAGTGCTTGAGATCAGAAAGAGGTGGTGAATTCATCTCCCATGAATTTAATAATTTCTGCATTGAAAGAGGAATCAAAAGACAAGTATCAGCCCCAAGAACTCCTGAGCAAAATGGAATAGCTGAAAGAAGGAACAAATCTATCATGGATTATGAAGGACTCTAATGATTGAAAAGAACATTGCTATGAAATACTGGAAGGAAGCTATTAGCACTGTAGTTCATACCTTGAACCGAGTACAGTTGAGGAAAGACACATTCAAAACTCCTTATGAGTTATGGTATGGCTATAAACCCAATGTAAGTTACCTAAAAGTATTTGGTAGTAAATGTTACATCTTAAAAGAATCTAGAAAAGGAAAATTTGATGTAAAAAGTGATGAAGGAATATTTTTGGGATATTCTTGCAAAAGTAAAGCATATAGATGTCTGAATTTGTCTACTCACAAAATCATAGAAAGTGCACATGTGAAAGTTGATGAGTTTGTAGAAAAGACTGAAGAAGAAAGTAAAAAGGAACCAGAGGATTACAAAAGATTTGTTTACATTGAACCTGATACATTGCCAGACACATCTATCAATAAGGAAACTACATCTACTGAGCCCAGTACAGTAACCGAGTCACAAGAAGAAATTCAAACCGAGTCACAAGAAACCGAGTCTCAGCCTGAAGCTACCGAGCGAATATCTACTGAGCCCGAGCAAACTGAACCTAAAGATGAAATTCAAGAAGATGACAATGTAACTCATTCAAGAAGCAAGGAACCTATATTGGCCAAGTATGTTAGGAAGCATCATACACTAGATCAGATTATTGGAAACAAATCAGATGGTATTATGACAAGAAGTAAACTGAAAGGTACATGTTTACTTGCTAACTTTGAACCTAAAAATGTTAAAAATGCATTGGAAAATGAAAGTTGGATTGAGGCTATGAATGAAGAAATAGAACAAATAGAGAAAAATAAGACATGGACTCTTGTACCTAAGCCTAAAGACAAAAATGTAATTGGAACAAAATGGGTATTCAGGAACAAGCTGAATGAAGATGGTCAAGTATCTAGAAACAAAGCTAGATTAGTGTGTAAAGGGTATTCTCAAGAAGAAGGTATAGATTATGGAGAGACTTTTTCTCCTATTGCAAGATTAGAAGGTGTAAGAACTCTACTTGCATATGTAGCACATAAAGGATTTAAGGTATATCAGATGGATGTAAAATTTGCATTTCTCAATGGTATTCTTGATGAAGAAGTCTACATTGAGCAACCTAAAGGTTTTGTTGATCCAGACAAAAAGGATATGGTTTGCAAGTTACACAAAGCATTGTATGGTCTGAAACAAGCCCCTAGAGCATGGTATGAAAGATTACATAACTATCTTATTCAGATTGGTTTCAAAAGAGCTAATGATAACAGTAGTTTGTACATCAAGGAAGGACCAGATAATAGAATTGTTTTGGCAGAAATATTTGTGGATGATACTGTGTTTACAGGTAATGATGATCAGTGCAAAGAATTTTCAGAGAAAATGAACAAAGAATTTGAAATGTCTATGTTTGGTCAGATAAAGTTTTTTGTTGGTCTTCAAATTCAACAGAGCAAGAATGGTATCTACATTACTCAGTCTAAATACATCAAGGAAATACTTAAGAAGTTTGGTATGGAAGATGCAAAACTAGTTGGTACCCCCATGTGTACTGGACTAAAGCTTACCAAAAATGATGATTCAAAAGAAGTAGATCAGACCTTATACAGATCAATGATTGGAAAATTACAGTATGTAGTTCATACAAGGCCTGATATTGCCTTAGCAGTTGGTATAGTAGCAAGATTCTCAGCAAAACCAAGAGAAAATCATATGATGGCAATCAAAAGAATCTTGAGATACTTGAAAGGAACTGAAGATTATGGCTTGTGGTATAAATGTGGAGGCAATCTGGACTTAAAAGTGTTTACTGATGTTGATTGGGTAGGAAACATTGATGATAGAAAAAGTACAAGTGGTGGAGCATTCTTTCTTGGCAAGAGGTTGGTATCTTGGACCAGTAAAAAGAAAAATTGCACATCCCAATCCACAGCAGAAGCAGAATATGTTGTTGCAGTAGTAAACTGCTATAATATTGTTTGGTTCAAATAGTTATTGGAAGGCATGAAGGTTGAGATCAAAGAACCAGTTGTTATATTTTGTGATAATACAAGTGCAATAAATATTTCAAAGAATCTAGTAATGCATTCCAAAACCAAACACATTGCTATAAAATGTCACTTTGTCAGAGAATTGGTGCAGGACAAGGAAATCAGATTAGAATATATTCATACAAAAGAACAGATTGCAGATATATTCACCAAGCCACTACCTAAGGATGCATTCTTGTATCTAAGAGGTAAGTTAGGGGTCATTCCCCTATCTGAGGCTCACTAAATGAAGTTTTAGTAATGCATCAACCAGAGCATATTAAAGATCAGTCAGTTGATGTAGCTTAGTCAAGGAATCATTGCATATGAATCAGTACTCAAGGTACATTGCTATTCACCTAGTATGTGTTTTCTTTGGCATGTGTTGTCAAAGAGGGAGAGTTTGCTGTCATATTTCAAGAAATTTCTTTAGATTTCTAAGAGGGAGAGTTTTTTAGTCAGAAAGTGAAGTTTGCTGATAGAGGGAGTTCTCATAGTTGAGAATCAGAATGAAGCTAAGGATATGCTCCTTACTCTATGTTTTCTATGAAATTTCATTGTGCTATGACATATTGTGTTTCCATCAATGCCAAAGAGGGAGATTGTTGGATTAATTGTGTGTTGTCTTTGATGTCACACAAATGTCATATTATTTATCAAGCTTAGTCGGTCAGCAAATCAGTTCCCAGTATTTACCGAGCTCAGTCAGTCAGCAGGCGGTTTTCAGTGTCTACCGAGATATCTCGGGTGTCAAAGAAAAGTATGGCAAAAAATAGTGTTAATCGAGCTTCCACAGTTAACAAAGGAAAGTTAGTGTTTACCAAGTTCACTCGGTCTCCAAAGGATGTTATAGAATTCACAGTGCTTACTGATTTCTCTCAGTCACCAAAGGAAATCTTTTCGGATTAGTGTTTACCGAGCAAGGTCGGCCTAGTAAAGGATTTTGTTAATTTGAGAAATAAAGTTTGATTATTCCAGCCGACTGTTGTAATGATTAGTAATGTTATTAGTGCTAACTTGACAATCTGAATGGACAATCCGAATGGTATATATAGAAGGTCAAGTTGTGAATTAAAAGTGTGGAAGTAAAAATAAAAGGAAAGTGTGAGTGAATTTTGAAGGATGATTAGATATCCTTGAGGAGCAGCAAAGATATATTTTGATCAGGAAGGATCTAGTGAAGCAAAATAGAGATCTGTATTCAGTAATTCAATTGCATCATTATTCAAGTCATTTCATTGCTACTTTCTTACCATTGTAGCAGTGATTTCAAAATCTCCTAACCAAGTTGGTTTAACAACCATTTTGTAAATCCTCTAACAAGGTGACAGTTCTATTGAATTATTTCAAGACCTCTTACAAGGCCACTCCTATCAGGGTGATTAAATCCTCTAACAAGGTCACACCTAACAGTGTGTTTTGTAACCTTTTACCGGGTTGGCTCCTAACAGGGCATCACTCCAGAAGAGTGAAAAATAGTAACTAGTTACATTGGTGGTTTTTCCCATATTGGGTTTCCACATTAAATCTGGTGTCTCTTGTGTTCATGTTATTTTCTTTATTCATGTACATTAATCACTGATGAATGCTTAAGAACAATTATAATTAATACTCACTGCAATAACCGAGTTTCAACATTTCTCTGTATGTTTGTCGAATAACAGTAGCAAATGATTTAATAAGACATCTAAGGGATCTTTGGAAAGAAAATGTATGGTTAACTGATTCACCCGCCCTCTCAGTTACTACATCTATATTTCCAACAAAGACATCTGATGCATTGCATGTAGCTGAATTATTCTTCAAGTGGTAAGATTGAATGGTTTGCCTAAATCTATTGTTTCAGACAGAGATACTAAGTTTACTAGTTACTTTTGGAGAACACTTTGGAAGAAGATGAATACTAAATTGAAGTTTAGTTCTACATTTCACCCTCAGCCAGATGGACAGATTGAAGTTGTGAACAGAAGTTTGGGAAACTTGTTGAGATGTTTAGTTGGAGATAAGCCTGCTAATTGGGATTTAGTTTTGGCACAAGCAAAGTTTGCATACAATAGTTCTATGAATAGAAGCACTAAGAGGACACCATTTGAGATTGTTACTAGATATCATCCTAAGGGAACCATAGAGCTAAGAGATTTACCTACTGAGACTAGAAGAAGTGTTGAAGTTGAGGATTTTGTAGTATACATGAGAACTTTTCATGATGAAGTTAAAAAGAATTTGGAGGACAGTAATCTGAATTATAAACAAAGAGAAGACAAGAGAAGGAGACATAAATATTTTGAGGTTGGAGATAAGGTTATGATTCATTTGAAGAAGAATATATTTCCTGTTGGTACCTACAACAAGCTAAAAATGAAGAAGTTTGGACCTTGTAAGATTTTGAAGAAGTTTGACAGTGGAAATGCTTACGAAGTGGAATTACCAGAGGACATGGATATATCACCTATATTCAACATTTATGATATATTTAAGTACTTTGAATCAAGTGATGAGATAAAAGATGATCTAGATTGTCTTAAGAAGAATAGAGATGGTATTGAGAAGATCTTGAATAAAAGAGTGAGCAAGAGTACAAGAGGAAAAGACTATATGGAATATCTCGTTCAATGGAAAGACAAGCCAGTTGAAGACAGTTCATGGATTACACAAGATGAGTTGGATCTTTATGATTCAGGTTAAATATGAGTAGTTCTTGATGTGGACATCATTTCTTTATTTACCCTAGGTGCCTGATGTAGGGGCATCTTGGGACTTTGAGCAATCTTGCATCAACCAAAAACATTTCTTGATTTCTGTACCTATTTTTTGTTGTTTGCATTATAATTTTTGTATTTTTTGGTTTCATGGTGTGAAAATATTACATTATGTTGAGGACCTATTTGGGAACCTTCTCCTATGAGCACACAAAGATTGGATGGACCGTTTCAAAGTTATAGTTGTTTTCCTTACCGTTAGAGCTGTATTTTCCTATAGTTTTCATGTTGATTGCGCATCATGTAGCCGTTGATCCTTAAGGAATAATAATTTTCACTCTTAATTACTTTAAGAAGACCTAAATTAATATCTTCTCCTAATATTGCAAGTCCTAATTCATTATGAGTGAAAATTTATGACCATTTTTCTCGAGTACTTATTTTCTGCTAGTTTCACGTGAAACATGGAGTGTTTCTTCTTGCGCAATTTCATGTGATGAAATGGGGCCTTGTGTAGTTAAGGAAATGTTCTTGGGTCATATGTGGACTTAAATTTAAAGGTTCATTAAGTTTTGATCATTCTTTTATTATTTTTGGTTTAAATCTTCCAGACTAGACCTATAATGTAATTAAATGCTTGATTGGCCGACTTGTGGCTTAGCTGGCTATATAAGGAGTCTTGGTTGATGTAGTAGGGAATCAAGAGGTATATCTAGGAAGGATTATAAAGATACATCATTGGAGAAAAAGATAGGATGCAAGATGAGATTTTGATTTCATAATTTCTTTGTATAAGGCCCAAACCTGGAAGGCCTCACAGTCGGGCATGTTGAAGGAAATAATATAAATTCTCTGTTGTTGCTACCAGTTTCTTGTCTCATATTCATTGTGTTTTCACTAATTTCATGTGGTATTCATATTAATTCCATGTGTAATTTTGAGTAGGGCTAGTTGTTGATTCAAGTGGACTCAATTATGCTTGATTCTGCTTGTATCTACCCTGCCCCTGCGTCAAAATTGAACAACTAAGATTGATTAAAGGAAAATGTAATAGAGGAGATTAAGAGGCAAAATTTTTTTATATAAAGGATGATATTGTATGGACAAATGGATGGAAGAGTGATGAAAAGAAGAGTCACCTATTGATATAGAGAAGAAGGAATAAAGAAATTCTGAGTGTGAAAGAAGGATCTGATGAAGTGTTGATGCCAATGGAAAATGAATAATTAAAGTGAAGATTAAAGAGCGCACAAAGGATTTTATTACAAAAAGATAGTTGCAAATATACATGTCAATTTATTTACTTTTTTTTATTAGCATTTGTAATAGAGAAAATCTCTTAATAGAGTAGACCTAATAGTCTTATTGTAAAATCCTTAAAAAAGGTAACATTCTAAAGAGTGGTTGAAGTCCTGTAACAAGGCCATTCCTAACAGGGTGAAGATCCTAATAGATCTGAGGTAAATCCCTTGAATGTGTCACACCTAATAGTGTGTATTGTAATCTTTAACCAGATTGACTCTTAACTGAGCGTACTTTAGAAGAGTATTTTCTTAGTGGGTGACAATTCCCACAATGGGTTTTTCCAAAGATGGGTTTCCATGTTAAATATTGGTGTTACATCTTGTGAATGATTTGTATGAATGATTTATTAATTTTTGTAATTTATTTACTATTGTTAGTAAATAATGAACTGTGATTTACCAAGCTACTACCAAGTTAATTAGAGAAAAGTTTTTAAGGTATTTGGAATCAGGGATTACTGATTCACCCCTCCTCTTTGTAATCCAACAATTGGTATCAGAGCTAAGTACTCTGAAGAGATAGGTTTAAAATAATTGAGTAAAAGATTCAAAGATGTATAAGGGAGAAGTACCTAAGTTGAACAAGGAAAGTTTCTCAACATGGCAAAGCAGAATGAGATTGTATCTATCTGGGATCATAGAATTTGCACTACATCTACTATATAATGGCTACACTCCACCACCTACCAGACCTTTGACTGTTGATCAGATGAGAGAAAAATAGGAACACAACTTAGTTATGATATAGGTTTCTTCTTTCCTCTCTGATGCTAAATTCAATGATATTAAGGATTGTGCTAATTCAAAAGAGATGTGGGACACGCTTACACTTATCTATGGAGGAGACCAACATGTACAAAAAGATAAGGTTGATATTCTAAGAGGAAAGTATGATGAAATGTGAATAAAGGATGAAGAGAACATCACACAATAAAACAACATACTTAAGGAAGTTTTAGTGCCATCAGAGGTATTGGTGGAACTTTGAAAAATGAAGAAGTGGTAAGTAAGATATTGATAACCCTATCTTCTAATTATGCTATTAAAGTATCTACAATTCAATAATTGAGATCTATAGCGAACAATATTGTTACTCTTGAAGCCCTAATTAGTAAGATGATTGCATTTGAGCTAAGTAACTATGATAATAGTCTACCGACCATTGAAACTACCTTAAATTCATATGTGAGCATTGGACCATCAAGAAGAGAAAGTGAGAATCACATTAATTCATATGGAAATGAATATGATAGTATTATAACCGAAGAAAAAGAACAAGAAAAATTGGAAGCATTGTTGGCTAACAGACTATCTAGAGGCAAAGGAAAGTATAGAGGCAAGTTACCATTGAAATGTTTCAATTATGATAAGATTGTACATATTTCATCTAGATGTCCTGACAATGACAAGAATGATAAGAATAACAAAAGAGACAACTGACACTAAAGATTTAGAGATTTGAAGGACAAAGGTAAGAAATCTTGCTACCTATTTGAGGAAGGTGTAATTGATGATGAATATGATGATACTGAAGAAGGATGTGAAGTTGTATTTGTTGTAGTAAAGGAAGACTAAGATGAAGAAAAGTATGGAGATGAGAAAGCACTTGTTTCTCATGTAAGTAAATTTAACCCTTGGATTTTTGATAGTGGATTTTCACATCATATTACTGGTGATATTGATAAATTTGAGAACCTAGAAGAATATGATGGAGGATTTCTAGGACACTGTCAGAAAATTTGACCTAGTTGTTTTAACTCCAAAACTGATAAAAAATGTAAAGATCTTGTAACTAGTTCCGATATTCCAAAATTTGGATATGAGATTCCACAACCTTTTCCTGCACACAAAAAATAAGGGTAAAATGTTTTGGAAAGGGGATTGCCTTGGTCAATACATTGCATAGGAATCAACCTTGAAATGGAATTTAAATTGCATAAGGAAAGTAATGTAAACAATATAAATGTAAGTATTCACCTTGCATGAAAACCCCTCATGGATGGATTTTAGGGTCTAATAAACCCATGAAGATGCTTATATGTATTCTATATATGTATAAATGTAGAATCAATGATGTCTTCACCAATGCATAGATTTATGATCACCAATCCTTGGTCAAGAATGTTGATATGCTTAATAGCCTTAATGAAGGAGAGTAAATACGAGTGAATTTATGGATCTTCTTGCTAGCTTGAGAATTCCTCTACTTGGCCATCATGGGAGATAAACTTACACCAATTAGAGAATTTTTACTTTCCTTGAATGGATATTAAAGAAATGAAGACTTGGAGATATTTAATTGGATGCTTGCCTTCAAATCTTGAATCCAAATCCTTAATAAGATTGATTGCACTTGCTCTTGAAATCACTAGATAGCTTGCATGTAATAATGGATATCATGTAATGAATTACATGTGTAATCATGGATCATAATAATGGATAATGTATGTCAAAATGAGAGGCCTTGATGTCCTTTTATACTCATTTTGGGATTCAATATTATTGGACTGACCACAAATAAAGATTTGGAGGAAAAACCCTGGCATTGTGCCTAGAGCCCACTTAAATACTAATGCAGTCAAGAATGGAGAAGTCTCCAAAGGAGATGTCCAATATTGCAATAAGATTCAACACAACATAAAATATAAAATCACAATAAAGATACAACCAAATAACAACAACTTTATTATCAGGTTACATAAAATTGGCTTCAAACATGTTGAGTAATAAGGCCTTCCCAGTTGCAGCCATATACAATGAAATCAATCTCAGATCCTATTTCCAATATGTCCAACCTCAGAGATATCCTCTCTCCTCTTTCTCTTCTATCCAACACACTAGTCTCTTACAATCTTAAACCCTAAATTTATACATACTAGCCACCATAGGTCGAGATTCAAGATATTACATATCCCAAGACAAACGTATTAGACTAGGTTGACCTAGATCCAAAATAAATTACAAAATTTAATTAATTCACTACATAAGATCCAACCATCATTTTGTCCACAAATAGGTCCACCTTGAGATCCATGCCATTAAGCTCCATCGATCGAAAACCTCCACCGCAATCCTCAATAATCAACTAGTGAACACAACTCAACTGATGGCATGAAGAACACAACCAGTCAAAAAAGAACATGCCATATCTCACAATCCACACCACCTAAAGAGATGCGAGCTGTTAGATAACTAAGAGGGGGTTGAATCAATTAATTCCAGCTATCCTACAATCCCAACTACTCCCAGATGTATATAACAATAATTTCAAATAAATTAATCAACTCAGTAATATATAAACTGTGCCTTCCTCTTCATCTACCGATTGCTAGTAAATTAAATATTGTTTTATTGATCAATCCAATTATAGCAACGTGTAAAGTAAAATAAATATTGAATACATCCATACACATTTAACATATATTTTTAACATGGAAACCTTGTTAGGGGAAAAACCACCTGAGATCGGTAACCCAAAATTAATTCACTTTTCTGAAGTGATCTCAGTTAGGATCCAACCCTATTAAAGGTTATAAAACACACTATGAGGTGTAACCTAGTTAGAGGATTTATCACTAATAGTTCTCCCTTGACCAATCATTCACTATGGGGTCAATAGGAAAATAATAAACATTCATTGAATGTCATATTGAAATATAAAGACTGTTAAGTCTCACTCAATTAATAGATTTATTTGTAGCAATGGTTAAATTGATACAGTAATGATCTGATTCAAATACAACTTGATTTGAAAAATTTTAGATCTAAGCTAAGCTCAATAGTACCTCTAATCAATAATCAATTCAATCTTTCTGATTCCTTAAACTATGTTATGCTTGGTAATTGCTATTCTCTTATGCTTGGTGTTGTCTGCAGAATTGCTTAGTTATGTCTTCAACCAGTTTGATCAGTCTTGCATGAAATCAATCCTTTCATGTGAATTCTCCTACAATAGACTTAATAATGAATCACTTGTCTCTTTATATAGACATCATAAACCGTTATTTCTAGCTATAGATTTTGCCTCTTAATCTTCACTGTTGATTTTTCCTCTTTAACCTTCCTTGACAATTATGTCATTAATACATTTCATTCTCCTTCGTATGATCATCTTTGAATTTTTTCAGTCATATGATCATCACAACAAACATTATCATTTACCTCAAAATCATAAACAATTGTCCAACTCATCATCTTTAGATGACAGTCATAAATTCCATTTATTTTTTCAGTCGGTCAATACCATATTGCGTTGGTGATAACTAACTCGGTTAACACTGTACTCGGTATACACTACACTTGATCGGTGTACACTATTCCAACTTGATGTATATTGAATCCTTCATTTATCGACCGCATAAACTTGGTCATTCTTGATCTTCAATCCATAATAGATGTTTTTAATAATAATGATAATTAAATCTAGTTGACATCAATGACAATACATTAACTGATTTAATGTCATACATTCACATTAGTAGCTCAGTGATCATCAATCATTGTCTTTCAAGTATTCAATTCATTGTCAAACTCTTCCTCAAGATATTCAATCAATTGTAGTTCATCAATGATCATAGAAATAGATTCCATGAACATCAAGGAAAAAACCCTTTTCATCACACACATGAAAGATCTCCACAGATCGTCCACACACAGAATCTCTAAAAATTGCCCAAAATAAGGAACTTCATGAGAGCACAAGGAAATTCAGCCAAGATTATTTAAGATCATTAGGAACCCAATATGCTCATGTATTAGACACCCAAGGTAGATAGAAAAGTGTGCTCCATGCTTTGATGCCGCAAGAAAATCTAAAGACAACCTTATCTTGATCATCAGTTTCCCAACCCTCAAAGGAAAGAAGACAAACTTGCACACAAGAAACCTCTACTTCCTCTAATCAAACCTCTAATTTATTTTCACTAAAACCAACTAGTCAACACACCTACTAATAGAAACAAACTTATCAACATCCTCAACATAACGAATCAGATCTACATTCTCTTTCAAAAATAAATCTTGCAACTCATCATCTTCCACCATCATCTTATTAACAACAAGGAATTCAAGATTCCCACCATCTTCATCAACCACCTCTGTATCCTTAGCCACCATTTGCAATTATACAACACAAGTAACAACATCCAACTAGAACAACCCAATCTAAAACTCCTCATTAACAATAATATTATCATCTCCAATGAAAACCCTATCAAAAATTCATCAATACCAACACCATCAACATTACCCTCATAAAAAGGTAACTCCTCCACATCATCAACAATCTCATTACCAACAATAAGATGCTCTGTAATTTTTACATCAGACCCAACCATATGATCATGAAAATTGACTCAATATACCACCTCAGCCTTGGAAAGGTTAGTATTAACCTCTTCAGCAACAACCTTAACTTTCCTTTTCCTTCTTTGAACAAGCCTTTCCATAGGCCAAACAATCCTCTTCTAGATCGGTAAATGCCAATTGCAGTTTGATCTCCTAATCTCCTCAAGCTTACCGACAATATCCTCCATCTTCTTCTCAATTTGGCTAAAGACCCTATCTTCAACCAACTGGTAAGCCTTTCTCATTGACTTCCTCCCTTCTCTCCCAAGGTGCAACTACCTCAAATTGACAATCTAATTGCAAAATTCTAGTTGCCTCACAATCAGTGATCTACTGAACATATTTGTAAAATACCTTGATTCGGTGATCTGTCCACTAACAATGGGATTTCTCAAAGGTTTCACCTCCTTTCTAGGTTCATAACTAGTAACATCCTCACATAAATCCTCTTTAATCATGGGCTAGATCCATAATCTTCCATCCCTTGACAAACCAATTCAACATTTCACAAGCTCGAGAACAACATCTACCACTCTAAGATCCACAACTCACTCATATCATCACAACAACTCAATCTTCCAGTATAAAATCCCTTCTAACCACCTTGCACAAGATCTTCATTGATGCAAGTCAGGTCTACACTCTACCACCTCACAAACAATTCCCCAGAAGCTTCATAAGTTTAGACACCAAGATTTACACAACTACAAGATCAAACTAGCTCTTATACCACTTGATGTAGTCAATACCCAATAAGTCTCCAAATGAGATGTATAATCTTGCAGCAAGATTTAACACATCATAAAATACAAAAATCACAACAAAGATATAACTAAATAGCAATAGCCTTATTATTAGGTAACACCAAATTACATTGAATTGGCTTCAAACATGTTGGGTTGTAAGGCCTTCTCGGTTGTGACCATATACAATGTAATAAAACTCAAATCCTATTTCTGATTTGTCCAACCTCAGATATATCCTCTCTCCACTCTCTCTGTTATCCAACACACTTCTCTCTTACAATTGAAAACCCTAAATTTATACATACTAGCTAGGCCATAGGTTAACATTCAAGATATTACATATCCCAAGAAAAATGTATTAGACCAGGTCAACCTCGATCCAAAATAATTTACAAAATTTAATTAATTCACCAGGCATGACCCAACCACCAAGTCAACCACACATAGGTCTACCTCAATATCCATGCCATTCAACTCCATCGATCTGAAACCTCCACCACAATCCTCAATAGTCAACCGATGAACACAACTGAATCGATGACATGAAGAACACAACCAATCAACAAAGAACATGTCATATCTGACAATCCACACCACCTGAAGACATGATCATAGGCATAAATTCCAAAAATATAAAGGAACAAACCCTTTTCATCACACACGCTAAAGATCTCCACATATCGTCCGCACATAGAATCTTTGAAAATGCCCAAAACAAGGAACTTCAACATACCACAAGGGAATTCCTCAAAGATGATGTAAGATTTATAGGAACCTGACATGCTCCTGCATCAAACACAATGCCCTAGGACAAGTTAGACTTAGTTGACATTATCTAGGATAAGGCAACCATTCTAGTGTTAACAGGTATCAAAAGAATGCTACCGAGCAACAGTCTTTACAGACCAAGAATCAACAAATTGTTACCGATGAAGAAAATGATCATGCACCAAGTGGAGAACATATTAAAGAACAAAGATCTAAACCTACACTTGAAAAGTATGTAAGAAGACATCATCCAAAAGATCAAATAATTGGAGATAAAAGAGAAGACATGATGACACAAATTAAGTTGAGAAATAACACATGTTTGGTTTGTGAATTTGAATCTAAAACTGTTAGAGATGCATTGGAAAATGATGAATGGACTAAGGCAATGAATGAATAAATTGAGAAAATACATAAAAACAAAACATAGACATTAGTACAAAGATTGAGAGACAAAAATGTGATTGGAACCAAATGGATATTTAGAAACAAATTGAATGAGAATGGAGATGTAACAAGGAACAAAGCAAGACTAGTATGCAAAGGTTATGCACAAGAAGAAGGAATTGACTATGGAGAAACTTTTGCACCCATTTCTAGACTTGAAGGAGTAAGAATATTACTTTCATATGGCATTTACAAAGGATTTAAAGTTTATCAGATGGATGTTAAATCTGCATTTCTAAATGGGATACTCGAGGAAGAGGTATGCATTGAACAACCTATAGGTTTTGTTGACCCTACTCAAAGGAATATGGTATCTAAGTTGCACAAGGCATTATATAGATTGAAACAAGCACCGAGAGCATGGTATGAAAGATTGCATTCCTATCTCATTAGTATTGGATTTGTCAGAACAAGTGACAACAACAATTGAAATATGAAACTAATGATAAGATTTTTATTATTGAAATATTTTTTGATGATATCATATTTGGAGGACATGATAACTTATGCAAATTTTTTGCTAATGAAATGAGGAAAGAATTTGAAATGTCAATGTTTTTGTGAGATCAAATTTTTTCTTGGATTGCAAATATTACAAGAGAAAGAAGGCATATACATCACACAATCAAAATACATCAAAGAAGTATTATAGACATTTGGTATGGAAGATTCAAAACCAGTCGGCACACCTATGGTCATGGGATGCAAACTGACAAAGGATGACAAGTCAACCGAGGTAAATCAAACCTTGTACAAATCAATGATTGGAAAATTGATGTATGTTGTGCATAGTAGACCAGATATTGCACATGTATTTGGAATTGTAGCTAGATTTTCTGCTAATCCTAAAGAATCATACATGACTGTTGTGAAAAGAATTTTGAGATACTTGAAGAACACTGAAAACTATGGTTTTATGGTATAAGAAAGAAGGAAATTTTGAATTGAAAGTTTATACAGATACAGATTGGGATGGAAACATTGATGATATAAAAAACACTACTAGTGGAGCATTATTTTTGGGAGAAATATTGGTTTCTTGGATAAGTAAGAAACAAGGATGCATTTCTCAGTCCACTACAGAAGTAGAATATGTTCCTATTGTTGCTAATTGTTCAAATATTGCACAGATAAAACAACTTTTGGGAGGTATGAATGAAGAGATCATTGATCCAGTGATAATATATTGTGATAACACAAGTGCAATTAATATTTCAAAGAAACCAATGATGCATGTGAAGACAAAGCATATATCTATAAAGTATCACTAATTGAGGGAGAAAGTTCAGAAAAATTAAGTCAGATTGGAGTATGTGAAATCACAAGAGCAACTTGTTGACATATTTACTAAACCTTTACTGAAGGACACATTTGAATATTTGAGGAGTAGACTAGGGGTCCATACCTTGTCTAATAGTCACTAAGGTGATAGGAGGTTGCATCAACTTGTACTTTATCAAAATATCTAATGATGTCGATACATGATGTTCACACTTTGGGTTTTCCAATGTTGTGAAAGCTGGAAGACAAGGTGAAACTGCATATTTGTACATTGAAGGTATGAAGATCTAAACTAAACGATGATGATATTGATTTGGCTACTGAAGAGATGATTTCTTTTTGGCATTTTTGTCAAAGGGAGATAAATGTACATGAAAAAAAAAGGAGAGAGATTCTAGGAAAGATCTAAGGGAGAGAAATGACTAAGTAAAGAGAAGATTCACAAGAGATGATTGAAGAAAGGGAGACACTGATGTTGTGTAGTGATTAAATCCATAAGTTAGGGAGAGCTTATCGAGTCACAACATATTTATACAAGGTTGTAGATAGATGTTTGGTATTCTTTGGCATATTTCATATTGTGTTGCCATCAATGCCAAAGGGAGAGATTATTACAATGCAACTAATTAAATATCTTAAGGATGCGTTCAACAATTGATTGAATGTTACAAAGATAGAGATTGATGATCACCAAGTTACAAAGGTATATGTGACACATTAAATCAGTTATTGTATTGTCACTGATGTCAACTAGTTTTGACTGTACTTATCATGGTAGTTACAAACATCTAAATAATGAAATATTGGTGAAGGAATTAGATATTAACATGAAGATGAGATGTATGAGAAAGATATGGATATGGTATTCATTGGGTAACTTATTGATGAGTCTATGACATTTTGATAGTGATTTGATTGTATTACATAATTCTATTATGGATTGAAGATCAAGAACATACAAGTTTATGTGGTTGGTAAATGAAGAACTTAGTATACATTGAGTTGATATAATGTACACCGAGCAAGTGTAGTGTATACCGAGTACAATGTTAATCAAGTTAGAAGTCACTGACACATCACGGTATTGACCGAGTGAAAGAAATAAATGGAACATATGTCTGCCGACTAAAAATGATGAGTTGGACAAATATGAATGATTCCAAGGTTAAAAATAAAGTTTTTTATGATGATCAAATGATTGCCAAAATTCAAGGGTGATCAAATGAAGGAGAATGAAACATGTTATAGACACAAGTTTCGAGGAAGGCTGAAGCGGCAAAATCAACGGTGAAGATTAAGAGGTAAAATCTTTGGATGAGAAGAAAATGATTTAACATGTCTATTTAAGGATACAAGAGATTCATAATTATTTTTGGAATGAGCATGAGGAGATTGCATTCATGCAAAACTAGTTAAACTGGTTCAAGATAGAACCGAGAAAATCTAAAAACAACATCGAGCGTTAGTGAAAGGAATTAACTAAGCATAACAAAGTTGGAGGATACAGAGGAATTGAATTGAGTATATTGGCCATAGGTATTTTTGAGCTTAGCATAGATATGAAAATTTGCAAAGAAGGTTGTATTTGAATCAGATCATTTACTATTGCATTCTAACCATTGCTACAGATAAATCTCTTAACTGAGTGGGAGTTAACAATCTTTTTATTTTATTACGACATTCAATGAATGTTGATTGTTTTCATGTTGACCCCATAGTGAATGTTTGGTCACTGAAAACTATTAGTGATAAATCCTTTAACCATGTCACACCTTTCATTATGTTTTATAACCTTTAACATGGTTGGCTCTTAACCGAGCTCACTTTAGAAGAGTGAAATTATTTTGGGTTACCGGTCCCAGGTGGTTTTTCCCTTAACAAGGTTTCCATGTTAAAAATCAAAGTGTTATATGTGTATGGATGTGATGAATTGTTATTTTTCTTTACACATTATAAATACTGGTATGATCAATATATTCACAAGTTAATTTACTAGTATTCAGTTAATGAACATAAAGGCACAGTTAAAGTTTTACCGAGTTATTTAATTGATTTGAAAGATTTGTTTTATACATCTAGGAGTGTTTGGGACTATAGGATAATTGTAGTTGACTGATTCAGCTCCGCCCCCCCGGTCTCATTTGTCTAACATATACAATAATTTATCACATTATTATATTTTATAGATTTTAATGCGTGAAGTTTTATCATATGATCATTCCCAAAATCCTTATTACATTTTTGCATCACATAAAGTTTTTTCATACCTCTCTCTTAACCAAAAAAATTTTATTATGTGGATAATTGGATCAACTTGCATTATACACATTTTTTAAAATCATGTGACCTATGTTATTTTATATGCTTTTATGTTTTAAAAGTTTGGATGGAGTGCTCATAGAAATAAGAATTCAATAATGATATGTTATTGGATTAGTATCTTTTTTATGCACATCTTCCTATCATTTTTCTTGTTTGTTAATGATGTTCATATACTTTTAAATTCATTTTCATGCTAGATTCATACACATCAAATCTATGGTAAAATGTAACAATATAACTAGTGTTACCATGCTCATTCCTTTCTAAATTGAGCCCACCTTATTGAGAAATTATTTATCCAATAGTACATCAAAAAGTGGTATACTCATGTTCTAGGTTTCAACTCATAAAAAAATTTGTATCCATCTTTATTTCATCTATATACTCCTATTTCATCTCGTTGACATTGATTTCCATACATTCACTCCCTACCTTAAGATTACCGATTTACCTATTAAAATCATTTTTGAGTGACTTGATATTGAATCAAGTTTATCACAAGGACCATGAGTATGATCTTTGAATCCCAAATATTCAAATTCAAACTTTTAATAGTTAAAATTTTACATAGTGACTTATGCTAGATATAGACCTTTCAACACACACAAAAAGAGTTTAATCATATTGCTAACATTGAATGGATTTCTAACACATTATATACCCACATTGTATGAGAAATCACATTTCTATATCACATGGGGTTTGATTATATTAGTACATTGGATGAATTTTGACCGCATGATTGTACCACACATATTTTCTTATCCAACTTATGGAGTGCATATAAAGTATTTAATAATATTTTCTTAGCATGCCAAAAATATTTGAACCATTTTCTTTTCTTCTCATTTTTTGTTAGTTGAGATTGTCTATGTAATTTGAAATGCATGCTCGTGCTAGATTCACATGCACACTAAAGTAGGGGTGAAATATAATGGTAAAAATTAGCATAACAAACTAACTTCCATTTAGTTATGGGATACCTTGATGGGATTACCTCAATATATAATAATATATTAATCATTGATTTGCTCTTGTGAGAGGATTTGATTTATTTCTCAATCCTTATCTATCTTCATTTCACTCCCATTTTCTATTAATTGTCATATTTTCACCACCTATTCATCCACATTTCATCCCATTGGCATTAATTTTTGTATATTCACTCCCCACCTCAAAATCACCACTTTATACCTTTAAATCATTTTGAGTGCCTTATGATTGATCTAGGTTTATCACAAGAATAACGAGTATGGCCATTAGATCTAAAATATACAAATGTTAATTTGAGCTTGTGCATCCCTCCTTAATACCTATTATGAACCAATCTTGGACACTTTCTATACATGTTATTGTCATGGAATTTAAACACACATTATACACTAAAAAATATTTGGGTCATACAAGAGTACATACTTAAATTTTTGGAAATACACCATAGGAATCAAATCTCCATCATCGTCATCATATAGGTCACATATATGTTTATAAGGTTTGTCTTTCACATATTCATTGTTGTTGATTACATTTGCTAATGGATTAGATCTAGGATAATCTATTCATCCATTGAGTTGGTAAGCTCTTTTACAATATATTTATTCAAACTATAAAATATTCATTAAATTGAGATATTCAAATTTTTTATAATGATAGATTAATTAACCTAAATAATTTAGATAACCCTACATTATTATTATTATTATTATTTGATGGAATAGACAGACCAAAATATATTACCTAAAATAGCACAAAAAAATATAGTTTGAAATATTAGTGGGAGGAAAAAATCATCTCCCCTAATAGTCATGTGGGGAAACCCCAAGTTCATATGATCTACACCCAGAAATAGAGAACCAACCACAAAACATATGCACATGGGCTAATCCCACAAACAAGAGCTAACTATTAAAAAGAAACACCACCAAGCAACCAAAGAAGTGGAAAAAAGAGGTGGAGGGTATGGTTCATCCCTTTTCCCCCACCCTAATTCTTGAGTTGGCTCAAGGTCTGACAGTGTTTAGCCATCTGCATTTTCTTCATCTTTCTTATCCTCACGTCACAGAGAGATCGCTAGAGCTAGTCATGGGAATCCTTTCTAAGAGGGCTGCCCCAAATCCTCACCCTTAGTCGACCAACTAGAAGTAGTTGGCAAAGATCTAGTAGCAATAGGGACAACTTCCCAGCTTGTAGGAGAGTCACAAAGGCGTGGGGGAACTACATAAGCTTGTGGTGAAAAATGATGAGGGGAAGAGCATCAATGTGGAGGTCGAGAAAGGAAGTTTTCTTGTTTGTTAGAAGAACTTCTCCCACGGCGTCAACCACAATAGGTGGAACGACTACTAAAAGTGGAGGAATTTAGAGGAACCCTATTGTTGGACTAACTGCCAATGTCCCCCTTCAGGATTTGTGACATGGTTTAATAACCTCCTATGTCTTCTATAAGTCCAGTGGTTGTATCAAGCATTAAATGGTTGATATTTTGGTGCAATGACAACCACTACTCGTAACAAGTGTTATCAGAGCTTGGTCATAGGTTTGAATCCCCTTGGGTGATGCTAAGGGGGGATTGTTGGACTAACCACCAATGTTCCCCTTCAGGGCTCATGACATGGTTTACCAACCTCCTATGTCTTCTATAAGTCTAGTGTTTTTAGTAGGCATTAACATGTTGATATTTTGGTGCACCGATAATCACTACTTGAAACACCTAGCAATAGTGCAAGGTGTATTTCCCCAATGATGAATTTCTTATAAGTGAGACATCTTGAGGGAAACTTTATCTTTCTGGACCTGAATATGAAGCATAACATTATTGTAAATGTAAGCTTTAGCAAACAAGGATACATTAGTATCAATAATGTTATTTCAAAAAACTTCAACATTTCTCTCTTTCAAAGTAGCAAATAAAATCTTCATTCTGAAAGTGTGCCAAAGTTGTAGGAATGGGAATGGGAAAAGAGGATTGTCACCCATAAGAACCATTTTCCAAGAGAACATGGTGGGACGAAAAAGAGAAAAAAAATGATGAAGCAAAACCTAGTAATTTTATGGTCCAAACAATAGGCCTTACGAGTTGCAAACTATAAATAGAGCCCAAATTCATGAGAAGCATCGCCAAGGTTTTACAAGGGTTTTAGGATGATATAGAGAAAATATATTCATCACTCTGATAACAATTGAATATGGACGATAAGCCTGGAATAATATCAACATACAACATTGGTCCTGTAGAGCACACAAAATCTAAGGAACACCTTGTACAAGATGGTGTTTACATTGATGGTCGCCAATTAATAGAGTGGAGGATTGCTTGTAAGTATTTTATCCTATTTTTTCCCTTCCAAATTTTGCTTAAATCCAGAATCAGTAAAATGAATAACTATTTTGTTACTCATTTTCTTAAGGTGCTTGATAAATCTCGTGTGTTGGGAGTATGCAAGGATTATATTTTCTTATTTTTTGTAAACTATTAATTTCTTATAACCCAGCTACAGATTAATTGCACAATAAATTCATAGAATAGAAACTCTATCTTATTTATAAAAATCAATACTTTGGGTTAAATAATAAAAAATAATAGTGGAAGCAAAAATAAAAAGTTTTCTTGTTTGTTCACATTTTTCATTGCAAAACACATGTCTATCCTAGTATTGACAAGATACATAAGAGAGCCTATCAACTATCTGTATAAGGTAGGGTCTATTGCCTTTAATTTGGAAGCATCAATCTTATTCCAGTTTCTCACAAGTGGTGTAGACATGGGCTTATAATTCTCCATTCTGAATCACTTTAAGATATCAATTAAGTATTTCCCTTGTCCAAGAAATATCTCTCCCTCTTTCTACCACAACTCTAATCCCATAAAGTAGTGCATCAACCCCAAATCCTTCATCTCAAAATCTCTTGCAAGATCTCTCTTGCAGTGTGTTATGATCTCCTCTAACCCTATGAGAAATAAGTCATCAACATACCAAACCCTATTGGCAATTGAACTTGAGAGACAAGAAATGAGTGAAAAATCATTCTCAAATTGTGATGTAAACTTGTCCACCTTGGTTGTAGTAGAAACTTACTTCTTCTCCTTGTCCTTATTTTTCTTATTCTTATTTAGACATTAACTGACATAGTGACCCATATGATGGCAACAAAAACATTTTATCTTGCTCAAATATTTCTTCTACCCACTCTTGGAAGAAGATCCTTTTGTTTTTGCTTTATTAGACTTCTTCTTACCCTTTCTTGTAAGAGCAATATTTCTTCATCTTGACCCTTGTATTTTTGGTCTCCTCAATGAGAACCTTC
Organism: Chamaecyparis obtusa; assembly: GCA_027943335.1. Classification (NCBI taxonomy): domain Eukaryota; kingdom Viridiplantae; phylum Streptophyta; class Pinopsida; order Cupressales; family Cupressaceae; genus Chamaecyparis; species Chamaecyparis obtusa. The sequence goes on from BSBK01007538.1 coordinate 1,281,199, forward strand.
ATGGATTTCCTCTTGAAAAAAATCATCCCAAAGCCTCACCCAATCAAGTAGCCAATCTCTGCCAACAACACACTTGACAAACACTTCCTAGTGCTTCAAAAAACCATTCAAGGTTGTATGCACCAACTCAATATGTAGCAATCATCTCTCTAAAAATAGATAACTCATCTTTGACTTGTGTTAGCTTGGAAAAATAAGAGGTCACACTCTCACCTTTTGGACATCTTGGTATTATGCAATTTGTCCTTGAGCATCATCTTACGACTCTGGTAGTTGCTCTGATAAAGTCTTATGAGCATATCTCACATCTCCTTGGTGGTGTCTTTCTCCTATAGATGAGGAATTAAATGATCTCTTACTCCATCAAAAATGATTCTTTGAGCCTTGGCCTCCTTGACTTCATGTGAATCCAAAGCAAAAGGATCATTCACAGGTGGTTTCACTATTGTACTTGTATAGATCAACAACTTGTTCCCTTTGAGAATAGATGTAATTCAAACCTTCCACTGTAAGAAGTTAGATGCACACTCAAGCCCATCCTCATAATGAACACTAGTTGTCATAGCCACAAAAGAACCTAGAGACAAAACTTTTTTTTTTAGAAATCTGCATCACAAAACTTGACCTTTTTTTAGAGTTTAGAGCTCTAATACCATGTTAATTTCTTATAACCTAGCTACAAATTAATTGCACAGTAAATTCACAGAATAGGAACTCTATCTCATTTATAAAAATCAATACTATGGATTAAATAAAAAAAAAAAAGAGCAAAAGCAAAATAATAGAATCCAATCACAAAAAAAAACAATAACACAAATATACCCAGGAAACCCTAGTGTGGGGAAAAACCTACAAATGTTGGATCTTTTATTCAGCCTAACAACAAACTTATTCTTCATAATACAATCCAAGTTTTCTACAATAATCTTATATATATAGAGCCCACCTGCTTTACTTAGCTTGCAAGAAAGGAAACTTTCTTTTCTTTCTTTGGCTTTAAATCATATATAAAATCACTTTTATTTTATGCAACCTCACAAACTTAGAAATATTCTATTAAAGAATAAAAAACAAAGTTGTTTCTAAATATCCAACTCAAGTTGTTTTAAAGCAACTCTGCTCCACCTTCCTAGCTAAAAAATAAAAATCAACATAAACAACAGTTACACTCTAATTTATTAGATAATTGTTACATCAAAAACTTGCCACATGCTCAATACAATTATGGGTTGCCATTTTTTTATGGGGCCTAGCATTTGAATTTGGGTCAAAGTCATAGATTTTCACTTTGTATCCATTACACTATATACTTTTAGAATAATTTTGTTTACATAAATTAGGTCTGTAGTAAAAGTTATCATTTTTTAATCCCTGGATGTCATGCATGACCTGAATGTGAGTGTAGATGGTGATGTGTTATCATTGAATCCCAAAACATCATGAGTGATCCAAGAGTGAGTGTATATGGAAGAGACCATAAAATCCTTAGATGTCATGATAAATCCATGTGTGAGGTAGATGATAGTGTCCTGGATTTGTAGTATCAATTTGTATGGGCAGAGATACTCCTTATGGTTAGTACTTTCATGTCTAGGTCCAGTAGTATTGTGTAACACCTGGATGAGTTGTGATATGTGATTCTATGATTGTTATTTGGATATTTCACCTAACATTGAGTGATCTCCATGCACCTTTCATCTTGTATTTATGTGTATTACATTTGACCATTGTACCCTTCTACTGAGATTATGCATTTACTTGGTGTGTGTGTGTTGGGCACTCCTTGCTTTCATGTTTGTCTTATGTGTGTGGCCAATTCATTATCTTTGTAAGCACTATAAGGTGGGCTTAAGGGTTCCACATGGTGGGGTGGTGTTGTACTTTTCCATTATTAGGGACCTACATACATATGATAGACTTCCTCCAGCTATAGGGACTTGGAGCTTGTGAGATCATTTACATCTTTCATATTTGGTAGCATGCTTATATGCTCATGTGATGTATGTGTATATTGATGACTTGTCTTAGAGTAGATTCCTTTATGTATATGCACTTGATCTTTACATTCATATGGATGTTTATGTTAATAGAGTAGTTTATGGTTTATGTGATTCTTTATTGTAATCAACTGAGTATTGCCTTAATTTGTGTATATCTAGTATTCCCTGGGGTGGAGAAAGCTTGCATTTTATGTTGTACGCTAGTGTTGGCAAGTCCACCTGATTTTAAAACCAAGAAACCCCATTTGTTTCATATTTTTAGGCCTAAATGTAAACCTGCACACAATTTAGCACATTTGATTGACATATTAGCACATGTGACCCTTAGATTAGCACATGTAATCCTCAAATTAGTGCATGTGACTCTCATAATAGCACATGTGTCTAGTCTTTTAGCGCATGTGACCAATCTTTCAATGCATATGAATTAGTGCATTCGAAATAGTGGGTACTTCTCAAGGGTTTATCAAAAAAGTAATTACATTTTTGGATACCCTTTATGCTCGAGAGGCCTTCATAGTAATAATAGTAGGGTTTTAAATAGGATTGATTATTTTTACACTCAATGCATGTACTTTGGCTTCTTGGATTGACTTGCCATAAGGATGTAGGTGTCTCTTCAATGGATGACCATTGATGAAGATCTATTCATGATCTGTGAGATTCATGGACGAAGTTTGAACTCTTATGAGATGGCTTGAACTTGCCTATTTTGTTCACACTAAAGCTTTAGGTTGCTTGGGAGCCTTTAGAAGTGTTGTTAAGTCTTCCACTTGTGTGTGATCATTTAGTGATAGTTATGTTATCTCTTTCATGTTGTATCATGCTTATGCTTATGGTTATCTGATGCACTTGTATATATGAATTACATCTTTACATTAAAAAAAGTTGTTAAGTGCATATTTAACCCTTTTTTCCAAGGGTTCATTGGTGGAACATTACATTTGACATTATACTCTAAAACTTCCTCTTCATTTTATCAATTTTAATTCAAGAGTTAATTCTGACTTGGGGTTGGGCTTGGGGAAGCCCTTATCAAGCCAACAAAATTTTATCTATTTTCCATGTGTGGGTTGCATGATCTAAAGACAATAATTTAGACTTAGGAAAAAAATAAAGACCTACAAAATCAACTTTTGTAGAGACAAAAAGGCAAGGACAATGGCAATCTTTTCTATTAGCGACTAACACTTTTTTGATGAAAATTTTGGGAAAGATTCAGAATAATATCCTGATCTAGAAAACATATCTTTTGCCTGCATTCGATAGTCTAGGATAAGGGTACCAAAACTTGACATCATCCTCCACTTCCAAGCCTAGATCTCAAACACAAGTTACTCTCTATTTTCCATTTCCATATCTATACTTTGTGTTTATGCATCTAATTTGAAACTTCTTGTGCATGTTAAATACTATCAATTCTACATCACTAGCCCTAGACCTTGCATCCAATTCACATCTTTCCATAGCACATTTTCAAGTCAATCAAAGAGGAGCCAAATCTAATAAACATTCAATTCTATTAAGGTTGAATCTATCGATTTGACCCCCCTTTAATGTAATTGGAGGTAAAAGTAAGTTAACTCATTGTTTACATAGCTAAACTCATGAATCCTTATTTCCAACACCATTGCAAGAATAACATTAACAAAAATAAAATAAAATGATATGAACTGAAAGTAGGTTCTTATTTTGAAAAGTCATAGGAGCATATGAATTCATATAAGAAGACGAGATTTTCCCAATTCAAAGAAAAATCCTAAATTCTCTGTTATTATCAATTATAATTATTTACCATTTTAGTAAAGTTCATTGATGACATGGATGTTATTTATCTCATGCCTATCCCATATATAATAGTTAACTTTTTACATATATGATTTTTTATAGGATACATATTCACCATTTTACCACAAAGGCAATAACAAGGACATATTATCACTCCTTTATTTCATGTGCCTATAGGATTATTATCTAATATTAAATATTTCCACATCATACCATGTTTATTCATAATAATTAGTACATTCTTTTACATGTTATATATATTTACATGATTGTATTTGTTTTGTTTATCTTATTGTTTTGTCACTACCATTTGTTATTTTTCTTATTCTCCAATTCCTTGCATTCAATAGATGCAACCAAATAAGGGGGCATATATTATTACTAACACCTTTTAAAGATGAGCTTTGTAAATAGTGACTTGCACTATAAAAAGACCCATAAACATAGATAGAAGAAATTTAATTGAACTACTAACATCACATGAATTTATAGCACATTATGTGCCCGCATTATATTGTTACACTACAACTGATTGAATATCTTAAGGATGAGTTTGACAATTGATTGAATACTATAAAGACAAAGATTGATGATCATCGAGTTACAAAGGTATATGTGACACATTAAATCAATTATTTTATTTTCATTGATGTCAATTAGTTTTGACTATACTTATCATGATAGTTGCAAACATATGAATAAGAAAATATTAGTGAAGGAATGAGATATTAACATGAATATGAGATGTATGAGAAATATATGGATATGGTATTCATTGGGTAACTTATTGATGAGTCTATAACATTATGATAGTGATTTGATTGTATTACATAATTCTGTTATGGATTGAAGATCAAGAATGTACAAGTTTATGTGGTCGGTAAATAAAGAACTTAGTATACACTGAGTTGATATAATGTACACCAAGAAAGTGTAGTGTATACCGAGTACAATGTTAACTAAGTTAGAAGTCATTAACACATCACAGTATTGACCGAGTGAAAGAAATAAATGAAACATATGATTGCCGACTAAAAATAATGAGCTGGACAAATATGAATGACTTCAATGTTAAAGTAAAGTTTGTTACGATGATCAAACAGATGATAAAATTCAAGGATGAGCGAATGAAGGAGAATGAAACATGTTACAAACACAAGTTCTAAGGAAGGGTGAAGCGACAAAATGAACAGTGAAGATTAAGAGGCAAAATCTATGGTTGAGAAGAAAATGGTTTAACATGTCTATTTAAGGAGACAAGAGATTCATAATTAGTTTTGGAATGTGCGTGAGGAGATTGCATTCATGCAAAGCTGGTCAAATAGGTTGAAGAAAGAACTAAGCAAATTTGCAAACAACACTGAGTGTTAATGAAAGGAATTAACCGAGCCGAACAAAGTTGGAGGATACAAATGAATTAACTAAGCATAAAAAAGTTGGAGGATACAAAGGAATTGAATTGAGTATATTGGATAGAGATCTTTTTGAGCTTAGCATAGATTTGAAAATCTACAAGAAAGTGTAACCATTGCTATAGATAAATCTCTTAACTGACTAAGACTTAACAGTCTTTTTATTTCATTATGACATTCAATAAATGTTGATTATTTTCATGTTAACCCCATAGTGAATGTTTGGTCACTGAGAAATGTTAGTGGTAAATCCTCTGACCAGATGATACATTACAGTGTGTTTTGTAACCTTTAACAGGGTTGGCTCTTAACCGAGCTCACTTTAGAAGAGTGAAATTATTTTAGGTTATCGGTCCCAGGTGGTTTTTCCCTTAACAAGGTTTCCACGTTAAAAATTAAAGTGTTATGGATGTGATGAATTATTATTTTGATTTACACATTACAAATACTAGCATGATCAATATATTCATGAGTTAATTTACTGGTATTCGGTTAATGAACAGAAAGGCACAATTAAGTTTTACCGAGTTATTTAATTGATTTGAAAGATTTGTTTTATACATCTAGGAATGGTTGGGACTGTAGGATAACTGGAGTTAACTGATTCACCCCCTCGCCCCCTCTCAGTTATCTAACAATTGGTATCATAGCATAAGTGCTTGAAAAAGAAAAGTTTGAAGGACTTAAGTAAAAGATCACGAGATGTATAAGAGAGAGGTGCCAAAGCTAAACAAAGACAAATTTTCAACATGGAAAAGCAGGATGAGGTTATACCTATCTGGAATTAGTGATTCTGTAACATACTACCTAGAAAATGAGTTTATCTTACCCATTGGTTTGACTGTCAATTGGATGAGAGAGAGACATGAACACAATGGTATGATGATTGAGATTGCTTCTTCTTTATCAGATGTTGAATTTGAAGATATCAAGACATGTAAAACTTCAAAATAGATGTGGGATAAGCTTGCACTAGTTCATGGAGGAGATGTGAATGTGCTAAGGGCTAAAGCTAAAAGTCTTAGAGGTAATTTTGATGACATGAAGATGAAAGAAGGTGAGAATATCACTCACTACAACAACCGAGTCAAGGAGGCTGTGAATGCTATCTGAAGAGCAGGTGGAACTATTGATGAAGACAATGTGGTAAGTAAAATTCTTAGAACTTTGTTACCTACCTATGCTATTTGAGTCTCTAAAATTCATGAAATGAGAGCATCTCTTGGTAATAACATTTCACTTGATAGTCTAATCGGTAGATTGACTGCATTTGAGCTTAATAACTATGACAATAGTATTGTACCTACGACAAAATTTGCATTTATGTCATCTCTGAAAATTGGAAAGTCAAACAACAGACATAAGATAAGAAATGAAAATGAAAGTGAAGATGAAGAGGATGAACTTGATGAACTTGAAGCATTAATGGATAAAAGACTACAAAAAGGCAAAGGAAGATATAGAGGTAAACTACCTTTAATATTCTTTAAATGCAAAGAGATTGGTCATAATGCTACAAGATGCACTAACAAGAGGGAAGATGAGAAAACAAATGAAAGATCAAATGAAAAGAAAATTGACATAAGAGATTACCGAGATCACAGAGGTATGTGACAGTATGGAAAAAGGATAACTAAGATTACAGGGATAAAGGCAAGAAGACATGCTACCTTGTTGGAGATGAAGATGAGAACATCGACACCAAGACTGATGAAGACATCAAAGTGGTATTTGTGGCATTAAAATAAGACTCAAAAGAAGAATATGTTGGAGTTGATGAGTAAACAACCCAAAGCTCCCAAGAACACTTGGACGCCAACACCTGCCACAGAAAGACAAAAGCAAACAACTATGAAGGCCTAAATGCATGGATCCATGAGAGAGGAGAAATCCTTGATGTGAAAAAACAAAAGTTGAAATTCAATAATGAATAATCTATGTTAAGAATACAAAGGAGATCAATCCTTATAAAGGAGATCTGAAACCCTAAAAGGGAAAACCTAGGTTACACAATAATAATTAATAAAGAAATTAATTATTATATGCCTAAAGTTTAGCTCATGCAAAAAGAGATAATAAGTGACTTAGTAATTAAATCAAACATGATTTAATTAATAAGAAAACACTTTATTACTCTAACACCTCCCCTTAAGATGAACTTTGGGAGAAGCTAAAAACCTAGAAAGAACTACTGAAAGCAAATGGGTCCTGACAACAAAAGGCCTGATCAAGTACCCAAGTACAAAAGAGAGTCTTTGAAAAATAGAGAAATAGAGAAAACCACATGGGAAAAACTCTACTCCAAAAAGAGAGAAAAAATAGTTTGAAGGACTGAAGAAGCCTCCAAAACTAGGAATGCTCCAGAAAATAGGAACAAGGATGAACATGTAGAACATCACTGAAGTAAGAAGCTGCAAAATCTCTCAAGAAGTAACTGATGATCTGAAGATCCTCCACTGAAATATGACTAGGTAGAGAAGATTGTAATCTGCATGAGTGCCCTAAAATGACACTACTCAAATAAGGAGGCAAACAAAAGCAAACAAATGAAGTTGAAGATACAAAATACTATAATCTGCACAAGTGCTCTTAAATGACACTACTCGAATCAAGGGCAAATAAAGGCAAAAACATGAACTCGAAGATACATATGGCATAAAAACACCAAAGTCTAAAGAGCTGATCAATCAAAGCTAGAAGAGTGTGTCCAAAAATAGGAAAGAAAGAGTGTCCATATGGTAAATGATCCATCTGACCAAAATGCATAGGTACCTAGCCACTGCATCCACCTAGTACATAGAATCAAATACTAAATACATAGCTCACACTATCAAACCAAGGAAGCAGAAGAAATAATAGTAGAAACCCCCCATAATGTTGACAAGGGAGTAATAATAGGCACACCAAAAAGGATGTCCAATATGAACTGCATGATGAAAAAGAACTAGGAACATCGAAGGTGCAAAGATAGTACAAACACAAATAGAGATACATGAGGCTAATGTCTATGGAGGAATTCTCACATGACAAAAGTAGATGGCAAACAAAGGCAAACACCAAACCCCCCTGATAGTTTATAATGGAGTGCAAGTACATAGAGCATGAACATGTACAAGATCCCATACATGAATTAGAATGACACTTTATCTCAGTGTGTGTGCATAAAAGAATGCTACAAAAGTGAAGTATACACTACTCAAAGAAGAGTGAAGAGTACTGAAACAAAAGAACAAACTAAGATGAGCCATTCCAAAAAAGGAAAAGATCTCAGGATCTGTAACATCCAAGATATCCACCAAATTGCAAAAATGTAGGAAATTGAATAAAATGTACCTGGAGTAGAATCTGGAAAAATGACTCATATCAATGGAAAGGTCCCAAAACAAGTTTTCCAATGATATATCATTTTCCCAAAATAGAGTTCGGATATGCAAGATAGAGCCTCTAGAGTGCAAAACTGAACATCTACCTTTGACAGTAAAAAACATTATAAAAATATAAAAATAAAAAATTCAAACCTCTAGATTTGGATAGAGCTCAGAACTAGCTTTCTAACGATATCTTGTCTACCCAATTTCGACACCGTATGCTCAAGTTATGAGAAAAATATCAATAGCTACGCTGGAGGGCCCAAAAAAGTGTAGAAGAGGGCTAATGCAGTGATGATGCCAGCAAATGACTGGCCTAAAATTGACGTTCGTATGGCTGTCATTACCAAAATCTATATGGGGGCTAAAAAAATTGGGCCCCTGGTCACCATACGACTAGGGGTTGAGGCTGCATCCACTAGGGCGTTAAATTTGACTACCAAATGTCTCCCATCGCCAATTTTTTTTAAAATCGCCGTATAGCCTAAGGATGCATGCTAGGGATGTATGACCCTGGTATGCAAAAAAAAATTACCTCAGAATGCAACGATGTCCGAATCGGATGTGCCTTATATGGATTTGGGGGTTCTTGGCCACTGCAAGCTCAATGATGAGGTCCATTTGAGCCAAAAATGCTCCAAAATACCAGTGACTGCCTCACGATCTGTGCCAGGGCCGATTGAAATTTTTTTTGCCACAAATTCCAACTTTATCCAAATTGGACAAATTTATATGGATCTAGGGGTTCTTAGATGCTTTGAACACAACCCTGAGGTTCGTTTGAAGCCAAGATGACCAGAAAGAGAGGTCCCCTCAGATTCAACAGAAAACCCTCTAAAACTCATATCTGATGAACACGACTGAATCTCTCAAGAAGAGGACATGGGAAAGAAGATCTGAAGCTTTGATACCATGTTGGAGTTGATGATTAAACAACCCACAGCTCGCAAGAACACTTGCATGCAAACACTTGTCACAGAAAGAGAGAAGCAAACAACTATGTAGGCCTGAACACATGGATCCATGAGAGAGGAGAAATCCTTGATGTGCAAAAAAAAAGTTGCAATTCAATAATGAATAATCTATGTTAAGAATACAAAGGAGATCAATCCTTGTAAAGGAGATATGAAACCCTAAAAGGGAAAACCTAGGTTGCACAATATTAATTAATAAAATAATTAATTATTATATGCCTAAAGTTTAGTTTAAGCAGAAAGAGATAATAAGTGACTTAATAATTAAATCAAACATGATTTAATTAACAAGTAAATACTTTATTACTCTAATAGACGAAAGGTATGTTGAAACAACACTTATTTCTAAAGTTAGCAAGAATGATACATAGATTATTGATAGTGGTTGTATACATCATATGACTAGTGATGAAGAAAATTTTGAATACCTTGAACATTATAATGGTGGATCTGTGAAAATGAGAAATGATACACCTTATCTAGTAAAAGGAAAAGGATTTATATTGTTGAACAATAAGATCAAATGTGAGAATGCATATTGGGTGAAATAACTTAACTACAATCTATTGAGTGTAGCACAACTGAATAATATAGGTCACCAAGTTGCATTTGAGAACAGAAAAGTGAAAATATATGAGGAAGCTAGAAAGTTGATCGGTACTTGTGAACAATCAAAAGGTAATTCGTTTTATCTTGACAATGCTGAAACTTCTTGTTTATTGGCTAAAAATGAAGATGTATGGTTATGGCACAAGAGGTTATGTCATATGAACTTTGACAACATGGTTAAGATCAGTAAGAGAAGGGGAGTTAGAGGTTTACTAAGCATATCTAAACCTGACCATGTAATATGAAAACAATGTCAAATGGGCAAGATGTCAAAGTCTATTTTAAGAGCAAACATTATTCATTTTATGCTATTCTGGAGTTAGTTCACACTAACTTATGTGTTCCGATGAGAACTCAGTTTTATTATGGAGACAAATATTTTATCTTCTTTGTTGATGATTTTTCTAGGATGATGACTATCATGTTTCTAAAATAAAAATATGAAGCTTTTAAAATGTTTAAGTGGTATAAAACAAAAGTGGAAAGAGAAAGTGGTAAGGAACTAAAATTCTTGAGGTCAGATAAAGGTGGTGAATTTATTTTTGATGAGTTCACTAATTTTTGTAATGAGCATTGAATTAAGAGACATGTATCTGTATCAAGGACACCCCAACATAATGGGATTGCTGAAAGGAGGAATAGATCAGTTATAGATTGTGCTAGAATACTAATGATTGAACAAGATGTTGCAAAAATGTACTGGAGAGAAGCTATTAGTACTGCTATACACACACACTAAATTGAGTGCAAATGAGGAAAGAGTCAAACATGACATCTTATGAATTATGGTATGGTTACACACCTAATGTACATTATTTCAAAATATTTGGAAGTAGATGTTACATTCTGAAAGATGATAGAAATGAGAAATTTGATTCAAAAGTTGATGAAGGAATATTTCTAGGATATTATACTAAAAGTAAGGCTTACAAATATTTGAACAAGGCTACTAACAAAATGATTGAAAGTGCAAGTGTGAGAGTTGATGAGTTTGCAGAAAAGAATGAAGAAGAAAGTAAAAAGGAACCAGAAGACTATGGTAGATTTTTCTACATTGAAGAACCTAAAACTCTACTCGAGTAACAGTCTAGCATTATCGAGCATCATAAGAATGCTACCGAGCAACAATCTTTATAGATTGAGAATCAACAAACTGTTACCGATGAAGAAAATGATCATGCACCAAGTGGAGAACACATTGAAGAACAAAGATCTGAACCTATACTTGCAAAGTATGTAAGAAGACATCATCCACAAGATCAAATAATTGGAGATAAAAGAGCAGACATGATGACATGAAGTAAGTTGAGAAATAACACATGTTTGGTTTGTGAATTTGTGTCTAAAACTGTTAGAGATGCATTGGAAAATGATGAATGGATTAAGGCAATGAATGAACAAATTGAACAAATACAAAAAAACCAAACATGAACGTTAGTACCGAGACCAAGAGACAAAAATGTGATTGGAACCAAATGGATATTTAGAAATAAACTAAATGGAATGAAGATGTAACAAGGAACAAAATAAGACTAGTATGCAAAGGTTATGCACAAGCAAGAATTGACTACGAAAAAACTTTTGCACCCGTTTCTAGACTTGAAGAAGTAAGAATATTACTTGCATATGCTACTTACAAAGGATTTAAAGTTTATTAGATGGATATTAAATCTGCATTTCTGAATGAGATACTTGAGGAAGAGGTATACATTGAACAACCTGAAGGTTTTGCTGACCCTACTAAGAGGAATATGGTATATAAGTTACACAAGGCATTATATGGATTAAAACAAGCACCGAGAGCATGGTATGAAAGATTGCATTCCTATCTCATTAGTATTGGATTTGTCAGAACAAGTGACAACAACAATTTGTATTTGAAATGTGAAACTAATGATAAAAAATTTATTGCTGAAATATTTGTTGATGATATCATATTTGGAGGACATGATAACTTATGCAAATCTTTTGCTGATGAAATGAGGAAAGAATTTAAAATGTCAATATTTTTGTGAGATCAAATTTTTTCTTGGATTGCAAATATTACAACAGAAGGAAGGCATATACATCACACAATCAAAACACATCAAAGAAGTATTAAAGACACTCAGTATGGAATATTCAAAACTAGTCGGTACACCTATGGTCACTAGATGCAGACTGACAAAGGATGACAAGTCAACCAAGGTAAATCAAACCTTATACAGATCAATGATTGACAAATTGATGTATGGTGTGCATAGTAGACCAGATATTGCACATGATATTGGAATTATAGCTAGATTTTCTACTAATCCTAAAGAATCACACATGACTTCTGTGAAAAGAATTTTGAGATACTTGAAGAACACTGAAAACTATGATTTATGGTATAAGAAAGAAGGCAAATTTGAACTGAAATTTTACACAAATGTTGATTGGGCTGTAAACGTTGATGATAGAAAAAACACTATTGGTGGAGCATTCTTTTTAAGAGAAAGATTGGTTACTTGGATAAGTAAGAAACAAGGATGAATTTCTCAGTCCACTGCAGAAGTAGAATATATTGCTGCTACTGCTAATTGTTCAAATATTGCATGGATAAAACAACTTTTGGGAGGTATGAATGAAGAGATTATTGATCCAGTGATAATCTATTGTGATAACATAGGTGCAATTAATATTTCAAAGAAAATAGTGATGCATGTGAAGACAAAGCATATATCTATAAAGTATCACTACTTGAGGGAGCAAGTTCAGAAAAGCAAGTTAGATTGGAGTATGTGAAATCAGAAGAGCAACTTGTTGACATATTTACTAAACCTTTACCGAAGGACACATTTGAATATTTGAGGAGTAGACTAGGGGTCCATCCCTTGTCTAACGGTCACTAAGGTGATAGGAGGTTGCATCAACTTGTACTTTATCAAAATATCTAATGATGTGGATGCATGATGTTCACACTTTGGGTTTTCCAATGTTGTGAAAGCTAGAAGACAAGCTTAAACTACATATCTATACATTGAAGGTATGAAGATCTGAACTGAATGATAGAGATATTGATTTGGCTACTGAAGAGATGATTTCTTTTTGGCATTTTTGTCAAAGGGAGAGAAATGTACATGAAATATATACAAAGGGAGAGAGATTCAAGGAAAGATCTAAGGGAGAGAAATGAATAAGTAAAGAGAAGATTCACAAGAGACGATTCAAGAAAGGGAGACACTGATGTTGTGTGGTGATTAAATCCATAAGTTAGGGAGAGCTTACTGAGTCACAACATATATATACAAGGTTGTAGATAGATGTTTGGTATTCTATGGCATATTTCATATTGTGTTGCCATTAATGCCAAAGGGAGAGATTGCTACAGTGCAACTAATTAAATATCTGAAGGATGCGTTTGACAACTGATTGAATACTATAAAGATAGAGATTGATGATCACCAAGTTACAAAGGTATATGTGACACATTAAATTAGTTATTGTATTGCCATTAATGTCAACTAGTTTTGATTGTACTTATTATGACAGTTACAAACATCTAAAGAAGGAAATATTGGTGAATGAATGATATATTAACATGAAGATGAGATGTATGAGAAAGATATGGATATGGTATTCATTGGGTAACTTATTGATGAGTCAATGACATTCTGATAGTGATTTGATTGTATTACATAATTCTATTATGGATTGAAGATCAAGAACGTACAAGTTTATGTGGTCAGTAAATGAAGAATTTAGTATACACTGAGTTGATATAATGTACACCGAGCAAGTGTAGTGTAAATTGAGTATAGTGTTAACCGAGTTAGAAGTCACCCACACATCATGGCATTGATTGAGATAAAGAAATAAATAGAACATATGACTGCCAACTAAAAATGATGAGCTGGACAAATATGAATGATTCCAAAGTTAAAAATAAAGTTTGTTATGACGATCAAATGACTGAAAAAATTCAAGGATGATCAAATGAAGGAGAATGAAATGTGTTATAGACACAAGTTCCGAGGAAGGATGAAGCGACAAAATCAATAGTGAAGATTAAGAGGCAAAATCTATGGCTGAGAAGAAAATGATTTAACATGTATATTTAAGGAGACAAGAGATTCATAATTAGTTCTGGAATGAGGAGATTGCATTCATGTGAAGATGGTCAAACATGTTGAAGATAGAACCAAGCAAATCTGTAGACAACACCAAGCGTTAGTGAAAGGAATTAACCAAGTAGAATAAAGTTGGACATGTTAGGAATGAATGTTGAATATGTCCTATGGGGGATTATTCAGAGTCATTTTGTAGTAGTTTTATGTTGCATTCATGACTGTGATTGTCATTGATGTCAACATAGTGATCTACTGGAGATTAGTTGAGAAGTAGACAATGTTTGAATTAGCACACGTGGAATATTGCAGATCAAGCTATGCAAAGTTGAGGATTTATTCTACATTGTGTCCTGAGATTGTGGTCAATAACATGTACAAAAATTCAATTATTCATGACAATTATGTGTAATTTAGTGGAAGCAGTATTCAGACAGTGTTCCTAAGAAGCGGCTTGTGGTAACTGGATGATATCTCCTAATCGGGATAGAATTTGGGCATGTAGAGTTATATAGTTGATGAAGACATTTTGGTGGTGACTTGGATGAGACAGCATGGTTGGAGCTCACACGTGTGAAGAGTTATTTTGTTTTGAAGCTAACTATTTTTATGTAATTGTGGAATATTATGTAACATGTGAAGGTTTATGTTTTGTAATTGGTTAAGCCTTGTTGGCCGAATCATTTGTAATTATTTGAGTGTGGTATAAAGGAAGTATTGTTTACTTAATTGTAATATGATATGATAATGAGATATAGATGTGAATTGCAGAATTGAGCAATATATGTTGTAAGAGGATATGCAAATTGCAGAGATCTAGTGAAGTAGTTGGTGCGGTTTGGCATAGGCAGAGGAGCAAAGATAAGTTGCTGAGATCAGTAATTGTTGGTATTATTCTATTTGGATAATACAAAGATGAGTTGGATAGTGTGTTTAGTGATCTTTCCCTTGAAGTTGTTTGGACAGTGGGTCCTTTTGTCTTCCATAACTCTTAATCGGGTTAGAATCTTTTAATAGGGATTCAAAGTCTCATAATAGGGACTCATATGTACTAAATGTATTTCATAAGGCTCCTAACAGAGTCCATCCTTTCACAAGGAATTTTCATATTAGTACATCTTTTGTGGGCATCATTCCTACCAGGGTTTACTCTTTGATCAAGAGGTTCCCTAGTCAAC
The DNA here is from genome assembly GCA_027943335.1 of Chamaecyparis obtusa. Taxonomy (NCBI): domain Eukaryota; kingdom Viridiplantae; phylum Streptophyta; class Pinopsida; order Cupressales; family Cupressaceae; genus Chamaecyparis; species Chamaecyparis obtusa. The sequence goes on from BSBK01007538.1 coordinate 1,296,616, forward strand.
ATATCATGTGTTATTGTGTTGTTGTGTATGTTTATCTTTCTATGGTTGTTGCTTATATTGATTACATGGTTGAAATCTAATAATGGTAATAAAAGTTGTTATTATCTAATAACTGATTCAACCCCCCTCTCAGTTATCTTTGTGGACTTTACTTTCTAACAATTGGTATCAGAGCAGTAGGTCCTTGAAGAAAAAGTTTAACAACTTAAGGAGATCTATGGCGACTCATTTCAAGAAGGAAAGCCCTAAGTTTGATGGAGTGAACTATGACAAATGGAAAGAGAAGATGAAGACACACTTTCTATGTTTAGGACTAGGATATAAAGAATGAGAAGACTATCATTGAAGAAGACAAAATTGAAGAATATACTGACACAGAGAGAGATCTATTCATGTGTACAACATACTTGCCAGAGAAGAACTTTTGTCAACACTTCTTTAAAATGAATACAATTAGGTAAAAACTCTAAGGACATCTCATGAAATTTGGTTAGCTTTACAATCTACTTTTGAAGGTGATGTGCATGCAAAGAGAGTCGGATTAAAGAATTGGATATGTTCATTTGAAGATATAAAAATGATGGAAGATGAATCTGTTAGAAGTTATATTGGTAGGATATCAGAGATAATATTAGGTATCAAAGCTTGTGAAGGAAACAAGACTGAGGATGAAGTAATATGGAAGATCTTATAGACATTGACCCCTGTATTTAAGCAGGCAATGTAGATGATTGAACAAGTTATACCTTATACTGAGAAGTTTACCAGAGAAAATCTTCTTGGAAGATTAGAAGCAGTGGAGATAGGCTTAAGATAGTCAGGAGATCTACCTAGAATTGAGATGACATTCAACACACTTAGTGTTTGCCCTACTTTGTCAAGAAGTATTAGTGTCAGTGGAGATTATGCTAGTTGCAACAGATCTAAGACTGAAGAAGATAGAAAGATTGAGGAAGGAATTGCCTTGCTTGTGAAAAGAGAACTTGAAGGTAAGAAAATCTTTAAATGTTGGACTTGTCAAGAATATGGTCATTTTGCATCTAAATGCCCTAAGAGAGTAAAGAAACATAAGAAGAACTTTAAACCTAGAAGATCTAAAGAGTGTTACTATGCTAATGATGAAGAACTTGAGGCTAGTGTTGAGAAATTCTTAAGTGAAAGTGATAATGAGAATGATGATATAGGATTTGTAGCAATAAAAGAAGAAAAATATGAAACTGAAGTTAGAGAAGAAAAAGCTTTAGTTTCCCAAGTAGAAAAGAAAATTGATTGGATCATATATAGTGGTTGTTCACATCATATGACAGGAGATATGAATAAATTTATAAAGTTTAACAACTATGATGGAGAAATTGTTAGAGTTGGAAACAATGCACCTTGTTTGATAAAAGGAATAGGATCCATTACTCTTGATGGAAAGACTAATACTGATGATGTTTACTTTGTGGATGGATTGAAACATAATCTTTTGAGTGTTGGACAATTAGTTGATAAGGGATATCAAGTTTGGTTTACTGAGAAAACTTGTGTGATCAAGGATAAGGATGGTAATTTGATTGGAACTAGATCAAGAACCAGAGGTAATATATTTTAGTTGAATCCTACTGAGATAACATGTTTGATTACTAAAATTGATGATAGTTGGTTATGGCACAAAAGGTTTTGTCACATAAACTTTAATAACATTGTGAAAGTAAGTAATACATTTGTAGTAAGAGATTTGCCTAAGATTATGAAACCTACTAACATGATTTGCAAAGAATGTGTTATGGCTAAGCAGAAGAGAAGTTCATTTCCTAGAAGGAAGTTCACATCAGCAGAGAAGTTGGAAATTGTTCATACAGACTTGAGCGGTCCCACAAGGACTAGAGGATTCTATGGTGAAAGGTATTTTATGATTCTTGTTGATGACTTTACAAGAATGATGTGGATTGCATTTCTTAAAGAAAAATCTGAAGCATTTGATAAATTTAAATTGATTAAGAACAAAGTTGAGAATGAATCTAGAATGAAGATTAAATGTTTAAGGTCTGATAGGGGTGGAGAATTTAATTCAAAGGAATTTAATACTTTTTGTGAAGTGAATGGTATTAAGAGACAACTTTCAGCCCGTAGAACACCTGAACAAAATGGTATTGCAGAAAGAAGGAATAGATCAATATTTGAAGCAACAAGAGCTATGTTATTTGAAAATGATTTGATGAAGACATTCTGGAGAGAAGCAGTGAATACAATAGTATATACAATGAACATAGTACAAATCAGAGAAGACACAAATAAGATAGCTTATAAACTATGGTTTGGACATGCGCCATCAATTAAGTATTTCAGAACTTTTGGAAGTAAGTGCTATATTAAAAGAGATGATGACATTGGTAAGTTTGATCCCGGAAGTGATGAAGGTATATTTCTTGGTTATTCATTGAAAAACAAAGCTTATAGATGTTTCAATAAAAGAACTAAGACTATTGTTGAGAGTGCAAATGTTAAAATTGATGAGAAGTTCAAAATTCAGGAAAGAATGCTTGATTACGGATCTGACGAAGAAGTTCATCTTATAATTGATCAAGAAAATATTGAATTATTTTATGAAATTGACAATGATTTTCAGAATGAGAGTCACATTGAGGAGATAAGAGAATAACCTAGAGCAGAACATGGAGTTGAAGCAAGAATTGAGACAGTGACACCTAATAGGAATCTAGCAAGAAATCACCCAGTTGATCAGATTATTGGAAGCATAGAAAAAGGAGTTCTGACAAGGAATAAGGTACAAGAAGAACCATGTTTGATTTCTCAAATTGAACCTAAAACTACTGATGAAGCTTGTAAATATGAAAGTTGGATTAAAGCAATGAAGGAAGAACTAGATCAAATTGAAAAGAACAAGACTTGGAATTTGGTCCCTAGACCTAAAGATAAAAATGTTATAGGAACTAAATGGGTATCTAGGAACAAGATGAATGAACAAGGAGAAGTTGTAAGGAACAAAGCAAGATTGGTATGTAAAGGATACTCACAACAAGAAGGAATTGACTATGAAGAGACTTTTGCACCTGTTGCAAGAATTGAAGCGGTAATAATTTTTTGGCTTATGCAGCTTTTAAAAAATTCAAAGTGTATCAAATGGATGTGAAATCAGCATTTCTGAATGGAGAATTGGAAGAAGAAGTCTACATTGAGCAGCCTAAAGGTTTTCCCTTGACTCATGAAGGAGATATGGTATGTAAACTAAACAAAGCTTTATATGGACTGAAACAAGCACCTAGAACATGGTACACAAGATTGGATAAATATTTGATAAAATTAGGATTTAATAAAGGCACAAAAGATAGTAATTTATATCCAAAAGAGATTGAGAATGGCTTATTGATTGTAGTTATCTTTGTTTATGATATTATCTTTGGAGGTGAACATGAAGCTAGTGATAAATTTGCCGATGAAATGAAAATAGAATTTGAAATGAGCATGATTGGGGAAATGAAATATGTTTTAGGATTACAAATAGCACAAAATAGTGATGGTATTTTCTTATGTCAAGCAAAGTATCTGAAAGACTTGTTGCAGAGATTTGGAATGGAAAATTGTAAGCCGGTTGGCACACCTATGGTAACTAGTTATAAGTTATCTAGCACAGATGAAACTCCTATAGTTAAACAAAAGAAGTACAGATTGATGATTGGAGGATTACAGTATCTAACTCATACAAGACCAGATATATCACATGCAGTTGGAATTGTTGCAAGATTTCAAGTTGATCCTAAAGAGTCACATTATGTAGCAGTAAAAAGAATATTTAGATATTTGAAAGGCACAATTGACTATTGGTTATGGTATGAAAAATCTAATGACTTTACCCTATGTGCATATATAGATGTAGACTAGGGAGGTAGTGTTGATGACAAAAATAGTACAAGTGGTGGAGCTTTTTTTCTTGGAGGAAGATTGGTTTCTTGGCTAAGTAAGAAACATAATTGTATTTCACAAAGCACAACAGAAGAAAAATATGTAGCAACAACAAACAATTGTAACCGGATAATTTGGATGAAACAAATGTTGAAGGATATCAGAATCAAATTCGATGAGCCTATTGTTATACAATGTGATAACACCAGCACAGTAAGTATGTTGAAGAATCCTGTGTTGCATTCTAAGACAACGCATATAGAAATCAAGTATCATGTTGTAAGAGAGAAAGTTGCAGAGAAAGAAGTCAGACTTGAGTATATAAGTACAAAAGAGTAGATTGCAGATATATTTACAAAGCCCTTACCTAAAGATACATTTGAGTATTTAAGAGGTATGCTTGGAGTTATGCCCTAGCGTACTTTTGAGAAGTGATGCAGATTGTTGCATCAGTCCAGTGGTATATGACCTCTATCTTTCTGGATTGTATGCCAGTACTTCCTCTATGGGGGAGTATGTGTGTTTTGAGCTGAGTCATAAAGGACTCTTGTGAATATATTTTCTGAAAAGTGTCTTTTGACATTGAGGTTTTTGAAATGGATTGACATAGTGATGCTTTATTTGTCATTGATGTCAATGGGGGAGAATGATAAATGAAAAATTTGTTGGAGGAGAAGAAGCAATATAAAATGAAAAACCTATAAGATTTGATTGATGAAGAGGACTTGAAAATATTTCTGGGCAATAGTGTTGCAGTTTGGTATTTATGGAACTTGGATGCTTTTTCATCTATGTTGCCATCAATGCCAATGGGGGAGATTGTTAGGAATGAATGCTAAATATGTCCTATGGGGGAGTATTCAGATTCATTTTGTAGCAGTTGTATGTTGCATTCATGACTGTGATTGTCATTGATGTCAACATAATGATCTAATGAAGATCAGTAGAGAAGCAGATAATGTTTGAATTAGCGCACGTGGAATATTGTAGATCAAGCTATGCGAAGTTGAGGATTTATTCTACATTGTGTCATGAGATTATGGTCAAGAGCTCGTACAAAAATTCAATTATTCATGACAATTATGTATAATTTAGTGGAAGCAGTATTTAGACAGTGTTCTTGAGAAGCGGCTTGTGGTAACTGGATGATATCTCCTAATCAGGATAGAATCTAGATGAAAAGTTATACAATTGATGAAGACATTTTGTTGGTGACCTGGATGAGACATCATGGTCAGAGGTAACATGTGTGAAGAGTTATTTTGTTTTGAAGCCGACAGTTTTTATGTAATTGTGGAATATTATGTAACAGGTGAAGGTTTATGTTTTTTAATTGGTTAAGCCTTTTTGGCCAACTCATTTGTAATTATTTGAGTGTGGTATAAAGGAATGATTGTTTTCCTTAATTGTGATATGATATGATAATGGGATATAGATGTGAATTGCAGAATTGAGCAATATATGTTGTAAGAGGATATGCAAATTGCAGAGATCTGGTATTGAGATTTGGTGAAGCAATTGGTGTGGTTTGGCATAGGCAGAGGAGTAAAGATAAGTTGCTAAGATCAATAACTATTGGTATTATTCTATTCAGATAATACATAGATCAGTTGGACAGTGTGTTCAGTGATCTTGCCCTTGAAGCTGTTTGGACAGTGGGTCCTTCTATCTTCCATAACTCTTAATCGAGTTAGAATCTTTTAACATGGATTCAAAGTCTCCTAACAGGGACTCATATGTACTGAATGTATTTCATAAGGATCCTAACAGAGTCCATCCTCTCACAAGGAATTTTCATATTAGTACATATTTTGTGGGCATCATTCCCACCGGGGTTTACTCTCTGATCAAGAGGTTCCCTAGTCAATATATCTTGTGTTATTGTGTATGTTTATCTTTCTATGGTTGTTGCTTATATTGATTACATGGTTGAAATCTGATAATGGTAATAAAAGTTGTTATTATCTGATAACTAATTCATCCCTCCCCCTCTTAGTTATCTTGGTGGAATTTACTTTCTAACAGGAGGATACAAAGGAATTAACTGAGTAGAACAAAGTTGGAGGATACAAAAGAATTGTATTGAGTATATTGGCCAGAGGTATTTTTGAGCTTAGCATAGATCTAAAAATTTGTAAAGAAAGTTGTATTTGAATCATATCATTTACTGTTGCATTCTAACCATTGCTACAAATAAATCTCTTAACCGAGTGAGAATTAACAATCTTTTTATTTCATTATGACATTCAATAAATGTTGATTGTTTTCATGTTGACCCCATAGTGAATGTTTGGTCACTGAGAATGTTAGTGATAAATCCTCTATCTAGGTCACATCTTACAATATGTTTTGTAGCCTTTAACAGGGTTGGATCTTAACTGAGCTCACTTTAGAAGAGTGAAATTATTTTGGGATACTGGTCCCAGGTGGTTTTTCCCTTAACAGGGTTTCCACATTAAAAATGAAAGTGTTATATTTGTATGGATGTGATGAATTTTTATTTTCCTTTGCACATTACAAATATTGGTATGATCAGTATATTCACAAGTTAATTTATTGGTATTCGATTAATGAACATAAAGGCACAATTAAAGTTTTGCTGAGTTATTTAATTGATTTGAAAGATTTGTTTTATACATCTGGGAGTGTTTGGGACTGTAGGATAACTAGTGTTAACCGAGTCACCCCCCCTCTCAGTTATCTAACATATACAACAATTTATCACATTAATATATTTCATAGATTTTAATGCATGAAGTTTGATCACGTGATCATACCCCAAATCTTTACTGCATTTTTGCATCACTTAAAGTTTTTCATACCTCTTTCTTAACCAATAAAATTTTCTTATGTGGATAATTGGATCAACTTGCATTATACGCATTTAAAAAATCAAGTGACATATGTTATTTGTTATATGCTTTTATGTTTTAAAAGTTTGGATGAAGTGCTCTTAAAAATAAGAATCAATAATGATATGTTATTGGATTCTAGTATCTTTTTTATGCACATCTTACTATCACTTTTCATGTTTGTTAATAATGTTCATATACTTTTAAATGCATGTTTGTGTTAGATTCACACAAATATCAAAACTATGGCAAAATGTAACAATATAATTAGTGTAACCATGCCCATTCTTATCTAGGTTGAGCCCACCTTATTGAGAAAGTCTTTATCTAATAGTACATCAAAAAGTGGTATACTCATGTGCTAGGTTTTAGCTTATGAACCAATCCTTATTCATCTTTATTTCACCTATCTACTCCCTTTTCATCTCATTGACATTGATTTCTATACATTCACTCTCTACCTCGAGAGTACCAATTACCCATTTAAATCATTTTTGAGTGACATGATATTGAATCATGTTTATCACAAGGACCATGGGTATGATCCTTGAATCCTAAATATTCAAATTCAAATTCAAATTCAAACTTTTAATGGTTGAAATTTTACATAGTGGCTTATGCTAGACATAAATCCTTCAACACACACAAAAGGAGTTTGATCATATTGCTCACATTGCACACATTTCTAACACATTATATACCCACATTGCATGAGAAATCACAATTCTATATCGCACAAGGTTTGATTATATTAGTACATTGCATGGAGTTTGATCACATGATTGTACTACACATGTATCTTATCCAACTTATGCATCATACAAAGCTTTTCGTATCATTTTCTTAACATGCCAAATTTTCTTCAAACCCTTTTCTTTTCTTCTCAATTTTGGTTGATAGTTAGATCAACTTGTTCTTTATGCTTATTTTGATCATGTCGTAGATATTAAACTCATTGTACACTTTTATGTTTTGAAGGTTTTGATAATGAAAGAATTCAAGAATGATCTATTGCTTTACAAAGATTAATTTCCCTATATGATTCTCTTAATATTTAATTTTCCTGTTGGTTGAGAATCTCTATGTAATTTGAAATGCATGCTCATGCTAGATTCTTATGCACATCAAAGTAGGGATAAAATATAATGGTGAAAATTAGCATAAACATGCTGACTTCTCCTTATCCATCTTCATTTCACTCCCATATTCTATCGATTATCATATTTTCACCACCTATTCATCCAAATTTCATCCCATTGGCATTGATTTTTGTATATTCACTCCCCACCTCAAGATCACCACTTTATACCTTTAAATAATTTTGAGTGACTTGAGATTGATCTAGGTTTATCACAAGGATAGTGAGTATGGACATTAGATCTCAAATATTCAAATGCTAATTTGAGATTGTGCACCCCTCCTTACTACCTATTATGAACCACTCTTGGACACATTCTATACATGTTGCTATGTCATGGTATTTAAACACACATTATACACTAAAATATATCTGGATCATACAAGACTATACTTCAATTTTTGGAAATGCACTATAAGAATCAAATTTCCATCATAATCATATAGGTCACATATATGTTTATGAGCCCCATCTTTCACATATTCATTGTCATTGATTATATTTGCCAATGGATTTGATCTAGGAGAATCTATTCATCTATTGAGTTGGTAAACTCTTCTACAATATATTAATTCAAACTATAAAATATTCATTAACTTGAGATATTCATATTTTTGATAATGATAGATTAATTAACCTAAATAATTTAGACAACCCTACAATATTATTATTATTTTTTTTTTCGGGCATTCATCAAAGCAAAAAGTGATTTTTAAAAATTAGGCTAGTCTAGATCTATGAAAAGCATTTTGTTTTTACAGTTACGATGTATATAATTCATGGGAAAAAATGTCCGAACGGAATGAAAATACGTTCCCAACTGAATGTAGGGAAATATCTAGCGTTCTCCAAATGAACTGACTTGAACTGCCCCAAACAAAAGGCCTTGCTAGTTGCAAACTAAAATAGAGCCCAAATTCGCGAGAAGCATCGCCAAGGTTTTACAAGGGTTCTAAGCCGATATAGATATAGAGCATATCTGTTCATCAATCTGATAACAATTGAACATGGCTGGTAAGCCTGGAACAATATCAACATACAACATTGCTCCTGCAGAGCACACAAAATCTCACGAGCGCCTAGTACAGGATGGTGTTCGCACCGATGGTCGCCAATTACTAGAGTGCAGGCTTGCTTGTAAGTATTTTTTGTTTTTTCCCTGCCAAATCTTGCTTAAAACCAGAATTAGTGAAACGACATAATAGTTTGTTCCCCATTTTCTTGAGGTGCTTGGCAAATCTTGTGTGTTGGGAGTACGCGTGGATTATATTTTCTTATGTTCTGTAAATAGCAGTTACATTTCGATTTATTAGATAATTGTTACATCACAATCTTGCCACACGCTCAGTACAATTGTGGGTTGCCGTTTTGTTGCGGGGCGTAGCATTTGAATTTGGTCCACAGTCGTAGACTGCACTTTGTATTCATTACACTATATCCTTTTGGAATAATTTTGTTTGCAGAAATTAGGACTGTAGAAAAAGTTATCATTTTCAATCACTGTTGCAAAGACAGGAAATTCGCAACAGTTGTTGTGAAGAAACTATTATTGCTCAGGGTTTCTAAACTATCGTTTAGGTTAACCGTCACCATTTGATCATTTGTATAAATTAAATAAAATCATGGATTTCCTCAGTTGTTGATGCAATCTCTATATTTTCTTAGGGGGATCCTTTATTAAAGTTAAGAGGCAAAGCTAGATTTTTTGGGTCACCGCCAAGTGGGAGAACATTTTGCTGTATGACCTTTACTTCTCAAAGAGATTATTTAAATTTTGCTGTAAATATATTTCTACAAGGCGTGAAATGCTACCTGCCTTTAAATTTGAAGGTCACCTCATCTATCGCCAAAGAAAGATGACAAATAGTTGCACAGAAGTCACTAGCACAGTAGCATTTCATTTACATGGCATTGACACAGTTTAGAAGAAGTGTATGGAGTTCAATTATTTGAGTTTAGAAATGGAAAACCTTTGGCAGAACAAAAAAGTTATGCAATACCTGTTAAACTAAATGCTAGATATAGTTCATTGAGTTAATAATAAATATAACAGTTGAAAATTGAGTTGGCTCAATGTTGCCAATTACAAAGTTTTATTTAAATTGCCTTCAGTTTATATTCTGTACAAATCAATTGCAATTTATGCTACAGATGAAGAGACCCCAGGGCTTCAAATCTTTGATTTACAAGTTGTTTTCAATTTGTTTGTGCGTTGTATGTATTTGTCTTTGAAGTGTAAAAGTAAGCCCCAAAAAGATAGGTATGCATGAAACCTGGAGAGTGGTATTCAAACTTTAGCAGGTTTAGTCACTTGCAAGTAGCGCTTTATCCGAGAACAACCTTGTTGTGACCTTTTCATATATCGCCCCATTGCAAATAGGGACCCCCCTATCCTTTGTTTGCTTGGCCCTTTTAGTTTAGTTGTCTTGTTAGTTTGGTGCTGGTCTCCTAAGGTTCCCCCTTATTGCAAATGAGAAGTGATGACACTTGCTAAGTCTAGATCAAAGAGTGGTTTCCCTACCTTTCAAGGTTTTAGTTTTCAGTTGTTTCATCCCTGAAGAACAACCAGAAAAAGAAAGGAGATAAAATGACACTGAATTTGAGAAAATCCATCAAGAATGCCCATAGTGGAAAATTCATCAAAGTGGCGGAGTGTTGAACCAAAGAACACGAAAACATTGAAAGTGGCTAAGTCTGAGGAGTATCGAAAAAGTAGATCAAACACAGGAAAAGATAACAGAAGAACAAGAAAGGATTGAATCAGACATCACAGGGGAAGCTACGAATTCTGAATCACAGTCAGAATACAAGGCATCAATCTCCAGGTCTATATTGTAAAGAAAATTTGCTAATGCATATCTATATTTGATTTTGAATGGGCCTCTTTTAAACAAGCAAACGAGACCTATCAACATTGGAGTCAGAATGTCATCAGCAATGCCTGAGAAGTTGTGTAAAGATGGGACATACTCATGCTAATAGGGGGAACTCTTACAAGAAGCTCACAGTAAAGGGAGATAATAAAAAAGCATGTCCTACTGATGTCATTTCAGAGTATAATGCAGATGATCATTATTTCAAGTGTTCATGCGAAAATGCATCATCTAAGGAGCTGCAAAAGGTCTCAAAGGTGAAGGGAAGCTGGATTGCCAAAGCAATTCCATATCAGAAAAGGATTTAGATGCACAAAACTGTTCTCAAAGATATGCAATGAGTCGTTTATGTGAACTACACAAAGGAGAGAATGATGATCTAGTTACCGAGGAATTTTGAATTATTTATTTAAATAGCATGGTAAATGACAAGAAGCCAGAGACTGAAAATTTAATACATAAAATGTCAAATTTGTCTCATTACCTTCAACAAGCAGAGAAAGGAGAATCATTCCAGGAGAGAGCCCTGAGATTTAGTGTACTGGATTGGAGTCTTTTGATAGAGGAAGAGGATAGAGAGGTTTTCATTCTCCTTCTGGAAGTGATACCTCTTCATCCTTCTCAACTTTGGGATCCTCCTCTCTCTTACAGGAGTGATCGTAGCTCTTCAGCTGAAAGAGAGTCCTCACATTCCAGATCTATGTGTAGTGTCGAAAGACCAAGCACCCGAGCGTCTGCACTTGTGAAAATATGGAGGGAATGGGAAGGTGAGTCACGATTTAACTCTTCAAGGGAGAGGAATAGAAGAAGAATGTCTGTTTCTGAGATTGCTTGACACCATGCTTGGAGTTGAAACTACAGAAAATCCCTCTCCAAACCCGAATTGTTTCCTAGAGTGTAAATCCATGTATGCTCAAGAATTAGTAAAAAATCCTCCATTGGGTTTGATATGCGCTCATCACTGCTAAAATACTATGGCTTTGGGAAGAAGAAAATCAAATTCGAAACCTTTAAATTTATTTGCATGCTCTGGATAGCGCAATTCCACCTTATTAAAGGAATTCTCCAAAGGCAAAAAAATCCACAGTGCAGCTTTAGTTGCACTCACAATGCAAATACCACCTGCACAAGGAAATTTGATAAGGTTAAAAAGTCCGTCTCCAAGTGCTGTATGCGCCCAGAGCGCTAATTCCCCACCTTATGGAATCACACCCAAACTCAAAAGTCTGCCAATGTGCCTCAAATGCACCCAGGGTGGGATTTTTGCATGGTCAAGGAATTGCGGCAGAGGGAAGAAATCCACTATCAAGCTTCAAATTCGCCCTGAGCGCATATTACATGTATGGAAGGAATTTTCTAAAGTTTTATAATCCCTCACACCTGAGAATATGTGCCCATAGTGCAAGTTACACATGACCATGAAAACATTTTGAAAAATTAAAGTCCTTCACACTACCAAATATGCGCTCATAAGCGCTAATGTACACGGACCATAAAAAAATGATAAAATTTGGAATCTTTCACTAGGGTTAATATGCGTTGAGGAGTGTGTGGGCCATAAATGATGAAATACCTAGATGTGCACCCAAGATAATATGGCAAGGAGATAAAGTTGAAGATAAATGAATGGAAAATCGAAAGTCTTGATTCTGAGAAATATTAAAAGTCACACCCATGGGGAAAATGGAACAAGGGGGTAGATATAAGTTGTTTGAACATGCAAAGATATTATACCAAAAGCATTGGAAATGTTAGTGTATGCAAATTAAATTACTAATCCTAGAAATGAAATACTAACTATATTAAGCTATTAAATCAATCTAAAATGCATTCCAATGAAGATTACAAAGATTAAATGAAATCAAAACAAGAAGTTTTACCTTCACTCACCCATGTAGCTTGTCTCCGTTGTCCTCCTAGCCTTGAATTCTTGGATTTGGTGAGCTCTCAGATTTTTCTTTGATAGTAATCACATTGGCATAATACCGAGAAGGATGACATTCTGAGATGTGATTAACATACTTATAGGATGTTGTATTGTAGCTGGTTTGATTATCACCCTTAGTATTGGAAGAACTTCCTTTCTCATGTTCGGGAAGTGGATCTTTAAAAGCCATGTGTGACTCGTTTGAGGTATGTCCATCAACGCTTATTTCACTACTTTCTATCAAGTCTTGTATCACATGTTTAAGTCTTTGACAATCATTGGTTTTATGACCTTTTCCTCTATGAAATTCACAATAATCATCATTCCACCAAGAAGGTTTCACCCTTGGTTCATAGTCTCTGATTTCAGGAAGTACAATGAGTTTCTTGGTGATCAATTTCCTTAGTGCAGATTCAAGAGTCTCACCTAAAGGAGTAAAAGTTCTTCTGCGTGACATAAAAGGTAATCTTGAATTTGACGAATTGTTGCTGGTATTCGGTGTTGTTGTTTGATTACTTTGAGTAGGTTGAGTAGCATTGGCTTTGCTTGTGAGATTTAGGACAGGTTGTGTTGGTTTAACATGTCGGTTATCAACAATCCCATCATTGACAATGTTCTTGTTCTTGTTCCAAAATTTTGATTTGTCATTGTTGTTGTTATTGGGATTCGAGCTTGAAGATGCAATATTATCTTTAGTGTAGAGTTTAATCTCACCTTTTCTAACCATAGCTTCCTCAATTTTGACTCCATTTTCAATGAGTTTGTTAAAACTTGGAGGACATTGCAATTGTAACCTATAACTCATTTCTGGTGTAAGATTATGCACAAAGATATCCATCTTTTGTTGTTCGGGAATTGTTCGTGGATATTTGGCAAATAGTTGACGCCATCTTTGCAAAAATGTGAGGAAAGGTTCTCCATTTTTTTGTTGTGCATTGCAAAGATCAAGCATAGTGACCTCATGTTTGATGTTGTATGAATAATGAGTCACAAATTTGTCAATAAGTTCATTGAATGATTTGATGCCTGGGGGTAATTTGGAGAACCATTCCATGACTTGTCCTCCCAAACTACGTGGAAATAGTCGCATAAGATAAGTGTCATTGTGAGCGACTTCAATACAAGCAACACAAAACTCACGTATGTGGTCTTGTGGATCTGAATTCCCTTTGTATTTGTCAAATTTAGGCACCTCAAAATGAGGAGGGAATGAAATCATTGCTAAATGCTTGTCAAAAGGATAATGACATATATCATCTAAGGAATATTTCTTAGTTGAAGATCCAGTTTAAATGTCACAAATCTGTTGTTGAAGCATCTTGATTTGTTGTAAAACAGGGTCCAAAGATTATGTAGATCCTTGTGTATTGAGGGAAGCACTATGTTGTTTGTCTTCCATAGCTCCATGAGCATGCGTCTCTTGAGAACCACTAGGTCTTTCTTCATCATTTGTCATAGGGGGTTCTTTGAGAGTAGAGACATCAAAATCAGTGGGTAGTCTAACTCCTTGTTGAGCAAGCACGAGGAAGTATTTTTCTTTGTCCATTTCTAAGATTCTTTCCATGACCTTGTGGAACCTAGGATCTTGCATGGATTCTCTCAATTCTTCGTCCGTTGGTTCTTCCTCAGTTGTGTTCTTGGCAGAAAATCTGGACCAAGGGTTCTCATCACTACTAGTTCCTACTATTATGTCTCTAGATTCTGGATTGATGGGTTCTTTGAGTTTTTGAGATCGAGTTTGAACCATAAAAAGGTGAAGGATGATGATATGATGAAAGTTTTGATGAATAAATGGATATGTGTTGAAAAGATAGATGTGAAAAGAGACCCTAAAGTGTTGAGATAAGTGTGATAATTGATAATCTAAGTCTATAGGAGGTATGGATCTCACTATCATATGACAAAAACAATCAAGGGATAAAATCTATGTAAGTTCTTAGGTAAGGATGATAAATCTTGATAGGAAACTCACAAAGATCCGTTTGATGTTCAAAGTAGTAGTTATCAACATTAAATGGTGATTTTGAGGACTATGGATGAATAGGGTGATGATGAATTTTGAAGAAAATGGTCAAACTAGGTATCAAGGTGCTGTTTAGATCAAATGTTTTTCCAGAATCAAGAAGAGGACAAAACTGGGTATCCGAAAAAGTATGTGTCAAAATGCTAAGATTTGTGCAACAAGCCTCTGTTATAAATGCGCGGGAACAAATGCGCAAGACAATGTGATGTATGCGCATCAGTTTTACACAGGTGTGCAACAAGTTTGAATATATGCGCAGTGACAATGATGAATGCTCAGTGCAGTGAATCAAATGCGCAACAATTTTTAACAAATGTGCAGCTCTGGTTTTTTGTAGTTCTGTTTGCAAGATTCGGGAAAGTTTTGGTTTTTTGACTACTGTGTTTGATGATTTTTGGCAAGGAAAATGCATAAACACACACACACAAGACAAGAATGATTGATTGCTAAATTATTCTAGAATGAATGCACAAACACGCTTACAAATCCTATGGTTGGCAAGGACAATATCTGCCAAATCCCCACTTGGATAAAATCCAGCCATGCATATCCAAAGCGGATAGCCTAGGAACTTGGAGGCACGAGCTCCTCCTTACAGTGCACTCACTTCTCTGGCACACAAAGTTCCGAATTCAATGGGTCATTACTTCCCAAAGAACCGCTATCTCTACTATGAACCGTGAGTAATGTGGGGTGTCTTCACGGGCTTGGGTGACCCCTTGAGCCAGCAAATAGAAGGTTTTTGGCCACTAAAACAAAGTATGTAGTAAGGACATCCGTTCAGGTGACTATGATCAATCTATATTCCCAATTAAGGGGACTCTCCCAATCCTTTCAAAGCAAGATTTTCACCTTAGCAATGTAGGGACTTCAACACATCACACGGGTACTAGAGGAGATTTTGGTTGCCATAACGAATTCACACCTGTTCATTGTGAGACTAATCACAATGACATTTTTTTTATACCGGTTTGGAAGCGGCTTTAGCCTATTACCGATTGGGTTGTTCCTTGGGGCGAGTACCTCTTTTCCCACCAAAGACCGCCCTCTAAAAGCTATAACAATGTCATGTCCCCTTTCTAAAATAAGATTTAATAATAAATAATAGAAATAAACTAATAAATGAATAAATAATAATATAATTTATTATTTTATTAACTATAACATGAATGGAAAATATAATATATTAATTAATGAAATATGATTAATATTATATTAATAATATAATATATTATTAATAAAACATAAAATAAAAATAAAGAAATAAATAATAAACAAAACGACCATTCTAAGTCTGATCCCAGAAACGTGACTCCTCATACTCAAAGGATACCACCCATTAATTTGGGAGATATAAGAATAAGAGTAAAATGCATCGAACAGTACCGGGAGAATTAAGAGAGTTGCAAATAACAGTTAATCATACTTCAGCGGTGCAAACTGGAACTAAAGCACCATTCACTAGGCACGTGTAAATATTTCCTAAATAACATTGACTAATAATCATATCATGAATTATAAGGAGATGTCGATGATAATATTCCCATATGAACTGGAAAGGCATGTAAGAAATTATTATTCGGTTACAAACTATGACTTAAGGGTGCCTAAATATAACAAACCGTTTGTTAAGAGAAGGCACTGGGCATGTTCCTTGGAGACATCCCACCCCTTCACAGAATATAAAGAGTTTTTTTTAATTAATACGGGGAAGATACAATATAATATAGAGGTCAAAGAGAGAATAAACAGACAAAGTATACGGTAACTGTAGTCTGGAAAAGACACAGAGAGGTATGAGAAGAAGACTCCCTCCATGACAGATTTAATATACAAATGGACTGTATATGTCTCATAATACGGGATCTCATATTCTGAGGTATTCCTTTAAAAATTATATTGATATGGAATGGGGGGAGATAATGGGTGTTCAGTAAAGAAATCTGAGTATATATATATATCAGCTATGTTGTAAGTTATACATTTGCATGTATAAATATATATTAATTTATATATATATATATGTATTAATTTATACAAGGTTGCTATTAAGGAGCGAAAGTCAGTATATGGTTTTTATATATATATGGGATTAGAATTATAATAATATATAGTTATATGATATATGAATATATGTATATGTGGGTAAAACCAGAAATTATAGTATTTCTATAAATATGTTAATAGTATATAAGAAAATGATTGGGATAAAAAAGGAGGATCAATATTGAGTCCTGCCATAAGAGAGAAGGGCACCAGTTGATGCTTGCTGGCACTGAAACAGTAGCCATAGAACTGTGAGTCATTAAGTTATTAGTCATAAATAAATAAATATTCTGCTTGTAAACAATTAATAGTAGTTCCTTGATCATATGTCTATAAGAAATTTAAGATAATCAAGATAACCAAAACATAATATAAAATTGATTTCGATTACTACTTCTGACATGAGAATGGAAGGCAGAGGCCACCAAAGAGGGGCAGTCTAAATCCAACAGGATAGCTCCCAAGATAGGGTGGGGACCAGCCCATCTTTAACCTTGAGAGCTTGAGCTTGAGACAGGTTAAAGGCCGAGTCTGTAACTTTGAGGGAGTTTATTAATGGTCTCTAAGCGCTTTGGTTTGCCTCCAATGTCTTCTCCCTTCTCAAGTCAGGAAGTAATAATATGATCAGATTTGTAATATGTGTTGGGAATAGCCAAAAATTCTTAAATCATTATTTATTCTCTATTTTTATTGCATTTGTTATTGTTAAATTAGCAGGGGACATTAGAAACAATTTCTCTTACACCCAAGATCCACGAAGGCGAGGGGAGAGGATACGTTTTTATAACTTTGGGATTTACAGAAATGCTTTAAAAGCAAAGACACAACAAACACTTGATCTAAACTAAAGAAGACACATGAAAACTGAAAAACATGTCATATTTTAATGCCCGAACGAGATTTTGGTTTCTTTTACAAATCCCCTCTTGTCTTCAAAAGGAACCTGCAAAGAAATTATGAGTAATTTCGGAGGGGTCTTCAATAATACATCCTACAAAACAACCTAAATAACTAACAGAGACAACCAAAAGATTGTTAATTCGTTAGTCGAAACTAGAAATGATGCAAAAATGAAAATTGAACAACAATCTAAATAAATGAGTAGCTACAGTATACAAAAGCGTAGAAACAGTGAGCAAAAGCACAAATCTTATGTATGCGCAGCAAAATTAAATGGATGCTCGTTTCTGTGAAATGTATGCACAGTAGAATGATATGAGAGTGCAACACTATTCAATAGATGCGCAAAATCAGAAAGAAAAGTGACAGAAAACTGGTTCTGATGTGGTGAAAATGGATGTGCAGTAGGCAAGTATGGATGCGTCGAAATCGGGTATGTATGCGCAAAAATAAACCTTTAAATGCTACACACGGAAAACTAAAATCTGATTGTTAAAATTTCATAGGTTGCCCCACAGTGGGTGCCAAAAATGTATGCAAATTAAATTACTAATCCTAGAAATGAAATACTAACTATATTAAGCTATTAAATCAATCTAAAATGCATTCCAATGAAGATTACAAAGATTGAAATGAAATCAAAACAAGAAGTTTTACTTTCACTCACCCATGTAGCTTGTCTCCATTGTCCTCCTAGCCTTGAATTCTTGGAATTGGTGAGCTCTCAGATTTCCAAATGTGCTCCTTTTTGCCCAAGATGTTTCCAAAGTATGGAGATATTGAATGTAAATGCAAAACTAGCCTAAATCTAGATTGCCTTATGCTATGATGGTGGATGCAAACTTGATGAAGGAGAATGATATGGAAATGCTTACAATTATGCTAAAATGGCTTTATTGCTTGAATGCTTGAAATCACTATTGCTATTAGGCTCTCAAAGGAAGAGGAAGGCTCCTTTTATAGGTTTTTGGAGGACTCAAGCCTAGGTGACAAGATCTAAGGGTGGAGATTGAAAGGTGGAGAATCCTAAGGTTGAAATTGACTTGGTTGAAGGGGTTGAGAGAAATGGGGATGTAGTTGGAATGTGAGAGGAGGAATAGGAGAGATGTTCCTCCTACATTGACAAAGAGGAGTGAAATGTGGGAGGGAAAGACACATGTCAAGTTTCTCACAAAGACCTTTGAGAAGAAGGTGGGAGGACATTTTCCCCATAAGGACTCTTGGCACAAGTGTCCCATGAGTCATCTTTGACTCCTTGAGGTGGCTAGAGAAGCTCCTTAGGAATAGGGAATGTGTTCTTGACCAAGTTTGGAAGAAGACATGTGGTCATGAGACCAAGTCATATGAGGCCACATAGCCCTTAAGAATAGGACATGTGTTTGTGGGGATAATCGTGACTTATTAATAATTAATAAAAATTAATTATTTTAGCCAAGGTGATGTGCAGGTGACTAGGTCTATGAGATGGACTAAAGGACTTAGTCATATAGTGATTGTGTAATTGACTAACTCATTAAATCACTTTAATAGGACTAATTAGAGGACTTAGGATAAGAAGAATAAGATAAGTGAATATATTTAATAAATTGAATAATTTATTTAATAATAGAGGAAATAAACATTAATTAAATAAGAAATATTTAATTAATTTATCAAGCCAATTTTAAGTGTATACAGTTAGACTTTGGTTAAATATTATGAAATTCCATGCCAACCAAAAAAAAATCAAATGATTTCATAATGAGAAATATTCGATTAAAAAAAAATGAAAAAAATGGATTGAGTTGGATTGAAATTAATGTTGGAATTATTTTTGGGAAATAATTAAATCTTGGAATTTTCTTGTCGATATTTAATTAAAATGTTGGAAGTATTGACTTTTGAAAAATCCAACCCATTCAAGTGTGCACATGGACAAGACTTGACGATGAAGTTAAAACGCTCAAAATGGCATCTTTCGAAAAACAATAAAAATTTGAAGACAAGTGGTGGTGTCCGTTAGAGATTCTCTACTGGAATGGCAACATGGAAGGAAATTAACTACTCGCAGTTGCCCAAAATTAACTACTCGCTAATTTAGTAGCTTTGAGGTCGCTTGTTTATATAAGAGATGGATTTTAATTTCATTCTCACATTCGAGAATTGGAGAGTGAAGAGCGAAAGGAAGGATTTTGGAGAATTCAAGAAGAAGTGCGAAGTTTTGAAGAAGTGTGAAAATTCCTAGTGAGAGAGGGAAAGAAGCTTGGAGAGAGAAAGTCTCTTGCATTGAGCTGAAAAGTCAAGAAGAGAAGTTGTGAAATTCAGAGAGACAATTCTGTAGTAAGTTGAAAATAATTAGAGAAGACATGGATTTATTGAGGAGAGAGAAAATCCCTTTTTAGAGAGAGAGAGTGAGGACTTTAGAATGAACTTTCAAGTTTTTTTTTCTTTAGAGTTAGAAGTCATTTTGCAAGGGGAGAATTTTAATCGGCTTCTCCATTCCTCGCATGTTCTTATGTTGTTTATTTTGTTTTGTAGGGAGGAGAAATGACAGAACTTAGAGGAGCCAGTTTGTCAAGATCGGCCTTGATCAAGAACAAGCAGAGGGGATTCTACTCAGAGTAAAAGATTGTTTCAAAGTGGAAAAATGTTGGCGACACAAATCTGGGAGGTCTTAACATGAGTGAATTGAACAGGAGGATGTTCAAGTATAAAGACCATGATCCCACGTACTTAGTTATTAAGATTGTCAAAAGCGGGATCGTGGCTGTAACTGGTTTTCTTCTAGCTTTCCAACATGTAGAATTGATTGTAGAATTCTCAAGGCATTACAATTCAGAATATGTAACAATTAGAGATCCGGATGGTAAAGTGTTGGTAGGCCTTTCTCCACCAATGATCTCAGAAGCTTTCAGAATCCTAACGTATAGATCAGTGGTGTTGAAGTTGAAGGAGCATTTATATTGCTAGGGTTGACCATTACGATGATGTGATCAACCTTAAGTGGCTACGAAAGAACAAAGCTCACTATTCCTAGCTACGCAAGCAACTGGTTTGGCTAGACTTCTAGTGAGAGTACAATGATTTGAACATGATGTTGAGCAAGGTATTTGGGATCGCACAATCCTACGCATTTGAACCATGGATGTGGTATTTTGTTGAACAAGTGATTGAAGGATTCAATAATATGGATCGGATTGGAATGATTAGCGACAATTTGAATGAACAACTTGGGAATTTGGAGCAGTTAGGAGAATTCTACATGAGCTCTTATGTCATCTATATATTGGCTTGGATGACGAGATATGATGGGTTAAGATGCAAAGGGGCAATAGGAAGTGGTTCACACCGCTTGAAAGTGCATGAGTGCTACCCTCAGTTACAATTGTATGCTAAGGACGACTTTGTGAGAGTCAATGATGCTTTTGCCATGCGCATTGTTTAGGACTCTACAAAGAAGATTACACACGAGGCTATTAGCCGAGGCGATGAAGTTGATAGAGAAGTGTGGAGCATGGTTCATCCAGTTCCCTACCTTCTCTTACATCAGGCTGCAGGGATTTTCTTTAGAGCCATATAAACTCCCGAGGTATCCAATTGACAAGATGGTTCTGCTGGAAGTCACTAGGCAGCTAATGGTATATGATAAGATTCAAAAGAGAAAGAGGAAGTTAGGACTTGAATTCCCATCACAATAGGAGATGAAGTTGAAATGTGTCCATGTTTGCAGGTAGCCAAAAAATCAGTAGAGGAGCTACATTTATACCGTCTGGCACTTTTCTCAGCAAGATTAGATTATGATCCCTACAATTGGATTAGATGCTGGCTGGGGTAAAATACTAACACAAGGTGCACCTCGAAAATTTCTGGGCCTGCTACAGATGAGTACGAGATAAAAAGGAGAATGTATTCCAGATTGCCACTCAACATGATCAGAGCGTGCAAAATCATCTAAGTGCCTGACCAATTGGAAGAGGATACAAACATGATCGAGCTAGGATATGAGGTGGAAAGGGAGAAGACTGTCCAACCATATGATTGGTCCAAGAAAGAAGTATTGGATCTTAATTCAATACCATGGATTTGACGTATGTCAATCCTCTTTTCTACTCATTATTGATGTGTATTAATGATTCGAATAGAATAATACTTTTGTATTACTATTTGTTGCTAATGAACTCTGGATATACTACTATAATTTTGTCTCTTCTAGAGACTTCAACAAAATTGACGAATCATGAGAGATATTGGTGGCGTGATGTAAAGGATGGGGGCATCACATGAAGTCCTTCACACCTTCACACTCCTCTAGAATACCCCTTAGAAGTCATTTAATTCTTAGGTTCAATATTCATAGAAAATCGTGAAGTCTTATGGGTAAGACATTTTTTTGATGCTCGTACAGGTATTTCATGTTAGGGACTTGACACAACCATATGCCTCAATCACCAAATTAGGTTGTGGAGCAACCTATCCCTTATTAATCCTTAATCACATCTTAACACTTTTTTCAAGTCAAAGTAACAAATCAGGATCAATCACAATTGAAGAGAATACAACTGGTTGGCCCAAAAACAACTCTTCTGTTAATATCAACTTAATACCTTCAGAGAGATATCCAAAACACTATGCAGACTAAAATGATGGGATTGGAAACCATCTACAACCTTTCCCCAAAGATTCCTGAAGACACCAATCACCAAAAGCAAGTGCTCAAGAATATTATCACTAGACTGGTTACAACTGCACAAACCAGATAGTCAGAACCAAATCAACTCAAAATATCTCAAGCACCAAAACACCAACAACTCTAACACTCGTGATGCATATCCAACATACGGTCATAATCATCTTCTTGAAACTACAAAGCTATCTCTATCATTGCAACTTAGATGCAAAATCCTTGCAGATTGTTAACTAGAGTATAAATACTTACAACTTTCTCTGCAAAAGTCATCAACTAATGGAATTTGATCGAATGATGTTAGACATAATCCTTAACATGATTCTAGAACCACATAGCCACACCATGGAGAGCGGAGGAATGCAGATTAAATATATTAACACATATGCACAGAGAATCAGATTGTTTTTCTTGTAGATGTATTTCCTCAAGCTCCCAATCAAAATAATGAACTTAGATACCCAAATATTGATACAAAAGGCATGTAGACTTTGACTAAGAGAACCACACCATATGGATAAGTCAAGAGCGAACCATTACATACCATTTGATTTGTTCCATATGTTTCAGACTAGAATAATGTCATCAGGTAATTCTCTAGACCATCTTCACCTTCTCTAATCATTTGTACAACTGTCCTTGAATGTCCTCAACATAACTATACATTATTTACCACATCAATGACCTCTGCATATACCCCAATTATACCCTTAGTGACAATATATACAGGCAGATATCCAGTTGACAGCAATGACAACACTTATTATCAACACAAAACAACCCACGATAAGTCCTCAAATTTAAAAATTAGAGACTAGTAATCTAAATGCATGTAAAGTAGATCAATTGAAGCCATCTCATGCAAACAGATCCTTTCTAGGTTCAAAATGCCGAAGTAATTGATTAGAATGAAAAAAAAGGTACTTGGGGCAAATTCTGGAAAAAAGTGTGTGATTGGATTTGAAGAGCTCTGGAATACCTTTCCAAGGCTGTAAGAATTACAAAAATCAGGGATTGTGGAAAAATGTTGTGAGCATAGAAGTAGAAAAAGGAAGATCTAACTTCGAGTGAGAATAAAATGAAGTAGCATAAAAATCTAAGAATGAGGCCTGCACCACTAGAAACTGCTTGGAACTAGCTTTTTGACGATATCTCGTTTTCCCAAATTTGACTTTGTATGCCCAAGTTATGGTGAATAGGAAAAAAACACTCCCTTGGTGTCAAGGGGGGCTAGGATGGGGCTTGGTGCATATGTATCGCAAAGTTAGTAGAATATTCAAGAATTTTCTCTTTTGTCAAAAACTTGCCAATCTCCTAAAAAGTTGAGATTTTTTGGAATGTTGGAATATTCCTTCTCTTGTTGGAATGTTCTCTTTGTTCAGAAAATTGTGGTTATTGGGAAGATACGTTGATGTTGAAATATGCAGATTCTTGAGCGAATATTCTCCCTTTGCCTATTGTTGGAGTGTGCTTTATTGGTTGTCAGGAAGATGAACGGTAAGCAAATTTTCCTACTGTTGATGATTGGACGCTGTTGAGTGATTATAAAATCATCGATGGTGGTGGTCAAAGGCATCACCTTGGAGGTGTGGGAGGATGACAACGATGTGGCTCGAGTATAGCTCAACTATGTACAATCCTATAGGGATTGCTACCGCCCCTTTGATTTTTTTTAAAATTTTGATTTTAGTGGATAAAAAATACATAAAAAAACTAGACAAAATTTTGAAAATCCCTTTGTACCTCTAGACAACTTGGGTAGGATATCAATGGTGGTTGGGCTCAAATAATGCTGCACAACCATATTGATTGCTTTGTATAAATGTTTGGGCCATATTTTTTTCTTTTTTTTTTTCCAATTCCATCGTTTTAAGTGTTTGAATAGGCTATCTTTAAGGTATTTGGCCGTTTTGGATTGAATGGTAAGGCGTGTTTCGCTCTAGGATGAGCCAATTTTTCCCTCAAGGCCGGATCTCTTAGTACAAAGAGGAAGTCACAAATATGGTGCTTTGATATCATTTTGGAATTTATAGTGAACTCCACAGCTCCCAAAAATCACCCGCAATGAAAACACCTATATCACATTTGAAAAGAAAAAGCTATGATTGTGCTATGCAACCTTTAGAGAGAGAGATTAATCCAAGAAAGCATGATTGATATGCCTATATTGGATGATTGAATAAACCTAGATTACTTGGATATATTACAATGAATGCTTATAATAGTATAAAGATAAAACCTTAGATGTAAAACCAAGATGAGGGTTAAATTAGAGCATGACAAGTGTCCTCATCTTGTGAATTGAGACAACATGAACTATAATTAGCTCAATTTAAGAATAGAAAAGTACTCCTAAGTCTAGCTAAGTGCAATAAAGTAATAGGGGACCTAAGTGATTAATGCATGATTAGTTAATTACTAAGGTGATTGCCTAATTACTCCAACATATTTTAACTAGAATATAGATCTGATCTAATACAAAAATTGGTTACTAGGTGTGATAATACCGCTTGATGTTCAACTTGGTTATGGAAACCCTACTGTAATTGCTGTAGCATTGGTCCTTGGATAGGATAGACACAAAAAGATTTAGAAGATTGGCTGCTAGGGTTAGATAGAGGCAATTAACATCTTGTTTGAACTTGAATGCCAATGGCTGCTACTATTTGTTAGGGTTTTCCTATCATAAGTGATGCTTGGGCTCTACATAGGAATGATGGCTCCTAGCATAGCTATTTAGGTGACACGACGACTTTAGTATTGGCCCAACCTTTCTAGGGTTAGGTGACGTCGATGTGATTTGGGTTAAAAGACTGCTTAATATAATGTTCAACAAGCATTGTAATGGCTTGTAGCTAGACTAGACAAGGAATCCCCCAACTTCTCAATGGCACCTCAACCTTGCACTGATTTTGTTGAGCAAATTGACAAATCTCAAATAAAATGAATAGCAAAATCAAAGGAAAGTAGTAGGAAACCAGATTAGGGTTTTCCAATTGACCTAAGAGGTAGCTAGGGTTGGCATCCTATCTGGCACCACTTGAGATAAATCTCATTTTTCATGGTAATTTCTAGATGACATGCCCACACATCAAGACATTTATAGCTGTTTGGAAATTGCCACTTGCCCAAACCTGACCAACCAACAATAAGAAATTATTTTATTTGAAGTATGGGTCGACTATGCCTTTGGGCTTGATCAATGCTCCAATCACATTCATGCATCTAATGAACACCATTTGTTGACCCTTCACTAACTCCTTTGTTGTTGTTTTCTTGGATGATATTCTCATCTATAACAAGTCTTGGGAAGAGCATGCAAAGTAGGTCTCACATGTTTTGGATACATTGTGCCAACACAAGTTACAAGCCAACCTTGGTGAGTGCACTTTTGGTACCACATAAATCTAGTACTTTTCTACATGGTCAACTAATTTGGTATACATGTAGATTTGCACTAGATCAAAGCCTTTTGAAATCCAACACCAAGAATTCGTATAAACTTGCACAAAATCCATATTCATTGGAATATATATACCTTGTGAAATCAGCTATGAAGCTAGGCAAAATGGAAACAAATTGTAAGAGAAAAATTGAAGATGGATTAGATGAGTTGATTATGCATTAGGATTTGAAGTACACGTGTAGGGGAAATATCCTACCTATCCTCGTGACTAACTTGTCACATAAGAAAGTTGCCACATAAGCACCACCTTTATACTTTGCTTCTCTTACATCATATGGTTACTCAATTTGATCATGCATGCTAAGACAATTCTTATGGACACTCAATAATAATGCACTTTTGAGTAGCTCAAGCAACAACTTCGTACAATGCTTGTTCTCACAATGAGACATTGTGCACTGCTTTGTAATCTAGACCAATGCATAATGATGTACTTCGTGCTATACTCTGCAACATGGACATGTTGTCACCTATCCTTTTGAGAATTAGTGCCATAATTCAATGTTGTTTCACCTATGGAAAGAGTTTAAAGCCATCATGTAATCGATCAAGCAACAACAACACTACATCTTGGGAAAGGAGACAATCATTTGCTTTGATCATGAGCCACTCTAGTTCTTGCACACTCAAAGAAAACTAAAAAAGGTGTGCCACATGAAATGGATAAAATATCCACAACAGATCCATTTGGTCATTGAGCATTAGAAGGGAAAAGAGAACAAGGCAACTAACGCCAAAGTCGGCCACTAGTACACGTTGATCATAGTGATGGACTCTTGCTATCACAACTTTTCTTGGGAATCTCTTTATCCAATAATCTTAGATCTCACACATACCTATGTTGAGCTTTCACAAGGCAATGAGTTGGTGAGTTCTTCATGTTTGACAAGCTTCATTATAGGCCTGGAAATCTTTGTTCTAGACAATGCACCATGCTAGAGACTCATCTAGGAAGTGCACTACACCAAAATGTTTGGACACTTTGGTGCCACCAAGACATTGGCAATGTGTTGACAATACTTCTTTTTGTCTCACATTTGTGTAGACATTGGGATCCATATCAAGTCTTGCATTTCATGCACATTGAAAAGCTTGCAAATAGGAAGCTTGGATTGTACACCCCAGAGTTGAAAAAATCGTAGATATATCGCAAAAATCGTGATATATCGTGAGTCAGATAGCCAGACGATATAATCGCAGAAGAACTCGGGGCGGCCGGTTTTTTTTTAAAAATCACCGCGCTTTATTTTCAAAAAATCGCAAAATTGCGCAGTATAGCAAGCATAAAAGCGGCAATAAAAAGAGTACACGCGTCTTAGGGTTTTGCTTTTCTGTGCTTTGCAACGCAAAATACACTATACAGTCTAGACGGGAAGGAAAAATGAAAGAAGGCCCGACGTTTGCAGTCCAGGCTCCGACGTGTAATGTCTACACTCGAACTGCAAGCAAAAAAGTTTAATATATAAATTATCGAGCTATCTTTCTGAGGATTGCGAATGGTGGAGTGCAGCGCTGTTTTACTAAGATTTAAAAAACATTTATTTATATATATGTATATATGATTTAATAATTTAATATCATATAATATTTTCAAATTTCAACTATGATGTTTAATATATAAATTATATAATTAGTATATGTAATATTAAATATTTAATATATGTATTAATATATATTCTATTTTTAATTTATAATTATTTTTTTATATATTTGATATTTTTCATATATGATTAAAATTTAATACCATATGATTTTTCAACTATGATTTTTAATATATACATTAGTAATATATGTATTAATATATATTTTATTTTTAATTTATATTTAATCTTTTATAATATATATATTTGAAAATCAATAAGATGTTGATGTTCTTGCGTGTGTA
The DNA here is from genome assembly GCA_027943335.1 of Chamaecyparis obtusa. Lineage (NCBI taxonomy): Eukaryota > Viridiplantae > Streptophyta > Pinopsida > Cupressales > Cupressaceae > Chamaecyparis > Chamaecyparis obtusa. The sequence continues at coordinate 1,324,295 of BSBK01007538.1, forward strand.
CACTTTTTAAATATATTTTAAGAAATTATATATTTTTAAATATTCGATAAAAGTGCCGATTTATATCCGATTTTTTCGCCGAGTTTTTGGTGAGTCCGAGTTTTTCAAAAATTTTGGGCCGGCCGAGTTATTGCCGAGTCCAAGTTTTTCAACTTTGGTACACCCCTCTCTTTGATTTGACACAGTCTCGGGAATTTGTTAACATGAATTTCTTGAGTAAACTGCACATGTTAAAGTACTATCATGACTTGGTGTTTGTTGTGGTAGATAGATTCTCCATGATGGCCACCATGATCGTATGCGAGAAAATCTCCATTAGTGTCCTTGCTGGACGAAAAGCCAATAGTTGGCTAAATGTTGCTGGAAGTTTCTTTGTTGTGCTTGTGGTGTGTACCTAAAACCAGATGGCGGGCCAAGAACCATGTGTCCATGAGGGGCTAGCTTGCATTGACACTCTTGTGGGACGAAAACCCCACTCTAAACATTGATGGGTGCCATTCACCATCAGTTTGGGCTTTTGATTCTGTGGCTGACTTGCTTGGTATTAGAGCCCTACTATCAAGGTCGAGCCTTGTAGAGTGTGGTGGGCATGGAATTTCCTTGCTAGAAGAAAACTTAGTATGTTGGCTAAACCGTAACAAACATTCTTGTGTCATGCTAGCAGGTGTCTTCTTGAACCAAATGGTGGGGCTAGTAGCCATGTGTCTATGAGGGGGCTAGCTTGTGTTGGCACTCTGGTGGAACGAAAACCCCACTCCTAATGCTCGTGGGCACTATTCATCATCAGTCCAAGCTTTTGGCGTAGTGGTTGCCTTGTTGATAACACTATAAGAGACTTGACTTAGGTTATGAACAAAACCTTGAACTTATGGAATTGGAATGCTTCAATAATTATGCAATATAAAAACATAGAGTTTCTAGAAACTACTGCCGTTCTCCTTATAATAAAAGTTAATACATTTCTGAGTACAAATTACTAGAATTAGAGTTCCAAGTGATCAATGAATCCTATGAAGCTTAGCTTAGAAAAGTCAATAAAGAGGAAAAGCAATTTGTGATGAAAGCCACCTAGAAGTAGCAAACCAATTGTCTACCCATTGTCTGACTGGGGGATAGGTCTTATTTACATACCAATTGGGTAATGGGATGGTTTGGATCCATCACAAAGTTCTTTGCGGCTCCCTAGTGCTGTATTGATTTAGGAATGTCTTGTTTGAGGGCTTGGAGTGTTTGCTATGTTGTAGGTTTGTCTATTTGCCTTTAACGCTTTCTGTTGCACTGATCTTGATTGGCTGCCCCTATACTTGGATTTTGCTATCCCAAGTGTCCTAAATTTGGTGTGTAGTAAACTTAAACTAATGATGAACAGGCCTTTGGTTGATGTGCTCATCCTCAAGTTGGCTTATGCCTACTTCAGACTTTCTGGCCTCAAAAGGTTGCAACCCTATGATTTGTCCCAGACTTGTAGATTAGGAAACTTAAAAAAAGAAAAAGAAAAAATTCTCTAGATCTTGAAAGTAGGTCGTTGTATGCAGCCAAGAAATGAGGGAATTCTCCCCTAATGTCATCTAAGTGTTATGCCAGAAAAAATGGATGGACTCTGTAGGTTGTCGCACTTATGAGTGCCCAAAGTTATGTGGTTGTGCTACCCCTGAATCGATAATAAATTTTGAGTGCTTGCAACTGGAAATGTCCAGATGGGTGAAATTGGTGGATTGTGGCTTGTACAAATCCTAATGCAAACCATCAAGGTTGGCGGATACCTAGCGAATGGATCTTTTCTTGATCAGCACTAGAAATAGGATAGTAAACTGCAATGCTGATAGAAAAAATGATAAGAAAAGGCTAGGGTTTGGTGTCCTAACCCTGTGAAGCAACTAAGGTTGTTGTCCTAGCTCTCACACTCAGAATTGCTGCCAAATTCTTATAATTCTCCCCACAGAATGAACCTTAGGAATTGTTTAAATACGTGTCTGATTTGAAACCAGAAGAGACTGATCAGCATTGAATGAACTCATCTTCGTGTCGACCTGTATAGGGAAATTTCTCTATTTTTATATATTATTTTATTTTTTATTATTATTTATAATCAATAATATTAATATTTAATTTTAATTATAATAATAATATTATATTATTATTAGTTAAAGTTCTGAAACACTATTATCTATTTAAAATAATCATGTCATATCTCTTCAAAAGAGGGGACATGACACTTCACCACTCTAGTTGTTGTGTGCCTTTTCAATATGGTTCCGTTTTTTATTACAAACATCCAACTTGCATGATTTGGTGTTTGCTGTGGTAGATGGATTCTCCAAGATTGCCATCGTGATCACATGCAAGAAAAGCCTCACCCATTTCTTCACCCATTTTGGGGTCCACTCCTGCTTACGAATATCCATTGTATTTTCACAAAAACCCACTATTTGTTAACCACTTCTAGCTTACTTTGTATTATCTTTTCTTCACCCTTTTTGGGGTCCATTTCTGCTTACAAATATCCATTGTATTTTCACAACCGCCCACAATTGTCAACCACTTGTAGCGTACTTTGTGGACCATGATACATACACAAAATGATTGGTCTACAGCCTTCCTATCTGCAAACAAATGGCTCAACAAGGGGGTTAACTACACTCTTGTGCAACTATTGCAGACCTATAACAACATGCACTTCCCTACTTGGGATGACAACATCGTCTACATCCAACATGTCTTCAACAAAGCTATTTTTAATTTTATGGTACATAGTCCTTTCCAAACATGTCTTGATTTCTAACTTGCAACACCTCTTGACATATCTTAATGCACACCACATTGGAGTAGCATACACAAGAATAGGAGGTCGTCAAGGCATCTTTAGAAGGAACTATTCAAGGGACCACATCAGAAGATAATGCCTGTATTATACTGTCCTTACTCCATTCTTTGAGTAGTTAGTGAGAATGCCTTCGTTTTTGACCTTCCATAATATTTAAGCCTACACTCAGTTTTCAACGTAGAACTCTTAAGTTATATTTCCTGCTTCTACTAGAGCCCTAGACAGTCCAACATCCTATGGAATTGGACCTGTAGCATTGACGACTAGCGAGGAGGGATGATATTATTGAAATCACTACCATGTGTACTTGCTGTGACATCTATCAACTCTCTTGGGTAGTCAAGACCAAGTGGTATACTCTGTAGCAATTGTTGGCATAATTGCCTTATTGATGCAATTGGGATGTAATGCCCCCTTTTGGCGCTCAACCAATTCATGCACATTTAGCCAGTTTTGCAAGTCTTTGTAAGGCTAACTAGTTAGTTAGGGAGAACTGCACTGTTCTCGGAGAAGCATTTGATCAGTCTTGCAAAGCAATTGCTTTTAGGTTTGAGTTCACTTGGTTAGTTGGAGCCCTTTGATGCTTTCAAAATTGATTTCTGACCTTTTGGGTGCTCTCCAAACTTTTTGTAGGAGCAAACTATTTTTAGAAAGTCACCTGGTTGCCTCCGATCATTATTCCTAGTCTTCAATATCACTTTGCTATGATCAAAATTGCAAAATTATATCATCTGGGTGCTCTCTGCAACTTAGATATGTTATTAAGTTATCAGATTAATATTTCACTTAAGTTGTCTAATGTTGGAAATATTCAAAGGGACAACTACGTGTAATAGCTCATTTGAAAGGTGCTGAAAAGTTATTTCTAATGAATGCCTTGGAAAAGGGACTTTATTCATGAGTAAACAATATTTTTCTTCAAAAGATAAAAAATGCTCTATAAAGTTAATTATTTACTTTATAAAAGGAGTTTTGGAGCAAATAAAGAAAAAAACAATATTTTATTGCGTCAAAAAGTTATAAAAAGGGGTTGAGGGCTCATTGTTTGGGTTGTTGATGAATTTGATTTTGCTTCTGCATTTTGGAGAGAAATTGTCTTCTTCTCAAAAACTCTTGAGGATGAAATTCTCGAGTTTATTGGTTTTGGTGGTGAAAAATCCTTCGTAGCTGGTTTATGGTGTTTTCACTTTAGAAATCACATTGGACTGTGTTGTTTTCTGCAGAGACTTTGAAGTTTACAAATCACATTGGACTTTGTTGTTTTGTGCAGAGACTTTGAGGTTTGTTGATATATATTGAAGTTTTGGTTTGATTAATGTATTGAGATGTTTGCTAAGTTTTGGAGTGGTTTCATTGTAATTTCCCGTCTTGTGTTGGCTGGCCATACAAATTGGAGGGTTGCTCATGTGCCTTAGGTGGCCGTACTATGCTCATTAAGATTGCATGAGTCGTTGAAGGGGACTATGTTCATTGCAGTGGCATTTTCTGAGATCCTTAGACCTGGCTGACCCCATTTTGAAGGGACTTTGACTGGTTTTCAGAAATAAACAAAATATTGAAGCTGGCTGTACCTTTCTGGTAGGCACATGGAGGGTGGTGTGACATTGCAAGGTCAAGTCGCTTAAGTTTTGGGTCACATTTGTTGAGGGTTTGAGTTTCCCAAGCTGGTTAAGGAGTTTCCACACGGGTTTGGCATGGGTTTTGTTGCTTGTAGGAATAAGATGCATTTCCTGTGTTTTTTGTAATGTCCCCATTTTTGAGTTGCATCAGAGTTAATGGATTTAGCCTATCATTGGGTCCTTGTAGGCTAATATTGGTGATTAGAGGACCTTGTTGTGGAGTTATTCGGCTCTCCAATGGACAATTGTGAGTTTTGGCTCTGTTTTGAGGGACTTACTATTTATAGTAAGTCAACGGATGATTCCAATGAGCTTAGATGATTTAGAGGAGTTATATGATGCTTTCAGATGTTATTTTCGAGTTCTAGTTTGGGCTCCAAGATTCTTGGAGGGAGCGCCTATTTTTAGTAAGTCATCCAGTCAGGATCATTCATCATCTTTTATCGTTAGGATCACTCCTGTGCTATCAGATTTTCGATTCCGGTGCTGTTAGGCTATTTTTGCAAGTTGTGTGCACTATTGGTTATAATTTAATTATATTTACTAAGGTTGCTATTTAAATTGAAATTGTTTAATGGGTACCTTAGTGCTATAGCTCATTTGAATCAAGATGAGAAGTTTTAAATCATGGGAACATGAAACAGGAACCTTGTGTGTCAAGATACCATTATATCAGTGGAAAGGTTAATTTTGGAGCAATGGGGGAGTTTAATTAATAAAGTGACTTTAATATTTGTCAACTTTAAATTATAACATAAAGTTGCTTTATGAGAAATGAAATTAAAGTAAATTAAAGAAGATGAAGACAAATGGAAATTGAATATTATAAAAGGGGATTTGGATTTCATTTCTTTCATTCTATGCATTTGATATTACTGATTTTTGTGAAGAGAATTTGGAGACAAGGGTTTCCGAAGTTTCAGCTTGGAGAATTGGGAATTCTTCATAGTTTTCAGCACTTTGAATTGGTGTAATATCCAGTGAATTGTGCAAATGGCGATGGCTTTACTTAGAGGCCATGATTGAGTTTATTGGTGAAGAAATATCAAGGGTTTGTGCATATACTTGATGCTTATTCACTGTAGATCTGTGGATTATCATTGACAACCATTATTAATCAGGTTTCAAGCATTTATGAGCAGATTTGTGAAGTTTATTCAAGGGTTTCGAGAATATTAATGGCAAATTGAAAGACACAAGGGTTTAAGTGCAGATTATTAAAGGGTGTGTTTCCAATCGTTTGTGGCAGCCATTGCAATTATTACCACCATTAAATATTCATTACTAGTTGTTATCTATAGGTTCATACTTTGCTGCCATACATTTCCAGATTTTATAATAAAAGCTTGAGGACCTCAGGGTATGAATGGTTAATGAAAAGCATTGTAAATATTTATAAATTATGCTCAATAAGAATCATTGCAGCTCTATTTCATTTCTTGAATATTTTATATTTGCAATGTTATTATATCTTGCCTGGCAAAAGGTTTATTTTTTATTTTAAAATTGCAAGTCAAAACCAAACATTCAAAAACACAAACATTTGCAAATTGGAGGTTGGATAATTTGTAGGGGTTATTACAGTGGTATCAGAGCTTGCATGGTAAGTTTTTGACAAAATGTCAAACATTCAAATTTCAAAACAATATCTCTCATTGGTTTAGCAATCCAATGTTTTGTTAGAGTTAGAACCACATGGGGGTTCTTACATTTTCATATTTCTTGTCCTATGTCACAGACCTGTACCTTTGTTAATCAGAGATTTCAGGTCTGATATTCAACCCTTCCAGTGTCATTAGGAAGTGTTTGGAGCTTGATTGAAGGGATAGTCATGACTATATTCCCTTCATCGGAGTTTGATATTGCTAGGGCATGACTTTTCAGTGTTTATTTTATGCTGGGTAGTGAATAACAGCACTAATAAGTATATATCAGCTTTGCAAGTTGATTGATATAGGTTATTTTTCATACATGCGACCTCATTAGCTGTAGTGTGTAAAAAGCAGTTGGGAAGGTATGTTTTTCAGGCTGGGCATCATTGGGCATGAGATTTGCTTCTGTGAAGTACTTATGATGGTGTTAGTATTACTAGACTTGCTTTTGTCTAAACACAGTAATCAGCCTATTATTCAATCCTTTCTGGATGATTTAAAATGGGTTTTGCGCTGTTGGGTGATGAAATTCAGTGTATAACAGTATAGGGAGTGCTAAGGAGTATATTTTGTATCTTCCTTCCAGCGTACACAGAATTTCATCAAGGGAGATTTCAATCTAATTGATCACAGTAGATCAGTGAACATGTAATAACATTCTGTTGCAGCTCATCTTCAATACATATCAGGCTTGTTCCAGTTGACTGCTCCATCCTTTCAAGGTACTGCATTGTTCCTCAATTGCTGGGTTGTTTGGATGTATAATACTTGTAATTATTTTGGGTAAACCTGCAGTTGTTTACCTCAAATGTCAATTGCTGGGTTGTTTGGATGCATGATATTTGTTATTATTTTGGGTAAACCTGCAGTTGTTCACCTCAAACATAACATCAGTGTTGCAATCTGTAATCAGTACTTTATGACAGTTGTATGTTCAATCATTGCAAGTTTATGTTGTGATTTATAATGTCAAAAATAAATTAAAAAAAGTAGGGGTGGATGTTACAGGGGACCATGGCTCCTACTTGGATGAATCATCCAAGTGTAGCCTCACACATCCTCTTCACTAGCTTCATTAGTGCACTGAATATTGTCGAAACATAAAGCAGTACTCATGCACCTACATGCAATATTGTAACATTGTTCACATTCATCTTGAGGTCGTGCACATTGTTGCACATGTGGGTGTCCAGTTAGACCATATTTGTGTGACATGGAACACAAGTTCTCTTGTTTTGCTTCCATTGCCACTTGGCTGCTTTTGTGCCACATAACATAATCGTACAACTATAGCAACACGTGCATTTGACACATGCTGGCATCTGTGTCATGTCACAGTGATCCAGTGGACACCATATGGGTTTGGCATTTGTTGTCATCCCATTACATAAACAACATCCCATATCTGTTTGACACTAGTCAGCATATACGTGGATCTTAGTTGATAGCCTACTTGAATAAATGCCTACTTTGTGCGTTCTATAAAGGAGAAGATGCGTAACAGATTCTCAATCTTATTTTTCTGAATTTCTTCTGTTCAATTTGAATAGCAGTGACATTTGCCAGAAGCCTTTTGCAGTCAAATGTGTTTTTGAATTTTGATTTACACCTGTTTTCCTTTATGTATTTTATAATCTTGTTGCATTACTAGGTGATCTGTAGGATTGTGTCCTAATTGAGTGTATGAGTCGGACAAGTGCCACTACAACCAATATTTGTACAGTGCATACAAATATAGGAATCATTTTGAAATGCCAAATAAAAGTCCAGGGAATAGAAAGACATTAAATTTACTTTTTGGATTTCATCTTCAATGTTTCTTTCTTTGATATTGTACAACTATTGGTGACTACAATTATTTATGGTCTTGGCTCAGTTATAATTGGAAGATTGTCAACTTCCTTGTAATGGGTTCTTAAATGTGTCTCAAAATATTGATGTTGTCATATCCTTTTTACTGTTTTTAACCTAAAAACTTTATGTCTTTCAAAATTTATGGACTGTAGAAGTTTGAAGTTTGTAATGATGAATTTAATGGCTTTAAATTTTGATTGTCTGCTGTGTTATTCTATTTTCTATTTCAGGTGTTGTCAATGTGAATTTAGAGAAATTTTAATTATTTTTTCCTTGACAATTTTTGGTGATTCATACATGCAGTTGTAAAGACTGGGGCGGTGAATGCAGCTGCAGGGTCTGCATATGCAGAATTTGGAAACACGAGGGTCATAGTATCTGTGTAGGTTTCTTATTTTTTTATCTTCTTTCCATTGTAATCGTATTCTGTGCTTTAGAAAAGTATTTGAAAAAGAAAGTGAAGGTCCATTTAAGGAAGTTAGAACTTCAGTGGCCTACAACTATTAGGCATATTATAAATTATAATGTAATGGCTTATTAAGTTAGATCAGTTTTACAGGTATTTAAAAAGATAAAAGATGATTGAATATCTAGTAAACAATTAGACAAACATGTCAATTCTCAAAGGATGAAAACATAATGAAAATGAGTAGTGTTAAACCTTCAATCTAAGCTTTAGGAAATGTCAAATTCCTCAAGATTGCTAAACGTGGGTGATGGGTCAATGTTGACCCAATTAATTAAATGAAACTGTTGTAGGTGATGAAGTAGGTAATCATTTCCTGACATCAATTTTCTTATAAGCATGTTTTAATCACTAGAAAACATATAATGCAACAACTTATGCAAGTCAAGAATGGTCCATCTACAATCCTTATCCATGAATCTTGTCCTATAATAACCCTGTAGTGTTAAGAAGTTACCATGGTTGATTTATGATCAGAGATTTCACATCTGATTTGTGTATTTTTTTTTGTTGTTATGGTCCTACTGCAAAATAAGAGTATTAAATAATCTGTTACATATTTGGAACAGATTTGGTCCAAGGGAAAGTATGAAGGCACAAGCATATAGTGATGTTGGAAGGTTAAATTGTAGTGTGAGCTTCACAACATTTTCAACTCCTATTCGGGGAAAGCTTAGCCAGGTAACTAATTGTTAACACTTAATTAAAATGTTCTGATCACCTGAGAGTCAGCTAAGAGAAGCATGCACTTCTTATCCATGTAGATCACGACTCAAAAGTTTAGCAGGGTTGGCAATTACTGAGTATTACATTCTGAGCTGAATTTTTTAATCACACAGGGAATAGAACATAAAGAGTATTCTACCATGCTGCACAAAGCCTTGGAGGGTGCTGTGATGTTAAATACATTTCCCAAAACTACAGTTGATGTTTTTGCTTTAGTGCTTGAATCTGGTGGTGGTAAGTTGAAACCATGTGTAATCATACTTCTCTTAGAACATGTCATTCATGTTACTGTTACTTTTTGTAGCCTAAATGTTGAGCATCATAATTTTATAATTAATGACAAATTTCTTCTTTGTAGATTTCTGATTGCCTGATTTTGATTTATAGTTTTTTTTCTACTACTTAAATAGTTGACTTCAATGTTCTTTGAGGGAGAAAGTTAAATGGTTTGAGTTTTGAATGTCTATATAGGTAAATTTGTTTTTGTCTGTCTTGAAGAGAGAGTAGAATGACTGATTACATTTTGATCTTTAAATTTTAGTTTTTAGATGGAGAACAATTTTCCCTAGAATCCTTGAGTTTATTTTTTATTTTTCCTCCATCCTGTGAAAGTTCTGGACCTGACCACTTGAGCTGTTGAAGGGTTATGTCTACTAATTTTGAACTTTTTCTATAGTTGATAACACTTTCTAAATCCTGTTGAACTATTTAAAAGTTTAGTCATTGAGAGACATTCATGTAAGTCCTGTCTTTCCTTTTTTTCTGGCAAAGAAATTTGAATGGTCAGTCAAATAATGATCAAATTTTAAAATTATTTGAGCTTTACCGGATTTCGAAGACTCAACTAGTAGTTAGAAGTTTGAACTGATTGAAAAAATGTTTTTGTATGTTGAAATTCTATATCACATATTGGTAAAGGAAATCATATTCTACTATGTATAAGGGTGATAGTGTCTAATTTTTGCACCTCACCAAAAGGGCTAGCAAAAAACACTCTCTAAATACAGATTAGTGAAGGAGTTTTGAATTTTTGTAGCCCACAAAAACAGGAAGCTGGGATTCAGTTATATTCCTGATTTAAAACACTATATATAGCCTGTTCATTACCCTCAATCATTCAGTTGATGCAAGTAGCTGAATTTTTTTTAATAGATAAACTAAACAGGGACAACAGTGCTCCATCAACAGATAGGAAGAAACAAAGTAATTCTGCACATGGATTGCTTATGCTACCAATAAAACTGTATGGGTGAACATGAAAAAGGGACAGTGGGTGGCAAATCCCTATTTACACATGGCTTGTTTGTACTATTAGTAAAAATGTGAGAGAACAACATTTCTGCTGCTTTTTTTACAGGTTGGTAGAATTGAAAAGTAATGGCAACACTTTGATAAAGCATTTCACGTCTGCTAATTTTATTCATGATAAAATATGCCTCATTCGTAGAGCATTATTCTGGACTACAGGCTACAGATTCAACTTTCAAACTGTATATTATGCAAATAATATTCTATAGCATGTAAAAGATTCTTAAATCAATTCATACTAATCCAAAATTTGCCTATTCATTTAGCAGAACAACAATCTAGGATACAAAAAATAGTCTTTAGCTTAGGGGAGATTGAATCTAGCAGCTTGAAGCTCCAATCTTCAACAGCATCTATATGAAGCAGACAGCAGAAAAACAGCATCTATCAGAAATATTTAATCATTTAGAATTGAAGTCCTGGAGGCAAAATTGCTTTCCAAAATCTTGTTCAAAATATGGTTGAGCAAAATAGCACTATTAATCATAAATAATTAGAATAGATCCATAGTGTTTGAGAACAAGGGGATGAAGGGGTGAGCTTTGGGGATGGTTGTGCAAGTATAATCTAGTACTTAAAAATAGGTTATAAAAACATATAAAATAAATTGCAATTTATCTTCAAGTGAAAGTTAAATTCTAAACACAATAAATCAATTGAAACAGCAATTATTGAAAATTCTGAATATCAATATATTATCATATTCAATATCATGAATACAATGGGCCATTGCCCATGTGACATAATCATCCTCCCCAAAGACATGGAAAACTCATTGCTAAAACTGTTGTGCTTGTATAGGTGAAGCTCCTCCAAATGGACACCCACCAAACATTCTTGCGCAGCTCGATGTTCATTGTTCTATGCTAGCTCTTCTAGATCTACATCTCTCATGTTGCTAGACAGTCTTATGCAAACACCATAAGGTCCATGAGACATAAGACACTATGTACATTCACAAGCTTCTCCACCCTCCTAGAGCTAAGCTTGTTCCTCTTGATAGAGTGGATGAAGTTCTATGTATATCAGTTTATCTCAGCAGTAGATGAGCTACAAACACGTGACAAGAGGTGATGGCTAGTGTGGTTATTGGCAGTTGAGGCCCAAGCAAATGCCACCATAGTATGGGGTCCTGGTGGACCATAGTCTCCCTGTTCAACATTGCCTTGTTCGCACAGTCCTTGACTATGACACATTTGGTCCACTCATGATGCATGATGGAAACCCCCTTTGCAAATGTACATTTTTTGAACTATGTCCATGAATCCTCCCTCACCTCATGATTTTCAATATGGACAGCCTTACTAGGCTTTTCCAATTACCACTTTGGCCTCATTGCCCATGCAACCACGTCCAAGGGAGTGTTGAGCTTCTTCCACTTTTGTTGAATGATAGGCTATAGTCTATACATTCTCATTATCGAATTGTAAGGTGGGGTCTTTCTTTTGTACAACAAACTTTGTTTGGCCAACCGTGCTATCAATGCACTCATACACCTCCCCAAGACTTGAGAATTAGAGTTCCCATATTTGTTCATTGTGAATATTGAAGATATGATGGAGAACATGTATTTTACACAAACTGAAAAAGTCTCTTTTACCACTAACTTCACATTCTTCCCCTCTGATGACTTGGACTTGGTCCTTTTCACTCCTATATCATGACTATTAGTTGCAAGCTATGTCACAGGATTTGCTGAACTTCGAGCATAAGTTTGAAATTTGCAAACATTTAACAACACCAAAAAATTCGTTGAAATTCATGAATAAATTCGTACTAGAAAAGGTGTGTTTTTTTTATAAAAATATATTGTTGCTGAGTGTTTTTTTAGCATTTTCAATGTTTTACATTTTGTGCTTGAGGTTTTTATGCCACTGACGGGTGACAAAAATCTGACGATTCAATGCACGAATAGACGGTGACAGTTCAATGCATTTCATAGCCTGGTAGTGGCATCGACTTGCAGGCTGCCCTCCATTTGCATTTTGCGTGATTCACGACCCTCTGTTTGATTTCTGAATTTTGGGTGACTCCACCTTTGTTGTAGTGCCATTTCCTTGATAGTTTAGAAGTAGAGCTTTGGGGTTTATTTTTTTGTTTTCCTATTTTTAATAAAAAATTAAACATGTGTTTTGATATTTGGAGTTATAATTAAATTTATTGAGTTTGACAATAATGAAAATTAAATATTATTTTATTTATACTAAATTTGTATAAACATTAATATTTATTTTTAATTATAATATATTTAAATTAAGGACCTTTTTCTTTTCGTCAGACTTTTTTTTAATAAACTTAATAGTTAATTAATATGTTTTATAAGTAAACTTTAATTCTAGTATTCTTTTTTTTTTTTTTTTGTAAAATGCAAGTATATTTTCATTTTACTTTTAAAAGCTATTATATATATAAATAAAATATTGTGGATATATTATCTATATTTAGATAAATATTCAGATAATTTTGTGATTATTATACTCATTTTGAAAAAAATTAATTTTATGTAAGGTGAATTTAATGCTGATTTTTTTTTCAATTTTTTCCCGTTGTCGAACTTTATCCGAATTTTATTGCTGCCAAACACAAACTCAAATTCGAACCTTGTGGCTTAGGTTGCATGGGCTCTTGTTATGTAATCATCCTCTCCAAGGGAATGAAGCATTAGGCATGTGTAGCCTCAATACAGTTAAGATTTTTTTTTTCTAGAGGTTCAAAATGGTGCATGTGGTGTGGGGTGATTGTAGATAAATATTTGCACTTCTCTCCCATCAAGTACATCCTATTTGATCTAACTAATTTTGCCTATGGTCTTCAGTGCATTGTTCATAGCATGTGCACACGTGGTCAAAAAATATGTTTGTAGGCAACTTCAATCAACTTCCCTATTGCTTTACACATAGGCGGCATATGTGATGACCTACACCACATTTTTAGGGACATCCTCCTAAATAACATCTATGAGGAATTTAAACTAAAACTCCACATCCATAAAATACCTTGAATACTCAATAGCCCAAAGGAAGTAAGGACCTTGTACACGTCATTTTTTTTTTGAACATTCAATCAATTACAAATATCTTGCTCATACGAGCATCAACATTAGACCAATACAAGTTCCTTGCGAGCAAACACATTAGAAATCACCTATGCAAGACCGAGAGTCACTACTTAGAAATTCACTTCTATTTTGAAACCACCTCCTATCGAAGACCAAGAGTCACAACTTAGAATTCCACTTTAGATGTCCCTATGAGGAATTGAACCTGGGCCTCCACAATGAGAAGCCAACATTTTAACCAATTAAGCTCAACCCCTTGGATTATGTCATCTTGATAAGTAGACATTGCCTAATGTTTCTCTATCCATCCATGATTATGCTGCATTTTCTTGAGAGTCATGCGACCTTCATTTGTTCCATAGATATGATTATCTTGGAATAGTTTTAATCCAAGATAGTGGTTCTTAGTTTCATTTTCTTTGGTGTCACATATGAATGCCCAACTCTTGCCACCTTAGTTATAGCCTCCTTAAATAAGGAGAATAGCAACATAAACTGGAGTGCCATTGGCAAAGAACTTACTAATGACATTGTTTGCTTCGTATTTAACATGTGTTGAATAATTCTGCCTCCTAGTTGGGTCTTTGAGACAAAATTATGATCGTATGTTTCCCCTTAGGCTCTATTGCATACAATGCACAAAAGAACATGTTGCTATTGAGAAGTGCTAACAGATCTCAATTCATGGTACCAATGGACGTGTTGTGCTATCACCACCACCAAATAGTTTTTTTATTGTTGATCTCGGTTTTAATGTCAAACTATAGCATACCCCAATGTCTTTATCAGAGATGTGGAGGAGATGCACATTCATTTTGTTAATGTTACCATGGAATTGAAGGGCACAAAAATGACAGCTCTAGAGCTGAGTTTCCCTTGAATTGGTAGATTTGTTTAACTTTATCTTTGAAGCAGATTGCTATATGGGGGCTTCTTGTTGAATGGACCCTTATCAAATTCCTCCAACAGCTTGGGAGGGCAGCATTGGTAACACTCCCAGTTGAAGTAGTTTCCCCCTATCTATATTCTTAGTTTGAATTTTAATTTTTGAATTGAGATCTGCGACCTCCCCATTGTCACTTTACTATGAGAAATAATTGCAAGAAATAAAATTTATGGTTTAAATTTATTAGATAAACATAAGGCAAGGGCTAAAGTTATAGGGTTTTTCTTAAGTGACACTAAGTACGGTAGAACTGTTGACTTGGTGGTCAGCACCTCCTTTGGGGTTACCATAGATCTGGGTAAATCTAGTGTTTGTGACGTTCGTTGATAGTTTGAGCTTTTGGCGCAACGGCAAACATTCCAACAATTGGTATCAGAGCCTTGGGTCACGGGTTCGAATCCCAAGAGGTCTCCTTTATTCCGTTGGTGCGGAACCCTCGGTCGGTGCTGAGGGGGAGAGAGTCTCCTTCATTCCGTTGGTGCGGAACCCTCAGTCGGTGCTGAGGGGGAGATTGTTGACTTGGTGGTCAGCACCTTCTTTGGGGTTACCGTGGATCTGGGTAAATCTGGTGTTTGTGACGTTCGTTGACAGTTCGAGCTTTTGGCGCAACGGCAAACATTCCAACAAGAACATGATACACAAAATTTGCAACCCTTGTTTCTTTAACCTTGTTGTTTTACAATTAATTAGCTCAACTGTAAAATAATAAATAAAATATCAAGTAGTTCTTAAAACAAGGATTTCATTTTAGTTTTTTTTCCAGTGAAGATTGCATGAAGCACAAAAGAAAAGGATATACAATAGATGCAATTCTCATTCAACTATTTGAGTAACAAAACCAAAACTTAGAAAAAAAGGTAGTTAAAACTAAAATAGGATTTTAGTTCTACTCTCCATACTCTAGATCATATGAGATGCAAAGCATGATACATAGACTTCAAATTTGAAATAAAGTAAAATGAAAATTGTAAAAGCAACATATATAAACCCTAAGAATGTATTTATAAATTTGAAACCTCAAACAAAAAACAACATTTAGACTTCTTAAAATTTGAAAAATAAAAGTAAAAGAATAGCTAGATGATTTATTCATTGACATTTGTTTTTTTAAATTTGAATATTGCAATCTTAAAGAGAAAACACAACCTTGATGAGTGATGATTCATGAAGACAATTGAAGTGGATGGGGACTTGGTGATGGGTGTTTTATGATTGCACTAATAATAGAATGAAATATTGAGATGTCGTATCCTCCCTTGATCAAAATCATGTGTATGCTAAGATTGCAAAAGATCATACAATAGACTCCAAGGTTCTTTTATGTCAGTTCTTGATTGTGAATAAGCTCAATGGTTGATGTGATATGTTGGTATCATGAGGGGACTTATGTACTTGTTCTCAAGATGATTCAGATGAAACTAGCTATGGGAACAATTTAAAAGATATGCCAGTGAAAGTACTTTTTGGAGTTTTCACGATTTATGCAGATAGTAAATGAGTAGGGTTGAGAGATCTATTCTGATCCTAAGAACTTGAAAGATGAATACTGCTATGATGAAATCTACCAAACTTTGCTTTGCCAAATTCAACAACTACACAAAGCTGGTGCAATCTTCAAAGGTTGTGCAAATAATTTTCATATCACAATGAACACCATCATAACAAACAATGTGCATCAATGATAGAAGTAAAGCATCCACATAAGGGCTTAGAACCAACCTAACACTACGCTTAGGAATCACCTAAGAACAAAATGTATGAGCAAGACGATTCCACCATAACAATTTATCAATCACATTCATCTAAGTACTTGAAAACAAATCTACTCTAAGTGAGGGAACAAAGAGAACATGCAAGCACCAAAATACATCAAGAGATCACCCAACTTCAATGACAACTCTATTATCTTGGTAGCTCTTAGCAACAATCTCCAAAATTCCATCCTTTACAAATGAGAAATGAGCCTTTTATATAGGTCTTAGATTACAATGGGTGGTTAGGATTGAAACAAAATAAACAGCCCAGATTTTGCCACCTCAGCCAGGAAAGTGAATCTTCAATTGATGAGAGTGCTCGCGTGGAACAATCAAAGGGAACCCACTCACTTAGTGGGGAAGTGGTAAAAAATGACCCATTAATGAAGAAAGATTCCCACTAAGTCATTAATGCCCTTTTACCCAGAATAGCCTAGGCCTAATTTTGTTCCTTGAATGCTTGGAATTTGGACAACACTATCTCCAATTCATCTACATTGACACTTGGCCCATCTTCCCGTTTGAATTCCATAATGGTTATGTCTCTTTCACATATGCCGAAACTGTTCTCCCAATCTGTCATTGAGTCTTGAGTGGTGTGCATGGCATTTGAGAATATGGAAAAGTTCTCAAAATCACCTCTTGAGGAGTTTGATTGAAAGAACTCCAATTTTCCCCTCAAGCTATCTGTAGCTATATCATCCTCAGTCATTCTCTGTGTAAACAAAGCTACCACTGTGTTGAAGATTACCTTCTAAATGTTTCCAATCACTTTCCTCAATCAAGCAGATTCTTCACTAGAGTTTTCAAACATCTCTTTTGCCATGACTACTGCATTGTACCAACAGGCGAAATCATATGCTTCTCCTTCCCATACCACTCCACCATCAACCAACGTCTTCTTGGGAGTCTCCATAAACTTAAAGGCTTGCAGTAGTGAGATTATCTCATTTTGGTAAAGATGCTCATCATCCCACAACTCATCTATGCATTGTATCCCGGAGAGGATAGCTAATGCCCTTTCATACATCTGTGCCAAGTCTTCAACAAATTTTTCTGCCTCCCTCTGAATGCCTTCCACCCATACCTTTGCACTTTGGGTTACTCTTCTCATCTCCTCAATGCCTTCTGCTAACTCCATTGTAAGAGCTATAGGAGGAACAGATGTTTGGCTTTCTTCCCTTAATGGATGGGATAATCTATTCAGATACCCGCACAAAGGCTTGTTCTCATTTTTCACTTTTTGATACTTTTCTTCCAATTGCCTCATTTTTTCCTACATCGCCTAGGCGGAATCATCAAACTCCTTAATTACCTACTCCCTACTGGCATTCCCTAGATTGAATGCTGTCACATTGTAGTCATTTGGAGTGATCTAGTCTTTGGCTTTATCAACTGTGGGTACTGCAATCTGTAGAGTCTGAGACTTGAATTCATTCCTAATGAACTTTGAAAACTTCTTTTCTTTGTCCTTCTCTTCCAACCTGTTGACTCGGTTCAAGATCTCTTGAAATTTTAGTGCAAGGTCAATTTCCTTTTCATGACTCCTCTGCAACCTTTGCCTTATCCAATCTGGATTAGTTGTATGTTTGTCATAAACTGACAACCATTCCTGTCCCTGCACCATTCCTTCATTGATTTCTCTCCGTGATGAAACTTTCTACTTTTGCGTCAAGAGCTTCTATTTCTTCAGCAGGGACTTCTGCCTCTATTATAGGGACTTCTGCCTCTACCATTACTTCATCTAATATGGCCTCAAGGCCCTTCTAAGCAGTATCCCCTTGCTCTTGATTTCTCCGTTGGGTGGATTTGTGACTAGCATTAATGCTTTCTCTATCTTGCACTGGTCGAGGTATTGAATCTCCTTGCAACATCCTTCTCCCACTCGTTCCAACCTCTTCTCTTGTAAAAGGACCAATTTCCTGCAAGCTTAGGGTCTTGTTGGGTGATGCTAGTGCTATCACTGGCCTTTACCTCTTTTGTAGAGATTTTTCACTCTGCTCATCAGGCCTCTTCCTTGGCTGCATTTCCCAAATAATACTCTTTTCCTTTTCACTCAAGATTTTCTAATTGAATTTCTCCTTTAATTTTGACTCGTGATGGCTTCCTGGATCTATCATCTTGTGACCCTTAATGTCCCATCAAGCTATAAGTCAAGTGATCTTTATTCACCCTCTGTCTGCTGACTTGATGGGCAACCCATCATTTTGTAAATTTTAAGACTGGTCCCAATATTGAATTGAGATCTAATATTTCCCACCTGGACCAATTATATGGCTGGATGACCTTCTCTTTCTCTTTCTCATACCTGGACTAGATCACGTTCATATATTCTACTAGTTGGTCCAACATATGGATGATTTTTCATGCCTTGATCATGTTGAGCAACAACCTGAAAATCATCTTCCTTTTAATCTCGTACTCGTCTACGACATTTGCCCAAAAAACTTCAAGGTGCAACCTGTGTTGGTACTTCGTACCAGTCACCACTTTGATATTGTCATAAGGATCATAATCTGTTCTTGCTGGGTACAATGCTAGATGATAAAAGTGTAATTCATCTGTTGACCTTTTACCTGCCTGCATACATGTACACATTTCATTTGACTCCCCTATGGTAATTGGGAATTCGAGTCCTAATTTCTTCTTCCTTTTGTGAGTCTTGTCGTATGTAGTCAGCTACCTAGTGACTTCCAACAACACCATCTGATCTGTCGGATACCTTGGAAGTCTGTATGGTTCAGAAGAGAACCCTTGTAGCCTAATGTAGGAGAAAGTTGGGAATTGGATGAACCACGCTGAATATTTCTCTACCAACTTCATTGCATCAGTTGATAGCCTTGTATGGAAGTTGCCTTGCAAAGTTCTTACAATGCACATAGAAAAGGCATTGTTGGCTCTCATGAAGTTGTCTTTCGCATAGAGCCACAATTGGGGATAACACTTGTGTTCTTTCAAATGGCTTGGACCACTTCCTATCAGCCCCTTGTACCTCAATCCTTCATACCTCGTCTTTTTGGCTAAAATGTATCTAACATAAGAGTTCATGTAGAATTACCTTGACCGCTCCAAATTTTTGAGTTGCTCATCTAAATTGTCATTGATGATTCCAGCCTAGTCCATAGTGTTGATTCCTTCCGTCACCTGCTCAATGAAGTACCACATGTAGGACTGTGGAATTCCAAATATCTTGTTTAACATCATCACCAAGTCACTGTACTCTGCCATGTCCCCAAAATAAAAGTTCATTATGTTGCTTTTCACTAATAAGGAGTTAATTATTTAATATTAATTCCATAGTCACATATTAAATAATTACGAAGTGCTTACTTGAATAATAAAGGTGTTTAAATAACACTATTTTGTTTTGTGAAAATAAAGGTAGTTTCCTTACGGGAATACTACAACCAACTCTTTTTGCCGTTAAAAGGTGGACTCCTGCGGGTGACAGATATGCTTGGATGTTTACAGACTTGTTTTTGAGGAGAAGACAAAATTCATATTCCTTTCGTCAGGACATTGTCTGACCTAGTGGAATCTAGACTTGGAAGAATAAGACGACGTCGGGTATTGGTTGCCGATGCCAAAAGGAAGAGCGGCAATTCTTGTTGAATCTCATCCTTCCGCAAAGGATATTGTTTGACAGATCATGGTGGCTCTTGCAAATGATAAAGAGAGTTGTTTTTACCAAATATAGTGGCTCTTGCAATGACAAGGAGTGTCGTATTACAGGACACAGTGGCTCTTGCTAAAGGCCAGGGAGTGTCGTGTTTGAAGACTCGGGAGGCACGTTGGTCTGGATGACCAGCAGTAGTGAATGCACTTGGCAAACAAGGAAGTGTGTTAAAACTTGGATATGAAGACCTGGACGGGAAGACGTAGATTAGTGGTAACAAACAAATTACATCGGGTCCTATGATGATTGACTATGCGGGAGATATGGTGATGGGTTCACAGCAGGGCTCTACGAAAGAATAACCAGCATCACAGCGGTCAAGTTTTTGCGGGTGACATTCAACTGCAACATACCAAATTCAAACAGAATCTGCGAGAGACATTCAACTGTCAGGCTGCCATATGCAAACATAGGTGCCGGAGATTACTCATAGCTCAATATTACATACGTTAAAGTTTAAATATTGCAATAGTGTGTTCAATGGTTATGATTAGCAATTTGTCAATAATTTACAGTGGATGTATCTATTCATTACCATTAGAGGAATCTTTGTTCATGCATTTACTTATTTGTGTGCACGCTCCCATACATAATTGAAACATAGAACAATGAGATTGTGAAAATTGCATCAGTATTTGGGAACTTTTCAGTGGTATCAGAGTTTTTAATCTTGCCAGCCTGTAGGGTGTTTGTGTTGTCAAAATAGAAGATATGTTTTATTGAATATGCCATCAGCCCATTACAACTTCTAGAATACCAGAGAATGTCAAAATAGAAACCCAACCAGTCCTTCTAGTTCAACTCCACAATTTGCAATTGAGGAAGTCATACTGAGATAGAAGAAGAAATAATTTTTGAACACATGGGGGAACCAGATAATAATAGGGATTTAATTGCTGCATTAATAAGAAGTCAACAGGACATGCAAAATAATATAAATACGATGACCAATTTGATGACTCAATTCATGGCTCAAAATCTAAATCAAAACGAGGGTAGTAGGTATGACTGTTCAGTAAATAACAATCAGCCTGAAAGAACAGCAACTGCTAGGCCTTCCCTGCCTAATTTCACTCCTAGAAATTTACAACCAGAACATGAACCTACAACTAGAGAAGTACAAGATGAAATTTTGAATGATTGGGAAGCAGCTGGGGCAGAATTTAGGTCTCACATGTCATTTCGGGAGTACATGGATGTCAGGATGAAACATAGGCCTCATAGGGGCAGAATTTACAATATTGAATTACAAAGGAAAATAGGGAAGATGTCCATACCTTACTTTGATGGCACATGCAAGACAATTGCCAGGGCATGGGTCCAAAAGTTAGACACCTATTTTCAATTAAACCCTATGTTGGAGGATGAAGCTATTAAATACGCAGCGTTACATCTAGATGGAGTTGCACATGAATGGTGGCATCATGGGCAGGTCACCTTGGGCCATAATCTGGTAGAGACATATCTGGAATTCATTGAATGTCTCATTGATAGGTTTGACTCCAAAGATCCTGAATTACATTTAAAAGAATTAACTCAACTGAAACAAATAGGGGCAGTTGAACAATATATAATAGAATTTGAAAAGTTGGCTGTGTTCGTCACTGAAATTTCCGAGAGGCACAAGATTGTTATTTTTATTGATGGACTTTCTGATTCTTTGAAAGGTTGGGTGAAATCTTTAAATCCTCCTACACTATAGATGGCTATTAAGAAGGCAAGAGAATTAGAACCATCCTCAAAGGGAAAAATCTGGAATAAAGGTCCTTTTACAAAACTAGATAAAGACAAACAACCCTTAAATAAAGAAACATTTCCAAAGCCCACATTTGATAAAGAGGAAAGGGATGAACTTAGGATACACAAATTGTGCTTCAGTTGTAAAGAGTCATGGCAACCAAGTCACAGGTGTTTGGGAAAAGGGTGTTACATTTTCTGTCATTGATGACCGATGGATTTAACTTGGGTGGCATGGTTGTTGTGAATGCTGCAAGTGTCGCTGTTAATATCACCTCCTACTGAGTGTGTGTTGTGTTCACTTGTTTAACACTTGTCACAATAACATCTCTATGATGTGTGAAGTTGGCAAATTCGATTACACGTACAGTGCAGAGAACTGGTGCTTGAATCATTTGCACTCCGCTGTGTAACTGATCTACTATGCATAGAGACAAAGTTAATGATTGTGCGTGGATGAGGTGCTGAATGGAGTTGAGTCTGGCTGAGTCTGATATTATTAACTCGACAGTTTTAAAAAGACACATGGCAATCCCGTGAAGACTGCAGCCTGTCATCAAAATGGCTCTGAGTATCTTACGCACAACAGTTGTTTCATCTTTTGCAATGATCACGTCAAACAAAAGTAGAAGATATCGCAAAATAAACTGTGCATCTTTAAGAAGGAAAAACGGCTTTGGTAACGTTTCTTACCGTGGATGAATTAAGAGTTAAATAAGTATCAAAAAGAGGATATTGTTTTTTGTCAGATATACGAGATTAGAAAGGGGATGTATGTCTGTTGAAGATATACCGTGACTGTAAAAAAAATGGCAGTCTTATTTTTTACCAGAGTGTGAACACATATGACAGTCACCGATTTTGAAGATTCAACATAAGCAAAAAGGAAAGAGACTTGTATGTGAGAACACCAGGAGGTAACAAAAATAAAAAAGGAGAGCTGGGTTTGGCGTCGTATTTTTGGGCAGTCGAGTTTGTGTTTGATGTTTTTTATACCTCGTGAGGTTTTAATTCAATAGATAGTTTTTTTTTAAAAAAAATGGAAGAGCAGAAATAGTAGAGAGCGGTGTCAAAAACAGTGAGGGCTACTATACTGCAAATACTTACTGTTCGATTCTAATAAGTGGGAACTATAGAATTAGTTGAGGAGAGCTGTCAAGGCAAAAAATCGAGAAGAACACATACGGCCTCCCATGTGTATGTAAAAATGGATAGTCAGATTTCGATAGGATGAAAATAGGAGCAGTGTGAACAAAAATCTGTAGGTGTGATTCTCAGAATAGGGAAAAGATAAAGACAATGCGAGGATTGTTGGACATGTCTGCTGTGTAATTGTTATGAGATGTTTTGTCTAACACAGTGGAGAGGGACTGTTTATGATGCAAGAACAACAGAGGGATTGTAGGAGATAATCAATCTCAGGGAAACAAGTCAGTGATCTAAATATGAAAAGAAACATTTAAAATTGTGAAGAGGAGTTTGGTTAAGTTTCAGTAGCTGGAGTGTATGTGTGACTAAGGCAGAAAGTTCAGGATATCACGTTTACAGGGAAGATATTAGTGAAAATCTAGGGAAGTTTAAAACCGTGTGTGATGAGATGAGATGAGAGAGACAAAACTATGGAGAAGAAGCACAAAATCTGATGCAAAGGAGTCCGTCATTCTTTTGAGGGTTTTTACATTTTTGTAAAAACATAGAAATTTCATTTGTGTTGTAATCCAGATATCTTTTGTTTGGGTAAGGTTG
The DNA here is from genome assembly GCA_027943335.1 of Chamaecyparis obtusa. Lineage (NCBI taxonomy): Eukaryota > Viridiplantae > Streptophyta > Pinopsida > Cupressales > Cupressaceae > Chamaecyparis > Chamaecyparis obtusa. The sequence continues at coordinate 1,347,661 of BSBK01007538.1, forward strand.
TAGACTTACAAGACAGGTTGAAGCCTGTTCTGGAGTATATTTGTAAGAGTTGGAGCTCTTTGAAAATGGGTTGTTGCCCGGCTGATTAGTAGAGCCGTGGTTTTTTAACCCATCTTGGGTTTTCCACGTGATAAAAACTTGTGTCTCCTCTCTTTGTGTACATGTGTGTTTTGGTTTGGTTTCCTCTGCTTTAAAAGTTTATAATCTCTGCTCTAAAGTTTAAAATACTGATTCACCCCCTCCCCCTCTCAGCATTTTTCGCTTTTCAAAGGGAAAATACATTACATTGAAGTAACATCAGATAATGAAGACGAGGAAAATATAGATCCTAATATAGAAGGTTCCCAAACGGTTTTTGCTTCTGAACAAGAAAATAAACATGCAGGTGGTATAATGACATCTATGACAAGAATTCCTCATTACAACATTTTCAGGGTAAGAGGGGTGTTACAGGGTCAACGTGTTATTGTTATGATTGATAGCGGATCTACTCATAATTTTATTGATGCTGCTCTTGTTAAGCAACGTGGGTTACAGGTAGTTAAACATGAAGGTTTTGATGTGAAAGTTGTAGGTGGTACTAATTTAGTAAGTACACATAAGGTTCCACAATTGAGTATTGCTTTGGGTAATTATATAGTGACTGATGATTTTTATGTTATTGATTTGGCGGATACTAACATGGTGTTAGGAATTTAGTGGATGGAAACTTTGGATAAATATTCTTAGAGTTTCAAACGCATGGAGTTTTCTTTCAAGGTTGATGGATGGAAGGTGATACTTAGGGGCATGTCAAATGGTGGTCCTAGGATTATTATTGCTAAACGGATGGAGGCTATTTTTCGTCATGGTGAAGTCGCGTGGTCAGCACAATGTTTGATTTCTACTAAGGTAACAGGTTTTGAATCAAAGCATTATTCTGATGATTTGTTGCAAGTACTAGATTCACATAAATTGGTTTTCAGTGATATACCCCCAGGAGTACCCCTTGATAGAGGTTTTGAACACACTATTGAATTAGAGGAAGGAGCAAAACCAGTCATTACTACTCCATATAGGCATCCTAAGGCTTTCAAATATGAAATAGAAAAAACTATTAAGGAGTTATTAGATATGGGGCATATTAGGCCTAGTTCCAGTCCATTTGCATCTTCAGTAGTGTTGGTCAAAAAGAAAGATGGAACCCTACGCATGTGTATAGATTATCGTGCCCTCAATAAAAAGACCATAAAAAATAGGTATCCGATTCCTCGCATTGATGAATTATTAGATGAATTACATGGTGCTGTGTATTTTTCTAAAATTGATTTGAGATCAGGGTATCATCAGATTAAATTAAGGGAATAGGATATTCATAAAATTGCTTTCCGATGTCATTATGAATTTTTGGTTATGCCTTTTGGACTGACAAATGCACTAGCAACATTTCAGTCTTGTATGAACCATATTTTTAATAAATAGCTGCAGAATTTCTTGCTCGTTTTCTTTGATGATATACTGATTTACAACAAGACTTGGGAGGAACACCTGAAACACATTGATGAAATTTTGGGTATAATGGAGTCTCAATCTCTTTATGCAAAAGCTTCTAAATGTGAATTTGGTATGACAAAAATTTTATATTTGGGACATATGATCAGTGCTAAAGGTGTGTAGGTGCATCAAGAAAAGATCAGGGCTATTCTGGATTGGCCGCCTCCATGAACTCTTTCCAATTTAAGAGGTTTCTTTGGTCTATGCAGTTATTACAGGAGATTTGTTAGAGGGTTTTCACAACTTGGAGCACCGCTGACGGATCTTACCAAACAGGGGGCATTCAAATGGACTGTAGAGTCACAATAGGTCTTCGACAAACTCAAGGAGGTAATGAGTTCTTGCCCCGTCCTTACATTACCAAATTTTGATCAGCCTTTTGTATTAGAATGTGATGCGTTAGGTAAAGGAATTGGGGCCGTGTTAATGCAAAATAAACATCCGATAGTTTTTGAAAGCAGGAAACTCACTAGTGCCGAAAGACTGTACTCCATATATGACAAAGAAATGTTAGCTATTATGCATGCATTAACTAAATTCAGACAATATTTAGTTGGGGCCGAATTTGTAGTTAAAACAAATCATAATAGTCTGAAGTATTTCCTTAATCAAAGAGATTTGAATGATCAGCAACAAAAGTGGATCAGTAAAATTCAAGCTTATGATGCTGAAATTGAATATGTTAAGGGTAAGAACAATGTTGTGGCTGATGCTTTGTCTAGGAGACCGGAAATCAATGCTTTAAGCAGGGTAATAGCTGATTGGAAATCTTTGTTGTTGGTAGAATATTCTAAGAACACCATGGCTTGTGACCTTTTGGATGGAAAAGTTCAGGACGATAGGTATAAAGTTGTGAGTGATATCATTTACTACAAAGATAGAATCTTCTTAGTACTTGAGTCCAAGTTAAAATGGAGAATTTTGCAAACAGTTCATGATTTGCCTTTAGCAGGACATCCAGGTTATTTCAAAACTTACAGGCACATCCGTGAACGGTTCACATGGAAAGGACTCAAAAGTGACGTTTTGCAATATGTTAAGGAATGTATCACATGTCAGCAGAATAAAGCAGAACATTCTTATCTGGCAGGGTTATTGCAGCCTTTACCCATTCCGGATCAGAAATGGGAAAGTATTTCAATGGGTTTCATTACTGGTCTACCACAGGCTCAAGGTAAAGATTGTATTTTTGTGGTGGTTGATAGACTAACAAAATTTGCACATTTCTTTGCTATCACTACAGAATTCACCGCCGTTTAGGTTGCTGGATTATTTTTTAAGGAAGTATTCCGTTTACATGGTCTACTAAAGAATATAATCAGTGATCGTGACAACAGGTTTTTGAGTAATTTTTTGGCGGAATTATTCAGGTTTATAGGTACAGTCTTGCATTATAGCACAAGTTACCATCCCCAGACCGATGGTTAGACAGAAATTGTCAACAAATGGATTGAAGGCTACCTTCGTAATTATGTCGCTAGACATCAACATGCTTGGATTCGCTGGTTGCATTTGAGAGAGTATTGCTATAATACTACTTTTCATATGTCCATTGGTATGACACCATTTAAAGTATTATATGGGTATGATGCTTTATCCTTTTTTGATTTAGCTTTTGATACCAGTAATGTACCCAAGTCATGTGACTGGCTTCAGGAATGTTAGGACATCTTGAAAACCCTCAAGGAAAATTTACACTGTGCTCAAAAATGACAAAAGCTCTGTGCTGATAAAAAGAGGGTGGAACAGAGTTTTGAGCTTGGTGATCTAGTATATCTCCGCCTACAGCCCTATCGGCAGTCATCTCTCAAACGGAGTGGGGCTGAAAAATTGAAGCCTCGGTTTTATGGGCCTTATCATAGTATTGGCAAAACTGGACAGGTTTCATATGAATTAGATTTACCAGCAGGTTGCGTGATCCACAATGTGTTTCACGTATCTTGCCTCAAGAAGGCTTTGGGACAATAGGTCACAGTTTCAGAAGCTTTACCTCCCTTGGATGAGGAGGGGAAACTGGCAATGATTCCTGAGAAGATTGTAGAAACTTGGAATATCTTATCAAATGGAAGGATTTACCCTTGGATGACGCTACTTGGGAAACTGAGCAAATCTTGACACATCTGACTTCACCGTTGCTTGTGGGCAAGCAACACGGGGCAGGGGAGACTGTCATGTCCCCAAAATAAAAGTTCATTATGTTGCTTTTTGCTAATAAGGAGTTATTTATTTAATATTAATTCCATAGTCACATTAATATTAAATAATTACGAAGTGCTTACTTGAATAATAAAGGTGTTTAAATAACATTATTTTGTTTTGTGAAAATAAAGGTAGTACTCTTTTTGCCGTTAAAAGGTGGACTCCTGCGGGTGACGGATATGCTTGGATGTTTACAGACTTGTTTTTGGGGAGAAGACAAAATTCATATTCCTTTCGTCAGGACATTGTTCGGCCTAGTGGAATCTAGACTTGGAAGAATAAGACGATGTCGGGTATTGGTTGCCGATGCCAAAAGGAAGAGCGGAAATTCTTGTTGAATCTCATCCTTCCGCAAAGGATATTGTTTGACAGATCACGGCGGCTCTTGCAAACGACAAAGAGAGTTGTATTTACCAAATACAGTGGCTCTTGCAAACGACAAGGAGTGTCGTATTTATAGGACACGGTGGCTCTTGCTAAAGGCCAGGGAGTGTCGTGTTTGAAGACTCGTGTGACACGTTGGTCTGGATGACCAGCGGTAGTGAACACACTTGGCAAACAAGGAAGTGTGTTAAAACCTAGATACGAAGACCTGGACGCGAAGACATAGATTAGTGGTAACAAACAAATTACGTCGGGTCCTATGATGATTGACTATGCGGGAGATATGGTGATGGGTTCACAACAGGGCTCTACGGAAGAATAACCAGCATCATAGCGGTCAAGTTTTTGCGGGTGACATTCAACTGCAACATACCAAATTCAAACAGAATCTGCGAGAGACATTCAATTGTCAGGCTGCCATATGCAAACACAGGTGCCAGAGATTACTCATAGCTCAATATTACATACGTTAAAGTTTAAATATTGCAATAGTGTGCTCAATGGTTATGATTAGCAATTTGTCAATAATTTACAGTGGATGTATCTATTCATTACCATTAGAGGAATCTTTGTTCATGCATTTACTTATTTGTGTGCACGCTCCCATACATAATTGAAACATAGAACAGTGAGATTGTGAAAACTGCATCAGTATTTGGGAACTTTTCATACTCGCTAAAAGTCCAACCAAATCAGCTGTTTGGGTAATTTAGAATGATGAGCCTTGATCTTCCACAACCATTTTTGGTTTATCACTCCATCACAATGGTCAAACTGTCAATCCCACAAGTGTAGACCTTGAGTGCCTATTTTTTTGTCTTCACCATTGATATGTATGTTGGAATTCCAAGTCTCTCAAATGGCCAACAAAGAGAGATCTACTAATACCTTGTTATCTCGGTCTCTAATCGTTCTATCTTCCAAATTATTGTGCCTTGCACATTTCACTATCAGCTCAGAATGTTGGATGGTCAGATGAAATCCAATTGCTGCTACAATCCCGCTTTTGACTATCTAGCTGGCCAAGTATGTGGGAGTATGTATGACCCCTATAGCCGAACATTCTTCTATTAAACTCATTCATGTTGAGGCTGCCCAAACTCGTGTCACCAACATCTTTCCACTTCGACACGATCTTGAATTCTAGATAAAATCCTCTCAGCTTGTTCTTGATCAATGCGAATTTGGACAAACTTGATCCTTTGGGTTCCGCCATTCCTCCTACAAAAGAAAATAAATGAATATAAGAACATGCGAGGAATAAAAAACAGATAAATTTTTTCATTTGTGGAACAAATTCTGATTTTGGAGAAGACAATTTTTAAAATTTACTATAGAATTCTCTCTAGAAAGAAATTTTCTCTCTCCAGAAATTTATGCTTCTCTAATTTCTCAAACTTACTACAAAACTACTCTTCAAATCTCACAGCCTCCTTTTCTGATTCTTCAAAATCTTTGCAATTTCACCTCTCTCTAGAAAGAATCATTCTCTCTCTAAAAACTCTCTCTCTCTCTCTCTTGAAAATTCACATTTCTTTTGAAATTCTTCAAAATCCTTGCACGTCTGCACTTGGCTCTCCAAATCTGCAATGTGAGGATGATTGAGAATTCATCTCTTATACAGGAATGCGACCCCCAACTTGCCAAATCGTCAATGAGTTAAAAGATAGGCAGTTGCATTCAATATTTTTTCCAAGTTGCCATTTTGGGAGAGATTCTCTTACAAAAATCATCAGTTGTCTTGGAGTTTCCATCATTCCTAAAAGATTCTATTTTGGGCTTTTAACTTCATTAACAAGGTTCGTTCTTGTGAGCCCATTTAAAAGGGTTGAAATTTAAATATTTGGGCAATTAAATTATTTTCTACGTTTTGTTAATTAAATATTGGGTGTCATAAAAAATTCCAATATTTAATTAATTTCCCAAACAATTCCAATATTTTCCAATTTAATCTTGATCTTGACTTGGATTTTTTTACAGTTAACGAATTTTAAATCCGTGATTGCAATTTGAATCTTTGATTTTTTTATTTTTTTACGCAAAGCCAAATTTGAAAAACTCCAAGAGGATTTTTGAACACTTTTATCAACTTTAACACTTTCCATGATTTTGCTAGATAATAATTTTGAGCTTAAAAGATTTTATACTTAATCACACATTTCAACCCCTTTCATGGTTGTGGATTAATCATAGGAAGAGGATTTTAACATTTGAATTAATATTTTGGACTTAAGGTATAACCGTAGATTTAAACATAGCAAAGTCCTTTTAATACTTAATACTTTGAAGTAGTCCTTTACTCTCGTAGATTTGTGCTTGTGAGCGCATTGGAGACCACATGAATGATTTTAAACTTTAATGTTTCCTTAACTAGTGGCAAAATGTGCTGATGAGCCCAAATTCGAGTTCCTCACGGATTTTCCCCTTCGAGCGAGATTTTGTGAGTGTGGAGGAATATCGCCAATGAGCGCATATTCAAATAGGTGAGGGACTTTCGACTTTTGGCAAATTCTGTTCATAACATGGCACAACTTCTTTGATGGAGGATTTTTAACATCTTCGAACATTCCCGTGGACACTATGAAACAACACGCTAACGTTATTCATTGTTAAGCATGATGGAGACTTCAAATATCTGAAAAATTTCTCAGACTTTGAGCTCACAGACCTTTTCCCTTGTACTTGCTGAGTTGCACTCATGGTTGTATTCCAGATTTCATGTCTGCAACAAACTCCATACTTCTACCGCAATCTCTGCCTTTGATTTTCGAATGCTTTGAAATTTTTTCTCAAAGCACATGCTGAACACATGGTGCAGATTTCTACTAACATTTGCACCAAATCACATCTCCCTCCCTGAATGCATATAAGAGAGAAGAAATTTGATCCCTTATTGAAGATTCCTTGCACAGTATTTTGGCGTTTTGATGTTTTGATGTTTTGAGAATAGGTAGGTAGGTTTTATTCTTTGTATTTCTGAAATCTTTCTTTGTCATGCATAAACCTGTGTTCTGGGGCATGTATCAAGCTTGCACGTTGACCCTTTTTCTTCAACACGTTCCATAACATGGTAAACCTTGCTTGATAATGCACCATTGTTTTTAGCGTTTCTGAGTGTGGATTTAGCTAAGAGGAGGATTTTCGCTTTTAGAAGGAATTCTCTGACCACGTGGATTCCATGCCCGTGAGCATGTGGATTCCATGCCCGTGAGTGCACGTGTATTCCATGTCCGTGAGTGCACATGGATTCCATGTCTGTGAGTGCTCGTTAAGCTGTTTGATGTATTTCGTAGTTTTCAAACTTCTCTGTGACTTCCTTGACTCGTGCAAATCCATGCCTTCGGGTGCAATTTGTCCTTGGTGGAGGAATCCTAAACTTGGGCATTTTCCCTAGCATCATGGAACTTGCGCTGATGGGTGCTAAAATGACATGGTAGTGGATTGTCTTCATGTTTGGGAATTCCTTGTTTGTGTGAGATCCATGCTCTTGGGCGCCAAATAGCATGTATGAAGAATCAACATTTAAGGAGGATTTTTCATGTTTTGCCACATTCCTTGACTTAGTCGATTTTTGCATTTTTCTTCTCTCCATCAACATAGACAATTTTTTACACTTTTCAATTTTGGGTGTTCTCAAGGATGCCATCAGACTTAGTGAGATTTCACACCATTTCCTCTTTCAACCAAGACTTAGCCATTTTCTTCAAACTTTCATTTTGAGCATCCACAACCAAGAATTCCTCATACTTAGTGAATTTTAGATGCTTTTCGCTCTTTTCACTTTCAAGTGGCCCCCTTTTTTAAGGAATGGTCTTTGGACTTGACTATTTTTGACCAAGTTCTTGACTTTTCAACCTTTCCAAATTCAAAACCAAACAGTTTTCTTTTCTTGCTTCTGCCAGTGCTCTTCAGTTGCCTGAAATAGCTTTGCTACAAATAGACTTACTACAAATATTAAGTTTTCTCAAATATGGAATTAGGGCAATTTGGGACTTACCCAGAATAGACATCCCTATAAAATAGGGGACCCTAAAAAACAGGAACACCCCCAAAAAAGGAACTGCACCAAACACAAAATGAAGCCAACTTGAGACTTACTAAAAATAGAAATCATTTTTGGAAGGATTTTCAACTCAACGCTTCATCCAAATTCACAATTCTTAATTAGAAAATGCTTCAAAATTGAAACCTTAAAGACAGGGATCTACTCTTCACTCTAGACTTAGCCAAATTCATTGCTTCTCACTTGGAACACAAGGAACTTCACTGGACTAGTGCCAGAACTACCAAGAACCAAAGCCAAAAAGGGCAAGTGGACCAAAATTGTAGGGGGTCCTCATTTGCGATGAGGCGATGTGTGGAAAGGTCACAATAGGACTCTTCCTCTTCCTCTTCCTCTTCTTCTTGTTCAATACCAATTGCAAATTGTTGATGCTGATTTCAATTGAAGGTGGTTTATCATATTTATAATTTTTTTGGGTGTAGAGTCTTGGGGGTTAGGATTAGGGTTTTCACTTACCATGTTTTAATAAGTGTTAATTAAAAAAAAATGTTTTTCGGGGTTAGAGTGGAACCTCCCTGCTGTCATCGGGATGGTTGAGGGATGCACAGTGGTGCAGGAGCACCTCTCCAATCACCTAAGTCCACCTTGGAACCAAATGGAGTCAGAGGATCAAAAGCATCTTTGAATGTTAATTGGGAAATATTGAAGCCAATAATGGCAATTTGTAATAATCAATTTGATTTAAAAGTTAAATGTCCTAGAAGTCCTGGTAAGGACTTAGGACCAAAATATTGTATGGGTGGCCAATAGTGCCAAATAGGGATCTAGATTGATTTTAATGGGTCAATTAGGTCCTAGGAACAAATGAGAATAAATATTGATAAGTTAGAATGAGAAAAAATCAATAAAACAATAGTTATAAATTCAAAAATTTGAATACTAACGGTTATATGCAAATTGGAGGGAAAATGAGTTTGAAGGCATAAAACAAATTGTAAACACTTCTAACCACTTGGGGTCGGTTATGGAAGTTGGGAACAATATTATAAACAACCTTTAATGCCTGGAAAACACAATGGTACGGACTGGTGACGTATTTTGTACGGACTGTAAGGAATAAGGCAATGAAAGTTAAGGTTTTCTTGCATTCTTGGTATCCATTTGATGTGCTGTTGATTCCAAATCATTTGTATGGCTCAAGCATATTTTATTTGACCATTTTGAATCATATTTGTCTTCCTTATATCAATTTTGGGCAAATTATATTGACTGGTCTGTTACAGGTGTTGGGGTTTGCATTGATTTGAAAACATGAATTAAGGATTCATCCCTAAATTGTGATTATTGTGACTTGGGATGAATCCATGACTTGTATTATAATCAACTAACCTTATAAATGCAATAACGAACACAATATTGCAGGTGATCACCTTGAGAAGTTGATTTGTGTGTTGAAGGATTGAATTTGTGGAAGGATTCCTTAAGGAGATGTTTGGTTGAGAGCAGCAACCATTAATCTACCTGAAGGAGATATAGTTTTAATGACTTGGATAGTCTTGTATTGGCCTATGTATGGTGAATCAACCATTGGTTAAGCCTAGAAGTGCTTGGAGAGGGTACATTGAGGAGGCCCTAGCCTTAAGGGCTTGTTGAAGACCAAATTGGGGCTTCGATAGTTGCAGAGTTCTTAGGGTCATTTTGAGTTGATTTTTATTGGTTTGGAGTCATATTAGAGGACTGCTGAAAGTTTCATAGTCGGGGGATAAATATAAGTTATAGCTGCTTTGTTAAATGACCATCTTTTTGGCCTAAAAAGGGGTCGCTAGGGTGAGCAGCAGATAGTGCTCCAAAACAACCCTACCCAATCTTCCAGTATGTTGTGTAAACCTGAAAAGGGTATCCAAAAATATAATTTATTTGGTTAGTGTTTTGAGGAAAAATAAGAGAAAACGGGCAGAAACAGTCCCAGCAAGGCTACTTGAGGGGCAGTTAGGCCTAATAGGCAGTTTTAGCAATTTGGGTGTTGGGTGTTGTGTCAAAGCCCAAAGATGATTGAAACCTGCTTAAAACATCTTATTTAGACCTTTTCTATCAACTTTGGTCATTGGGAAGGTTCTTGGGTTGTTTGTGTCTCTTTGGCTATTTGGGTTTCCTGGAGGCTAGTAGGCTTGGAGAGCCTAAACCACTCAAATCATAACCTTTGTTGATAACCTTACCACCACACCGCTTCACACTCTGCATCAATTGGTATCAGAGCCTAGGAGTATCCTAGGGTGAAGGAGAAGAAACCTTTGAAGTCTTTTGGTGTACCGGTTCCATTGTTGAAGCCTTGGAGTGCCAATCCCTCCTTGTGTGTCCCAGTGTTGAAGGTGTGCTTGAAGATGTCAAAAGGTGAAGGAGATGAGATCCCTTAGAGGGTCACCAATGCAAAACTTGCAAAGATTGTAAAGGAACAAATGGCAGACAATAGAAGATTGAGAGAAGAAGTGGGAAGATTGACAAGTCTTGTGAATAGATATGAACAAAGGGAAGAACGTGGTGGTGAAGAAGAATATGCTGCAAGGGAGGAACCATTGGATCCTGAAGATGCAAGGTTAGAAAGGATCTTGAAGGCTGTGAGACTTGGTGAGTCCAAGGTAAGAGTTGAACTTCCTATGTTTGATGGGAGGATGGATGATGAGTTTCTTCTTGATTGGTTCAGTGCCCTAGAAAATTGCTTTGATTGTGATGATGTAGAAGAGAGGATGAAGGTGAAGATAGCCAAGTCCAGATTGAAAGGACATGCTTTACTATGGTGGGATAACCTACAAGCTGATAGAATGAGAAAGGGTTGGTCAAAAATTTCTTCTTGGCCAAGGATGGTGGAGAAAAGGAAGGACAAGTTCCTTCCTGAAGACTACAAGGTTCAGCTTTACAAGAGGATGCAAGGGCTGAAGCAAAAGGACATGGATGTCCCTAAGTACATTGAGGAGTTCCATAAGTTGGACATCAGGGCAGCATATGATGAGGATGTAGAAGAAAAGGTTGCTAGATACCTTGGAGGACTGAGATATAACATATAGGATGAGACGAGCATGTCTACTCCTAGGACATTGGAGGAATGCTTCAAGTTGGCCATGAACGCTGAGGATAAGTTGAAGAGGAAACATGAAAGGCAGGGTAATGGAAGAGGACAATCCATTAGAGGAAGAGGAGGCAGGTCCAATGAAGGACAAGCACAAGATGCTAATGACAAAGGCAAGGAAGTTGTTGGTGAATCTAAGCCTAGAGGAGGTAATAGGTATGGCAGGGGTAATGGTATCTTCACAGGTACATGCTTCACATGTGGAGGAGTAGGGCATCAATCCTACAAGTGCCCTGAGAAAGGAATGGATTTCAAGAAGGTGGAGAAGAGAGTCACCTTAACCCAAGGAGAAGAGGAAGAAAAGAAGTCCTATAATGCAGATCCAATCTTGGAAGGAGACTTCTTGATGGTGAGAAGAGGACCACAAATGCAGCAGCAAAAGGAGACTAAGGCATCCATCTTTAGAACCAATTGTGTAAGTCATGGTAAGATTTGCAAAATGATTGTTGATTCTGGTTCTTTTGACAATTTAGTGTCTTATGAGATGGTCAATAAGTTAAATTTGAAAAGGTTCCCTATTGCTAAGCCATACAAAGCATCATGGGTGAGTGATGAGCAAAATATTATTGTTAGGGAACAAGCTATTGTGGGATTTTCTATTGGAGCATATAGTGATAGGGTTGTGTGTGATATAATACCTATGACTTGTTGTCATATTATCCTTGGAAGGCCATGGCAAGCCTCTAGAAATACAGTACATTGTGGCTTAATAAATGTTTATGTAGTGCACAAGGATGGTAAGAAATTTCATCTTAATCCTTTGCCGGTTGATAGCATTGAAAGTGAAAGGATTGTGTGTTTTGGCACAAAGAAGTATGTAACCTTGCAGGGGCAGGAGAAGAATGGCAAGGAAGGGGCAGCTCTGAAACATAAGCCTTCCTTAATGGTTACGAGAAAAACAATTGCTAATGAGAAATGCAACAGTTCTGATTTGCAGCAGACAATGCATGGAAAAGGAGTGTTGGTAGGCACACTTTGGTGTCCTATGGTGTCATCAATGAAAGGTGATATTGGTATGTTCATGAAGGACATTTTCTGGGGTCATTTGGATCCTCAAACTCAGAAAAAAAGTTCAATAAGGCAGTCCCATGTTGACTGTCCTCAATCAGAACTGAACAAAGTCATCCTTGGTGGTGACAAGAGAAAAGATTTGTTTTGTGTTTCTAATGCTTTGAATGCAGTTAATACTCATGTGAAGGGTGATAAGTTGCAGGTGAAAGGTTGCAGACGTCCATCTAGAAGAATGGGTGGCAAGAAGACAACAACTCTTCACTCTTGGGACAAGAGTTGCTTTGAAGGTGGTGTATGGTGCAGGAGCACCTATCCAATCACCTAAGTCCACCTTGGAACCAAATGGAGTCAGAGGATCAAAAGCATCTTTGAATGTTAATTGGGAAATATTGAAGCCAATAATGGCAATTTGTAATAATCAATTTGATTTAAATGTTAAATGTCCTAGAAGTCCTAGTAAGGACTTAGGACCAAAATATTGTATGGGTGGCCAATAGTGCCAAATAGGGATCTAGATTGATTTTAATGGGTCAATTAGGTCCTAGGGACAAATTAGAATAAATATGGATAAGTTAGAATGAGAAAAAATCAATAAAACAATACTTAGAAATTCAAAAATTTGAATACTAACGGTTATATGCAAATTGGAGGGAAAATGAGTTTTAAGGCATAAAACAAATTGTAAACACTTCTAACCACTTGGGGTTGGTTATGGAAGTCGGGAACAATATTATAAACAACCTTTAATGCCTGGAAAACACAATGGTATGGACTGGTGAAGTATTTTGTACGGACTGTGAGGAATAAGGCAATAAAAGTTAAGGTTTTCTTGCATTCTTGGTATCCATTTGATGTGCTGTTGATTCCAAATCATTTGTATGGCTCAAGCATATTGTATTTGACCATTTTGAATCATATTTATCTTCCTTATATCAATTTTGGGCAAATTATATTGATTGGTCTATTACAGGTGTTGGGGTTTATTAAGGATTCATCCCTAAATTGTGATTACTGTGACTTGGGATGAATCCATGACCTGTATTATAATCAACTAACCTTATAAATGCAAGAACGAAGGCAATATTGCAGGTGATCAACTTGAGAAGTTGATTTGTGTGTTGAAGGATTCCTTAAGGAAATGCTTGGTTGAGAGCAGCAGCCATTAATCTACTTGAAGGAGATATAGTTTTAATGACTTGGATAGTTTTGTATTGGCCTATGTATGGTGAATCAACCATTGGTTAAGCCTAGAAGTGCTTGGAGAGGGTACATTGAGGAGGCCCTAGCCTTAAGGGCTTGTTGAAGACCAAATTGGGGCTTCGATAGTTGCAGAGTTCTTAGGGTCATTTTGAGTTGATTTTTATTGGTTTGGAGTCATATTAGAGGACTGCTGAAAGTTTCATAGTCGGGGGATAAATATAAGTTATAGTTGCTTTGTTAAATGACCATCTTTTTGGCCTAAAAAGGGGTCACTAGGGTGAGCAACAGATAGTGCTCCAAAACAAGCCCACCCAATCTTCCAGTATGTTGTGTAAATCCGAAAGGGGTATCCAAAAATATAATTTATTTGGTTAGTGTTTTGGGAAAAATAAGAGAAAACGGGCAGAAATAGTCCCAGCAAGGCTAGTTGAGGGGCAATTAGGCCTAATAGGCAGTTTTAGCAATTTGGGTGTTGGGTGTTGTGTCAAAGCCCAAAGATGATTGAAACCTACTTAAAACATCTTATTTAGACCTTTTTTATCAACCTTGGTCATTGGGAAGGTTCTTGGGTTGTTTGTGTCTCTTTGGCTATTTGGGTGTCTTGGAGGCTAGTAGGCTTGGAGAGCCTAAACCACTCAAATCATAACCTCTGTTGATAACCTTACCACCACACTGCTTCACACTCTGCATCACACAGGCATCCCTTGAAAGCCCCGTACAAGGAGAAATGTCCCTAGGGATGCTCTCTACACCTCCCTATAGTTGGCAGTGTAGGGGCAGGAAGGGGATTACTCATCCCCATCTTCACATCCCGAGGACATCTCTGTCACAGAAATTCTGGTTTTTTTACACCAAACAATCATTTACGTTTAGGATTATTAATATAATCTATTCTAGACTACAAAACCTTAGGGAAAATGCTAAGTGTATATTCTTTTTTGGATCATACCGAAACCAAGCTTAATGAATGATATAATCAATAGAAACTCCAAACTGGAATCATATAAAGTCACTATAATTGTTTATATAGTCCTGCTACCTGTATATATGCTGAATTGATTGCCTCTGAGTTCAAATTTCTGGCTTAACAAACTGCTACAAACTTATATCCTCCATCAAAGGGCTATTCACCATTTTCAAACCAATATCCTCATCCTCTGTCATTAGTTCCTTCAAATTCATTTCCTTCTTGCTATCAGTGACAATTACATAACCTCTCATGGTTCAGGTTTATTTTCTCTTTTTGCTTCATCATATGTTAAATGTTTGGTCATCCCTTTCAGTAAGTACCAGGATGTTGTGTGATGAAAATAAATGCCAACTCAATTTTTAAAACCTCCTCATGAAAGCAGAATTTGTTCATCTAGTTCACTAAGATGGTATCTGGTCCTATGAGCATTGCCATTTTACACACGCTCCATGTGGTGTTGGATTGAACTTTGGCCTGAGTCTTGCATGGCCTTTACAATTCAATTCTCTAAGCAACGCTGGTCTTCCCCATTCTTTCAGGTCTTGGACATGCCACAAGTTTGGGGCAGCTTAATGAAGCATGCCTTCTTCCTTAAGTGTCCTGAGTTCAATCCTTAAGTTTACAGTTATTTTTTTTCTCTTTTCTTGATTGTATTTTCAACAATCACACCACCTCTGTCAGAATCTTCCTATTGGCATCGCAAGAATGACTGCAAAAACTTCATACGGACTGCTTCAAAGAGCTTTCTTATCTATTCATTATAGACCATACTCAAATCTTCTCTTTAATTGCTTCTTTGGTTTGATGCTAGCAGCCTTATAAGACTTCAAAGATCACACATTATTTTCTTTGGGCAAAAAAATTGCATCAGATGTTTCTGAGCTCATTCTAGAAAGGGTTTATATAATTGTCAGATGACAGTATGACCCAGTTCTTTCTAATGACTTTAGATCCCCTCTCAAACTTTTAACCACACTTAAACAACTGTAAATACCAACTGAACGATTAATTTCCACAATTTTGAAAAAACAAATATAGTGTTAGATAAGGAGAGGCTTACATCCAGTTGCTCTAAAATCCCCAGAAGCAATAAAATAGTCAGGAAAATAATAAAATATCTAATCTTTTAATGTGAAAATAGTCTGTAAAATATCTAATCTTCCTGGACTACAATCTATATAATAACATGCAAAGCCAACAAATATGCATTCCCAGACCAAACTGCTAAAGTGATAAGTATTACAACTGCCAAGCTGCATTCAAACACAGAAACCAAATTGCACAGGAACTGCTTGCAGAAGGTTGAAAAAGATAGAACATTACTTGGAAGAATCTGTTTTAGGGGTTGTTTTGCGCCTTATAGACTGTTACTACCATCCTGAGCTCTGCTAGCCATTGCCGAATTTTCTTTGTTGTTCTAGAAAAATCTTTAAATGCATTATTGGATCCATAACTACACATGTGTGATGAATGTGTTTATTATAACTTTCAAATCTGGAGATTTGTTTTTTTAATAAATAATGAGACTCAATTGGGGCCTTACCCTTGCTAAAAGTGTACAAGAGGATTAAGAACAAAATATGTTAAACCAGAACATAGCAAAAACTATAGCTATGACTATTTGTAAACTTCCATAGTTCAAAACATCTCCAGAAGAATAACACCAATCAGCTGCAAGAAAAACACAGGAACAAAAACAGTCTACAATGTCCCTCAGCCAGCCACACCTTCACCAGCTTCATCAAGAGAAACACACTTCGCACATTCCTAAGCCACAATCCTCCAAATTACAAAGTTGAACACTATGCACCAATTCCTTACACATAGAAGGCCTATGATACACACTGGAAACCTCTAACATGCTGTTTGTATTGGAAACCAGCAAATACTTAACTATCAGATTAATATCATCAGCAAATCTCATCTTTGGAAGCCCCTGAAGCAACCACAGAACACTGAGCAATACTGACATCCCATTTCTCTTCTAAAACCCACACATTACTTGCTCATGAACCAGATATTGCAGCATCCAACCTCTTTTAATGAATTTGGCAACATTTACCTCCATACCATGCTGAAAATCATCTAGGATTGAAGCTGTGAATGAGCAATACATTTATCATTCACCTCTTTGGGCCAAAGATATATCTGATCGTTGAAAAGATAACCGGCAAACTTTTTGTTGAGACAAGTCTCTTAAAATGGGAAGCTCTTCCCATAATTGCTTGGCACTGCGCTACGCTTCTACACAATAAAAATGCTACAATCAAACCACAAAGAATACCATGTAAAGCAAAAACCAATTTCCCAAAAGACGAAGAAATAATGAAATGTGAGTGTCACATGCGGGAGATGTCATTTCTATTACAGCCTAGGCCCACATCAAAGGATAGTAAAATATGGACAATTGCCATTGCTTATCAAATTTGGCATTCATAGGGAGCTCCAATCCACGAGCCACCTTTAAATGACCATGCCCACATAATATCAAAGACACTTCATTAATACATCCCACCTCCTTTGATGAAAGCCTCTCCAAACCATGGTTGCTAACATTGAAGTTGCATGATCAATCAATTTTGTAGGGAATGTCTGTGGTTTATGCGTTCTTCTCTGCGTAGGCTAGGGGAAACCCTAGCCCCGCTTTTTTTAATCAGATCAGAGCTCCTTGTACATGCATGCGACTAGAGACTGGGGTTTGGGGGGCGTTGAAGGCTTTGGGGTGCGTGGTGCAATTTAGGGAGCCAAGGGTTGTGGCTTTTCCTTGGGTTGTTTCCCTTTTTTGTTTTTGTTCCTTGCCGGGTTGGTGTTGGGCGTTGATGTTTCTCTTTGGTGCTTGTTCTTTGTTCTCAGGTTTTGCTGAGATTGGCGTGTGCTTTTTTTGCATATGTGCTTTTTCATTTGAGACATGGCGGAGCTAGGGGTTTCCTCAAATTTAGTGGGTTTGGGGGCTATGATTGTTTTAGAGCCCTCTTCTTATATGCATGCAAACATTGTAGGGCAACATAACCAAGCCTTATTGGGGGAGGAGTCTACGGTTTTTCTAGCATCATGAAAGTGAATGGATGCCTAACTAGGAGCCATGGTTGTCCTGTTTTAGTGATCGAGTTGGAGACAGTCTCAGAGGATATCTCATATTGGCAAATCACGTCTTAATTTGTAAAATCATGGTCCTTAGGCTTTACTGGCCAGTTTTGGAGATGTGGGTGCGTCATGTTTGGAATCTTGAAGGTGATATGGAGATTCTGTTGGCAGCAAACAATTATTTCTTGGTTGTCTTCTCACGCATGTGGGATAGACACAAGGCTTTCAAGGGTGGCCCTTATTTCTTCAACAAGGTTGGGCTATTTCTCAAACCCTGGCATGCAGGGTCCAACTCAATGGAGGAGCTTCCTTCTAGAGTCCCAGTATGGGTTCGTCTCCCAAGGCTTCCACTTGAGTTCTGGAGAAGTGACATTCTCCATTCTATTGCTCTCTTGCTTCGTAAACCAATGGGATTGGCTACACAAACTCGAGACAAAAACGTAATTTCTTTTGCTCGAATTTGTATGGGATCTTCATCTTGGATCTAACGGCTTGACTATGAGACACTTCCTTTTAGATGTTGTATTTGCCATGAGTACGGACATTTGCAAGGGAAATGCCCCCAGTTTGTTTCAATCACTCACGATTTGAGAACTCCCTCTAGCTTTGTTCCTAAGAAGGATAAAGGGAAAGCGCCTATGGTTGAAGAGGCCATGCATAAGGAATGATTTATTCCTATGAAGCCTTGAAAAAAGGGGAGAGGTTAGATGAGAACTATGAAAGATAGACAAAATGATGAAACATTCAATTGATTTGAGGCTCTTGATGGCTTTGCTTCAGGTAAAAGGTTGGATTTGTGAGTCAAATTCATAGATTGTGGTTGATATGTTGAATAAGAAAAGGTTGGATGATGTTTGTTGGCAATTAGCTTCAGTGGTCGGACAGATCTTGAGTTTGTGTAGTTCATTGGATTGTGTATCCTTATATCACATCCCCAGAGAGTGGGACAGAGTGGATGACTGCTTGGGGAAGTGGGCTTTGGAGAACTTAGATGGTTGGTTATTGGGGGGAGGGATGGATTACCCCTGATTATCTTGAGACTTTGAAGAGGTTCTGTTTGGAACTTCTTGTTTTGTAGTTTCTGTTTTGGTTGGGCCTGGGGTTTTTGCTTTGTATTCGTCAATTCTCTTGAATAAATTTTTACCCCCTTTTTCAAAAAAAAGGCCTCTCCAATCCACCCCAAGGTGATATACTATCACTTAGTAACTAAGTTACCAAATTGTCGGAATATAATGTCGTTTCCTATTATGAGTTGTACTCGAATTGGTTAACGATTGGAATCGCCTATGAGCTTTGGGTTTTTTCATGTGCCAATTTTAACTCTAATCCATTTCAGAATGAATGAATTTCTTAAGTTGTGTAGACGAAACCCTTTGTGATATCCCCTTTCTGAAATAGAATATAATAATAAATAATAAATAATTAAAATATAAAAATATATGTTTAGTTCCTTGTATAACATTTAAACATTTAGATTCTAATTACTATAATATTATTATTTTAATTTATAATCATTTTTAATAAAAATAATATTTAATATTTAATATTTTAATACCAATCACATTGATTGGTAGTATCTGGTCTAAAATCATAGAAAAGATGTAAAACATTTAAAATGAAATTAATAGTTAATACCCGTCTAATATTACAATCAGCCAAGAGGCATGTCTCTACCAAGAGACTTCTCTATGCTATAGATGGAGGAACTGATTCTGATTCCCTAAGGGATTATTACACATTTATTTTCTCTCCTCATGGTTTCCCATCATCGCTGGAATCAACAGGAGCATTCTTACGGGGAACATCAGAAGGTCTTTTGTATTAAATATGATTGATCGCTGATTACATGGAAGGGCAGAGTATGGAATAAGCATTAGTTTTGAACGAACAAGAGAATGTCAAGAGATCAATATAGATATTTCTACATTGCTGACCAATCGAATAGGAGAGAATGCAAAAGAACATGAATCTTTGACAGTGCTGGCAAGCAGTGGGGACAGCAATATGCTGTACATAGCTATGAGTTTGAATTTCATTTACAGAATGATATATCTGAAATCTATTAAGGACAAACAATTATTATATATATATATATATATTTGTGTGTGTGTATAATAATTGTTTGTCCATATATATATATATATATATGGAGAATTGGATTATAAACTACATCTAGGTATCATCAAAGGACTGAAGATTATTAAATAATAAAGATTTAAGAATATATTCAGTTCGGTCTGATAGTCTGAGATGCGGTGTCAGCAAGGATTACCACATTAAAACAATTGACTGTTACTGTAGCCTGGTATGTTCGGTATTCTGATATTTAAGAAGTATAGTTATGAATAAATAAGGAATGTAAGGTTTATCAAGAAAAGATAAATGGTTAGAATAAATATATGTATGTCCGTGATTGAATCCTGCTACTACTCAGCACCTGAAGAGGAAGGGACTGAATTGTTTCCAAGGAGGGGCAGTCTAAATCCAGCCAATAAGTTGATTCCCAAGATAGGGTAGGGATCAGCATCCCTTAAACCTTGAGGGTATGCTTCCAAGATAGGATAAGGGCTTGGATCTGTAAACTTTGAGGGAGCCTATTGTGCCTGGTCTCTAAGTGCTTTGGTTATATCCATATTGTCTTCCTTCTCAAAATGAGGTAGTAGTAAGATCAGCATTGACATATAAGAATTATAACTAGTAAAAGTTAATATGTTTGATAAATGAACAATTTTTCCTTACCTTGAACCATGGAGTAACATAGACCTGAATCATTATATCTTTGTCAATTCAGCTTAGGACATAAGAATATTAAATATGGGATAATTCTGGTTATAACAGGCCTAAACTAGTAGGGGACATTACACCCTTCTTCATAAAACATGATGACAATTTTTGTTTTCCAAAAACGTTTATAGAAAAAACTTGCGCTTTGTCAACAATGGAACTTAGGTTATCAGGCCAAACACCCGATCCAGCATATCTGCCACGCCTCTAATTTAATTCAGTAATATTCATATGGGCTGGATTTCACACTTCCCGAGTTGTGGAAGTGGGTACGGCCAAAAAAAATTTAGGCATGGATGTAGTTGGGTATGTTCATACAAAAAATCATAAAAATAAATAAATCCCTAGACTTTTAAAAAGTGTTTTTTTTAATTTCTTTATATATATATATTTGCAAGCAAATCAGATATATACATATATTTTTGGCTGATTGAAGATCAGTTTTAGATTACTTGCAAACCTAAGACATTTAAACGATAAAATGATTGAAGGACATTTTGTACTTATTTTTATATCATGCTACTCATTGTAATCATCTTTATGATATTTTTGATATAATATAAATCTTCTGTTCGCCAATTCAACAAGTTCATTTGTCAAATTGAAATTTTATTTAGTATTCTAATTTCTAATTAGTAATTTGATATTCAATGTTCAAGTATTTAGTATTTGACATTTGCTATTTTACTTCTTGTGAGTCTTATAAATCTTTTCATAACTAGCATTTTAAGTACTAAATGTATAGTATATAGTATATACAACGCTGCCATCCCCAAATTGAGGCCCTTTGCCCCCCAATCCCGCTATCCCCGATGGATGGGGTAATGTAATGTCCCCTTGCTATCTTGTCCAAGAATTTTGCCCCAAAATTGCAATTACACCAAAATTAGGGTTCGGGTTTATCGCATGTAGGGTTTCTTTAGTTATGTCATCCCACACAACACATTTAGGATCCATATAATGTCATAATTAGATTTCATATAATGTCATAATTAGATTTCATATAAATGTAAATCAATTCAATAGACGTTGGAGCTAACTTGAGGATGATCCAACCATAGAGTTGAGAAGATAGGGTGACTTGATGAGGTGCCCCAAAAACCTCCTACCCTAGGCCCAAGAGCAGATACATTGTTCCTCCTTGGTCTCATGTGGCCCTTGCCATACATATAAGGTGGGCTACCTAGTGCAGGGTCCTATCACCGTTCTCCTTCATATTCCTAACTTGCTTCTAATGAGTGAACACCCATTCGCCACAATAGGGAATGTGAGGAAGATTCACAATTAGGTGCCCCGAAAGCCTATCCTTCCTAAGCCCAAAGGCAGTCCACTTTGTCCCCCTTTGGCCCCATAGGGATTCCCCAGTCACAACCATGAGGCGGCATACTTAGAAGGTGGCCTCATCGCTGTTCTCCCAATCATGACTACCTCACTTTCCTTACCATGATTAATTACAACAACTATAAATAACATTTTATACCACCAATAATATACATATTGTTACTAAATAAAATGTTTATGAAATTCATATTAAGTTATTATTTATTTAATAATATGTTTCATATTAAGTTAATATATTTATTTAATAATATAATTATGAAATTCATATTAAATTCTCCATATATATATATATATTCATTTATATATATAGAGATGTCTATATAAGTATATAATTACTCTTTTTAATATACAAATCCCAAACAATAATAATCAACAAACACTTATTTCTAATATTTGTATTCAGATGATACTTGTACCAGATATCAATAGTCTAAGACTATTTCCCTTCTTTCCTTTTGTGTTTTTCCTATTTCTCCGATAGTCCCCCTCCGTGGCGGCTAAAATGAATTTGAATGTCTCCTTATATCTTGAGAATAGATAGGATGTCATCAAGAGACATGCTCGTTGTCTCTTCCCAACACCTGTTTAAATTACATCATTTGTTAATTAAGGGATTCAAAGGCTATCACTGAATATGAATGATTTCCACTAAAGTGCCACTCTCTATTTATCGGTCTTGATATCCTTGCATTAGTGAGGATGTCTAATAAACAATTTTTTTTTATTCGATATTGCTTCGTAATATCCCTGATGGTCTTTGCGGCCTGTGAGATTAGGTGCGATCAACTAGATTATCATCACACTCGATAGCATGATATTCCTTTATGGTATAAGGGATTTAGTGACATTATCTTGCCATTAGGAATGTTGTATTGTAATATTACCATCCAATAGTGTTTCGTATCGTCTACCTTTGGTATATTGATGGTGAGTTTGTTTTTACTTACCTCAATTGTTTTCCGTGAATCTTGTAGAGGACTTGTTGCTGCTCATAGCTTTCCTCATAACTCCATCTTGCCATCTTATGCTTATCAATAAAGGGTAAAGGCTTAAATAAGTTTCAATCTTTAATTAAAACATATTATATCATATATCTTCTTGGTGTCTCATGGCTAGGACATAACAGTCCTCCCCTCCCAAATATTGCATGTCCTCAAGCAATGCTTGGATGGTCATGGAGATCTATCTGTAATGCACCTTCCGCTGTGCTTCTCTTGATATTTATCATATATGTGTCTCCTCTATTTTGAAAGTGAATTAGGATTGATAAAGGAGATTTGGCAAAGCTTAACATGCGGAAAGTATTTGGGGAACCTTGTAATTGTGCCAATTGAATTTACAAGATACCATGACTCAATTTCATATCTTTTGGCATTGCTTTAATTATTTTCGTACTCTATATTAATCAAAATATCCAAATATAGAACATGCATGATGAAAACACAAAGTATCCATATAAATGTACGATTTATACACAAAGATAAATTATTACAATGCTTTATTTGGGGAATTTGTTTATCTATGTTGTCAATGCTAGAGCTGCACCTCCTCAAAACTCCATTGATTTTCCATCCCTTGATTATTTGATTGGGTGCTTTTGGGATCTCCTTCATACTTTGTTTTCTTGTTCGGGGTTTCTTTTGTTTTTGTGTTAAGTATTGCTTCTAATTTTTGGACTCGACTCCTTTTTCCACACATATGCCTTGACTCCCATTTTTCTCCACACTTGAAGCACACTTTTTGTCCTTTTGTTTACACAAGTGTCCTGGCTTCCATATCTCTTTACACCTAAAGCATAACTTTTCCTCTTGGCCACACTTGTGTCCTGGTTCCCATTTCTTTGTGCAATCAAAGCTTAAACCTTAACTCCTTAGTTCCTCTAGGTCACTCTTAGGTGGGGAAGAACCTTTGTGTTCATCCTCCCTGCGGAAGTGTTTATCTTCTTTATGGAGATGCTTGGAGTGTGCCTTTGATGCGAGTGTTTTGGATCTATCTTTGGTCAAAGGTGTGTCAAAGTGTAGTGCCTTTTGGATTGCCTCTTCTAAATTTGTTGGCTCCAAAGAACTTACCATGCTTCTGATTGATTCCTTCAACCCTTCTGCAAATAGGTAAGGGAGTTGTTCTTGAGAGATTTCTAGTACCATGACTGCGAATCTGTCAAATTCGGTGGCAAACTCCTCACCTGTCCCTTCTTGTTTAAGATGGGTTAATTGCCTAAAATACCATTGTGGGTGTGTCCTATCGAATCTTTTTATAAGTTTTTGTGTGAATTCGTCATAACTTTTTATCTTAGTTACCCAGTTCGCTGGAAATGCCTCCCGGACCAGTACCAGTTCGAACTGGTACTTGGTTCTAGTACAGTTCGACTTCTGGTCCGGGCAGCCTCTAGAGGAGTATTCCTAGACATTTTTTACTGCATTTACTTCGTTTAGTCAATGGTTTACTTCATTTAATGGTGCAAAATGTGAATTGACAAAGAAATCAAGCCTAAGAGGGAGTATTCCTAGTTCAATCTAATTTTAACTCATGCTTCTAGGCTTCATAAATATGTATATATATATATATTTTAAAAATTTTTACATGTTTTTTCGAACCCGAACCCAAACCCCTTTTCAAAATTTTGTCGAACTTGCGAACCAATTCTTCGTACCCGAACTTGGAACCGAACTCAAACCGGTAACTTAGCTTTTTATTTGTTGGTGATCTTGGGTGATACCACCATGATGCCACCATTCATGAGCTGCCCCTGTTAAATGAAGTACTGCAAACTTAATGGCATTTTCTTCTGTCATGGGACATATGAGAGATATGTGTCTAACTTCTGCACCCATGAACATGTTGTGATTTTCCCCGATCCTTCAAAGTTTGGTAGGGTTATTTTATTCACTCTATCTTTTAGGTCTTTATCTTGTGGTGTCTTTCTTTTCTTATTAGAGTAAGCTTTCATCTTAGCATTGCAATAATCTTTAAAGGAGATATCCATTCTAAGTTCTAGATCAATTCTAGAATATGCCTCTACAATCTTATCAATATTATTCATTAGGGGTGCACTTGTCTCTTCTTCTTCATCTATTTGTCCCTACCGGGTAGGAAGGATGGCCATGCTGGTCTAGAATCAAGTATCCTAGGAGGACCATTATTATTATTTGCGGAATGATTATAATTGGTATCTCTTCCATTGTTACTTATGCTTTGAATGGCTTGAAGGAGGAGTTGATTAGTTCTTTCTGTCGTAGGGAAATTCTGCAAGACTCAAACAAGAGGATTAGTAGCACCAGATTGTCTAAAAACTGTAAATAATCAACTACCAAGCACATAAAAGTCCTACGAACAATAGAATAATAAGTCTGAATGATCAAATAGAAATAAACAATTTCAAAGCAAACTATTCAACACTTTGAAGCTTCTGTTGCTTCTCTCCTCGTTGAGGTGTGGCACTCAGTTGTAATTCTGGCAGCACCTTGACTCAAAGAGCTTCGAGAAATTGTGATACTCTGATAACAAATTGACACAAGTTCGATGCAAAATTTAGAGATGAAATTGTGAGAGATGAGGGTTGTTTATATAGATTTTCAAGAAATCCATAGACGGTTGAGATCAGTTCTGGGAAAGCAGATTGGACGGATGAGATAATTCAAGACTTTTGGGTAACATTCTAGAATAAAAGGTTTAATTCCAATTAACTCAATAAGCGGAGAGTTATTTAGGAAATAAAGAAGA
This sequence comes from Chamaecyparis obtusa, assembly GCA_027943335.1. Classification (NCBI taxonomy): domain Eukaryota; kingdom Viridiplantae; phylum Streptophyta; class Pinopsida; order Cupressales; family Cupressaceae; genus Chamaecyparis; species Chamaecyparis obtusa. The sequence goes on from BSBK01007538.1 coordinate 1,373,014, forward strand.
TAAAGATGAGAGGATTTTTTAGATTTTTGAAAGATAAGAGTTTCTAAAATTGAATTTTGAGAGAAGAATTGATTTTTGATTTAAAAATGATTTGATTTTCAGAAAATTGTTCTTCTCAATTTATGAGGATTTTGTGTTTTTTAGAAATTATAATTGCCTCATTTTTTATTTTTTTATTTTTTGGAAGATTTAATTGAATTAAAAATTGAATTAAACAGAAAGATGAAATTAGAATGAAATTAAATAGAAATTAATTAAGATGAAATTAAGATGAAATTGATGTGAAATTAAATTAATTTGGTCAAATAATTTAATTTGGAAGAATAATTAGCTAATTAGAATAATTAAATTCAAATAATGGGAAATAAGAAATTGAATTCAATTAATTGATAAAGATCAATTAATTAAAGGTAATTAATTAAATAAACTTAATTATTTAATTAATATTAGAGAGGTGATTAAATGATTAAAAGATTGGATTTTTAGAGGAAAATAAGATGATTAATTAATGATTAAATAACCATTAACTAACAAAAGAATAAAATTAGTGACTAAATGTGAACCCGTAAGTGTGTCTATTTTTGGGTATCTACACTTTCGTTCCTCTCATTCTGGTCCATGATGACTTGAGTGGTTTGGGTTGTGCATTCCATAAAAGCCCTCAATTCATTGCTCATTTGATCACTCATTGTGGTTGTAAACTTTCTTTTTTCTCTTTTTAATGCTCTTAGAGCCCTTTGGCTAGTTTGCATCAACTACCTCTCACAGGATGGTAGGAAAGATGCTTTGATAACTTGAGGAGGTAACTTGAGGATGATCCAACCATAGAGTTGACAAGATAGGGTCACTTGATGAGGTGCTCCAGAAACCTCCTACCCTAGGCCCAAGAGTGGATACATTGTCCCCCCTTGGCCTCATGAGGCCCTTGCCATACATATGAGGTGGGCTATCTAGTGCGGGGTCTTATCTCCATTCTCATTCATATTCCTAACTTGCTTCTAATGATTGAACACCCATTCACCACGGTAGGAAATGTGAGGAAGATTCACAATAAGGTGCCCCGGAAGCCTATCCTTCCTAAGCCCAAAGGCGGTCCAGTTTGTCCCCCTTTAGCCCCATGGGGATTCCCTGGTCACAACCATGAGGTGGCGTACTTAGAAGTTGGCCTCATCACCATTCTCCCAATCATGACTACCTCACTTTCCTTACCATGATTAATTACAACAATTATAAATTAAATTTTATACCACCAATAATATACATATCGTTACTAAATAATATGTTTATGAAATTCATATTAAGTTATTATTTATTTAACAATATGTTTCATATTAAGTTATAAATATATTTATTTAATAATATAATTATAAAATTCATATTAAATTCTATACATATATATATAGAGAGAGAGGTCTATATATGTATCTAATTACTCATTTTAATATACAAATCCCAAACAATAATAATCGACAAACACTTATTTCTAATATTTGTATTCAGATGATACTTGTACCAGATATCAATAGTCTAAGAATATTTCCCTTCTTTCCTTTTGTGTTTTTCCTCTTTCTCCGATGGCCCCCCTTCATGGTGGCTGAAATGAATTTGAATGCCCCCTTATATCTTGAAAATAGATAGGATGTCATCAAGAGACATGCCCGTTGTCTCTTCCCAACACCTGTTTAAATTACATCATTTGTTAATTAAGGGATTAATTAAAGGCTATCACTGAATATGAATGATTTCCACTAAAGCGCTACTCTCCATTTATTGGTCTTGATATCCCTGCGTTAGTGAGGGTGTCTAATAAACAATTTCTTTTATTCAATATTGCTTTGTAATATCCCCGATGGTCTCTGCTGCCAATGGGATCAGGTGCGATCAACTACATTATCGTCACACCTGATAGCATGATATTCTTTTACGGTATAAGGGATTTAGTGACATTATCTTGCCATTAGGAATACTGTATTGTAATATTATGACCCAATAGTGTTTCATATTGTCTACCTTTGGTATATCGATGGTGAGTTTATTTTTACTTACCTCTGTTGTTTGCTGTGAATCTCTGTAGAGAAGCACTTGTCGCTGCTCATAGCTTTCCTCATAACTCCGTCTTGCCATCTTATGCTTATCAATAAAGGGTAAAGGCTTTAATAAGTTTCATTCTTTAATTAAAACTTATTATATCGTATATCTTCTTGGTTGCTCATGACCAGGACATGACAGGTACCTATGGACTTATCTGAATCTTTGTAAATTATATGTTGATTTATAATTCATTGAGTTTTAACTTTTGTATGCTCAATTTTGGTTAGCATTTATGTTGATCAGGTAGTGTGGTGAATTGATAATTGTACATGTAGCAGTCATCACAATCTATGGGATGCGATAATTTAGGTTGATGTTTTGATTTAGATACATGGTGGAAATGTGTTAATCATGTGGAAGTCCATTTTGATGATACTTGGAAACTCCAGTATAGGGATGAGGACATGTACCTGGACTTATATCCTTATAATGTAGCCATGCCTATTCAATTCCTCATATAGCTTGATTTGAATGGTGTTCCTGTTCTAATACTTTCATATCTCCTGGTAACTATTGGTTATGTACTGGATTCTTTTTGATATGTATCTTGCCTAACGATAGGCTAGGGCCTTGGCCTAGCACTGACCTTTGGTTTTGAATCTTTTATTTAATCAGCAATATAGTGTTGATTACTCCTTATTGTAGAATGGCAGAGATGAGTTGGACAACCTTCTCCTTTTCCCTTTTTGTGGTCAGAAGCTGTAAGGCATTGATTTCCCGCAGTTCGTATCAGTAGCTATATGGTCACATGGCTGGATCCAGTTGGACCTGTTTGTCTATTGGGAGGGAATGGTGATGTTTCCATGGCACTTATAATAAAAGGGCCTTATGGATCATGTTCTATGCAAGCACATTGTCAAACTCAGTTGATTATGTAGGCAATCACCCTTATAGTAGAATGACAGAGTTGAGTTGCATTACCCTTCACCTTTTCCCTTTTAGTGGTCAGAACATGTAAAGCATTGAATTCCTGCACTTTGTATCAGTAGCTGTATGGTTACATGGTTGGATCCTGTGGGTTCTGGTTTTCTATTGGGAGTGGATGATGATGATTCTATGGCACTAATTATAAAGGCAATGTCTATGCAGGGATCAGAATGCACCATTGACCAAAATTTGTAATTTATTAAAAATTAAAAATAGTAGTATTTTCTTTTTTCAGTTTTTTGTCTATGCAGGAATCAGAATTATTAATTAATTTAAAAAATAGAAAAAAGAAAATACTACTATTTTAATTTTTATTTAATTAGAAATTTTGGTTAACGCTGCATTCTGATCCCTGTATAGACGTTTCCAATTATAAAAGGCCTTTGTTGGAGTTTTGTCTAATCACAGATCTCTTCCATAGTCTTATGGACCACTTTTTATTCAAGTACATGGTCACACTTGATTGTGTAGGCAATCATGTATGCTAGCTTTATAACCCCTTTACTTTATTCATGACAGTGACCTAGAAGTAGAGAACGAGTCTAAGTTTTCTTTTGCTCATTAACATACATACTTTATATACATTGTAACCTCTTTGTCTGTGCATGGAAATGAGATACTCGGCTAATTATTTGAGATAATTGTAAAATTAGAAGAGTGCTGGGTATATGTTGCCATGGACATATTTTAACACATTTTTAGGAAAATTCTGTGGACAGTCCGAAAATCTCAAATTGAATCTCTCTGTGTCTCTATATGTATGCCAGTCAAGTATTAGCAATTCTTTAATAGTTTCTAATTTCAGTGTTTTCTATGACTGTTAAAGGACTTATATCCTGTTCCTTTGTTGTGAACTGAACTTGTTGGAGTAAAGTTGTTTTCATGCTTTTAATGGTTTTATGTTGTAGGTGATCTTCCGGTTGTCATAACTTGTGCAAGTCTTGCCCTTGCTGATGCTGGCATCATGATGTTCGACCTAGTAACTGCAGTTTCTGTGGCAAGTATCAATGCATTGTTATTACATATACTTAAGTAATTTTCTTTCAGTTTGTAACAAGCTTGTACTACATATATTCATCTCTTTTCAACATATATTCATCTCTTTTCTACATCTTTCTTCAGTGTTAAGAATTATAGACATTCATCGATTGACTAAGTTACAGAATGGGGTGGCTGGGTTGTATTTGCTTGTAACAGAGTGATTGAGGCTCTAGGTAGTGTTTTTGGTATAAAAAGAAGTGAGAAAAATACATACATCAATAGAGCATAGTTTTGTGACTTGTCTTAAAACTTACATGTCAAGATTTTATCTTAGTTGGCTGTTTGATTGTTTGAATATGATGCAATAATTATGGGAATAATACCAAAATAAGATTTATTTGGCATAGGACTGACTATGTACAGGCTTATTTCTAAAGATTTTAATCAGATAAGGGTCCTTAATCTGAAAGAGATCTTAAAAACAAAATGCTTCTGAAAGAGATCTTAATCTGCTTAATGTAGGGTGAAGAGTTGAAGTGTGTTAGTTAGGCCTTGTCGTGAAACTATTAAGAATCAATGAGATTGTGCACTGGTAAACAGATCTGGGCTTCGAAAGTTTTTGCAATACTTTATCTTTTGAATCGTGCACCAACCAAAGCCCTTGATGGCATCACTCCAAAAGAAGCATGGACAGGGGTAAAGCCTTCTATCTCACATCTTTGTTGAATGCACTGCCTATATGCATATTCCTAAACAAGAACAGAAGAAGCTAGATGAAAAGCCAATGCAATGTATTTTACGTGGATACAACAATGAATCCAAGGCATATCACCTTATGGATCCTAAGACAACGAAAATCTATGTTAGTAGAGATGTAAAAATGTTAGTAGAGATGTAATTTTTAATGAGAAGAGTGCTACAAACAGTGCTCTTGTATTCAACATGGTTGAAAAAAAAGATGGGAATGTTGATAGTCAATCTGTTGATGTTTTGAGAACCAAAATATAAGAATGCAATAATCAGAAATACAATACCAGATGACAAAATTATTATCCTGGGAAAAACCCTCCTCACCGAGGGAAACAACCCAGCCCACAGAAAGATAGTTCCTTTATTCTGAGTCTCAAAACCGATTACAAAATCCTGATCTTGAAATTAACAGAGTATCACTAACTGAATGCACGATGACCAAATCAAGACCAAAGTACAAAGTATGCAGCTCGAATGATGAGCATTACACATGTATTAGAACAGATAAGTATAAAATGTTCTTTCCTGAACTGAAGTACTCAAAAGCAAAGCACAGATTAGTCACTGTGAATCCCGATAATATCTGACTGCAATATGTATCATGAAGAAGCATAAAAGAAAACTTCCATTGCAGAATAGTCCCAATAATTTAACAGCAACAGCAAGAACCCTGAAATATAGAACTTTGTTCTTTCTCCGCTACCAGCTACCCAAAAAATGATCAATGAATGCCGAGAATAATACAAGTCTTCGAATATACTCATTTCTTCAAGAAGATAGAACGGTAAAGTGACGCTTCACTTTACTTGGCTTACCGCCAAGTAAAGTGAAGCGCCATCATCCATGGATAGGCGTTACAACCATTAATATAACAAATGTGCCGATAACCAAAAAACAGCTATACCAAATGCGATGCCAGCTCACGTTATGAATGCGAAGATCATCAAAAATGCCTTTACACGACAAAAGGAAGGAACAGAGCATAGACGATGCAGTAACAAACATAATCATAGAACAGCAGCCGTTACTAAGCAAGGAACTGACACTGATAGGATGCCAGATGTACACGGCACTTTCACGCTAGCAAAGAACTGACGATGCCAAGATAAACACACATGGTGCCATGACACGATAGAACATCTTCGATAGCAAACATAAGAAGAGTCCATAAATCTCTCTCGCAGCTATCAATACATTAACACAATCAACACCCACCAATGTCACAAAACCATTACCAAAGTGGTATACTAGTACTATCCAAGGTTCAAAACTGGACGAAGTTCCAGACGCTTCCACTTCAGGTCCAAGGACTTGCAACGTGGCTCGTAATGAGGTAAACTTTGCACTAATGACTTCAATTTTTGATAACTTTGAGCCATCCATTGTTCAGGAAGCACTTGAGTCAAAGCCTTGGAAAGAGGCTATGGATGCAGAATATCAATCTTTGATGAAAAAATATACTTGGGAGCTTGTTGATCTACCACTTGGTAAAAAAGCAATTGGTTTTAAATGGATACTTAAGACTAAGTAAGAAGATGGTAGTATACATAAACATAAAGCTAGACTTGTAGCCAAGGGTTATGCCCAAAAAGAAGGGATTGACTATGAGAAAACATTTTCTCCCACTGCTAAAATTAAGACCTTTAGAATGATATTTTCTTTTAGCTGCCCAATCTGGTTGGAAACTATACCAAATGGATGTAAAAAGTGCATTTCTTAATGGAGACCTTAAGGAAGAGGTCTACATGACCCAACCAGAGGGATATGTTGCACCTGAAAAAGAAGAAAAGGTATGCAAACTAGTCAAGTCCCTATATGGTCTCAAATGGGCTCCTAGAGCATGGTATATAAAAATTGATGAACATTTGTTATAACATGGTTTCATGAGGCATCCATAAGATCCCAATCTCTACCTCAAGGATCAAGGGGGGGATATTGTGATCATTAATGCATATATTGATGACCTAGTTATTACAGGTAGTTCAGAAGCAATGGTTGAAACAACCAAAAATGATCTTAAGAAGGATTTTGACATGATAGGTCTTGGGCTTTTGCACTATTGTCTAGGCTTAGAGGTATGGCAAACAAATCACCATATCTTTGTATCTCAAAGGAAATATGCCGAGCAATTGCTCGAGAAATTCAGAATGATGTATCCAAACCAATGTCTACACCAATGGAATCGGGATTGCAGTTGTCTACATCTGGTACATCTTCTTAGGTGAATGCAACTCTCTATCGACAAATGATTGGAAGTTTGATTTACTTGACTTACACCAGAGCAGATATTAGTTTTGCTGTTAATTATCTATCAAGATTCATGCAAGATCCAAAAATATGTCATTGGAAAGCAACAAAACGGATACTAAGGTATATCCAAGGTACAATGAGTCATGGTTTGGAATATAAAAGGAATGATAAATTCTTCTTGTTAGGATACGCAGATGCAGATTATGCAGATTTAGTTGATGATATGAAATCCTCATCTGGATATGTTTTCTTCTTGGGTTCAGGACCTATTTCTTGGGGAAGTAAGAAGCAAGCCACAGTTGCTCATTCCTCAACAGAGGCAGAATATCGTGCAGCAAGTGTTACAGTTTGGTTATATCGCATATTAGAAGGATGGGGGGTACCTCAAAAACAGCCTACTCTCCTCTGTTGTGACAATCAGAGTGTTCTCAAGCTTGTTCGTAATCTAGTGTTTCATGGATGAGAACATGCGAGAACATGTTCAGCTCCTATTTTGCTCCTCCCAGGAACAACGTGCTGATATTTTCACCAAGCCTCTTGTGTGTGTGAAGTTTGAAAGATTGTAAAGTCATCTTATTGGTAATTACTAATTTAAAACAATGATGTAATAAGGGGGAAATGTTGGGTATTCCATCATTCTCACTCAAGTATGGTTGTTTGATTGTTTATTTGTTTTATTTGTTTGAGAGTTGTTATAGTTTGTTAGTCTATTGAGGCAAGTATTTGTTTTTTGGTTAGACCCATGAGTGCTATTTTAAAGCACATGGTTATCATTATTTTGCCTATATATTAATTCAGATTGCTCATATGATATGGGAAAATATTGTTTTCATTATGAAACTCTGATAAATTGCTCGTTCTAGCAACATATCTATCACAGAGTTACTATGGAAGTAGTTTCCTTGAGGGTTCTTCTAGGCCCTTCACTCTTGTCTTCCCTAACTGCTCACAAGTCAGGTATTTAATCCCATGCATTCTTGGGCTATTGAAAGTATCCAAATCAACTCATTTCTTATATTTTGGTGCCCTTTTATGAGCCGTTGGAATTCCTTGAATTAGATGTCCACCTCCTTTGTTGCATGTTTTCTTGTTCTTGGAAATGGTAAGGCAGGCAACCTCTTTCTTTCTCGTTGTTGTGTTGTATTTTTGTCTTTAGTAGGCTACTGCCTCCAGCCATCCATCCCCTGCTCCGATTTTGATATTTTTGTTTATTTAGTTCAAGGCCTCTTTTTTCTTTGTTAAACAGTTAAGTACTGAGATGAAATGTACACCATATTAATGGAGGTCTAACGCGGTCATGGGGAGCGGACATATGGCAAATTGGGATGTAACAAAGGGCTTCTTTGTAAGAGTTGGACACTACTTTGCCATGCCTCCCATTTTACAAGCCCTTAGCACATGTGTGTACATGCTCCTCTTAGCAGTGCACTTGTTGCAAGTTCATAATGGAAATGGGCCCATTGAGGGTTCTTCTATGCTTTGAAAAGGGTTTTAAAAGCTTTTATGACTCTTTGGCTATGGAAGGCATCAGCATTAATTTGTTTCTTACATTCCTGTGTCTTTTTGTGGCTGTTGGATTACTTTGATTTAGGTGCTCACCTTGTTGCATGTTTTCTTGGACAATGTAAGGCTAAAGCAGACCACCTCCTGCATTGCTCTTCTCATGTTCTGTTTTTATCTTTATTAGGACACTGCACCCCAGCCTCTCTTTCCCTCTTTTTATAGTTCAATTTGAGGCCTCTCTTTCCTTTGTTTAAACGATAAGGTGATAAGCACAAATGTACAACATACTAAATATGGGTCTATAGGGGTTCATGGGGAACGGACCAGTGTCAACTTGGGATGCAATGAAGGGCTTTCTTCTTTATCAATAAATAATAAAACCTTCTCTTGATTTGTTTCTCCATTTTGAACTTTGAAATTTTTATGGAAACCATAGCATATCGCTTTATGTTTTGGAATAATTTGTCGACCTAATTATGGAAACTGAATTTTGAACATTTTTCTTCCTTGCGGGGAATCTGGCTTGCTTCCTGATTTTAAATCTTCGACTCTTATGTTTGTTGCTAAGTATGCACAGGGGTATCTTATGTTTTTTTAGCCATCTTCTCTTTAGAAGATCGTATTTGCCACAGGTTTCAAACAGTTAAGAGATTGAAGGCCTTATTATTTGTTTGTACTATTTGAGGCTAACATTGGGAAGACATTGTTAGATACCTCTTGGACAGATGAGGTTTCAGTCTCATCCTGCTCATATAGTATAAACCATCATATCTTCTGAGAGGAAAGGACCTGCTAGTTGTGGTCTTCTGTGGTTGGTGACTAGAGGGAACATTCATTCTTTGGAAAAAACCCCTCTTCTTTTGTTTCATATAATGGCCAAATGTGCTAGTCTCTTTGAGTGGGTTCCTTCGGTGCCAGTCCTTATGAGTTGTTTGTAGACCAATTGTACTGATCATATTTTTATTGTCCGATCTTTTCCAGTAGAGGCACCAATCATTTTGTAACATCAGGCAACATTGGCATAGATAGCACAAGGCCAACCAGCAAGAATACATAGTACATACTAACGGATGCCTGCCTTAAAAATCAGATCCATATCTGATATACAAAGATAATCACCTCTCATGTTTATGGATCCTTTATACAGGTAGACTGCATATAATGGAAATGGGATGTGCTGATTCTTGTGAGGGAAAACAGTTTACCGTTTAACATGCTTCAGTTTGTCTGTGATTTAATTTACAATTTACGGGCAACTTTTTTAAACAAGTGACTGGTTTCCTTATTGGAAAGCTGTTGACGTAACTGTGTTTCCTTATTATTGTGCCCCTTATTTTTTATACATTTGACAGAAATAGAGGTTATTTAATAATGTTAGGGGTTCATTTAGAAAATAATTTTTTAAATATTCTAATTAGTAGACAGTTTCTGTATATTGGGGTCATCTTAGTAATAAAAAGTCTGCATTTAATGCATGATTCGAAGCATAAAACCGATGATTTTCTATCAAGGCATGTCATATAGGATAGCACCAAAGAGCTGCCTGTAGATGTAGCTGGAATGTTGTAATCTCCACTAGGCTTCTACACATATTACATACATTATCATATAGGAGTTAGGACTTCTAGATAAGATTGTTTTCATAAGCTCAAAAATTATGTTATGGTATTGAAATGCTGTGAGGAAGGTTGCAGATTCGGCTATTAAAGGCTACAGGAAGTTTGGAAATCTTTCTCTGTTTAAAGCCAACAGGATGCAGAAGGTTTGCCAAATTAAAAGCAGACAAAATCCAAAAGAAGTTACTATCCTTGATATTGAGCTTTGTTGTTGGATAGTGACACAGACTGAGCTGTATCAGTCCAGACTTTGAATTCTCCTAAAAGCATGGGAGTACTCAATAGGAACTGGTTTGGAGAGACTGGAGAAAAGATGCTCTCAATGCCTTGGTTGGGGTTTCCTGACAGGGGAAAGAACCCATTAGCTGCCCATGCACCAATAACCAGTCACCTGTTGCAACCTAACTCCCCAATTACTATCTTAACAAATAACCAATGCATAATAATTAAAAGCCCACTAAAATATTTCACATGTACCAATAGTTGCCCACTTGTGCACCCAGTAGTTAAACATTGAATATTTAATTAGAGGAGTTGTGTAACTTTTTATTTGACCATAGCGCATGGTAATTGGGGCATTTGTGCATAGGTTTTGGTCAAAACATTATATTAGAGAAATATGTATTAGAGCTGTTGTGCGATATTATTTTGGTGGTTGTAGTGCATGTTTATTGGGGCATCTATGAAGAGTTATTAGGTGTCAGTTCTAAATGACCACTTTTTGACCTTTGTGCACATAACGAGTACTCCCACATTTGTTGTAACCAGAAGCTGAAACAATAGCTTTAAGCTCTTAAGTCATACGAAGAAACCTGAAAAAATTCATTGAAATCCAATTTACCATTTAGAAGCTTAGGGTGCATGAAGTTAGGGTAGGCGAGTACTGGGTCCTTTACCCTACCTCCATTTTCCAGTTTTCTTTAGAATTGAATTAATTTAGGATGGAAAGAATAAGATGGTCTCTCTGAGCTGCTCGTAGAAATATACCAAATGGGGTGCTGAATGCCACATTGGAAGTAACTAATAGAGTAGGGGCACAAAATCATTTCAACTCCCAACCACTATCACTAGAGAGGGTGTATCGGGAAATGATATTTCATCTAGAGAGATAAGCATAATAAACATAATTTTAAGGCTGATCAATTTTTATTAAAGCTTCTAGCCCCCTATTTTTCCAGGATCTGAGCTGTTCATGTTCTCTACCAATTTAAGTGGCTATAATTGCCCTGTTATTTGTTGTAGAGTTTTTGATAGTGTTTCTTTACTGTTAGATATAGGAAAATAAAATTTGTGAGAGCTCTTTAAGGGAAGTACTTCTATAATAGCATTTAATTTTCTGGTTCAAACAATCTAAAGTTTGGAGTACTGACATTCTCTGGAATTTGAACATTCAATCTATGTTACTAGACGAGCACCTGATTCCTCAATGTGGTTTTCAATTTTGCATTTAAATTGTTAATTCTATATTTTCTGTTTGTGTATTGGATTCCTGACTCCCAAAATTGGCACTCTTGCTGCAGATGCATCTGCTTCTTCACCTGCTCTGTTTAGCTTAGCCTCTGATTGATCACGTAAACTTTAACCATGAACTTTTTAACACGCTCAATAGTGAGCTTAATGACCTTTTTGTAGCCAGAACATTGGCATGGTGGTTGTTGGTATGTTGAAGTTCTAAGGAACTAGATGGCTCTGATTATCCATCATATTTTGAACATTGCTGTCTTCCTAATAGGTTGCCTTTGAAGCTTCACTAAGTTTAAAGCATCCTTTCACTGAGGTTACGTAATGTTACTTTATGGACTCAATTTTGCAAACCCTTCAGGACTTATTCTATCCTGCCAGAAATCATTAACTGTTGCTTATGGCTGCATGCTCAATAAAAGTAGATATTTTAAATGAGTTATCAATGCCATATCCATTATCATGATCAATATCAAAATGAGTACAAAATCATGTCAAAATGACAAAATGTAGTGATGGGAGGCCTCTAATCATCCCCCAAGCCAAAGTCCTCATCATTGGAACTACTGGACTCCTCACGCTTAAGTTCAGCCAAATGAACACCAACCAACCCTACATCTGTTTATGCTGCAATCTGTTCTCATCAATCTGAGATGGATCCTCTGGCTCTACATCCCATCGTGCTGCTGGGTTCTCTTTGTACACGCGCTTCTCTGCTCTTTTAGAGGTAAGTTTGTTGATGTTCCTCTTAACAGAGTGGATGAAGCACCCAAATACCCCTGACGTCCCCAAGCACCCAAGTACCCCAGACGTCCCCAAGCACCCAAGTGGTGCAGCGGCGGGTGCAACCACAGTGCGGCGACACTTGGGCAGCGGTGGGGGTACTTGGGTACTCCTGGGGTTTGGGCCGGGTGCGCGTCCCCGGGTTTCACTGTTATTATCTTATTTTGGCACAATGCAGCTAACAACATTTGTGTGACTGGTGTGAGAAATGTATATGCTTTATTCAGACATTAGACATGGAAACATTGTGTTGGTGTGCAACTGGGCTCTCTGTTATGACTTTTTAATTCCTTTTAAGGGTTTCTTACTTTCATCGTTCTGTGTTTAACTTTCAGGCATCTATTGGTAGAGATCTTATTATTGATCCAGTTTCAGAAGAGGAGGATTGCCAAGATGGAGGGTTGACGGTGGCATGCATGCCTTCTCGAAATGAGATCACACAGCTTACCATTAATGGAGAGTGGTCTACCACAGCAGTATCTGAGGTAGGAATTTAGAGACACCTTTATCTTACTGTTAAGTAGTCAACTTCTGCAGGTTTGACAACAGTAACAAATCAATGAGATAGAGTTCAGTGCTTTCCAATAAGCTCTGATCATTAATTTTGAAAATGATGAGTGTGCTGAATGAATTGCAAGTGCAAATTCCATATGCATTTTTAATTTCTTACGTTTACTGTATGCTAGTAATGAATAATATTACGTATCATGCTTGCAGGCTTTGAACCTTTGTCTTGATGCATGTAGAAAGCTTGCTGATATTATGCGGGTTTGTCTGAAAGAATCAGCCACTGAGTAATAATGAACTGGAGTGCTTTGGATAGTTTGAAAATGATGATGCTCAATTTTGTAATATGAGTTGGTAAAGTGAGGAGTTAGCTTCAGAGAATGTCCTCGTGTCTTATTCATACCATTGTTCGTCGTGTAATCTCTTGTATAGGAATTTTTTACCATGCTTATATCCATACACATTTCCAGATGCTCCATGTAATAATGGTCTACATTAACAAAAATAATTGTTTATTGCATTTAAGGATGTTTCTTTTTCCATGGACACTGCAAAAAAACTGTACATCAAATGGATTTGGTAAATCAAAACCTTTTTGCTCATACTAAAAGCTATACCTGAACTAAATAAGTTGAAATTTATCTTATCTATCTCGTTTAAATGTGTGTATGTTATATGTCACCATTATATAAATGTTTAAATGTGTCGAAACTACACATATAGGCCTGATAAGGCTGTCATTTTGAAAAGCTCAGAATCCAGCCTACTTCGATAATTAGGTGGAGCTTCCATGGCAGATGATATTCTGGAGTATCCCACATTCATCCATAATAAGGAAATGTGCTACAATTTATTATAATATGGGCAAGGCATTGAGCCATCATCACATATGGACTCCTGTTATGAAATATTAAACCAAGGCTGGGGACTGGGTATTTTAGATTGGTGAGTGTTGGTTGATATTAAATGAAGGATTGTTCTGTCTGGCATGTTTGTCTCTGGTTCCTCCTCATCCTCATGGTGCTTTTGAGTGGAGACAAGGGAAAGAGGTGCAACAAGGGCAAGATATCAGCAGTGAATGCAGGTGGAAAGACAGGCTAAGAGGGGAAAGATATCAATAATCTTAGATTTCTTGGAGCGAGAAATTTCTATTCCACACCTAGGGGGTTTGGCTGCAACGAATCTGGAATCTCGCTAAAGATATGTATGGGGCTCCCTTGGTTGGCATAGAGGACCGTTGAAATTAGTACTTATCCTAAATAGTCTTTGGGTTGAAGAAACATATTTGATGCTGCCTAGGGTTTAGGGGGAACCACCATGGTTTCAATTATATCTTATATTATATAAAGCTTACATCTCATTACATCTACAACAAACATTAATTATATCACATTTGTTGGTCACCTTTCTATAAATGAGTATAGTGTTATAATTGAGTATACATTTGTTTAAAGGCTTTCTCAATCTAAACACAGTTTTTCAACAAATATTAACTAATTTTCCTTCTCTATGTATTCAAGTTATAGAAACGGGATTCAAACTCGTTTGCAAAAAATCGACAAGACTTGGCAAAATACCATTATCTAGTGAGTCTTGCCTAGAGCGAGTTCCTGGAGAGGCCTAGGGCCCTAGGACTCAGCTAGGATCACTTGGCTCAGGACTTGCCAGGACTCTCTGAGTCCTAGATCCTAGAACTATGATTCAAAATTATTTCTTTATTATCATCATCTAGTTTGAGATCTTAAATTTAAACTCCATATGTAGATTTGAACCCTACATGTGAAAATGATTGACATGAAAAACATCTAAACTCTATGCGATTTGAAATGAAAGTGATTGTTTGGAGTAGGGAAAAAATGACTTGTTCAGAATGGAAGTGATTATGAATTCTGAAAGTGATTATGAAGAAGTCATTGCAACCCTACTCATCAAAGACACATCAATGACATTATATGCTCCCTTCAATTGACTTCATACAAGTGATGCAAGGGTTTAACAGAGAGGAGGAAAAAATATTAAAATGCAAAATCTCATAAGCATGCAAGAGTGGAAAGATATGTGTGATAAACTTGTAACAGTTTAGTATGATCTAATTGTGAAAACAATTGTAAACATGGAAGCAAGGTACTCCCTATTGTTCCCTCAATTAGGGAAAATAAAAAGTGTTACTAGGTAAAAGGACACATAAATATAAGACAGATCATGAAAAGAATGTATGAAGAGGAATATATGTCTAAAATGTTGCCTCACTATAAGGAATTAGGAATGAGTGGTAAGATGCATAGTGCAAGATAGCAAGATGCAAGCATAGATAAGGTGATTAACATAAGATGATATAAGATGTGACATTTCAAACGTAAATAATTGGAAATAGTTAAAGTTGCATAAAAGAGTATGCTACCAAGTAGGGAAACACTGTTTGGAAGAAACATGTAACAAGATGTATAAAATATAATATAGAAGGTGAATTGAGAATGTAAACATACGAGAATAGAATATTCTCAACAAAAATGGCTTAATATAAAAGGCCAAATATAAAGGGAACACAAGATAATAGAAGACATAACGAGAGAAGCATAAGAAAAAGATTAAATTATCAAAACATGTTTTTGGTAAACATGATGAGAATGGTTTATGATAAATCCATTCATCACATCATCGCAAGACTATAAAAAATAACACAAAAGGATAAACATAAATAACACAATAAATAAGTAATAATGAATAACACAACACATGTTCAAGGTCACTTGTGACACCATTAGGATGGTAGGGTCCATAATATTAATTCATATCTATTTTATTTTACTAGGCTTTTTATGTATATGATAAGATTGCTTGCGTGTTGAATTAATCATGTCACATTGTGATGACCATCTTCTCTAACCCACGCGTCACATTCATGGAAACAATCTTCTAGTATTAGCGAGTATTATTTTATTTGGTCTCCTTTACAATGACCGACTTGGCAACTCAATTGTCATGTGATAAGGCTTCTCTTGATTATTATTTATATATGCTCCTCTCTTTTTCCCCTTTATAAATGGGCCTTTTATGGTATTGTAATTATGTCGATAATATTAGCTCATCCTTTGCTCGATCTCCTATACATTCTTCCTCTTGAGTGTCACTTATAGATTAGAACTCTCTTGCCTATGTCCCCCTTGTAGGTTCACTCCCTACTAATGATACCAATGAGTCTGTTGTAGTATCCGTTGCTCATGACTCCTTGTTGGGTCAATGTAGTTACCCCTGGTTGACCAATATTTGAGCCAAAGGTTGATTATGGTGCTATGGATATTAGCTTTGCCCCTAGCATCATCCCTAACCCTCCTCTCGTGCATGCTAGATTTGTGGGTGCTCAAAACTTTTCTCATGGAGTCAAGTCTAATCCTGTTCGCCCATTGTGGGTGAATTGCCCTTTTATGTGCCAAATCGTTGAACTAACCTCTTTTATGTGCCATCTTTCATGTGCCAAACCCTTGAACTACCCTCTTTTATGTGCCACCTTTCATGTGCCAAACCATCCCCAATGGTGTTTTGTGGTGTGGATGTGGTTGAGAGTGAAGATTTCTACTAGATAGAGGTTTGTGTATCAATTCTTCAAACTTTGGTATTCTCTTCATGACTTGCACAACTAGGTTTTAGAGTCTTGGAGACCCCTCGTGGTTGGTAAGATTGAGCTCTTCCAATGTGCTAAAGGATATTTTATTACTTCCTTTGCCTCTTTTGAGGATAGAAACTTGGTGTTGGGTGATCTATGGTCTTGGAGAGAGGACTCTCTCTTGATGAAACCTTGGATAACATCCTTTAACCTCCTTTCAAACCATTTGATGTGTCTAATATGGATTAGAACTCAAAATCTTCCACTCTAGTTTTGGGATGATTCAAGTTATGATGCAATTGACAACTCTATTGCTCTCTTCTTGAAGGTTGATGATTTCATTTCCTACCAGGGGTACTCTACTTTTTCTCATAGTATAGTGGATATTGATATCTCCAAGCTGCTTCATGGGGATGTGGTTTTGATGGTTAGGGATTACCTAGGAGTAAATTATTTGATTATGAGGGCCAACCTTTTGGATGTCATCGATGCTTCTCAATTGGTCACTTGGCTACAAATTATTCTCTCACATAAAAAATGGTACTGCTAATTGGTGGAAGAATGCTAATGGTGACCACTTAACTATCTAAATCTTGATTCTTTATCAGATGGACTCCTCTCAGAGTATGATTAGTCCTTAGCTTTTGGTGTAGCCTTATTGAAGTTTGGAGACTATTTTGGGGAATCACTTGCTCTCTATTTGCAACTAAAAGGCCCTATTCTATGAACCACAACTTCACAAATACTATAAAACCAAGGTACATTTAAAAAATAAAATTGATAATAATAATTAATAGGGATAGGCATTCCACATTAGTGGCAAAGAGTGAAATATAATGACGTGAGCATGTTAATGTTATAACAAACTCTTACATTAAATTTGACAATTATTTACATATAAAAATATTAATACTAATTATAAACATAATATTAAGAGCCACCGCAGAAATCTTTGGCCAGTTCCAAAAAGATCTTCGGCTCTGCAAAGCCCAAAATAACACAGAAAACCCTTGTCTATCTGAAGCCCTAATCTCCCTTGAAGAAGTCTTCGTCCACCCCCTTGTTCGCAAAGGACAAAAGCTCAAAATTCTCAACTTCTTCAGTTGCTTTGATTTTTCTGAGAAAATCTCAGCCTACTGTTGCCCAATGCCGAGTTCCCTTTCTGATAAGATCCAATGACTATTTAAACAGCTTCACACGAGCCATCCTCTATCAGGAAATTAATACCAAGCTTGTAATCTCTTGACACGCCACTATCCGGATGAATGTGAGGTCACCGCCTATTAATACATGGAGTGTGTGGAGATTTAATGAATGTCATTCTTTCAGTACTTTCGTACTTCAACGATCCTTTTTAATCCCATTTGCCTCTAAATTCGCTAATTCATCAACTTCTTTGTTTCCCCCGGATAAATATGATTAACAGGTGAATGCTTCAAAATGTTGGAGAATGTTTTTGATTTCTAGTGAAGCATTCTATATTGGCATCAGTGTGCACTGTAATGGCCTGGGTGTTAATACAAATCCATATTAAATTTGACAATCATTTACATATCAAAATATTAATATTATTTATAAACATAATATTTTCAAAATAAATAAATAAAAATAAGAATACACTCTCATCAAAATTACAAGTTTTAGATGGATGTATAAATATAATATAAAAATAAAGATATTTAGAATATTAATCTACTATTTTATAATATTTTTATGATTAATCTACTCTTTCATAATTGCAATATATATCAATTTTCTTTTAAAATTATTATTATTGTTACGTAAACTACATAGTGTGATGCCTTGTATTAATGATAAAAAACTTATTACATTGATTATAAATTAATACTCAGATTTAATATATCCATTCTATTTAGTATTATAACTACCGCTAAACATGCTCTAATGACGATTGAAATGAACAATGAAAAAGGATGTGAAACTTATTTTAGCCCAACAATAAGCAAGGGAATTATAATGCATTCAATCATCATATCAGTGGAACACTTCTTCACAAAAGCACATAACAAATGTTAGGTAAACACTGAACAAAACAAAATGCCTTCATGAAACACTTGATTCGATTGTCCTCCTATCTTCCAAAATCTTCTATGATTGGAATATGGGTGCTCTCAGTTTTGTACCACAAAGCACAAGAGGCTTTGGGAGAATGGAGATGGTTGATTGATAAGAAAAATGATAATGGATGTAGTGTGAGTATGGAAATATGATGATGATAGGATATTATGAACTCTCAAAGATCCTAGTGTGCAAGGGTTGAAAATCATAAATGCATAAGATAACATATGATCACAAGATAGCCTAAGGTTGTCCAAGACATGAAGCCATGAAGGAGAAAATGATCTTTTATAGAAACCTCATGAAAATCAAGGGCAAGGATTAGGAGATGGCAGGAGAGTAAACAAGATTAAAGGTTGGGTAGGGTTTAGGTGAGAATAAAGAAGATTAAGAGGCAATGGGAATGACTGGCTAGGATTGAGTGGTAGCTAAGAATGTGTTGACTTTATGAATAAGAGCCAAATGAAGAGATATGTGACAAGTGGCACGCACAAGCTCAAAATTTAGGAGTTGATACATGTGATTGCAAGTGATTGGCTAATGTGGAAAGAAGAGGATCTAGGAATTTATAAAATAAACAAAGGTGTTTATTCCATAAATTGGAGAATTAAGAAAACAGGTTAATCAAATAAATAAGAGTTTATTTAATTTTTATCTTAGAAAAGGCTAATGAATTATTTAAACAAATATGAATTTTTATTTATATAATAGTAAAAGAGGTTAATGAATTAATCAAACAAATAATAATATTTATTTAATTAATAGATGAATTTTCTTGATTTCTTGAGGGCATTTTTAGGTGTCTACACTTACAAATTGATGTTGACGCAACACCCTATGGTTGGAAGGTCTGAAAACAGACTATCCACCCAAGCTGCTAAACAATCACAATAGAAGTACAACACAATGATAAGATATAACAAAATTCAATTGTTTATTCCATCAAATTACATGCAACATGTAGGGCTGTAAGGCCTTCCCGGTTACGACCAATACACCAACAAATACAACAAGATCTCATAGGATCCAACTACTCCCTAGCTAGCCCAGATCTGTATCCTAACAACAATCTAGTAGAAACTCCAAGACAGATCTCCACTTGAGCTTGCAAGCCACCAAGAAAGATTCTTGTTTCCTAAGTCAACACTTAGCCACTAGCTTCTAAACTCCACACTTTCCCCGTTGCCTCCTCTTTTCCTTTGTTTTCTCTATGCTACCCATACCCTCCTTTTATACAACATGGCCACAAGTCGGCCTTACAAATTAAAAATCATAAAACAATAGTCGGCTCCAAGAAACTCATGACTAAATGTGTTATCCTTCATGTCGGCTTGCAACAGTCATTAAATTCTCATAGGAGGAAGAACCAACCCAGATTTAGGTCCTCACACATTCCAACGGTTGATCCATATCATGAGGAATGTGACCCAAATTAAATGCACATGTCAGCCAGCCAAAACAATCAAACTAAACTTGTTGGTGAACTAGACCACCGAGCTTGTTAGAACATCAACTGAGCAATACAAAACAACTATCGATGCCACTCAGCACTCGGTGACAAGACACCAAAATAGTGACCGAGCTCGTTGGTGAACCAAAACATGAATATTCCAGCAAGAACTCCAAAGAAGTTACCGAGCACAAACTCATCCATTGAGCTCATTCGATAGACTAACACCCACACTCAGTCATCGAGTCTGTCGATGAAGTAACACATGTCTCCAACCGAGATTGCCACGTTAAACATTGAAAACCAAAACCCAACTCTAACATATTTTTGGTTGATACAAGATTGCCAACTGCCCAAGGATGCTCCTGCATCAAACACCCTAGGTGCGAAAAGATGTTCTCAACAACTCGACGAACATCTTTTGGGATTCAACACATAAATACCAAACTAGTTCTTGATATACATGTCCTCCGAGTCCTCAACTGGTACACTCTTGCCTCTATTCCACTTCTGTGAATCCTTCCTTACAACTGACAACTATTTGCCTTGCCTTCTCACTTCTTTCCCCGGTATGCCACAAGTCTTTTTTCCTTGTTGATCTCTAACCCTTTGAGAATCCTTCAACTCACTTCTTCTACCAAAGCTCAAATTCCTTTTACCTATTTTTGTATCTTGCAAAGGAACCAGGGAAAACTTCCTTCCACACTTCTCAATAGTGAATACATTATTGACACAATCATGTATAACCTTATAATCATACTACCAAGGTCTACCAAGCAACATGTGAAAAGTACTCATGTCCACAATATCACACAACACTTGATCTGTATACTTCCCAATTTGAAAATTAACAACACACTGATCCCTTACTTCTAAAGCATGTTCATCTTGCAACCAACTGATCTTATAAGGACAAGGATGTCTCACTCTCTTCAAACCAAGTTTCTATACCATCTCCTCAGCAACTAGGTTATCGGTACTACCACTATCCACAATCACATTACAACACTTACCTCTAGACTTACATCGGGTTCTGAATAAATTTATTCTCTGACTGGGTTCCATTACCTTCTTACCAAGAAATGTTCTTCGAACCAATAAGTTTTCTCCCTCCTTGGGCTCATTCAATACGTTTTCATTCATCACAACATTCTTGTTATTACTGACCTTCCTGTCTGTATGGGGACATTCAAATGACCTATGTCCTTCTCCATAGTTGTAACAAGTACCTTTGAACCCACCTCTACTTGTCCTCTTCAGTTCAACAGGTTTCCGTCCATCCTCAACTATAAGTTTGTCCTTTCCCAATTCCTCTTGCTTCTCCTTCCCCCGGGAGTTACCTTGATGTCTCCTCTTCAGCTTATCTTCTGCTTTCAGGGCATATTGATATGCATCCTTGACTGAATCGATCTTCAACATGCCAATCTCATTCTGGATATTGAATCTCAAACCATTAATATACTTGGCCACATTTTTTTTGGAAAGTTCTCTATGTGTAGACGGAATAGTCAGCTTGTAAAACTCCTTGGTATAGTCTTTCACAGTCATCTCCTTCTGCTTTAGGTTTTGTAACTTCTTGAATAACTCAAGTTCATAGTTGACAAGAATGAACTTAGCCTTCATACTTAGACACCTTTTTTTTGGAAAGTTCTCTATGTGTAGACTGAATAGTCAGCTTGTAAAACTCCTCGGTATAGTCTTTCACAATCATCTCCTTTTGCTTTAGGTTTTGTAACTTCTTGAATAACTCAAGTTCATAGTTGACAAGAATGAACTTAGCCTTCATTTTTTCCACCATCAACCTCCACTGAGTGATATTCATCTCATCTTCTTCTTCTCTATCTCTTTGCAATTCTTTCCACCACAAAGCAATATGTCCCTTCAACTTAGTCTGCGCTAACCTCACTTTGAGAGGATCTCCAATGTCTTCTAGCTCAAAGTAGTCTTCTAGCTCATTGATCCAATCAATCAATTCCTCGAGTTTCAATGTACTTGAGAAATTATAAACCTCCATCCGGTGACTCGTACTCAACCGAGCCATAGATCTCTCCAATCAGCTTTGTCTTCCACATATCTCTCCAACTGATCAGCTCTGTCTTCTCCACTAGATCCGACAGCCTCAAAATATTTAGCAACTTCTTCATAACCATCCTCTATTGCAAGGTTCCTCGGTAAAGAATCTATAGCTCTCATTATCTTTGCACAACATCTCATTCTTCATCATCGCCATCTCAGATTTGACATTCGATCTAACCTTTTATGTTATCCTTGTCTCCATCGCACACAAAGATCTATGATCACCCTAGGGTCCAATCTTCTCAGATGCATCTTCCAAGATCTTCGAAAACCCTCTGCAACAAATCCCAAACACGATCACCTTGTGACAACCTCCAAATTATATGCAAGTTAGATCATAACCTGCTACCTCACGTGAACAACCTCCTGATGCAACCAGATTAACCTTTTCTCTAATACCACCTGACACAACACCCTATGGTTGGAGGGTCTAAAAACAAACTATCCACACATGCTGCTAAACAATCATAGCAAAAGTACAACACAATGATAAGATATAAAAAAATTCAACTATTTATTTCATCAAATTACATGCAACATGCTAGGCTATAAGGCCTTCCCGGTTATAGACAATACATCAACAAATACAACAAGATCTCACAGGATCCAACTACTCCCTAGCTAGCCCAAATCTGTATCCCAACAACAATCTGGTAGAAACTCCAAGACAAATCTACACTTGATCTCGCAAGCCACCAAGAAAGCTTCTTGTTTCCTAAGCTAACACTTTGCCACTAGCTTCTAAACTCCACACTTTCCCCGCTGCCTCCTCTTTTCCTTTGTTTTCTCTATGCTACCCATACCCTCCTTTTATACAACATGGCCACTAGTCGGCCTTACAAATTAGAAATCATAAAACAATAGTCAGCTCCAAGAAACTCATGACAAAATGTGTTATCCTTCATGTTGGCTTGCAACAATCATTAAATTCACATAGGAGAAAGAACCAACCCATATTTAGGTCCTCACATATCCCAACGGTCGATCTATATCATGAGGAATGTGATCCAAATTAAATGCACATGTTGGCCAACCAAAAGAATCAAAATAAACACATCGATGAACTAGACCATCGATCTTGTCAGAACATCAACTGAGAAATACATAACAACTATCGATGCCACTCAGTGATAGGACACCAAAACAATGACCAAGCTCATCGGTGAACCAAAGCAAGAACAATCCACCGAGAACTCCAAAGCAGTTACCGAGTACAAACTCATCCACCGAGCTCATTCAGTAGAGTAACATCCACACTCAGTCGTTGAGTCCGTCGATGAAGTAACACATCTTCCAACTGAGAACTACCACCAAATGACTGAGAATCTCAGGTCTCCAATGGAGATCGCCACGTTAAACATTGAAAACCAAAACCCAACTCTAACATATTTTTGGTTGGTAAAGGATTTTCAACTGCCCAAGGATGCTTCTGCATCATATGTAAAACCTCTATCAATAAAAATAAGTCATTAAATTGGACGTGCACCTGATCGTTGATGAATTAATTTTATTTATATGTTTTATTTAGATCAAGTAAGTTTTAAATGAAAATTTTCTTGTTTTTGATATTGAAGCAGCCAAAAAGCGAGGGGGATGACCCTTAGATAAAATGCCTAGAGGCGATCAAAAGCACAGAGACATTGTCAACACACTAACAACAACCAACAGACAAAAAAATAAAGCTTCAACTACCTAATACCAAAAATAACATCCCAAAATCTAGGTGTTAGTCACGAAAAATAATCCATAGTTAACACCTTAAGAGTCTTAAACCACATAGCCATCACAACATAGATTAAACTAAAAGCACACACCATGGAAGTCTTTAACATAATAGAGTAAATATAAAAGTTTATGTTCAGTTTCCATGCAAGGCCGATCCAATAATCATCTAAAAACCTATTAATAAATAAGAGATTAAACAAAAAAGTAACAAAACTATCCATCAAAAGCACTAATCTTTCTTTTTCTGTGAACCGAGCTTGGATTGTTAGAATAATCAGATCCTAAGATTACTAGGGGGAGGGGGGGTGAATCAATAATCTACTAATAAACACAAATCTGATCTGATAAAACTTATCCTTCAAATCCTTACCACATGCATGCAATAAGTAGCCTTTACTTGTGATAAAACATACATAAAGAGATAAGCATCCACACAAATTCAACACATAACACCAATATTTTTATCGTAAAAACCCAACTTGGGAAAAACCACGGTGGCGATGGCACCCACTAAGAAAAATGCACTCTTTTGGAGCACGCCCAGTTAAGAGCTTAGCCCTGTTAAAAGATTACAATAAAGTCTGGTTAAGAATAGACCATGTTAGGATCCATCTGGTTAATGGATTTACCTCTAGTCCTATTAAAATTTTTACTCGGTTAGGACTAGCCTTGTGAAAGGACTTCAAACACTAGCTAAAGTGCTACCCTATTAAAGGATTTTACAAAAAGATCAATTAGGATCTACCTGATTAAGGGATTTAACCTACTGGAACTGTTAGGGAACATCAAGAAGGTTGATATGAGAAAATAGCACTTCTCCTCTGCTAGTACAGATCCAGTTCAAGCTCAATCTTTGCTTCACATGCAGAATGTCCAAACACCACAATCACACACCTATATTCGTGATCTGTCTCTTTTTTCCACTCTCCTAATATATCAAAAAGATATAAGTATGTTTTCACTAACTAGGTTGGCTAAGATCCAAATTTAATTTAATTTCATCATTACAATTCATTCCCTCTCAATCCTTGAATCCTAAAATGTGTTACCACTTAAAAATTTCAATTTTAACTTCAAGTCGGCCTCTAGATCCATCGCATAATTGATTTGATAAAAGAAAAGTCAAACACATTACACTTCCCTAGGTTCATGCACCTCTTCATGAATTATTGATCAAATCAACCAATAAGAATCATACCTAACATTCCACACAATCTTAGACACGTCATCACATATTTTGGAATACTCAATCATCTTCACAAATCGATCCGCCTTCATCGATCAAGGATCTAACCGATTGTTCTTCACTATTCTTTCCTTCTTCACTTATCTGAACTTCAGAATCCTATAGCTTTGACCTTTGATTACCAATATTGATGCGATTGCAACAACAATCCAATAGTATCATCAATATTACACACCTTCGAATGCAACACCTGATTCCATTCCCGTGGGACATACCGATCAAATTTTTCTTCTTTGTTCCATTGCTACTGAGCCAATTCTCTGTCTTCACCAAACTGACTATAAATTGCATAAAACTCATCATACACATGCAATCATAGATATAGCATTGTACACACCTCTAGAGCCTATGTGCTAAATCACACACCACAATTCACAACATAACTCTTAATTAATCTTCTACATCATAACTTGATACACCAAGAATATAGTTATCAACCTAAGTTGACATCAACGTGTAATACCCCAAAAATGGGCTATAGGTTCATTAACCTCCTACATCTTCAAATCGAATGAAATCGACATCAAAGTCCTAACTAAAGGCACATCTGCACATTATCGAATCTTAATTGATTATTCTTAATTCCGCATCAGGGAATATTCCTAGAAATATTCCTAATTTATCATAATTATTCTTAATTTAATGATTATTTGGTGATAAATCTTATTTATCCTAAAGTTTGATTAATTGAATATTCTGAATATTTAATGTAATCACCTAAAAATGGACAAAGGCAATTTAATGATAATTCAAAGCAAATGAAGTGAAATCAAAGCAAATCAAGGACATAATTGAATCATAATGCATAATTAGCCAATCAAAACAAAAATCAAATCCCAATTCGAGATAAATCAAAATTGAAAGCATTTTAGTCAAATGAAATCAAATCAAAATACAATTAATTCAATCAATTGTATAGTCTTGGATTAAATTAATTCAACCCATTCAAGGGGTGCATGGCTAAAGAAAATCAATTAAATCAATTAATTAAAATCAATTACTCTCAACAAACCAAAAGGAGAGGAAAATCAATCAACCAATGAAATTTGAGGAAAGACACTCACATGGATCAAGTCAAATTGAATCTCAATCACTCAAAGTGAAAGAGAATCTCAACCATCCATCTTGTCTACTTGTCCCAAGCTTTGAGGATACAAACTTTGCTTTGTCTTCAAAGGGTGGAACCAAAACCTTAACCCCAACTCAACCATGATCAAACACAACCACACCCCCTCACATTGGGAAAATCTATAAAAGGAAGGCTAAAATCTTTCATAATTCATCAACCACCTATCTTAGAATTGCATCAAACCTCTTGCAATTTGAGTTTAGAAAGCATTTTGAGAGCAATTTTAGCATTTCATATTGATAATTGTTAGCATTTGCATTGTTTTATCATTGTCATTCTCATATTAGAACTGTCATTAGTGAGCTTGCTGAGAGCTTCATTATTCATTCTAATTAGAGAGCCATAGGATGCTCAATTAGTCTTTGATATTGTGAAATATTTGCTCAATTGTGGTTGTATTTAGTTCTTATTTCATTTATTTGTCATTGATTAACCCTAATTATATGAAGATACATTTATTTGTATACAAAATGTTGACATGCGACATTATTTTGATGTTACGCGACAAAAATTTCATAGGCGACACTTGTTTAAGCTAGGCGACAACTAATTTTTGACAAGCGACATCAAAAAGTGCTAGGGTTTTCAACGCGTAAACATATGCTAAACTCAGTTTTTTACCTAGATCTACGCGTGAACAAATTAACCATGAGCGACAACGAAAATGTGTTAAGCGACACTAAAATTTTCTTAAGTGACATTAAAAACCGTGGATGCGAGAGTTAAAAATGCTAAGTGACATTAAAATTCTCATACACATGAATGAAAGAATTCAAAGCATCGTTGAAATTGGAAAATGCAATAAATGCTACTTAAGGTATAATAAATGTATTATCGAAGGTTAAAACCACTTACCGGAGCTCCATAGTCAGGTGGTCTAGCATATCTCCAACACCGCTCGAATCGATGCTCCCGAATAGGCACAACCATCATGAAAAATAGCAAGGGACCAGAGCAAAATCACTGAAGAAGAAAGTAAAAATGAATAGTAAAATTAGGTTTTTCAACCTATTTATGCTAATTTGACCTAATTCTACGGTGAAAATTGAACTCAGACCTATATTAATCTATCCCAGTTAAGAGAGGCAATTTATGAAGTGGGGCATATCAAAAGTGTTTTTTAGAAATGAAAACATATCAATCAATCTATCAAATTAAAAACAAACATATGTTTCATTTCTGAGGGGGCATACCATCACATTATTAGATCAACAACATCAATAACATCAAATGAGATCAATGACCGATTAGAAAATTCAAAGGGAAATCTTTTATGACAAAATTTTTCGTAATAAAAAATGAAAGGGGCATCATATCAAATTAGATCATCAAATCAGGAACCATATCAATCAGGAGAGTTTCATATCAATCATTATCGGCATAAATTTCATATCAATCATATATGTATCAATTTCATATCAAGAAATCAGGATCGACAATCAAAGAACATCAAATATCAATCATCGTTGAATCAAGACCTATCAATCAAGCAAGATCAAAGTATTCTTTGAATCGACATGCTTCGCACGTCAACTTAAAGAGGGGCATTTGTAATCACCTAAAAATGGACAAAGACAATTTAATGATAATTCAAAGCAAATGAAGTGAAATCAAAGCAAATCAAGGACATAATTGAATCAATTGAATCACGATGCATAATTAGCCAATCAAAATGAAAGTCGAATTCTAAATCAAGACCAATCAAAATTGAGAGCATTTTAATCAAGTGCAATCAAATCAAAATACAATTAATTCAATCAATTGTATAGTCTTGGATTAAATTAATTCAACCCATTCAAGGGGTACATGGCTAAAGAAAATCAATTAAATCAAATAATTTAAAATCAATTACTCTCAACAAACCAAAAGGAGAGGAAAATCAATCAACCAATGAGATTAAAAGAAAGACATTCACATGGATCAAGCCAAATTGAATCTCAATCACTCAAAGTGAAAGAGAATCTTAGCCATCCATCTTGTCTACTTGTCCCAAGCTTTGAGGACACAAACTTTGCTTTGTCTTTAAAGGGTGGAACCAAAGACTTAACCCCAACTCAACCATGATCAAATGCAACCACACCCCCTCACATTGGGAAAATTTATAAAAGGAAGGCTAAAATCCTTCATAAATCATCAACCACCTATCTTAGAATTGCATCAAACCTCTAGCAATTTGAATTTAGAAAGCATTTTGAGAGCAATTTTAGCATTTCATATTGATAATTGTTAGCATTTGCATTGTTTTATCATTGTCATTCTCATATTAGAACTGTCATTAGTGAGCTTGCTGAGAGCTTCATTATTCATTCTAATTAGAGAGCGATAGGATGCTCAATTAGTCTTTGATATTGTGAAATATTGGCTCAATTGTGGTTGTATTTAGTTCTTATTTCATTTATTTGTCATTCCAATGACCACACCTTGGCCATTCTACCAGTGGGGTCTAGATCTAATAGGAATGATACATCCTCCATCTTCAAATGGGCATAAATTCATCATAACAGCCATAGAATACTTCACTAAGTGGGTGGAAGCTGTACCCCTATCAAGTTCAACAGGCAAACAGATATCCTTGTTTATCCTAAATCACATCATTTGTAGATATGGCGTACCTCATGCCATCATAACAGATAATGCAAGACATTTCAAGAACAAAGATATAACGGAGTTGTGTACCAAATTCCCCATGATACATCATTCATCTTCAATCTATTATCCTCAAGGTAATGGACAAGCCGAAGCAACAAACAAAAACATATTGAAAATCTTGAAGAGAACGGTGGATAATTCTGGTAGGGATTGGCATATCAAGATAAACCCGACCTTGTGGGCTTATAGAACAAGCATAAGGACGCCAATAGGGGCTACACCCTTCTCCTTAGTTTTTGGAACAAAAGCAGTATTGCCTTTGGAGGTAGAAATTTCATCATTAAGGATATCTATGCATGGTTTGATCAATGAAGAGGACTATAGAGTTGCTAGACTACAAGAACTAGAACTATTGGATGAAAAACAAAAAGAAGCCTTTGATCACTTAAAGGTATATCAGAATAGAATGTCAAGATCTTACAATGAACATGTCAAGCTAAGGACATTCCAAATAGGTGATCTAGTGTTAAGAGAAAATCCCAAGAACCAAGCAGAAAGGGAGAAGAAAGGAAAGTGGGAAGCCAATTGGTTAGGACCATTTCTTATTATGGAAGATTTTGGAACCAGCACATACAAGTTATCAGATTGTGATGGCGAAGAACTGCAAGAACCTATAAATAGCATACATCGTAAAAGGTTCTATACATGAGGTAGATGAAAGGGTATAAAGAGTATCAGATGGAGAGCATCATATTTATTGTACATAGTTCAATAGAGATCTTGAAAATCCCAAAAACATTGGAAAAGTTGAAAATATCAAAAACATTTAAAAAAACACAAAAGATCAAAAAAAAAAAAGTGGAAAATTGAGCATGAAGAAAGGAAAAACATTCAAAAAGATGTTGTCTTGGTGAAAACCTAGTAAATAGGCGCCTTGATGATGTGGAAAAAAAGCAAAAAAAAAAATTGAAAAAAAGAAAAATACAAAAAAATTGAAAAAGAAAAAAGTGCCTTGGTGAAAACCTAGCAAATAGGCACCTTGGTAGCAAAAAAAAAGAGAAAAGCTTTAAAAATAGAAAAAAGAGCTTGATCCATTCAATCGATGAAAACTTGGTAAACAGGTGCCATTGAAAATCCAAGTCAGTTGCATACTTAGAAGGTCACCTTGTAAATATTGCATTCGCTAGCATTTGTATATATCATAATAAAACCCCACAGTTGCATTTCCAAAGACCTTAAGATTTTGGTCACCTAATTGAAAAATTGTCCTAAGTCCCACAAATAAAATCAATATCAAATTGGGGGCAATCTACTCTAAAGGAGCAAGGATTCATCAACAAGCTTTATTCAATCAAAGAATCAATTCATCACACTCGAAAGAGGAACACGTAATCAAATCTACATCCTAATCCAATTTGAGCCTAAAATGAAGAAAATTGATCCAAGAATTAAATGACCTTATCTTTATCAGGATTAAAAAATGAAATGGATAGAACTACACTTGAACTATGGATTTGAAAAACATGGCAAAATTTTTTTCGAAGTGTTGAAATAATTGATGAAATTATCTTTTTCTAGCGAATCGATGAAAGTTTTAGACTAGATGAGCTATGATGAAAGGATGATATTTTCTTGATTTCTGCATGACTATCTTAAAATCAACATTTTAAACCATGTAAATTGTCTAAGGACGTGATCATCAAAGAATCATCGAGGACTTGTACATAGAATAAAATGGAGATTTCTACTTGTTTACGCAAACAGATCTCTTGGCTATTTTTGATCTTCCATATCATAATACCAACATCCACTTGCAACATAGAATCTGACAAAATCGGTATTCGCCCTCTCATGATTGGCTTCAATCAGTGATAGACGTATCGAAGAGACCGATGGGAAAGCAAACAAAGTGGCAAAAAGTATTCATATCATCATAGTTGAACTAGTGATGATTGTACTAGCAATGGGATTCCAAAAATGCTCAATGATGAAAATAAGCTCTAAATCTTGAATAATGACAGTTAGCTGCATCCATGTTAGATTAAGTGCATTGTGTTTTGTTAGCTTTTCTTAGTTTAAATTGCAAGGGGAACAATACAATAGAAGGGGTTTGAATCAAACATCATGATCCATCATTCCAAACAACGAAAATGAGATTACCTTTTGCATTCATGCATAGCATTAATCATTAATCATTATTCATCCAAATGCAGAAAATAGAAAAAGAAATCATTCTTCATACATCATTTGCATACATGTAATTCAAGATAGACATTGCATACATTTGACAAATCAAAGAAAACATAGAATCATTCATTTGGCCATAAAAACAATTTTGCATCCATACACAAACAACAATAGAAAACATCTCATAAGCATCCATACATCATTGCATTCATCTATCTATATTGTAAACATAAGATACGTTGCATCCATCGCATCATCAAAAGTAAGTGCATCCTAAACATCATATAGCTGCATATAAAGATAATCTCATAACATCAACTCATCGATGAGATCAAAGGAATAGATCATCATGTATCATCAAAAATGTGTTCATCAATGGATCTAGTACATCAAGTATATCAAGATATAATCTCATGAAAGTGGTACATCACAAGTTTTGATCGATCAAAAATAGGAAATGTGCAACAAGAGGACATCACTGCAAGATCAATCTGTCAATCATCAATCATGAACCTGTAGCACCAGAACCATCTGGACCTCTACCATCCTGTGAGGGAGGAGCCTGAGAAGTGCTCGCTCCATCCTGTCTCTGCCCAATGACTACTCATAGGAACTGCTGCATCAAGGTGGAAACCTGATCTAACCGGCCCACAACAGTGGACATCTCTACCCTCATAGACCATACCTCTCGTACTACTGCATCCTGTGAACCCTGTCCTTGATCCTGTGGTGGCTGGCCTGGTGGAGGCATCTGCTGTGCTGGAACCTGTGGTGCCTGAACTTGAGGGGCACCATCATCCTGCTATGCCAAGGCCACTCTCTGTAACTATACTAAAGGATCTAAACCTCCTGGAACCTGCTGAGCAACATCAACATGAGCCTGTCTCTGTGCTCTCTGCTAGTGATGTACTCGATCCTGTCTCACTACAGCTAGAGGATGAACTGCAGGGACTGCATCTACCCATCTATCTCTGGCCCTATCTCGAATATGTACATCTCTCACATGGCCTCTACCTGCTGCATCTTGAGGACCTCTACGTCCTTGACATCTCCAATGTCTACCACCCCCACGCCCATCATCACCATCACCACCACAGCGAGCGGGCATAGACTCCGTTGGATCTGTGAAACAAATGAACCTATTTCGAGACCACCAGTCTCGATACTCATGGGACATCCCGGCATCAGCTATCCCTGATAACATCTCCCATCTGCAGAAAGGCATCCCGACAATCTGACTCACAATAAACTGATAACCAATACATGGACCCCATAGAGATCTCTCGGCATGTACTCGAGCATATAAGGCATTGCCCAAAGGCATCTCCTGAATCCTACCATACTGTCTGGAGACCCGACCAAAATAGAATTGCTCAATAACAGTATCTAACCTGCCAATCATCCAACGTGGACATAACATATATGGTAACTCGTCATCATCCTCCCACCAACCCTCGCAACCAAGATAGGGGCGCCATGTCACAACATCTAGATCATCTATCTGACATCTCCAATAATCCAGGTCACCCAAATGATGCTGAATCACCATCCCAGTATACAGATAAGCATAAGGATATCTGCGAGGTCGTCTCCTATTAGAAGTAGGCCTAGTAATGGGAAGATGCTCCCAAATCCATAACTGTAGAATGATAGCACCAACAGATAACAAAGAACTCCCTCTATACACAACCTCATGAAGATCGTGATATAGCTGGGCTAGCACACAAGAACCCCAATCAAAACATCATGGATGTGCTAGTAGATCCTCCAAAATCCTGCCCCAACCCACAGAGAAGCCACGACCTCATCGATTTGGAAGAAGTAGTCCACCAATCAAGGCACCAAGAACTGCTGGCAATACAAGGAATGAAGCAAACTGTGGCTAGGTGATCATATCATCATCAATATAGTTGTCTCTGAACACTCACCGGTAGATAGTCGAATCATACACAGAATCATAATATACAAGATCTCCCTGACAAGGAATCTGTAACAAACGATATACATCCTCTGGAGTAATCCTCATCTCACCATGAGGGAGATGGAAAGTATTGTGGTCAGAGTGCCAATGCTCTGCCACAACTGTCATCAAACCACAGTTCAGCTGGAACTGGGGAAGATCAAGAAGAAAGCTCAGACCACATAACTCTACCATAGGCAACTCAGCAACAGTCAATGTTTGCCCAAGGTCAATAACCCAGGACAGAACTGAACGGATATATAATACAAGATCGTCAGCCTGTTTGGCAAAAATGAGAGAATCATATCAGCATAATATACCAAGGAACATCTAAAGTCGATCAAAGTTATTACACAATCCATTTTCTCATCATGAGTACATCAAAACTCCTAACTCTTTATCTTGAGGAGGGAAAATCACTGGTTTACATCTCTAGATCTTGAGGGTAAACTATTAAATCATCATCCTATCATAATAGATTGATAACTAAAATTCATTGGTATTCCTATACTACTATTCTAATCAATTGTTTCGATCAAACATAACTAACCTACTCATATTATTCAAATCAATCATCACGACGTACTAATTTTTTTTTATAAAAAATAGTCAAGTACAATTGAAAATTTTGCGCAACATGCTGCAGGCGTGATTTTCATCATCGCAGGTGACATTTATCTTACGTGACACAAAAATGTTGACAGGTGACATTATTTTTCTGTTACACGACAAAATTTTCACAGGCGACACTTGTTTAAGCTAGGCGGCAACTAATTTTTGACAGGCGACATCAAAAAGTGCTAGGGTTTTCAACGCGTAAGCAGATGGTAAACTCAATTTTTTACCTAGGTCTATGCGTGATCAAATTAATCATGAGTGACAATGAAAATGTGTTAAGCGACACCAAAATTTTCTTAAGCGACATTAAAAACCACGGATACGAGAGTTAAAAATGCTAAGTGACATTAAAATTCTCATACGCGTGAATGAAATAATTCAAAGCATTGTTGAAATTGGAAAATGCAATAAATGCTACTTAAGGTATAATAAATGCATTATCAAAGGTTAAAACCACTTACCAAAGCTCCATAGTCAGGTGGTCTAGCATATCTCCAACACCGCTCGAATCGATGCTCCTGAATAGGCACAACCATCATGAAAAATAGCAGGGGACCAGAGCAAAATCACTGAAGAAGAAAGTAAAAATGAATAGTAAAATTAGGTTTTTCAACCTATTTATGCTATTTTGACCTAATTCTAGGGTGAAAATTGAACTCAGACCTATATTAATCTATCCCAGTTAAGAGAGGCAATTTATGAAGTGGGGCATATCAAAAGTGTTTTTCAGAAATGAAAACATATCAATCAATCTATCAAATTAAAAACAAACATATGTTTCATTTCTGAGGGGGCATACCATCACATTATTAGATCAACAACATCAATAACATCAAATGAGATCAATGAACGATCATAAAATTCAAAGGGAAATCTTTTATCACAAAATTTTTTGTAATAAAAAATGAAAGGGGCATCATATCAAATCAAATCATCAAATCAGGAACCATATCAATCAAGAGAGTTTCATATCAATCATTATCGGCATAAATTTCATATCAATCATATTTGTATCAATTTCATTTCAAGAAATTAGGATCAACAATCAAAGAACATCCAATGAACATCAGAGATCAATCATTGTTGAATCAGGACCTATCAATCAAGCCAGATCAGAGTATTCTTTGAATCGACATGCTTTGCACATCAACTCAAAGAGGGGCATTTGTAATCACCTAAAAATGGACAAAGGCAATTTAATGATAATTCAAAGCAAATGAAGTGAAATCAAAGCAAATCAAGGACATAATTGAATCAATTGAATCATAATGCATAATTAGCCAATCAAAATGAAAATCAAATCCCAATTCGAGATAAATCAAAATTGAAAGCATTTTAGTCAAATGCAATCAAATCAAAATACAATTAATTCAATCAATTGTATAGTCTTGGATTAAATTAATTCAACCCATTCAAGGGGTGCATGGCTAAAGAAAATCAATTAAATCAATTAATTAAAATCAATTACTCTCAACAAACCAAAAGGAGAGGAAAATCAATCAACCAATGAAATTTGAGGAAAGACACTCACATGGATCAAGTCAAATTGAATCTCAATCACTCAAAGTGAAAGAAAATCTCAACCATCCATCTTGTCTACTTGTCCCAAGCTTTGAGGACACAAACTTTGCTTTGTCTTCAAAGGGTGGAACCAAAACCTTAACCCCAACTCAACCATGATCAAATGCAACCACACCCCCTCACATTGGGAAAATCTATAAAAGGAAGGCTAAAATCCTTCATAATTCATCAACCACCTATCTTAGAATTGCATCAAACCTCTTGCAATTTGAATTTAGAAAGCATTTTGAGAGCAATTTTAGCATTTCATATTGATAATTGTTAGCATTTGCATTGTTTTATCATTGTCATTCTCATATTAGAACTGTCATTAGTGAGCTTGCTGAGAGCTTCATTATTCATTCTAATTAGAGAGCCATAGGATGCTCAATTAGTCTTTGATATTGTGAAATATTTGCTCAATTGTGGTTGTATTTAGTTCTTATTTCATTTATTTGTCATTGAAATTCATCATTCAATGACAAATATATTCCCTTTTGTTATCTTATATTATCCCATTCTTCTATACTCCCCCTTTGACAACAATGTGAAAGGCACAATAGTGCTCAAGACTCCATCTATCCGACTGCTCCCCTAAGGAGTAGTCCCCTTTACATTAATCCACTAAAAAATAAAATAGTAATACCCACTAGATTGATGCAACATTTGCATCTTAATTCTTCTTAGGTAGGGGCATGAACCCCAACTTACCTATAAGGTACTCAAAAGTATCCTTAGGAAGAGGTTTGATAAAGATATCTATAATTTTCTCTTTAGTTAGAATGTACTCCAACCTTAGCACTTCCTCTTGCACCTATTCTCTAAAGAAATGATACTTAATAGCAATGTGCTTGGTCTTCGAGTGCATAACCGAGTTCTTGGAAATATTTATAGCAGTAGTATTAACATAATAAATTATCACCGGTTCTGTTATCTTCTCCTTAATCCCTTCCAGGATTTGCTTCATCTAAGCTACATGTGTGCAATTGATAGCCGTTGTCAAATATTCCATTTTAACTGTAGATTGGGATATGCAATTCTATTTTTTTTCTTGTCCAAGACACAAACCTACCACCTAGAAAGAATGCACCACCACTTGTTCTCTTCTGATCATCTACATTACCAACTCAACCAACATCAATATAAATACTTAGTGAAAAATCATCTTCATGAGCATACCATAATCTAAAATCCATAGTTCCTTTCAGATAGCTAAATATTCTCTTTATTGCAACCATGTGTGATTTCTTCGGGTTAGACTAAAACCTTACAATTATGCCAACTTCTTGTGCAATATCTAATTTTTTATGTACAACATAGTGTAGCTTTTCGATCATGGACTTGTATAAAGTGGTATCAATAGACTCAGATTCATCATCCTTCGATAGTTTACAACCTGTAATCATGGGGGTACCAACTGGTTTAGAATCTTCCCTGCCAAAAGTCTTCAAGACCTCCTTCACATATTTAGATTGACATATGTATATTCTATTGTCCAAGTGTGATACCTGCAGTCCTATGAAGAATTTTATTTCCCCTATCATTGAAATTTCAAATTCTTTCTTCATCTCATCAACAAAAGACATACTCATCTCATCATCACCACCAAAAATTATGTCATTAACAAAGACTTTAGCAATTAATATATTCTCACCTTCAATCTTTAAGTAAACATTGTTGTAATCAAAAGTCTTATTGAAACCATTCCAAATGAGATAAGAGTGTAATCTTTCATACCATGTTCTAGGGGCTTTCTTTAGACCATAGAGTTCTTTTTTAAGTTTCCATACCATGTTTGTGTCCTTAGTTAACGCAAATCCATCTGGTTGGTCAATGTAGACCTATTCTTCTAGAATTCCATTCAAAAATGCTGATTTCACATCCATTTGATAGACTTTGAATTTATTGAATAAAACATAAGCAAGTAATATCCTAACACCTTCCAATCTTGCTACAGGAAAAAATGTCTCACCATAATCCAAACCTTCTTCTTGTGCATAACCCTTACACACAAGTCTTGCTTTGTTTCTGATCACTTTACCATCCTTAATTAAAATATTTCTTAAAACCCATTTTGTACCTATCACATTTTTATCTTTAGGCCTTGGCACAAGAGTCCAAGTTTCATTCTTCTCAATCTGATCCAATTCTTCATGCATTCCTCTCACTCAATCATTATTTTTTATTGCTTCCTTTTTTGTTTTGGGCTCAAATTGTGATATCAGACATGTGATTTCTCTAACCTTACTTCTTGTCAACTCTCTTGTATTCTTATCACCAATTATCTTATCAGAAGAATGATTCATTTTCAAATACCCTTGGATTATCGGTTAAGACCTAGGGACTTCTTGTTCTACCGGTTGCACTACTTCTTTCTCATTGTTCAACTCTATCTGTCTAGGCTTTTCTGATTCAATAAACTCTATTCTTCGATCATCTTTTGTCTCCTTTTTTCTTGTTTCCTTAGATTTCTCAAGAAATTCATCAATCTTCACATTAGCACTTTCAATCATTTTATTAGTCCTTTTGTTAAAAATTTTGTAAGCCTTTCTCTTAGTTGAATAACCCAAAAATATGTCTTCATCATTTTTGGGATCAAATTTCCCAAAAAAGTCATCTCTTTTTATATACATTTACTCCCAAATTTTTTGAAATACTTTACACTTGGAGAATGGCCATAGCATAATTCATAGGGTGTTTTGTTGGTTCCCTTCTTCATTTGCACCTGGTTTAGAGTATAAACAAAATTAATGATTCATTCTCTCTAGTAGATCTTTGGTACATCTCCCTATATCAACATAGTCCATACAACATCAACAATTGTTAAGTTCTTCCTTTTTGCAAAACCATTTTGCTGAGGATTTTTCAGAGCACACATCTGTCTTTTTATACCATTGTCTTCACAATACTTCATGAACTCATCTGATGTGAACTCACCTCCTCTATCCGATCTTAAACACTTCACACTTTTTCCTGATTCCTTCTCCACCAGTTCTTTGAAAGCCTTGAACTTACTGAATGCATCTGATTTCTCCTTAAGAAATGTAACCCACATCATTATTGAATAATCATCAGTAAATAGGATAATATATATATCACCATTATAACTCCTTTGTCTCATAGGAGCACACAAATCAATATGTACTAAATCAAGTATATTCTTTGATGAATAATACTTTCTTTTAAAAGATGTACTAGTTAACTTACCAAGCTTACACTCTTTACACATCAAATTGTCTGGTTTCATAAGTTGTGACATTCCTCTTACTGGATTAGCCTTTCTTAGCTTCACCAAGCTATCAAAGTTTACATGACATAACCTTCTATGCCATAACCAACCATATTCAATCTTAGCAATCAAACAATTGTTAACAATATTGTTCAACTGAATTAAGTTACCTCTAGTTTGCCTTCCAGTAGAAATCTCATCATCGAAACTTCTAATGATCCCACACATTCCTCCTTTAAACTCAAGCCGGTATCCATTGTCATTAATCTTACCCACACTAAACAAGTTGTGTTATACCTTCAACATAATAGACATCATCTGCATTGTTTTTTCATTGAAAGAAATAGTACCTTTACATTTCACTAAGTAGGGTGAATTATTTCTAAACCTCACAACACCACCATAAAATTCATTGAGTTTAATAAACTTACTTTTTTCACCGATCATGTGATACAAGCACCCATTGTCTATGATCCAGTCATCATTCTATATGATATGTGAAACAAGTGCTTTTTCCTCTTCTTTGTCTCCTACATGATGATCTTCCTTTATAGAAACCAAAAACATTTCCTCTTCATTATTGTCATCAGATTCTTCATTAGTTACACCTTCAACCACATCCATAAAACATTGTTTTTTTGGATTTCCTTTGAACTTCTTATATTTGTCCTTATCCTTGTGTTGTTCTCTGTTAGGGATCCTAGCAGCAATGTGACCAATATTGTTACAAGAGAAACATTTTAAGGGTAATTTTATTTTGTACTTACTAGTTCCTCTAGGTAACCTCTTAGTTATTAATGCTTCAAGTTCTTCGTGTCTTTTCTCTTCCTCCCAAATAACATCTATATCCTCGGCGAAACTAGACAAACTATCAGATTCAATCATCAACTCTTTACCGTTTCTTATAGGGACACTTACCATATAAGCCTTGAAATCAGTTTCAGCCTTTGGAATCATGATTATTAAGGTCAAAAGAAGTAATCTTGTTGATCAATCCATAAAAAAATTGTTTATCAAATGTTCTCAACTCATTAATTGTAGACACTCTAATGACATAAGCAAGTAACAAGGTTCTTATCATCTTAGTCACCACAAATTCTTCTTCCATGGTACCACCTGCACCTCTGATTGCAGCAACAACATCTTTGATTCTTGCACCATATTGAGTGATGTTATCTCCTTCTACCATTTTTATGTCGTCATATTTTCCTCTGAGACTGTCTTCTCTTGCCTCTTGCAAATGCTTGTCACCTCCATAGACTTGTTCAAGTTTCTTCCAAACCTCATAAGATTTTCTAAGTCCTTTTACATCAATATATTCAGCATTGAAAATGGTACTTACTATGACTTGTTATGCTTGTGTGTTCTCTTGCTTCTCCTTCAAATGATCTGCAATTAGGGTTCCCTGAGGCACAATATACTGAGTTTCAACATTCCTCCAATATTGATCACCCATACCTCTTATGTATAACTACATCTTGTATGCCCATTCTAGGTAGTTATCTTTTGTGAACTTGGGAGCCTTCTTTATAAACATTTTTTCAATTGGATCTTTACCTCAAGCAATTAAGCTTATCACCAAGAGGACCTAGGCTCTAATACCAATTGTTAGAATAATCAGACCCTAAGATTACTGAGAGAGGGGTGAATTAGTAATCTACCAATAAAAACAAATCTGATCTGATAAAAATTATCCTTCAAATCCTTACCACATGCATGCAATAAGTAACCTTTACTTGTGATAAAACATACATCAAGAGATAAGAATCCACACAAATTAAATACATAACACTAGTATTTTTATTGTGGAAACCTAACTTGGGAAAAACCAAGGTCAAGATGGCACCCACTAAGAAAAATGCACTCTTTTGGAGCACGCTCACTTAAGAGCTTAGCCCTGTTAAAAGCTTACAATAAAGTCTAGTTATGAACATACCCTATTAGGAGCCACCTATTTAAAGGATTTACCTCTAACCCTGTTAGGAGCTTTAACCAATTAGGAGTAACCTTGTGAAAGGACTTTAGACACTAGCTAAAGTGCCACCATATTAAAGGATTTTTACAAAAAGATATGTTAGGATCTACCCGATTAAGAGATTTAACCTACTGCAACTGTTAGGGAACAACAAGAAGGTTGATATGAGAAAATAACACTTCTCCTCTACTATTATAGATCTAATTTAAGATCAATCTTTTCTTCATATGCAAAACATCCAAACACTGCAATCACACACCTATATTCATGATCAACCTCTTTTTTCCACTCTCCTAATACATCAAAAACATATGAATATGTTTTCACTAACTAGGTTGGCTAAGACCCAAATTAAATTTGAATTTAATCATTACAATTCATTCCTGCTCAATCCTTGAATCCTAAAATGTGTTACCACTTAACAATTTCAATTTCAACTTCAAGTTGGCCTCTAGATCCATCACATATTCAATTTGACAAAAGTAAAGTCAAACACATTACACTTCCCTAGGTTCATGCATCTCTTCATGAATTATCGATCAAATTGACCAATAAGAATCATACCTAACATTCCATGTATTCTTAGACACATCATCACATATTCTAGAATACTCAACCATCTTCACAAACTGATCTTCTTTCACCGATCAAGGATCTAACTGATTGTTCTTCACTATTCTTTCCTTCTTCACTTATTTGAACTTCAGAATCCTGTAACTCTATCCTCTGATCACCAGTCTTGTTGCAATTGCAACATCAATCCAATAATATCATCAAGATTACACACCTTTGATCACAACACCTGATTCCATTCCTGTGGGACATACTGATCAAATATTTCTTCTATGCTCCATTACCGCTAGCCAATTCTCTATCTTCACCAAACTGACTGTAACTTGCAAAAAAAACATCATATACATATGCGATCATAGATACAAAATTGTACACACCTCTAGAGCCTATGTGCCAAATTGCACACCATAGTTCACAACATAACTCTCAATTAGTCTTCTACATCATAATGTGGTACACCAAGAACATAGTCATCAACCTAAGTTGACATCAATGACAATAACATAACTAACAAAACACATCATTAGGACATTGACATACTTACTCATCTCATCTACATCAATTATGTAAACAATGAACTTGGATAACATCATGCTTTCCAAATACTTAGTAAGAAAATTGAATAGCTCCTTCAAGTCTTCATTATCCTTCTCTCTAGTTTTCTCCTCCTGAAGAAGACAAAGGGTAGTAGTCAAGGAATGCATCACCTTGAGAGTGAACTTTGACAACATCATAAAGTTTCCCTCTAGGTTTTTGAAATCCTTTTTCATTTTATCAATTTTCTCCTAGACAACACAAAAATTTCCACATTGACCTCCTGCAGAATCCTTGTCATTGTTAGGGGTGGTTTGCATAGGTGAGGTGGCTACTAAAGGGGAGTTAGCATTTTTTCCAATTTCATATTTCACTGTGAGGTCCAAGGATTAAGTCTTGATACTTGCAAAAACATGGGTGGAGCTGTTGTTGTTCTATATGGTTTCTTTCCAGAGACTTTTTCCTCAAGCATTTTAGACTCCCTAGAGTTTCCCTCCTCAGAAGAGTCCTCTTTCAGATGTTTGGCCTTATCCTAGGGTTTAGTAGCAATCCGATAAGAATGTCGGGGGGTGCTAGTTTCCTCTATAATTTCCACATATGAATTGATCTATTGGGTAGAAAATTTAGCCTTTTTTTTAATGTTTAGGATTAGGTGGGGAAAGATGGACATTATTCTTTTTATCAAGGATATACACAGGGGAACCAGACATAGAGGCAACCTGAGGAGATAGAAGAGGAGTTTTGGGCCTCTTAATGCATTATTTCTTGCTAGTGCCATGGACATCCATAATGTAGCCTAAGAGAGGAGATGGGGAAGGCAAAGCCCCTTGAATAGAAATGTCACAAGGAGGGAATAAGGAAAGATGAAAGTGATAAAGACACAACATGATACCTCAACATAAGATAGTGTAGTTTTTGCCCTATTTCTTGCAATCACAGACATCCTTGACAGTGAACTCCAAAGAGTACAACAAATAAAATGGTATAGAAATAAAATTGTGATTAAAAAGTGATTGAGGAAGGGAATATGATAGTGATAATATACCCCAAATATTCCTTCCAATGTAAAATACTTCATAATCATCGTACACACCTAATCCAATAGAGGTGGAAAGTCCTCTCTATTGAACCCTCTATGAAGCTTCATGATCTTCTCACAAAGATGAAGGAACTAGTTCAAGTTGGCTTCATCAGGAACACAACTTGTCTTCTTCAATTTATGACCTTTAGTGGAAAGGCCCTTAGATTTCACAATAAAATCCCCATTGATCTCAAACGTAAACGTAATGCCACCCATAGCATCTCTCCCTTCTCTCTAGGAAGAAATAAACTGGTGCAAGAGGCTCTCATTAAAACCTATCATAGCCTGTATGAACATGGAAATACCTCCTCAAAGATAAAATTCCACGCTATAGGGTCATTATGGATAGAAACATCGATTTTATCTAGTTCAATATGAATTATATCTCCACCCATAGTAGATTTTTCCAAAGTATTGGTTGTAGAGACCCACAAAGACAGAGATATGAAAGTTACAAGACAAAATTTTCTTTGCAAGATTAATAAGAGTGGCAGATGATATAAATTAAAATATGAATTTATGTGGGGTGTAATAATTATAAAAGACATGTTTTCCCAAATCCATCCAAAACAAAGCAGTTAATCCATGTGGAAAGTCTTTTCTGCTTATGGGCACATTACAAATAATAATTGAGGGACATATTTGAAATTCAAGGGGATCCCATGGGCCAATTTTGAGGAAAAAGACACAAGTATCTAAGTACCCACCTTTTTGAAAAATCATAACTTGAAATCTTCTCCCACAATACTCTAAATAAGTCAAGTGATGACGTGGAGTCACCAAGTACTTTCTAGTTGTAAAAATGCATGTCCGCTGAGAGTCGCCAATCATGATGTTCAAATTCAAAAAATTGTTTGAATTATATCACACCTTTCCAAAAGTGGCCCCAAAAATACACAAAAGGCCCACTTAATTAAGATGAATAGCTACATTAAGACTAGCTTGGTGTTGTTCCTTCCCTATAATGGATATGACATTCTATGACAAGACATAACACTACCTCTAGTAGTGAAGGCCCTTCTTAATGATTCCTATAACTGTCACAGAATCTATAGTAGCATTCACCACTCTGTAAATGTGTTTTAGGGTAAAATCATCAAGGCTGTGTAGTAGGGGTCTAGTGTCCTTTATAATCCACTCCACTTTCCAGCCTGCCTTCATAGTTCCCTCAGTGGCCTCAATTATTAATTTTGAATACCCTTCAATCTCTAGCATCCTTAGACCAATGGAATGGGAAAATTTAAGGCCCCATAATAGGGCCACACCTTCCGCTTGATTGCTGGAAGAAGCACCCAGATGTGCCACATATGCAACCACCAGAGTCCCATTAAGGTCTCTGATAATCCCCCCTCTAGCTATAGTTCCAACATTTTCCACCTCATCAAAGTTAAGTTTAGCCCATGGGGGTCATGGGGGCTTCCATATAATATTTCTTCTAGCTTCACGCTTTGATTTATGGTACCTACAAAAGGTGTTTGGGAATTTCCATGAGTCAACCAAATTACAATCCTAAGATAAAGGAGGTTCAGTAGGAGTTTTATAGTTGTTAGAGACATTTTCAAGGAGGAGCTTATGGAAGATTGTCAGCACATTATCACTGGATTTTTGAGCATCCCTAAATATGTGATTATTTCTCTCCTTCCACAAACACCAACAAACATGCAGGGGGATTTGTTTCTGAATTTTCTTAATAAGGGGGTGTTTAGAGAGATATTTCTAGTTGAAAATGAATTGTTGCATATTAGCATTGAAGACCCATTTGATGTTAAATTTATGCATGATGTTTTTTTGAATAAA
This sequence comes from Chamaecyparis obtusa, assembly GCA_027943335.1. Classification (NCBI taxonomy): domain Eukaryota; kingdom Viridiplantae; phylum Streptophyta; class Pinopsida; order Cupressales; family Cupressaceae; genus Chamaecyparis; species Chamaecyparis obtusa. The sequence goes on from BSBK01007538.1 coordinate 1,417,295, forward strand.
AGAATCAAAGTAGTAGTGGATAAAGAGGTGTTGTATATAATCTTCCTCCTTTTTGCACATGACACAATGATTCACCAATTGAAATCCCCATTTCATGAGATTGTCTTGAGTGATAATTTTACCATTCATTGTAGTCCACTAGAAAAAGTTTCTCTTTGATAGGAGCTGAGAATTCCATACATTCTTCCAGCTAACCATGTCAACAATGCCTCTCACCAAGAGTAGGTAAGTATATTTAACCGAGAAATAACCAGACAAAATTTTAGGCCATATAAACTTGTCAACCCTGGGAAACATATGAATACTAATTTCAGCTAAGAATCTCTATAGCTTCTCCGCCTAGGGGATAAGATTAGGAGCATCATAGAAACTATCCTTAAGGGATTTCCAGCTTCCAATTTGGGAAATGTAGTATGCAATAAAGGACCCAAAATGGTCTTTCAAGTACCTCATAAGGTGACAATGAGGAGTAGAAACTAATGGTTTGTCACTATGGAAACATATACTCAGCATGAAGATAACATGTTTGGAGGAAGCAGTTTTGTATGAGCGCATCTGAAAATTATCTAAGTACAACAATGTTTACCAGTCTAATCAGAAATAGTTTTGATTAGCAATTTTCATGAAAGAAGGTTTAGTGCATGCACACTTGAACATGGATCATTCTATGTATATCAAAGCCACATATGAGAGCACAAGTCTATACGACATGTATGAAAGAAGATATTAATGTTTTACAGAGACAGTGTTGAGCTGACTTGAACAGACAAAAAGATAGAATATGATTATATTGAGTTAAGGGATTATTTTATTAATCAAAATAATGACTTAACTACTTAGGGATGACATCCTAGATGTTAACCCTAAGGCATCATATAATGAATTTATATTTTGAAAAGAGTATAAAGTATTGTAAGCCGACAAGAAGTTATTTTTGTAATAGCTTGTATATATGTAAGTACAATGTAATGCAAAAGAGACAACAAGAAAGATATAGTGATTGTAATAAGTTGATATATGATGCAAAATTTTATGTTGTAAGAAAAAAGGAAGAAAGTACTATATATCAAAGTGAAGAGCTTACAAAGCTAGATCATAATAGTAAATCTATTCGACAACAGTAAAAAGGTTTTTGTATCTTACCTTTGTATCTGAAGCTATTATTATATATTGCATGTTTGGGTAGTGAGGTCATCTTGCAAACATTTTGTTTTGTAATAGAAAATCCTAATAGGGTTGAGGCTTCTAACAAGGCCTAGAGTCCTTTAACTAGGACAAAGACACTATATGTATGCAACATACTCCTAATAGGGTAAACATCCTTAACATGATACTTTTGATTAGTGGATCAATTGTGGGTATCATCCCCACCGGGGTTTTCCCTTGGCCAGGGTTTCCTCGAGAACAAACATGGTGTTATGAGTTCATTCATTTTATTGCTATTCTTGTTATTCAGTTTACTTACTTTAGTTTCTTATGGAAGCTTCAAGTTAATTTCCTATATCCATAATTGGGCAAAAGTAAAAGTTTGTGAAATACTGATTCACCCCCCCCTCAGTATTTCCTATTTCTAACAACTGGTATCAGAGCTTAGTTACTCAGAACAAAGTTATTCAGAGAAAGCCTAACAACTTGAGTAATATCTCTATGGATATGGATGAGGTGTAGAAGAATCTGGATGAATCTCTTGAACATATTGATATTCTTACTAAAGAAAGAGATACTATGAAGGAGAGATATGATGATGCAAAAAACTACATTGAGAAACTAAAAGAAAAGATAGAAGATCTAAAATCAAAGAAAGAACCTATAATTCAAGTCAAGGACTGTGATGAAGTTTCAAAACTAAAGAAAGAAAATGAGATCCTTAAACATGAGCTAAAGATTGTAGATCTGAAGTTAAGCTTGAAAGATGACAATATCAAAGATGAATCAAATCTGAAATCTGAGAATGCAGATCTGAGGTCTAAACTTACCAAAGTGACATCTGAACTTGAGAAAAGAAAATTGTAGTATGTTGAACTTGAGAAGTACAATACAATTGTGAAAGGAAAAATAACTTAGTCTAAACAACATTTTGAGAAATTGTATTCCAGTAGTGAAAAGATTGATGAACAAATATCTTATCAGAAACCATCTTATGATAAAACCGGTCTTGGATATCTTAAAGATAAGTTCCCAAAGAAGATTGAGGAGTGCAATGAACTAGATTCAAAACACCCTGAGAATAAAGATGAAAAGAAGCCTGATGAAGCTAACAAATCTGAAGATATACCTAATCCACCTAAGCAAGATGAACCACCTAAAGAGATGCGAAGAGAATTCAAAGGTAGATGTTTTTCATGTAATTCTTTTGGACACATGAAAAGAGATTGTATAGGTAAGCAATTCAAACCTATCTCTAGTTATTGTTATAATTGTCATGGTTTTGGACATAGAGCTATTGATTGTAAGAAACCTAGATCTAATGATAATAATAATAGTAGAATGTTTAGAGATACTAACCCTGCAGATAAGAGACCTATTGGAGACAAGAAAAAAGGAATGGAGTTGTGTGTTATCGATGCAACAAAATTGGACATATTACCAAAAATTATAGATCACAAATCAGTTAGTCAAGACCGAGATATGGAAACAATGGAGTAGTTTGTCAAATATGTAACAACTTTGGTCACACAATGAGATTTTACAAAATCAACAACATGAGAAACCCCTAGAAACTACACCAGGATAAATGTGAACACCAACAACAGTCAGAGAGAATGCTGCAGTAACTTGGAAGAAGTTGAGTTTGTTAAAGCCATAGATCAAGCGAGCACACTCAGTATACTAGGAAATCAGACATGTGAAGTACCTAAGTGATGCATGAGCATCTCGAGTCCTTGGAAATCCTGTGTCACCAAAAACAAGTTTGAGTTTTCTATGTTGCTCAACTCCTTATTTGACCGAGTTGGCTTGGTATTTTCTTGGTTCCTTCGTTAACTGAGTTGGTCGATTAATTCTTGGGTGCTCGGTTATCCTTTCCTAGCGCTCAGTTATCCTTTCTTACTGAGTTGTTTTTTTTGGTTTTTTGTTGAGGCTGACTTGTGCACTAAATTATGGTCATAGATTTAATGTTGGTATCTATCATTAGGAAGTGTGTGGACCTAGATCTGGTCATTCCTTCCATTAATGGTGGATCTGAAGGCCGACTTGTTTGATAGCCTCTTGTATATAATGTAGTCATTAGTTGTAGTTTTGGGAGATCATCTTAGAGCTAGAAGATGAATGGTATCTAACTAGGATTTGAAGATAGTTTTTGAATCCTCGCATATTGGAGGACTGTTGTAATCAAATTGTAATACCTGTCCCTAACTAGGAAGGCCTTAAAACCTAACATGTATGAGTCTATTTGATGAAATATAAGGATTTGATCTACATTTTCTCTCTCACTTTGTGTGTTGTTGCTTCCGTGTGTGATCTCTACAAGGTAGATTTGGATTAGGGTGTGCCTTTGGTCCCTCATCCACCCCTACCTTGCATTAGGTGGTATCAGAGCAAAGGTGAGATTTGGATCTAGACTTGTGAATCTAGGTTTGAGGGTTCCTTTTTATCAAACCCTAGTTGATTTGATGTAGGGTAGAAGATTGCAATCTGGCCTGCAATTGCACAGGGTTTCAAGATGGTTCATGGAAGGTGAGATGCGGATCCAAGATTGGCAGACATGTTGAGACCCTGCTAGATTAGAAGATGTTGAGATAGCCCAGCGTAGAGGAAGACATCTTGAAGATGTTAGTGATGATGAAATTGAGGAAGAACAAGGTGATGTAGAACCTGGACTGGTGATAGATTAGGGTGAGGAATTATTGTTGAAAGCTTTGACAAATCTGAAGTCTACACCATATTTCAATCCTCCTAAGTATAGTGGAAAGATGGATTCAGATGAATCGGTGGATTGGATCAACGAGATGGAAAAGTAATTTGAATATGAAAATGTCCCTGAGGAAAAGAAGGTGAAGATTGCAAGTACAAAGTTGAAGAGTCATGCATCCTTGTGGTGGGAGCATATGCAATTGGACAGAAAGAGGAAAGGCAAATACAAAATTAAGGTATGGAATAAGATGGTAAATAAGTTGAAAGGAAATTTTTTACCTTGTGATTATCAGATTAACCTAGTTAGGTGAATGCAAAGTTTGAGGTAGAAAGATAGCTCGGTAAAAGATTATACTGAGAAATTCTATAGATTAGATATCAGATTTGTACATGATGAAGATGAAGTGGAAAGAATTGCTAGGTACCTGAATGGATTGAGAGTTTCCATCCAAGAAGAAATTAGTTTGGTTAAATTGGAAAATATTGAAGAAGCTTATCAGTTTGCCTTGAAAGCTGAGGAGAAATTGAACAAAAGACATGAGAAAAGACAAAGAGGTAGAGGTGGTAGATTCCCTAGGGGAAGAGGTAGATCTTATGGTGAAAATAATAGATCTAATCAAGAAAAAGACAAATCTGGATAAAGACAAGACCAAGTGGAAAGGTGAAAGTTCATCTAGAGGAAGAGGCAATAACTACTGAGGTGGTTATAACAGAGGTGGTTTACGAGGAACTTGTTACAATTATGGAGAAAAAGGACATAGATCATTTGAATGTACACATGTAAGTAAGGTCAATAGGAGTAGAAATGCTTTGGTGCAAGAAGATTCACCGAATGAACCTGAGAAGGAAAATAACTTGATGGTAAGGAGAGAACTTTGGAGTGAAAGTAATAGGGAAGATCTGGTGAGGAAAATTTTGTTCAAGACTAGATGTAGAGTTTCTGATAAAGTGTGGAAGGTAATCATTGATAGTCGAAGCTCAGAGAACTTGGCATCTGAGGAAATGGTTACAAAGTTGCAATTAGAAAGGTTGAAACACCTGAAGCCCTATCAAATTTTATGGATCAAAGATGAGCATACACTCTTGGTGAGTGAACAATGTTATGTGAATTTGAAAATTGGAAAGTTCTATGATAAGGTGTTATGTGATATCATGCCTATGGATTGTTGTCAGATTTTTTTGGGTAGACCTTGGAAATATGATAGACATGCTATATATGATGGGGAATTGCATAAATATACTATTTGGGCTGATGGGGGAAGACAAATCTTGTTACCTTTAATTGAAGAACCTATTAGTAGTGTTTGTACATCTGTGAAAGTTTTCTTGATGGAAGGAAGAAAGTTTGTTAAGGATTTGAAGAAGAATGATGTATGTTTTTCTATAATTCCCAAAAAACTAAGTAAGAAAATGGAGGATAGCATCCTCGAAGAGATTGATAAGATACTCACCAAGTATAGAGAGATCATTTCTGACAATGTACTTGATGGTTTTCCATTGAAGAGAAGCATTGATCATTGTATGGATTTAATCCCTAGAGCTAGTTTACTGAATAAGGCACCACATCGGTTGACATCTACTGAGAAATAGGAATTGAACTGACATATTCAAGAATTGTTGTAGAAAGGTTTGATCTGAGAAAGTTTGATTCCTTGTGTAGTTGAATTGTATTGGCACCTAAGATGAATGGAGAATGGTGAATGTGTATGGATTATAGAGAAATCGACAAGATAACAATGAAATGTAGGTTTCCTATACCGAGAATAGATGACATAATGGACAGTTTGACTAGAGAAAAGTATTTTACCAAAATTGATTTGAAAAGTGGATATCATCAGATCAAAATAAGAGAAGGTAATGAGTGGAAGATTGGTTTTAAGACAAGAGAAGGTTTGTATGAGTGGTTGGTTATGCCTTTTGGTTTAACTAATGCATCGAGTACTTTTATGAGATTGATGAATGAAGTTTTGAAGAAATTCTTAGGTAAATTTGTGATTGTATACCTACATGACATTTTGATATTCAGTAAGACTAGAGAAGAGCATTTTTTGCATGTTAAACAACTATTTCAAAGATTGAAAGAAGAAAATTTGTTGATTAACCTGAAAAAGTGTTATTTCATGCAAGAGGAGATTGTGTATTTGGGATTTGTGATTTCAGTTGATGGATTAAAAATGGATCCTGAAAAGGTTGAAGCTATTTTGAATTGGCCTACACCTAAGAATTCTAGTGAGGTAAGATCATTTCATTGTTTCGAAAGTTTTTATCAAAAGTTCATTAGGAATTTCAGTTCAATTTGTAATGCTATGACTGAGACTATGAGAGGAGATAAAAGAGAATTCAAGTGGACACATGGAGTTGATAAAAGTTTTGAGACTCTGAAGCAGAAGGTTGCTGAATTACTTGTGTTAGCATTGCTTGATTTCAATAAGGTATTTCAAGTTTAATGTGATGCAAGTGGTACCGCAATAGGAGTTGTGTTGAGTCAAGAAGATAAACATGTTGCTTTCTTTAGTGAAAAGTTGAATATGCAAAAAGGAAATATTCTGTGTATTATCAAGAATTCTATGCTATTGTTCAAGCCCTGAAGAAATGGAGACATTATTTGATACTGAGTGAATTTGTGTTGTATACTAATCATAAGTATTTGCAATATTTGGGTAGTCAGAATAAGTTGAATTAGAGATATATGAAATGGGTTGAATATTTGTAGAGTTATACATTTGTGATAAAACATAAGAGTGGAGTCACTAACCAAGTTGTTGATGCATTGAGTAGAAGAAGATCTTTGATGATTGAGATGCTAATAAAAGTTCTTGGTTTTGATGATATGAAAGTATTGTATGAAACTGATCCTGATTTTTTTGAGTCGTGGAGAAAGTGCAGAGCACCTATTCAAGATCAACCGAGTACTAAATGGGAAGACTATTTTATTCTAGAAGGTATGTTGTTTAAAGGTATTTAGTTGTATATACCGAAAGGATCAATGAGAACTAATTTGATAAAGGAGAAACATAGTAGTGGTTTGGATGGACATTTTGGTATTGACAAGACATTGAATTTTCTTAAGGAGAAATGATTTTGGCCAAAGTTGTATAAGGATGTTCAAAAAATTGTGAAAAGTTATGGAATTTGTCAAGTTGCAAAGGGAGTAAGTCAGAATACTGAATCGTATATACCGATTTCTGTTCTCGAGAAAACTTGGATTGATATCAGTATGGATTTTGTTCTTGGCTCACAGAAGATGGTAAGAGGTAATGATTCTATATTTGTTGTTGTGGATAGATTTTCTAAGATGGCACATTTTATACCCTGTAGAAAGACATTAGATGCAGTGCATATAAAAAATCTTTTCTTTAAGGAAATTTCTAGATTGCATGGATTACTGATTAGTATCATCTCTGACCGAGATAGTAAATTTGTTGGATACTTTTGGAAGACTTTTTGGAGAAAGTTTGGCATCGAGTTGAGATATAGTTCTACATTTCACCCATAGACTGATGGACAAAGAGAGGTTGTGAATAGAAGCTTGGGTAATCTTTTGAGATGTTTAGTTGGAGACACAACAAGTAATTGGGATTTTGTGTTGGCACAAGGAGAGTTTGCATATAATAATTCAGTGAATAGGAGTACTAGAAAAACACCTTTTGAGATTGTAAATGGAATACAACCGAGAGGTATATCAGATTTGAAGGATACTACTAGTGAAGAAAAGAGAACTGTTGAAGGAGTAAAGTTTTCTGAGTTCATGAAGACATTGCATGAATAAGTGAAACATAAGTTGGAGAAAATTAATCAAAAATATAAAGACAAAGTTGATAGATCAAGGAGACAAGACTTTTACAGTTGGTGATGAAGTAATGGTTCATTTGAAGAAAGGTAGATTTCCTGTTGGAACATATGGGAAGCTGAAAATGAAGAAGTTTGGTCCTTTCAAGATACTAAGGAGATTTGACAGTGGAAATGCTTATGAGATTGAGTTACTTGATGACATGGATATATCACCTATATTCAACATTTCTAATTTGTATGTATCATGAATCGAATGAAGAAATGACAATACCGAATGATTATCCTAAGAGACATACAAAAGAAGTTGAGCATATTTTGGAACAAAGAGTTGGCAGAAGCACAAGAGGAAAAGAATACATGGAATATCTAGTAAAGTGGAAGAATGAACCGATTGAAGAAAGTTCATGGATTTCACAATCTAAGTTGGATTCAGCTCAGGTTGTACCTACTGCATGATTTAGAGAATCATTTCAAATAACCCCAGGTGTCTGATGCAGGAGCATCTCGGGTCCTTGGCAATCCTGTGTCACCAAAAACAAGTTTGAGTCTTTTGTGTTTCTCAGTTCCTTCTTTGACTGAGTTGGCTCAGTAGTTTCTCAGTTCCTCTGTTAATCAAGTTGGTCGGTTAATTCCCTAGTGCTCAGTTATCCTTGCTTACCGAGTTATTTGTTTTGGTTTTCTATTGAGGCCGGCTTGCACACTTAATTATGGCCATGGATTTAATGTTGGTATCTATCATTGGGAAGCATGTGGACCTAGATCTGGTCATTCCTTCTATTAATGGTGGATCTAAAGGCCAACTTGTTCGGTATCCTCTTGTATATAATGTAGTCATTGGTTGTAGTTTTGGGAGATCAGCTAAGAGCTAGAAGATGAATGATATCAGACTAGGAGTTGAAGATAGTTTCTGAATCCTTGCATGTTGGAGGACTATTGTAATCAAATTTTAATATTTGGCCCTAACTGGGAAGGCCTTACAACCTGACATGTGTGAATCTATTTGATGAAATATAAGGATATGATCTGCATTCTCTCTCTCTCTCACTTTGTGTGTTGTTGCTTCCCGGTGTGATCTCTACAAGGTAGATTTGGATTAGGGTGTGCCTTTGGCCCCTCATCCACCCCTACCTTGTATCACTAAGAGTAAGTGTGAGTCATTTCCTAATTCATCTCAAAGCAATTAAGCATTTATTTCATGAACTATGTATTAGAGTAAGGCATCCGAATAGTGTAGAATTTAGAGTAAATTGAACTAAGTCTTGCAAAGTTAATATGAGCTAGTATATGATATAATGAAGTTATGGTTAAGAGCGCATGAATTTATGAACATGTATGTGAGTACACGACAATAATAAAGTTTTGCAGGTAACTAAGAACATCTTTTTGGCATGAAGCACTTAAGAAATTTAATGTGATGTCAGTATCTTGAAATATTTGAAGGATAAAAGCATATGATTGACATTAGTTGATCATTCAAGTGTTTACAAGAGGTATAGAGAGATAGCTAGTGGAGGTTGAGAGCAGTTTACAGGATTTGGAGACAGATTCCTCGCCAGATCTATGCAAAGCCCTAAATCATAATTCCAAGGTATTTTACTAAGTATTCACTATCAAAGCAGTCATATTTTAATAGAATCATGGATGCATCACTAGTTCACAACATCAGAGACTCAGCTAGACCTAATATGAAGAAGGAACCTATAGAACCCTTAGAGGAAGACCCTAGTTTGGCTTTGTCAACCGTTCCAGTGGAGTTTTTCATTTGGAAGATGTGAAAGGATATCTAAAATGTAAGTTTGAGATTGTAGGAGATGGTAGTCTAATCATAAAGTACAATAAGATTTAAAAATAAGACATGTCCTACAAAGAAGGGTTTGAGAATTTAAGTCTGTATCATCTTAAAATGGAAGCACTTCCATGTTAAGAGAATTTAGCCCTCTGAGTAAGTGGTTTAGGGTCATGATTGGCATCTTTTCATTCCCCCTTGTCTTCCACTTCTTCTCTATACTTGATTTCTTCATTCTAGGTGAAATTAGGGTTAAGGTCTTAAGGACTTTCTTGATTTTCTCTCTTCCATGGCTCTATTTTCTAGGTAGGGTTTAGAAATGAGACCTCTTAGTCCTTCATCACATCATTCCAAGGATTTTTTGTCTGTTCCTGACACTAGGTCCTGCTCAGATATCAAATTTTGCATTTCTGGCCCCCCTGGAACTCCTGTTGCAGAATCTGGCAAAGTTAGGGTTTGAGGTCAAAGTCGACCTCAACCCTGACCAGGTTAGGGTTGACCTCAACCTTGACCTCTTCTTGCCAGAATTTCAAAGTTTCATTTGCCAGTAATTTATCTTTCAGGAAAGTTATTTCCCACTTCTGGGTCGGCTGTTTCAGGCTCTGAAATGGTAAATCCTTTAATGGTATTTAATCAAGGTATATTTTCTAAAGGTGAGGACCTAATTGGGATTTAATTCTCCAAGGTGGCCCATCTAGAGGAGTGTGCCCTAGATCACTATAAAAGGAGGCCTTCCTCTCTCATTTTACATATCTCATCCAAGTAATCAATCTCTCAAGTTCTCAAGGTGATCAAGCAAGCATTCATTCAATTATTCAAGTCTTCTTATTCATCCAAGTTCTCCATTAAAGATCAAGGATTTAAGCATTCAAGCTATTGAAGGGATTTGACTCAAGCATTCAAGATCTATCATTCAAACCCTAGATCTAGCCACCATGGTGGTGTGATCTTCCTTCAAGATCCTTTGTTCATCTTCAAGATCCATATCATTGTTTCCTCAAGGTGGATTTCAAGCATACAATCATGGAGGTTTGATAATGTTATGTTCAAGCTTTCATATCAATATATTTGATTACATTCCAAATACATTAGCATATCTATTGAATTGCATAGCTTCATTGTTAGATTCATTTCTACTACTTGCTAGCATTCTCCTATTTCAATTTTAATATTAAGGTTGATTCAAAACCGGGGTTTGACCAAGGTAGACCCCCCAAAAAAACAACAAAACCATTTTTCTTGTAGGTACAGGTGTGGAATCTTGGATCTGAGAGAAAATTTGGATACCCTTTTCAGCAATCTTTCAGGATCTGCGAATAGAATCAGAATCAGACTTCAAATAAATAATGTGTCTTTGACCTTTTAAAAGGTCAAAGTCAACTTGTGTGAATTTGGAGAAAAGATTTCTAGGTTTTGTCCGCCTCGACATTTCCAGTCTAGACTAGGTGACGAAATCTTTAGAAAGTTCATACAGAAGCCAGAATTCAGCATTTTCCAGATCTGCCCTAATTCAAGGTTAGTATTTGCACTTCAATTATTTTAGATTTCAAGCTTAATCCAACTATAGGGAAGTATAGGATTTATTCTTTCTTTCATATTCTTCATAGATTGATTCGATTGTGTATTAACCTCTTGGTTGATCAAATTGGATCTCTCTTTTGGGAATTTGGATTTAGGAGTGAATCTTACATTTTCCCCACACAAATACACAAATACTGGTGATTTCAAATTACAACTATTCATTTTGGTGAACCCGACTAGCTTACTCTCTTTCTTTTTGGTGTTAGATTTACATTTTATACTTCAAAAATTCAAAAAATAAAATAAAAAATCTATATATTGAATAAAATCCAAAAACATATTTCTTGCATTTTTATCATGAAGATTGTTAAGATGTTTTGGTGCATAATCATGTTTGTTATTACTCTTCTTCTAGCATCTATTTATAATGCATATGATATTTATGAGGGTATTATTCATTTCATAACATTGATGACCCTTCACTTTGCTCTTGCTTATGTTTTTGTGAAGTTGACTGATACTAGTCTACCTACATTTAAAACTTTTCTTAGGGATTTATGTGGTAGCCTTATTCATCTTTTGGATTATGTGAAGAATTTGGTAGATGATACACCATCTCCTAATCTTCCTAATCTTCATCCTAATCTTCCTATTCTGATACCTGATTCTCCATCTGTTAATCCTCGCTCTTCCTGTACTTATGATGGGATTCAAGCTATAGTGCAGGATGCGGATATGCAAGATTTCTTTGATTTACCTTCTCCTCCTAATCATGATGATCTTAAAGGAAAGGATAAGGAAACTTCTTCCAAACCTATTATGCCACCTTATACAACCTTTACTCATGAACATGATAAACAATCACCTCCTGTAGAAGCTTTGCATGATATGTACACTACTGGATATAATATGGTGAATAAACAAGGCTATAAAGGTTTAGGGTTAGGAGTTAATGAACATGGTATTAAATTTCCCATTAATATACCTCCTAAACCAGATATGGGTGGTATTGGAATTTCTAAATCTCAAGTCAAGTTAAGTGGTGTGGATCTTCATCCTCCCCTTAATGCTCATCTCTCTACATCTCTAATGGATAATCCTAACACTCGTCAAGAAATTGCTAAAATAGTATATGTGGAGCTAATGAATTCTAAGAAGGAAAGATTTAGACCTATACCTATTGATGCTTTGTATAAATTTAAATTTCCTTTCCACTATCATAATACTCATTTGCTTGCGGATTGTAACAACTTCAAATTATATGTTAGGGATAGGGCTGCGCGCAGTAGTATACCTTTTTCTCGTGCCGTCTTACAACTTCTTCATAATTTTGATATAGGGGATTCCCCTCCATTAGAGCTGGAGTAAATGTTCCTATCCTCTTGTCTCATGACTGGGGGGAAAGAGGCATCATTTTATCCAATCTTTTAGGATCCATTAGGTCTTTTTATTAAGATTTAATTGGTATTATTTATGTTTCCTTCTTCCATGATGTTTTTATCCATTCCTAGGAATTATATTTTCTTCTGAGGAAATATTTTCTAGGACCCGTGTTTTGTAAAAATATCCCTTGTCTTTCATCCCTCGGGTTGCAAGGTTCTTCCTTCTTTCTCTTTTTCTAGGGGAACTTCTTTCCTTAGCTTAATGTTATTTATTTATATTGCAATATTATTTCATCATATTGATAGATATTTTGACTATGGATAACCTTCTTACATGAGAAGTTGTTGTCCTAGGTTGTCACTTCTTCTCTATGTTGCAAATTATGTTCTTTATAAACTCTCACCCTTGCTTTGGTGTTAGAGTTGTTTCCCTCATTCCAAAGATTCCTCTTGCTCTTCTTCATAGGGGAGCTTGATGATTGAATCTTTGTTCCCGCCTTTTGAAAGATGATATCTTATTTACACGCACTCTTCTTTGATAGGTCTTGGTGATAAGATCTTTTTCATTGAGGGTCCTTTTCCATAAGTGACATATCCTTTTCACGATTATTTATACTCTTGGATGTAGGGGTCAATATCTCTCACTAAGGATATATTATACATTGTTGTAAATAGGATATCTCCTTGCTTTGTGAAGTAGGTATCCTCTTCCATCTTTGTTCCTACACTTGGGGGGCAAGGATGCCTTATCCTTCTTTTCTATCTTCAAACATTCAAACATGGAGTCACAAATACGGGTTGTGAGTTTGGTAGAAGTACTTTAGCCTTGGAGGCTTGGTATGCTTTCTGTCTTATTCAAATCTATGCATTTTTATTTCATCCGGTATTCTCTTCTTTTCTAGGGATTCACCTCTTTCCTTGGTTAAGTAGTATCTATCTATTATGTGATATCCAATCATACATGAAAATTATGGTGTGCATTTGCGGACCTATGTCTTTTATGAAAAACCTTATTTGTTGTTTGACATTGGGTTTCCATGGTTGATACATCTCTCACCTTGGAAACTGAATAGTGTTCTATCCCTCATTAAGGGTTACTTTCTTTTCACTTCTTGCATGATATCTTTTACATTCGTCTCTTCCATGGCCTCATAGGAGCTGTGACCTTCTTGGCTTGGATTGGGTGTTGTCTATGGATATTGTCTTGATGCTGAGGAAGGCTTTATCCTTGTTCTTTCTTTCCTTGACATGACAAAATAGTATGTTTTTTGCCATATTAAGGAGGGGGGCATATGCATGGTCTCCCTTGTACTATAGTTTTTTATTTTTATATGCTAAATCTTGGAAGGTAACGCACATAAGTTGCTAAATCCTGAAAAGACACGCATCCATATGCTAAATCTTTTGAAGGTAACACACATAAGTTGCTAAATCCTGAGGAGACACACATTTTTCAAAATTTTCAATATGCTAAATCCTCTGAAGGTAACACACATAAGTTGCTAAATTCTGAAGGGACATGCATTTCCAATTTCAAATATGCTAAATCTTGGAAGGTAATGCACATAAATTGCTAAATCCTGAAAAGACATGCACCTATATGCTAAATCTTCTGATGGTAACACACATAAGTTGCTAAATCCTAAGGAGACATGCATTTCATATTCATAGTGATACAAGAAGGTGGATCTATGGGTATTCTAGAAGCCGTCAGAAGATGCATTACAATTGAAAGCATAGTTTATGGGTGAACTTGTTGGGCTCTCCCTCCAGGGTGATTCATGGTAAGGTAGGCATCTTACCGGGTGAGGTAATCACTTTCTCTTTTCTCTCTTTTTGCTTTCATGCTAGTAGGACTGGATCATGAAGCTATGTTGTCTATAGTGTTGCTCTTGTCTTTCTTATGTAATCATTTATGCTGTTATGATAGCTTTCCAAATATGATATTGGTATGAGAAATATTTCTTAGCAAGGTTTCTTATACTAATTGATTTGGGTTGTTTTGTACTAACCCTTGTTCTTTTGTATACTCTCATGTATGTATGTTGAGTTAGAATCCTTGGTTTGGGGGGTTGTGTCTTCAGCTAAGTGTTATTTTATCTCATTTTGAATCCACTGGGATCTCTTCTCTCTTCTCCTTTACCAAGAGTTTGCATTGAATCCATACTCTTGCTAAAGTGGGGGCTTAATGTATCATCTTAAAATGGAAGCACTTCCATGTTAAGAGCATTTAGCCCTCTGAGTAAGTGGTTTAGGGTCATGATTGGCATCTTTGCATTCCCCCTTGTCTTCCACTTCTTCTCTGCACTTGATTTCTTCATTCTAGGTGAAATTAGGGTGAAGGTCTTAAGGACTTTCCTGATTTTCTCTCTTCCATGGCTCTATTTTCTAGGTAGGGTTTAGAAATGAGACCTCCTAGTCCTTCATCACATCATTTCAGGGATTTTCTATCTGTTCTTGACACTGGGTCCTACTCAGATATCAAATTTTGCATTTTTGGCCCCCCTGGAACTCTTGTTGCAGAATCTGGCAAAGTTAGGGTTTGAGGTCAAAGTTGACCTCGACCCCAACCAGGTCAGGGTTGACCTCGACCTTGACCTCTTCCTGCCAGAATTTCAAAGTTTCATTTGCCGGTAATTTATCTTTCAAGAAAGTTATTTCCCGCTTTTGGGTCGGCTATTTCAAGCTCTGAAATGGTAAATCCTTTAATGGTATTTAATCAAGGTATATTTTCTAAAGGTGAGGACCTAATTGGGATTTAATTCTCCAAGGTGGCCCATCTAGAGGAGTGTGCCCTAGATCACTATAAAAGGAGGCCTTTCTCTCTCATTTTACATATCTCATCCAAGCAATCAATCTCTCAAGTTCTCAAGGTGATCAAGCAAGCACTCATTCAAGTATTCAAGTCTTCTTCTTCATCCAAGTTCTCCATTGAAGATCAAGGATTTAAGCATTCAAGATATTGAATGGATTTGGCTCAAGCATTCAAGATCTATCATTCAAACCCTAGATTTAGCCACCATGGTGGTGTGATCTTCCTTCAAGATCCTTTGTTCATCTTCACGATCCATATCATTGTTTGCTCAAGGTGGATTTCAAGCATACAATCATGGAGGTTTGATAATGTTATGTTCAAGATTTCATATCAATATATTTGATTACATTCCAAATACATTAGCATATCTATTGAATTGCATAGCTTCATTGTTAGACTCATTTCTACTACTTGCTAGCATTCTCCTATTTCAATTTTAATATTAAGGTTGATTCCAAACTGGGGTTTGACCAAGGCAAACCCCCCAAACAAATAACAAAACCATTTTTCTTGTAGGTATAGGTGTGGAATCTCAGATCTGAGAGTGAATTTGGATACCCTTTTTGGCAATCTTTTAGGATCTACGAACATAATCAGAATCGGACTTCAAATAAATAATGTGGTCTTTGACCTTTTAAAAGGTCAAAGTCAACCTGTGTGAATTTGGAGAAAAGATTTTTGGGTTTTGTTCGCCTCGGCATTTCCAATCTAGAACAAGTGACAGAATCTTTAGAAAGTTCATACAGAAGCCAGAATTCAACATTTTCCAGATCTGCCCTAATTCAAGGTTATTATTTGCACTTCAATTATTTCAGATTTCAAGCTTAATCCAACTATAGGGAAGTATAGGATTTATTCTTTCTTTCATATTCTTCATAGATTGATTTGATTGTGTATTAACCTCTTGGTTGATCAAATTGGATCTCTCTTTTGGGAATTTGGATTTAGGAGTGAATCTTACATTTTCCCCACACACATACACAAATAGTGGTGATTCCAAATTACAACTATTCAAAGTCAAATAGATATTATCAAGTACACACTTCACTATGAGTTTTAGAATGATGAATGGACCAAGATAATCTTGAGCAGAATTCACAATGGAAAGTCTTATAGAGTTATAGGCATCACTGCAGATCTTATTGATGAGGTAACATGACTATCTAAGTTAGGAGTAATTCCTTTGAATGAAAAGAATGTTAAGAAAATAGTATTAGATAACACCAAGTCTTCATATAATGGAAGAGGAATTGTTATAAGTAAAATTGAGCAAGATGATGTAAGATATGTATGCAAAATATTGACTTCAAAATTCTATGCGAGTTCAAGGGAAGATGACATGGTAGCTGACATGATACATGCAATTTATCTTATGTGTATTGACAAAGTGGACATAGATATGTCTGAGATTTTAAGGATATAATTGATTGAAAATATTGAGAAGATCAGAAAGACTAAGAATTCACAGTTTAGATTCTCATCCCTGATCACCTACATATTTTTCCATCTGTTAAGAAGATTCCCATACACCATAGGAGTTGATTGGAATGATAAAAAAAATTCAATGGATAAGATAAACAAGGTATATTTGAGACATCCTATTGATAAAGTAAATGAGAGTGCTACTCTAGTAATAAAGACTTTTCAGAATGAAATGAGAAAAAGATCAAGGATTCCACCATCTATTGTAGAGAAGTATAAAGATGAGATATGCTTCTTAGTGGACACAAACTTTATCTACATTGAAGAAGTTGAGCCAAGAATATAATTTGTAGATCCTCTTGAGTATGAGGTATTGAAAGTAGAAATTGAAGGTTATGTGAACAGGTTACTTAAAAGTAATTTGGATGCAAAGAGTCCTAGACTTGGAACATATGAAGAGAACTTTGATACAACACAAAAGTCATAGGTGAAGAAAATGGAAAAGAAGAGAGTTGATAATACAATTAAGAAAATATTTAAGGATACAGGCATGACCACGCATGAATTTGTCATTACAAAGCAGACAACAACAAAAATTAAGGATATTGGATAGAAAGAAGTGTTGTCAATTATACCCTTGACAACCCATGCAACCTCTACTAAATAAATTTAGGATATTGATGTAGAGATTGAATAATTAGATGTACCAGAAGTAAGGAAATCCATAATATCCACCTCCACCACACTGACTAATAGAGTTAAAGAGATGGCAAGTGGACCAGGAAAGAGACATAAATATATCTTTACACCAGTGCAAAGGATAAAAATACCAGTAGAGAAGCCACAAGAAGATGAAGAGGCATGTAGCAATAAAAAGAAATAATGGAAGCCTAAGATAGAAAAAGTGAACCCTTTGATCATAAATGAAGGGGATTTCACCAAGTTGAACAAATATTATGAGATGTATATCAATTTTGAGAAGTTAAATCTTGAAAATGCAGTTGTTAGACATGTTATCCTTGTTGACAAGAAGTTTGAAGATATCAAAGGCAAGATCCCTGATAACTTATATGAGAAAATGATAAACAGGAAGAAGAGAGCTATAGAAGAAGACAAAGTCATAAGAGAAAGGTATGTAAGAAAGCTTTGTGAGATTAAGGATGAAGATCACTTCAGAGAAATCATGAATAACTTAAGTACTCATCTGAGAAGGAAGAGGACAGTATTGATAATGGGGGGAAATTATGAAGAGATAAACAGAGAAACTAAGGAAGCAGTTGTAAAGGTAATGACCTCTAGACCAGGATAATTAATCAGTGAATCTGATCAAGTGGTAGAAGCAGAACATCAAACTGAATCATCACCAGCTCCGCCACCCTCCATCAACATTATTGATGAATCTATGAACATTGAAGGCATGAATATCATCATAGATAGAGAAGAAAACCCATTCAATGACCAAGGAGCCGATGTTGGGAATTTGACATAAGTTGATGAGCAAAAGGATGAAGAAGAAAATAAGGAAGAAATGGTAGAGACAAGAAAAGAAGAGGAGAAGGAAGAAAATTAGATTAAAATAGCAGAAGAGGAGCATGCGATGGAACAAGAGAAGACATAAATTATTTCAAAGTCAAAGGGCACAGAAGAAATACCACATAGACCACCTATTGAATTAGTTTTTGCAAGCTTAGGGAAAGAAGTTGACGATGATGATCAAATAGAGTTGATCTCATCTCTGAATAAGATAATTAGAAAGAACAAGAAGGTAAAAATCTTGGAAGGAGCATTACTTGAGGTAACCAGTAAACTTCAAGGAGTGATATCAACTCAAGTCAGTGAGGTTGATCCCCAAGCCAAAGCTAAAGAGGTAATAAAAGCTTTTGACATGGAATTCACTAATTTGTCAGATATTGCATCAGTCAAAGCTCAAGCAGCCCATGATGCATAATTATTTCAAGTTGTTTGCCAGAATATCAGAAATAATTTGGATAACTTGGATATATGCATAAAAGAATTAAGAAGATGTTTAGAGAGAGGAAAAAAATTGTACATTCAGTGTACACAACCCTACAACCACACATCAGAAATTTAAGAGAGCATGAAGAATAAGGAAGCAAAGTTACAAGTGACATCGAATGATTTGCAGAGTCCTAATGCAAAGATGACATAAATTGAGAAGAAAGCAAGCAAAATCTATGATGACATGAGACTTCTTGAGGATGAAAAAGAGAATAAATTGAAGAGATTCACTCTACTCCGAGAGCTTCTATCACTGAAGATCAGTATTGTGGAAAATCAGCTAGAAGAATATCTTTTATCAAAGACATCTAATGGAAAATTTGTATGTGCTAACCTGAAGGCAGTTGAAATGGCATTCTTTGGCCTATGTGCATTACTCAGTGTTTTTGACTTAGTAAAGAAGACATGGGACAAGGACATATAAAATCTGAAAGAAAATTTTGCAGATTGTTTTACAAGCCTTCCAGCCTTGCAGTATTGAGATCAAAGAGGTAAATCAATTTTGACATACTTATAGAATTGACACCTTTGTCATCGTTGTCAAAGGGGGAGTAATATAGTATGAAATTTGTATGTATATATAAGATACATATATGTGGAATAATATGTGTATACTCTTTGTTAGGAATAAGGTGTCTCAACCTTGGATAATTCCTATTCTTATTATTTGTTTTGTAAAATGTATTTCTTGCAAATAATGTTGATGTGTCGGCATCTTGAATTATGTGTAAGGAGATCATGGCTAAAATGATTATGACGGATTCCTATGACACGTAAGAGCTATGTCAGGAAGATTCAATGATAGGTGAAGACATGTGACAACTGATAAAATTTGAGTACTGTACACTCTTCCCCAATCATGGGTGATGCCCCGAAATTTTTTTTGGGGTTCCTATTTTCTCGGAGAATGGTAAAACCCTAATACGGTTATCTTTGGGAGTAGCCCTAAAAAGTGAAGCGCATGATATAAGATTTTTTAGGGTTGCGAAGAAATGTGATGCGAGTGTATTTCTTGGAATATTTTTATGCTGCCGTGATTTGTCTTCAAGGTTTTGAAATCTTCTGAAAGAACTTGCATTGCAAGTGTATTGTAAGCTGTAATAGTTTTGATCAATAAATTGTGCAGGTTTTGGAGTGCTGGGGTTTTTACCAAAAGGTTTCCCCAGGGTATATCATTGTGTCATTCTCTATTTTTCTATATGCATGGTATGTGGTTGCAATATCTTTGTTAAAGTAGTTAACGAATCTGAAATTGTAAGGATTTATAAGAATTTGCACAATACTCTCCTATAGAGATTAGCGTAGGAAGCTGTTTCTGCACCTGAGTTTCCTTACACACTTAGGGGGAGTATCATTTTTTTTGGAGAAATAAGTAGACATGTATAGACATGTAATGACCACATGTTACATTTTTCATTTTTGTAATTAAAGTTTTTTGGGACTTAGCCAATTTTCCCATATGTTGCCACCAATGACAAAGGGGGATATTGTTGGAAATTTGGCTAAGTAGGATATATCAGAATGTTGTCATTATGGAAACTTATACTCAGCATGAAGCTAACATGATTGGAGGAAGCAGTTTTGTATGAGCGCATCTGAAATTGTCTAAGTACAACATTGTTTACTAGTCTAATCAAAGATAGTTTTGATTAGCAATGTTCACAGAAGAAGGTTCAATGCATGCACAATTAAACATGGATCATTATATGTATATCAAAGCCACATATGAGAGAACAAGTTTGTACAACATGTATAAAAGAAGATATTAATGTTTTAGAGAGATAGTGTTGAGCTGACCTGAACAGAGCAGAAGATAGAATATGATTATATTGAGTTAAGGGATTATTTTATTTATCAAAATAATGACTTAACTAATTAGGGATGACATCCTAGATGTTAACCCTAAGGCAACACATAATGAATTTATATTTTGAGAAGAGTATAAAGTATTGTAATCCGACAGGAAGTTATTTTTGTAATAGCTTGTATATATGTAAGTACAATGTAATACGAAAGAGACAACAAGAAAGATATAGTGATTGTAATAAGTTGATATATGATGCAAAATTGTATGTTGTAAGAAGAAATGAAGAAAGTACTGTATATCAAAGTGAAGAGCCTCCAAAGCTAGATACGATTAGTAAAGCTATTTGACAACAGTAAAAAGGTTTTTGTATCTTACCTTTGTATCTGAAGCTATTATTGTATATTGCATGTTTGGGCAGTGAGCTCATCTTGAAAACATTTTGTTTTGTAATAGCAATTCCTAATAGGGTTGAGGCTTCTAATAAGGCCTAGAGTCTTTTAACCAGGACAAAGACACTATATGTATGTAACATACTCCTAACAGGGTCAACATCCTTAACTGGATACTTTTGATTAGTGGATTAGTTGTGGGTATCATCCCCACTGAGGTTTTCCCTTGGTCAGGGTTTCCTCGAGAACAAACATGGTGTTATGAGTTCATTCATTTTATTGCTATGCTTGTTATTCAGTCTACTTAGTTTAGTTTCTTATGCAAGCTTCAAGTTAATTTCTTATATCCATAATTGGGCAAAAGTAAAAGTTTGTGAAATACTGATTCACTCCCCCCTCTCAGTATTTCCTATTTCTAACAAAATCATATTTAAAAGAAATTAGTTTTACCTGAAACCCTAGTTTTCCATTCAAGAAATCAATTGAGAAAATATGTGTTTTAAAAAAAGAAGGGGGTTTTGTTATTTGAATTTATTATTATAATTATTTATTAATTTTTGGATTTAAAAATTTATTAAAAAATAAAAAATAAAATATAAAAAATATTATTATTATTTATTAATTTTCAGATTTAAAAATTTAAAAAAAATATTATGTAAACATAGTAACATGTATTAGGTTAAATTCTTCTAGGTTCCTTGGCGGGGCATTACACTTGGTATCAAAGCTTGAGTTTCTACACTAGGAACTCTAGGAATTTGTATGCCCACTAGATGTCTAAACTGTCAAAACTTAAAACAAAAACTTAGACATATGACTCTTTTGTATTTTAGACTATTGCTTATGAACCTAGAGGTATGATATTAAAATTGTATGTTTGGATTGAATTTTGTTTGAGTGTTGCATTAACTAGGTTTGCATGAACCTCTCGACTTATTATTTGATGTAGATACAAATATGTGCTTTATACAATTGATTACTAGATGTTTTCTATAGTGACGAATGAACAAAGATTTAGATCTATTTAAATTTTTAAATAATGAATGATTGATCAATTTGATTTTTAGTTTATTCTTAAACCATAATTATATTGCTCTTAGTGATTGTATATCATGTCCTTATTTTCTGGCTTGTTTTTAGATATCATTTTGTCTTTTGTTTTAGTAAGACGCTTCATGATTGAGGGATGTATATCCTTATTTGTTTGTAGGCTTCCAAGAGTAAGCCTAATTTTAGGGGAGGTGGATGTAACACCCCCCATAGTTTACTTTTTAGTTTAATCAGACAAACTCTTTTTAGGCCACTTTTTATGTTTGTATAAATCCTCAAATAGATTTGATGTTATGTATATTATGTTTATGATTTTACTGACTCCATACTTGGATGTGTATGGTTGGCGCGTTTGTTTTATATTTATGTTTGACGTGCTTGATGTGGTTGAGGGATGAAGTCGTAGTTACTTGCTTGCGAGATCCACACGATCGGTTGATCCGTGTCATTGCTTGTTTATATTTATACATGTATGTACATGCTCATCTTTTATGTAGGTTTGTAGGTACTGGGCATCGACTTCCTTGAATTACCAGGATGAGCGTGCCCTATCACAATATCTCAATGGTAAGAGAGGGGAAATAACATACAAATCCAAATTTCAACCCAACTCATTGATTGCCCTAAATAATGGGCAAGTATTTTTTTCCACCCATCTAAATTCATCAAGGTGACATGAATTCGTGAGCCCTTCCTTGGTATTTGTTTGATATAGAGTTAGTTGATTTTTGAGTTTTGGGAGTCAAGTGGATTTACTTGTGTGAATTATTTGAGTTAAATAATTGTATTAGGAATAATTTTTTTTTTTTTTTGATGGATAATAGGCCGAAGCCAAGATCAACATGGAGCTCAAGAAGACTTGAACCCAAGACCTCCCAAATGAGAGGCTCACAACTTACCATTGCATTGTGGGGTGTTCCTCTGTATTAGGAATAATTATGAGACTAGAATAATTATATTTTATGAATGTGGAAAAATTAGGTAAAGATAATATTTAATTATTAAGGGTTACTTAAATACCTTTGTTACATTAAAAGAGTTAATTAAAAGTCTAAATTTGGAATAAAAGGGTTTAATTAATTATTAAATCTAAATATGCAATTTAAGGCTGTAACACCCCATATGTGAAAATCTAAATAAATGACAACCAAAAGTGAACCAAATGAATTAACCATAAAAGCACAACAATTTTTTTTTATATAAACAAGATACAAATCAACACCGAATTACAACTCAACTGACTTAATCAGTTATTTAAATATCCAAGGTATTCAATTACATGAGAGTATAACAATATACTCAACATTTAATACATATATCCTAAGAGTTCCAGAATGTATCTAATTGCCCATAGCTATCCTAAGCACTGTTCTGATAACAAGTAACCAGGTAATAATCTATTTTCCATAAATCTTTACAGTAGCTAACCATTCCCCCAAAAACATTGTTTTCCTCATCTAGAATCCTGAAAACACCAAAATAGAAAACAACCACAAACAAATAGGGCTTAGTCAAAAAGACTAAGATGATGGAATACCTCCAAAGCATCTGCATCGTACAGGTTAGATCCTTAACAAATCAACTGAACCATACATATAAAAATAGACATATTTCATTATTGACAGGAAGCATTTCATTTCTATTCAACAAAAATATACAAGTGCTTCATTTAATTTCCAACATAAATAAACTCGCAAAGAAAATGACAAGGTGATGATCCACTAGCTTTGGGTATCTACATAAGAATCAATGATCAGTAACCATATAGGAAACTTGAAGAATTCATTATGCCAGCCTTATTCTCTACAAGCAATAAGGTAAATCCATTCCCTTACTTCACCAACATGTGCAAGTAATCAGGGCAACATATTTTATCTTTTTAAATGAAACCCATAGCCCATGAATTATTAAATTATCACTTAGTAATATAACTGACAGATATTCTTTCACCCTTAGGCTCTAGACAAAAATTCAGTTTCCCATACTAAGGATCACACTTGCATTATCTCAAAACACTTCATACTACCAATAATAGTTAAACCATAATAAAACCTGAATTATCAAATTCAACTATTAATGTTTACTTAATAACTAAAATCCTTAATACTGAATCAACAATTAAAATATCCACATACATCCATGAAACCTCTTTTCAAAATAACCACAGCAAAGCATCTTCTTTTCATCAACTGAAAGAATAACTTAAGCAAAATCTCCAATACTATCCTTAGTAAACTCAAGTAATAATAATATCCAATTCCTAACATCCAATTGCAATATTATAACTGATAATTGAAATATACAATTTATTATCAACTAACCGATACCATTAACACTTAAAAATCAATTCCATTAAGCTGTCACATTCTAACTAACAGAGTTATATGTAAATCCATGGAAGGTTAACAATCAAATTCATATACTAATGTTTAATACAGAATTACACATTATCTACATATTTACCACCCATATAAAAATGCACTTGTATCAATTCTGTCATCTCTGTTACAAAGTCACATATGTACATACTTATAGGCGTACACACATATATATACACTCACGGAATGTGTGTATATATATATATATATATATATATATATATATATATATATATATACACACACACACACACACACACACACACACACGTTCCTATAAGTGTGTGTGTGTATATATATATATATATATATATATATATATATATATATATATATATATATATATATATATATATATATATATATATATATATATATATATATATATATATATATATATATATATATATATTATGTACCCTTGTAATTATACAGAGTATAGAACACTACATCATAATTATAATTCTATCAGAAAAACATAAAGTCAGATAACTCATTCGAAACATGAATTGTCATTTACTGTTGTCACACCAAATATTTCGCGGACAGAAAATCTACTGCTACAGTAACTGTCGAATAGTCTACCAACCACAACCAAAACCCAAGTCTTTGAAAGAACATAGTGACCATAGTGATTTCACCACATCCTTCTATATCAACCGATAGTACCAAGGTACACGATAAACTACATTCCCATATCCTGCTACAACACATTTATCAAACAGAACACGGTTCCTAATAAAAGTTACTGTCAACCCAAGTTTATCCTCTTGGCAAGTAAATAAAGAATTTAATGACTAGAACTTAATCCACCTCTTTGTATAGCATATAACTGTCGACGGCCATACAAATAATTAACACTAGAGATCTATACACTACTATACGCAGCTGTACTAAACAAAAAACTTCATGTTAACTGAAACTCAATTCTCGAAACCAATTCAATAGGCTCCTAAACAGAGAAAAACACCTTGCAAACCTCAAACCACAACACAACAAAATTTCTCATTCCAAAGCTCAGCAAGACCAGTAAATCAACTACAATACTCAACAGAGGGCATCTAGCTAACATTAATTATTATTACTCACAGGAACAGTTATAAAATAGAAATATGAAGTCGGGTACAAGTTACGACATCACATAATGTTCCAAGATTGAAAAGAACCTTCCCACTATGGATACTCACTAATCCAAACCAAGGAATCCACAGAACTGATATCCATACAAAACAAAGAACACAATATAACTAGAAGTCTCGACACCCAAATGCCTAGCGATAAGTTCAAATACCAACACTATAACAGTCTAATCCCAAAACACATATTAACATTCCAGTGACTCGGTAGTATAGGTAACAGAGAGGCAAAAACTTCACAGTCCTAACTCCCAACATGCTACTCCCATAAGCGCCACATTTCAGTTTCCCTTGACCGAGATCACCATAACTTACACCAAACAGTGAAACACATTTTGCTTCCAAGACTTAGAAAAACCCTACATCTTTATAATCTTATCTTAACAGTATCACCGAATTTGACAAACCCTAAAACAATACTACTAACAAACTGAACAGAAAACACACTACCGAATTCCCCAATTTCTAACAGTGAACATAAACACTCTAATGCTCAAAACCCATACATTTCAAAAGATATTTCCATAGTAACACATGAAACATTCCTAACACAATGCATGATATGAATAGATACAATATTTAATGAACTTTTATAAATCAAATTCATAAATAAGACAAGAGTTGAGTTAGAAAATGCCCCTGCCTTTATTACAGAGTGGGAGTGTTCTTGAAACTTGAAATTTGAAACCAAAGACCTTGCTCCCAACTAGTGAGCTACACCAAATCCAAGCCCTTTGCTCAGTAGCAAAGCTAAACCCACCGAAAATGTCCAAGCACCAAGTAATGAAACAGAGCACACCATGACAGAGCTCGGTTCACAAACACATAAACCGAATAGTGTTTCCAAATAACAAGCTCGAAGAACATAAATAGAACCGTGATATGCATAATGGAGAATCCCATTAATAATGCACAGGTATACAACCATTTTCCCCTCCAAGCTGAACAAAACAACCCCATTATCGCAACCATTCCAGGAATCAAACACACTTCCTCATAACAAGAAAACCTTGCCAATGCAAATGACTGACAACAAACTGAAGTCATTCAATTCCAATATGCATGTCGTAGCTGCATTAATTTCAAACTTATCTTTTACTACCACTTTCACTAAACAATGCGACAGTTGTCACCGCAGTACACGTACTTACCAGGAACTCCCAATTACACATGCTCAGAATTAAATCGCATAAGAATATAACAATCAAATCCCAATGCACAATCGAAACTAAGCAAAACAAATATCTTAGCAAAGTGAGATTAATATGTCATAGCCACATTAGATCATAGGTCACAAAAATTGTAGGAAGTATTTCAAAGCCCCAAAGCCTAGGTTAAACAAATTACTAACCTTAGCCTGTTTTACCATAATACATAGAATGTTAGGATATTACTAACACCCCTTCTAACTTACACATAACTTACTACTAATTCATTCTAACATTTTACTAATTTATTTTCTTTTAAATTTCAATTTCCATTTAACAATTAACATTAACATAATAAAATTTATTTCAACAACTAATCATTAACCATATAATTACAAATATTTTCCTTAACAAATACAGACTAACATTACATCGAACATCACATTATGAAATCTTAATAGTAGCATAGGAATTTCTTTTCCTATTTAAGAAATGAGTTTGTTTAAACTTATAGACAATCATCTCCCTAATACCTTAAATAATCAGAGAAAACTGATAGTTCAGAAAGTACAGTATTTGCAACTATTTTATTAAATCAAATAAATCCAATGCCATAATCTAACAAAAGATTAACAACTAACTGTCAAAGTAAATATCCATACACTGTCAAAGATATAGATCGAAAACTAGACAAAGCCATAATCCAAATCACAACCAAAAGAGTCTGGACATAAACAAATCTAAACCAAGACATGAATTCACACAAAAAGAACTATATGAAGCTGCAGAATCAGAAACCAAGCTAGAAGCGGATAGGGGCATGACAAAGGCATAGTTGATTTATTTAATATTGAATTTATCAATTTGCATAATTATTTATGTGCTAATGTATTTATTGATTTATTTAAATATTTTTATGCAATTTAAGTTGCACATTTAGTTTAATAAAATTGAATTAGATATTTAAAGTTAAAAGTTGAGTTAGGAATTATAATCTAAAAGTGCATTATTTTATTATTTAGTTATTTTAATCATGCAAGTGATTTGATGTAAGCGAAGTGGAGAGTTGAGTTCTATTTTTTAAGGGTTTGCATGTTTTAGAAACCTTAGGAGGAATAGGTTTTCTTTATGAGGGGTTTCTGGGTATTATTTTCAATTACGTCTATCAGGTTTTGGAGGAGCTCTCTTGAATGAATTTGGAAGATTTTCAGAAAGCCCAGATTTTGTAGGCATTGTTAAAGATTGTTAGAAAACTTGGATTTTGAAGGGTGAATTAGATCTTTTTTGGTTTTGAATTTTCAATTGTTGTTTGAGGTAGGGTTTGAAACCTTTTTGTAAAAAAATTTCCTTTGAAAAGATTGTTTGCTTTGTGTCTGGAATTGTTTATGTGAATGAATTGGAATTGGGTTTTTGTTTAAATCAGGTTTGGTTTTGTGAAATTTTAGATTAGTTTGATATTGAATTAGATCTAGTATTCTGTTTGGATGGTTTGAAAACCTAGGAAGAAATTTTAGAAATTTGTGTGAGTTTTTTCCAATTAGGGTATTTTCCTAGAAAGGATAGAAAATTTGTCTTAATATTTTGCATAGAAAATTAAATTTGAAATTGCATGTGAAATCATATTCAAAAGAAATTAGTTTTGCCTGAAACCCTAGTTTTCCATTAAAGAAATCAATTGAGAAAATATATGTGTTAAAAAAAAAAGGAGGGGGTTTTGTTATTTGAATTTATTATTATTATTTATTAATCATTTGATTTAAAAGTTTATTAAAAAAATAAAAATTATTATTATTATATATTAATTTTTTAGATTTAATTTTTTATAAAAAATATTCTATAAACATAGTAACATGTATTAGGTTAAATTCTTTTGGGTTCCTGGTAGGGCATTATACTTAGCCCCTTGCCAACCCAGAAAAAACCGAACAGAGTAATGAACTGTCTCAATAGAACAAATAATTCTAATTTTTAAAATAGAGAAAATGTATTTAATTTTTTTTTATTAGACTTTATAAGTTTTACATATGATTTTTTTATTTTTTTTAAAAATCACATTTAATTATTATTATTATTATATTTTATAAGTTTTAAATACATTTTTTTTGTTGTTCTCAAAACATAAATTCCTATCCACTATACACTATAAAGGAAATGTGTTTAAAAAAAATAGAAATCTAATCAAACTAGTTCTAATTAAAACATGAACGTGGTACATATTTGTATGGTATCTTGAAAGTTTGGGTGAATAAAAATAGTATCTTGAAATTTTTGGCGAATGCAAGGATAGATAAAATCATTTGTGACGGTGAAAGACATCATACTTTTACTTACATTCTGTGTAATTTTGATTGTTGATTTTTTTTTTCAAACTTCAACATGTGGTTCATATCTAAATTTGTGATATACAATTTTCTAATTACTAAGAGAGGATATGACATTTAGGAGCACTCCCAGACATTAAGGAAGCTATTGATATCAGGTTCTCAAAGAACCCCATGCTTATTGACATCCACATTCACATATAGGCTGGAGACAAAATCAAAAGAAGGGTGATTAAATTGGAGGACAATGACATATATTTACTACTAGTATAGATATCTTAAATACATCTATCTAAAGAAATGTCAATCATTTAACTTAAAATTACATTATTGATTTGGTTATTTATATTTAAAATTTAAACTTCTTATCATTATTTTAAAAATTAAAATTAAAATCCATAAAATGCAAGATTTTCCAATTTTTTTTAACTAAACTAATCCTTTGTATGTCTAGTAATAATTTAATTATTTTAAAAAATTTAAACTTCTTATCATCATTTAAAATTTGTTAAAAATAAAAACTTTGTAAAATAATCATTTTATTAAATTGATGATTCTTAACATCTTTGCTAATAATTTTAAAAGAAAAAAAATAGAAGGGAAATGTGATGTGAGAAGAGGAAACTTTCAAAGGTCCTGCAAATTATTGCAGAATAATGTAGGGAGGTTTTAAAATTAGTGGGGAATGAGAGGCCCTCCTTGGAGGAATCAATGACAAAATAATCTAAACTAGATGGAGTATTTCAAAAATGAGATACCTCCTATTGCAATAGGTGTAAATGCTATCCCCCTGCCCCAATGGGAAGGAAAAACCTAAAAATGATGATTTCCCAAGAGGGAGGAATATTTTTTTCGTAAATCAGGATACCAATGGAGAGGAAAAAGGATCAATCAAGAGCCTATAAAGAAACTTATAAATAAGGAGCCGACTAATTAAAGCAAAAATTGAAAGGCGATTACAATTCCTTCTAAACTTTTAACCTCCAGGACAAGCAAGATAAGAGATAAGGCCCTTATCATCAGATGGTATGGAATCACAGATCAACCAACAAAATTCATGCAATTGTGGAAGGATCTCTTCAAGGATAGGGTAAGCATCAAATACCTAGCTAATGGATTTTC
The DNA here is from genome assembly GCA_027943335.1 of Chamaecyparis obtusa. Lineage (NCBI taxonomy): Eukaryota > Viridiplantae > Streptophyta > Pinopsida > Cupressales > Cupressaceae > Chamaecyparis > Chamaecyparis obtusa. The sequence continues at coordinate 1,447,235 of BSBK01007538.1, forward strand.
TTGTTTAGAATGTAGAGATTCTGCTTTAAAGAAATAAATTTTAGAAGCAAATACAATATTTTGTGAGATATACCTTCTGAGAATAGAATGTACACCAAATTTGAATCCAATAGAGTATACGAATTAGAAAATACTAGTTTGGGTTTCATTAGATGATCTCCCTATTGAATACTAGAATTGTGATGTTTTGGCTATGATTGGAGAGGTAATAGGTAAATTCAGAGGGTAGTAGAAAACTTCATCAATGAAACCGATGATATGAGACCTAGAATCCTAGTAGAAATATCAAATAATAACAGAGATGTGGATAACATAGAGATAATTTGTAAAAATGGTAAATAGAACCAAAAGAACCTCATGGATAGAAATCAAATTAGGAAAAAATATTTGATGAAGGATCATTTGGGAGCTAGGTTTTCAAATTTTGTAAATTTGGAACTAAAGAAGATTGATCAATCATAATAGATGATCTTAACAAATAGAGACATTGAAATAGGGGTAAGAGGTCAACAAGCTTTAGAATCAAGAGATCTCTTAGATGTGATCAAGAATGCAAAAGAGAACAAGGAAAATATGGAGAACTTTTTAGGAACTATTCCAAATGTTTCTGATAAATTTGGGGCTGATAATTTACTCAAGAGTCCAATAGGAGGAATTTGGAAGGTTCTTTTAGAATTTCAGCAACCAAGGATGGAGATTCCGAATTAGGTGGATAATGAAATTTGTGATAGGGTAGTTCAAGTTTTTCCCCTTGAGTATGAAGAAGGAGAAATTAGAAGTGCAAAAGAATTCACTAATATGAATTCTTTAACCTCTCTGATTGAAATTGACAAAAAAAAAATTCCCCCTTTTACTATTGAAGAAAATAAGAAACAATTGGAAGTTCGCATTATTGAGGAGGCTTATGAAGTCATGGATAGCCTCCTCACAAGTAAAAAATCCTTAAGGAGTTAATTGACACTCTTTTTGGAGAATTCTAGAGGCACATACAAAAGTTAATTTCGATAGTATGGAGGAAGAAGAGATGTTGGGAATTGGAAAACAATGTTTTTTTGAGAATTTGGAAGAAGGTAGTACAAAAGGATCAGGAGAGATTGAAAATAAAATTTTAGGGATCTCTCAAATCCCTATTAATAACTTAGTGACGGACTGTGGGTAGAAGAAACCTTTGGGTAGGAAATCTTTAAGGGAAGTAAGTACACATGATGGTTATGCTAAGGGACAGATGAAAATATAATGGATGTTGAGATCTAGGAAAATTATTGCTTCAAAGATGTTTCCAAAGTGGTTTTTATTCCAGTCTAGGAGTTTTTTCTTTAATATCTTCATTTTTTTATACTAGGTAGTATAATTATGATCTGAATACCTTTTCCTCCTTCCACCATTCCTCCATTACCTTTATAAGGTTATCATCTTTCAACCACATCTTTTAAAATTTAAATGGGTACCACTTGGGTTGTATATCTTTCAAGGTATGTAAGAGGATAAGGAAATGATCAGAGCCTGATTGAGGGAGAATTTTTGTTGAAAGAGTGAAAGGGAAATCTAGCCAACTTACTTTGAGGAATAATATATCAATTTTTTTTGGCAATGTGACTAAAACCATAATAGAGGACCCTTGTATGATTTTTGATGAAGTTGCTAATCATTTTGAAAACATATTAAATAATTGGGAAGGCTCAAACATGGACCATCAAAAGAAGATTTTATCAAACATACCTAGGCTTATTTTGGAAAAACAAAACAAAATATTAACTGCAAAATCCACTAAAGACAAAATAGAAATAACAGTTATGTAGTTGCATCCTAAAAGGTCCCTCGTCCAGATGACTTCCCTAGTTTCTTCTTTCAAAAGTGTTGGGATTTTATTGGTGATGAGGTGGTAGTGGCTGTGGAAGGTGTCAAGAATTTTGGCAATTTGCTAAAAGAACTTATAACACTTTTCTAACCCTCATTCCTGTTGGTTCCTGATTTGAAAGGATTTATACTAAAAATTATCCACCATTACTCTTCAAAAAATTAAATGGAGAAGCCAACTCCAAGTAGAAAATTCTTAAAAGAATTGGATCAACTAACAAGGATAAGAATCCTATTGCACTTTAGGCTCTACAAAACCGAGGTGAGAAACCTCAATGCCCTTTTACACACACTTTTCAGACTTACAATATGGCATTGTACAAATAGATATGTCTCATATGAGGCATCAAACATGACAAGGACATACCAGATGAAGGCTAACCACCCATTGAATGTCAACCTGTATGGAGCATGAGATAGGGTAGGACACAAACTTGACATAAAACTAAATAATGTTATGTGTTTTAAAATATATTTGTAACAAGAGAACATAAGAAATATGAGCAGAAAATATGTATGCAAAACTTCACACTCAGTTAAGAGAAGTGCCTCATCCTATTGGTCCATGGAGTCAATGAGAAGTATCACACCATATAATAAAATTTATCAATAGAAAATGATCTAAGAAAACTTGCATTACAACCTTCTTTAACTGCAACCCCAACCTAACCTACTTATCAAAATCCTTGCACATAAACAATTAAATTTGCAACTTCTAACAAGCATTTATTTGATCCATTAGACCAAAGCATGAAAGGAAAGCTACATATCTCACAATAAGACACTAAGAGAGAATAAATCTTTGTTTTATTCCTCTTAAAACTTAACTAGCATGTACAATGGAGACAACTAAATCAACACTATATTTTATTACAAGAATCATGTTATTTTTGCCATATAATATTGAATACAACTAGAGATACCAAGATCAAACAAAAGGATTAAATCAAGATTTATAATATTTCTCCTATGGAAGATTTAAAAGACTATCCACAACCATAAAACTTGCTAATGGAACTAGATATGTTTGGAGCCAACAATGGTCTCTCAAAAAAAAGGAGTGGAATGCTTGGAAAAGAAAGAAAACAAGAATATATAGATAGAAGGAAAAATTGAATCTAATATGATATTGCCACATGTCTATCTATAACCTAAATTGTTAGGAAAATATCTTCTTTCTTCTAACCCTAATGACCCTGGAATTCCAAAATTGATTGGAAATCAACAACCATTAGGTCATCCCTAAAATTATCTTGACAAAACTGATACATCACATTATACTACTATTACATGCCACCTTTAACTTTTTCAAAAACCGCCAGCTAGCAGAAGTCAACAAGAATTGAGTTGTGCTAATATCATGCCCTAGATAGGAATTGTCTACCTGTAGAGTTGACTCACGTCAAGGATTTCAGGGATCTCTACAAGTGTATTTGCTACTGGTAATGCTTCAGGATGGGAGAGGATGCAATATTTTTTAAACTCTCCTCCCTTTTCTAGGAGATTCCTAAAATCTATTTAAATAGAGACATGAATACCAATGAGGACTCACCAACCTCTTCCTCATCCTTGACCCATCCAAGATGACACCATCATTAAAGTTGGGAGTGCTAGCCTTCTAGATATAAAATTTTTAGCATAGATAGATTTTAAATATCCCTCTAGCTATCACTCCCTGTTTAAATACCCCTCTGGCTATGATACACATGACTCTATCTTCCCATCCCAATTAACCTCCTATAACTATATTTTCAAAAATTTGGACATGTTCCATAAGTCACTTTCCTTCCTTAGAACATCCATTTTTGTTACTATCTGAATGATGAAATCTAATGGAAAAAATATTTATAGCTTCTAAATTTGTACATAGTGGGAAGAGTTCATGTGAGTGTACTCTTTGAATCACCCAAAGTCACTAACATGTAATAATAGTCTTCATGAAATTTTCCATTATAGTATCAAAATACCCTATCGGTAAGTATATACACCTAAAAATCCTCAGAATTTTCTATCTACAAGTGACCCTTTGAATCTTGAGTACATTATGATAAAAATCCCCAAAAGGATATCCTAAAATGTCCCCATCCTTCTTTGAGAATCTTTAAAGTACCGCCTCTTGAGAGAACCCAATGGAGTGGTGTCCTGCCATTACTTCAGTTCTTAGTCCTTACCACCAACCTCTAGCCTCATATAATAAACTATCTATTTCTTTCCTGTAAGTAGGTAAAGTCACTAATCCATTTAGATACCAATTTTGTCATGAAATGTGGATCACAAAATTAACAAACATAAACTCCCAAGTCACCACCCTATCATCCAACAACACCTTTGATACTATTTTCTAACCATGGACATATGGCAAGATCTCGTGATCCCATAGAAGATAAAGATCGATCACTTTTGATCATGGGATCAAGAGGACCATTGATCCCTTCCATACATTAACCATCATCTACAATGTAAATTCATTCCATTGACATAAAATTCAATTACCTTTTTGATTGAGTTAAAACATCATCATTTATTTTACCCTCATGCCCAAAGATTAGCACATAAGTTACAAATATTTTAAATTTTCTCATTTAACAATATTCATCATTATTATTATTTGACCAATCAACTACCTCCACTTGTTGTCAATTGTCAGATCATCATTGGCCCATATATTCATCTATTGGCAAATCCAAGACATGCAACATCATCTTATGAACCCACACCACATAAATCTCAGTCACTTTTGATCGCGGGATCACGAGGACCGTTTATCCCAACAAAATTTTAATTTTTGAACCTCAATGAGATATAACATTTTTTGAGCATCTAACTGATGGAAAAACCTCATCTTTCCTGATCAACTGGGTCCACCTTGTGACATCAAAATGGGATCACAAGGCGAATGAGAAAACAACATGCATCCTATCATTTGAAAAGGTAAAGGGTCATGCCAAATACAAATAATTGACCCCATAATTTGGTGAAATGAAAGGAATAAGGCCATGATTAAGACTTAATAAAATAAAGAAAAAGGTAATTAGATTCACAAAATTTAGAACAAGGAAAATATTTAAACTTGAAAGGGAATCGCCACAAAATGACCATGATGTTCTCAAATTTTTTGAGAGAACCAATAGTGGTTCCATGTAGGGATGCATGCCTCATGCATGCATGGAAAAATCACAGATCTCTGATTTGAGAAAACCACACACCTTCCACAAGTTTATTCTCCTACTAAAAAAAATTAGACTTAAACTCCATTTAGCAACCCCAAGTCACCAAACATGGGACATACATTACTTCCTTTATCCCAGATCTGATTTTCATCCTCACATGTGAGAATCCAATGAATATCTTCATTGCACAACTGATGTCCACACTCATAAAACATTATGGGCTGAAAATAGCTTATTTTTTGCAATTGTCCATGTTCTTCCAGTCACACGCCTTATTATAATCATACCTAAGAAAGTATGGAACTATGTTTTCTTCATAAATGGATGGATCATAAAAGAAAAAAATCATCATGTGATGCATCAATATAAAACATATAATAATCACCATACATCACCAAATAATTATCAAGTTGACAAGAAATTGAACAAACAGGTTGGTCTTCATATATGTCTTCAACTTCACAATGTGAATCAACCATCAGGATATTTAGTTTCTCAATATCTTCATACAATGGATTTGAAACCAAATCCAAACCTCCTTTATGGACATTGTAACATAAGACTAGTTTCTCAACATAATCACCATCAAACAATGCATTTGATACCTCATTAAAACTGTTGTCTACAATATTGTCACAAGCCACCTCTTCTGAATAAGAAACTGAATATGAAAAAGAACTATGTTCATCATTGTAATCCTTATGACATAAAGGCTCATTGTTATGCCACCTATTTTCTTCATCAACACTTTGCAAACTTGCACCATCAATATCTGGCGCACAACCCTCACTATGTGAGCTAAATGACCCATACAAGATATATGACTATTGGTCAATATTATATGTATCCTTTGATACAAAATAGGAGATTGCTTCATCAAATGAAGTGAATCCATAAAATGACTCCATCACTGCTTCAACTATACTCATTTCTTCACTAACCTTTTCATCTACAACATGAGGAATAACCACTGACAAATAATTATCTTCACTCACATCATTCAAATGACAATTACATACATGGTTAGTATGATTAGCAAGGACACAAACATTTTGACATTTATTATCACTCCTTAATTCACAAACATCAGTTGATTGTTTTTTACATCAAATATTGGCAGATAAGAAACCCCTTGGAATTCCATATTTTAAATTATTCTCAATATGCATCACAATCGTAATTGCCTGATGTAAAGTCTTGGGTTCTTTATCTCTCAATAGGAAATTCAGTTTCTTATCAAATGCTCCCAAGTAAATCACTAAACATACTACATCATTAGGCCTACAACTTAATTGGGATTTTACCCAATGTATTTGCAAATTTGATGTTGAAAGAAGGGACTAACTCACCCTCCTCAAACTAAATCTCCATGAATTTTTGAATCAATGCATGTGGATTAACCCTTTCACCAAGTTGCTCCAAGAAAACTACAACTAAATCTTCCCAAGAAGAAATAGAATGTGATGGTAAGGAAGAAAACCAAACACTAGCATCTTCCTTCAAAGTTTGCACAAACAACCTCATAAAAAATACTCATGGAACACTTCATAGTTACTCATCAGATCTAAAAACCTCTCCAAATGTTTACTTGCATATTCAACTTTCCCCTCTTTAAATTTTGGTAAACATTTTCTAACCTTATTTGGGATTGTTGATTGGAAAGATTAGGTACTAAGAGGGGGGGTGAATTAGTACTAACATAGTTTTGTCAATTCAAATTTTTAATTATAAATATATAGTTTCATTCCCAATTTACTGGTAGTCCTTTCTGTATTACCGATATGGTATGATTGAAAAAACATAAAGTAAATAACAATAACTCATGAAATGATTCACACACCCATAATAAAGGTTTTTGGTCTCGCAAAAACCCTTGGTTAGAGGGGAAAAATTTCAGTGGGGATGGTACCCACAACTCTTTACTGCAACTAAAAGATTTTGTCGGTTAAGGCTACAATGTGTCACTTTATGGGTGAGTCACCCTGTTAGGATTGATTGATACATGGTTAAATGCATCTACAATCTTGTTAGGAATACTTTTCTAAGAGATTGTATCCTTCCTATATGGAATTCATCATATTAAAGGATTTACAAAAAATTCATACAACAAACTTCAACAGTCCTGTCAGAGACTACGCGGTTAAGGGATTTACAATACCTTGTGGAAACTTGTTAGGATTCCTTACAAGATAGTTTAATTTTTTGTTCTTTCCTCGAAATCTTATTAGGTCCCTTAATCTCATTCTCTCTCTCTCTCTCTCTAATATGCTCCTTGAATCCTTTTAGCCTTGATCCTCTTCTTTTCCATTGATCTATATGATCCCGATCTTAGATCTTAGGGTTTCTTAATCTTGATTTTTTTCCATAAATTGTTTTGTCTTTTTCCTTATGTTAGCTGCAATACATTGTTTTCCTTTATTTGATATCTGCCAGCTTCCAATAAATAAATCCCTTATCCTGATAACTGTCTTAAGTATCTAATAACTCCTTTAGCTTGTTGATATTATAACTCACATTGCTGATGTTTGACATCAATAAAAAAACTTTTTCTTAGATTTACAACAATCTCCCCCTTTGGCATTGATGGCAAAAACTTTGATTCCCTTATTCTTCTCTCTCTTCAAAATTTTCAAAACCATTATGTTGATATCTCCCTCTATGATAATTTTCTATCTCTCTTTTTTTTTACGTCTCCCCTTTTTTCTATTTGCTACTTCTTTACTTACTTCTCCCCATTTTTTGCAAATCAATGCCAAATGATATATACACTTGTTAGTGTGTATAGTTTCTACAATTTTTCTATGATAAACTTGTACTTATATCTTGTATTCTACAAAGTGGTATTCCATGAATCTTTTAATATATTTAAACCAAAAGTGGTAATCTTCTAAGCTATCCACAAAATGAAGTTCTAGTGTCGACTGTACAATTTTCTCTGCTGCTTCAACATTGGCTTTAATTAGGGCTATATGAGGTGTAATAATACCTTGTAGTTCCAAAATCCTCATATGTAATCTCTTTTTTTATGCTATTAATTCTTTTTCATTTGAGATTAATTATCTCATCTTTGTTGAGTTCTCTACAAAAAAATTCATTGTCAGCTATAGGTTGTCGATATGTTGAACTAGTTCATTATGAGCGTCAATAATATCTAATTCCCTTGTGAATTTTGGAAAATTGCATAACTTAATATACATTGATATTTATTTTGTCAGAATTCCTTTCAAAACTTCAATAACCTTTAGCAGTTCAACTTTCAAAAATTCTAACTTTGTTAATAACTTCTGTATAAGTTGATTTTCCAATTTCATTATTTCTTTGCGGGTGAGCTTTTGCTCCAAATCATTTCCAAATCCACTTATGTGATTAATATATACTTTTAATTGTTTCTCCAGTGATTCTTCCTCATCAATAGTTCCATTTGGCATTAAGTCCTCAAATATATTGAGCATCTTGTTGAGAACTCTTCTCCTTAACTTCTTCTCTCTTTCCTTGTCCAATTTTGCCTTCAAATTGATAGAGAGACCTCAAACACTACTTGAACCAAGAAAGATAAATCACTAAGGTCAATCTTAGACCACTTAGGGTGTCTTTTTATCACCCTCTCACTTTGGAAGAAACTAACAAATCTTCCCACCACTTTGGGGTCTTCCTACCAATTGAGTTACTACTACTCTTCCTTGAACTCACAAGGGTAAGTTCACCTCCCACACATCATGAATGTCACTAGCATTGCACAAGGTTGAATCCATTATGATTAAGTGTTTCTCCATTCTTATGATGCAAATTATCATAAACTAGGTTGAGCTTTGTTACCGATCTCAATGATTCCTATATTTTAGGCTTGTAGCCCTATTAGCCCCAAACTAGGTCTTTGAACATTGGTTTCTCTCAATAACTATGAAAATTAATGAATGATCCCCAAAAATTATTTAAGATCTAGTTTCCCTTTTGTAAAATGTCAAATATTTTTGAGGTCTAGGGTTTCTCAATTGGTCGTACAATACTTTTCATTTGCTGAGTCTCCTTCCTAAAAAATAGGCCTAATTGACTAGGTCACTTAATGAGGTATACAATATCAACTCCACAAAATCTAAAAACTAATTCTAGGGCTTACTCCAACCTATAATAGCACTTCCCAATCCTCACATATTATTTCTCAATCCAATCCTGCATTGAAGAATTGACTATCATTGGCTTTGCTCTTAACCGGGACACCCTGTCTCACCCAGGGCAAGCCTTCAAACTAAGGTACCTTCACCTCAAACACATGTACAAGTTGGAACATTATATACAAGGGTTCCACTTTACTTCCTCCATGAGCCATCAAGTTTTCATGGAGGGAAGTCATGGTGGAACTAGTTTTACACTGTAACCTCTCAAACTGGAAAGACAAAGTCTAGTGAAGGTTAGGCTTACAAAAAGAAAACAAAGTAAAAGAAACACAAACTACAATACATTTACAGAGAAAGAATCTACATTAAGGAAATGAAATAACAAAGTACAAGTCTTTACCAATCAAATTTTAGTGATGAGGTTCAAACTCAATAGGTTGTATTAAAAACTCACATAATATAATTATCAAATCTATCTCAGGAACTGTGGGTACAAGTTGTCTAACCTCATACTTTTCCATTTCAAACCTTAAATACTATTTATAACATTCACAAAAACCTAGGTCTGATCCCTAACTAACATTTAGGGCATTTGGACATTTCTTGCCTAAAAGTTGTAAAAGTTGTCAAAAAGTTGTCAAAGTTGCTCGAGCAACTTTGACAACTTTTCTATTTTGTCTTAGCAAATTTTTGCTAGACATCCTCAAAGTGACCCAAACTGATCTAAAACCTATCTAAAGCTTAAGGGACCTTAAAAAAAACTTCACTAACCTATTTCTAAGCATTTCCACACTCTAGGCCCTATTTGGCCAACTTGGAAAACTAAGTCCAACTAGTGGAAACTTAGTGCTAAGTTCAAAACTTAAACTAACTACCTAACTACTAGACTCTCTTAGAGTCTTATTCTCTTCTTGACTTGGCTAAGGTCAAGTACAAGACAAAACATTAGGGAGTAATCCTTCTTTACCCAGGTGCTCTCGCACCATACTCCCCCTGGACAAAAGAAATCAAGTAACACTTGGTGACAACAAAGCTTTGTCTATACCAAATTACTTGAATGTTTGCTTAATAGTCCATGTGGCTTCTGACTCCGGTTGGTTGTACCACTTCACTAGATGTTCCATGTACACTCCTTGCCTAGTTTTATTCTGTACCTGGGAGGCTAGAATCTTCTCTACTTTCGGTTGTCTCTTGGGTGGTAATGATACCTTGTGGAGATCTATAGAAACCTATGTACCTTATGTGCCTTTGTCTACATCAGGGCCCTTATACTTGGTCAAATCCTATACATTAAACATAGGGGATATGGATAAATCTATTGACAGTGCCACCTTATAGATATTTTGATCATACTTGGCCAGAATAGAGCAAGGACCTATCTTCCTCATTTGTAACCTAGTGGGGATTCCTTTTTGAAATTTAGCCTTGTTGAGATGAACCATAAAAATGTTTCCAACCTCAAATTGGACATCTCTTCTCCTGTCATCCACCTTAGCCTTCAATTTTTGTCTAGCCTCCATTAGTGTGTTCTTGACTTTCTCATGAACCTCTTTCATGGACTATGCAAAATATTCAGCATGTCCACTCTTATGCTCTATATTTTAAAAATCCCTAAGCTCACATGCTCCTCTTGGTGAAGACCATAAACAACTTCAAAGGGGCTCTTACCAGTAGTTCTATTGACACTGTCATTGTATGCATATTCAACTTTGGGTAATACTTGGTCACACATCTAACCATACTCATTTGTCAAGCACCTAAGGAGGTTACCCAAGACTCTATTGATGACCTCTGTTTAGCCATTTGTCTATGGATGATAGGATGAACTAAAAGACAAGTCAATTCCCAACCTTTTCCACAATGTCTTCCAAAAGTGTCCCATACACTTCACATCCCTTTCAAAAAAAATACTCAATGAAAACCCATGGATTCTTACTACCTCTCTAAAGAATAGGTGGGAAATGTAACTTTCATCATTGGTGGTCTTGCATGGAATAAAGTGACTCATCTTGCTAAATATGTCAACCACCAAAAACACACTATCATATCCAATGTTAGTCCTAGGTAAACCCACAATGAAGTCCATGCTAAGGCACTCCCATGGCCTATTAGGAATTGGGAGAGGTTGGTAAATACCAGTATTGGTAGCAATCCCTTTTTCCTTTTGAAAAACAATACATTCATCTACATACTTTATGACATCCCTTTGCAACTTTGGTCAATAATAGAATCTAATAACTAAGTGAAGTATCTTATTAAGCCCAAAATGCCCACTAAGACTGCCATTGTATTTCTCTTGTATGAGATTCTCTCTCACGGACCCTGTAGGTACATATAATTGGCCTCCCTTAAATAATAAACCATTTTGCAAGGTATAATCTAAAAATTGACTATGGAAATAGTTACTAAACTCTGCACATACCTTGTATGCCTCTGCAAAATCTACATCATTTTTATATAGGTCTTTGAAGCCTTCTATTCCAATGCTTTGCAACTTAGCTTCTTGAATAGTGAGAAATCTTCTACTAAGGGCATCGACAACCTTGTTATTTTTCCCTTTCTTGTGTTTGATATTGAAGGTTTAGGCTTGTAGGAATTCCATCCATTTAATGTGCCTATGGATTATTTTTTCTTAAGTATTAATGTAACTCAAAGCTTGATTATTTGTAAAAACCACAAATTCCTTAGGAAACAAATAGTGCCTCCACTTCCTAAGGGCTTGGACTAAAACATAAAGCTCCAAGTCATTGGATGAATACCTTGTCTTGGCCTCATTAAATAAAGCTAATGGTTTCCCTTATTGGCTAAGCATAACTCCAACTACAACAACACTAGCATCACATTCCAAGGTAAATAGTTTCTCAAAACTAGGTAACACAAGAATAGGTTGGGTAGCCACCTTGGTCTTCAACATCTCAAAGCACTTATCAACCTCCTTGGTCCATTTTAATGTAGTCTTTACTCCACCCTTGATGGTGTCAAAGATAGGGGCACAAATCTTAATAAACCCTTTGATGAACTTCCTATACTAGAATTGAGCCAAACTATGGAAATGCCTTACCCCATTCCCTATTTTTGGAGTAGTCCAACTAAGGATAGCTTCTACCTTAACATTGTCCATCTTGAGGTTATCTTATGAGATTAAAAAACCCAAATACATGAGCTCTTTTTTCAATAATTCACACTTTTGATCTAGATTGATAGCCAATTGTTCTTCCTTCAACTTCTTCAATACAAATTCCAAGTGTTCAAGATTTTCTATCCTTGTATTTTTTAATATCAATATGTCATCAAGGTAAACTACCACAAATACCCCTATATAGTCCTTTATCACTTCATTCATCAATATCATGAATGTTCTAGGGGCATTGGTGAGTCCAAATGGCATGACCAACCATTCATGTAATCTTGTTGTAGTCTTGAATGTCATCTTCCATTCACCCCCCTCCTTGATCCTAATTTGATGGTACCCACTCTTGAGGTATAACTTTGTGAAATACTTAGAACCTGCAAGACAATCCATAAGATCTTCTATCCAAGGAATAGGAAATCTATATCTAATGGTGATTTTATTTATTTCTCTAGAATTAGTGTATTATATCCACTTACCTCCCTTTTTAGGGGCCAACACCATAGGGACAACATAAGGGCTTATGCTCTTTCTTATTAACCCTTGGTTAAGCAATTCTTGAACTTGTTGGGCTATCTCTTTTTTTTATTTGGGGTCACACTGTAGGCTGCCTTATTTGGAAAAGAATCTCCTAGAACAAAATCTATTTGATGACTAATTTCCCTCTTAGGTGGTAAAGTTCTAGGACTTCCATCACTTACTATCTCCTTGTATTATTCTAACAATCTTCTCACCTCTATAGGTAGGGGTTCTTGTCCATGATTGTCTTCTTCATTTGGTTTCACCACTATAGAAAACTTGAATTCATTTTCATTCTTGAGTTCCTTCAAGAAATCTTTGCCTCTTGCAAATAGGACATTAGAACTTGATGTATTGGTCTCCTCTCCATCAAAAAGGGACTGTATACTATATGTCACTTTGTTCTTTTTTAATGAGTAATAATTCCTTTCTCCATTATGCATGGCCTTGTTGCCATACTTCCATGGCCCACCCAATATAAAATAGCATGCATCCATGGGTAGTATTTCACATAACACCTTGTCTTGATACTTACCAATGGTAAATTATAACCACACTTGTTCATTGACCAACGCATTTTGTCCCTTGTTCAACCAAGTTGCCTTGTAAGGATGGGCATGGGGAATTCCTATCAAACCAATCTTTTGCACTGCCTCCTCTAAGATGATGTTATCAGTAGACCCAAAGTCTATGATCACTTTACATACTTTTCCAATAATCTTTCACTTTACCTTGAATAAGGCCCTTCTCTGCTTGGGTTCTTATTTCACTAGTTCCTTCAACAATATCCTTCTAATCATTAATTTTTTCCCACTCTCGAATCAAGAGTTACCTCAGGAGACTTAACACTACTTGTTTCTTCTTGGAAAATTTTTATCCTCTTATCTGATTGAGAAGTAGTTTCCTTATCCAGAAACTTATAGGCAGGATGCCCAATTTACCCATAATTATAACATTTCATGTTAACAAAGTGTGATCCTCTACTAGAGCCACAAAATCTTCCTCTATTACTACCAAATCATCTTCCACTACTTTGGTTACCTCTACCACATGGTTCATTGATCTGATCCATTTATCTCATCTCATTATAGGATCTTGATTCATTTCCCCTTCCACTGAAGTTACCCCTATGGTCTCTTGAATCTCTTCCTTGGCCTCTACCCCTATAATTTGATTCTTTTTTCTTGTTACTTCTCTCTTCAACCTTAAGGGCAAGTTGATAACACTTATGCATGTTAGTAGGATTAAGGAAGCTTATCTCCTCTTAGATGCTCTATATCAATCCATTTAGGTATCTCACTACTTTAAGGCTCTCATCTTCTTGCACCTTTGACCTCAAACATAATTTTTTAAACTCCTTGGTGTAGGTACTCACATCCAATTCTTTTTGCCTCAAATTCTATCTCTTTTTATGTAGTTGAACTTCATAATCCTCTGGTAGGTATGCCTCTTTAATTTTAGCAACCATACCCTTCCATGTTGTTATGGGGTTCTTCCCTTCCTTTTTCCTTTCATCTTGGATGAACTTCCACCATGTCACAATTGCTCCCCTCAATCTTGATTTTTCTACCTTTACTTTTTGTGCCTCTGACACACCTTCACATTCAAAGTGGTTCTCTATCCCCTATATTCACTCCATGACCAACTGTGGCTCCATCTTGCCACTAAACAGGGGTACTCCTTCCAAATACTTTCCTTCCATGGCTTTTAGAGCCCTAAGGAATGGTTCCTCCTACAATATTGGATCAGGTTCTGGTACCTCATCCTCTATGGCTACTACCTTATCTTTTCCTTCATATTCTCTCAATTTCTCACTCACTTCCTCTATCTTAGCTTGTACTTCATCAATCTTAGTTTCCATCTCTTCTAGTTTTTCCCTTAGAAGCCTATTCTCCTCTTGTTGATCCTCCACCTTCTTTGTAAGTTTAGCATTTCTCACCATCCTTAATGATCCTACTAACTTTGGTGTTTGCAAAATCCACTTCCACTAGGCCAAATCTTGGTGCTCTAATACCAATCTAATAGGGATACCTCATACACTAATTGATACAAGAAATCTTAATCACTAAGGTCACTCTTAGACCACTTAGGGTGTCTTTTTATCACCCTCTCACTTTGGAAGTGTTGAGCATCATTTTTACACGAGACAATGGCTAGGAATTTGCGTGAACAAATTCCCCTTTTGGAAGAATGATGTAAACCAATCTCAAGGTTCCTTTTAGGCTGGGTCTCAACTACTTGGATATCTCAATTGAAGATAAATGTGAAACTATTCACGAGGAGGCCTTTGCTGGTTCGATCTTTGAGGGACTGCAAAAAAATCTTAAAACAAACAATCTTTCTTACTTTTTTTTTGTATTTTTTGAATCTTTAAGCAAAGCAATATAAATTTAATATAATCTATTGTGACTGATTTGTAAACAAAGGAGCAAGGTAAAAATATCAAGGTGACATGAATTGAAAATAAAATTGCAGAACATAAACTAACAGACATAAACCAATGTTGTGTTGCCTTGTGAATTAAAGTATCAAGAAGATGGACAAAACCCACAAAACATAGATCAAAATGAATTACAATCATAATTTTGCAGATGCAATCATCAACAGAAATAAATGTAGATGTAAGATATGTCAAAATTCATCATATCATAAAGCCACTATGAATGTGCGCACACATGAGACAAATTTATCTTGAAGCACCAGAGAAAAATCTTCCCAATAATTTGTCACAACAAAGAAATGCAACAATGATAAACACTGGACTAATGTAATCATAGATCAAAATTACCATACAATCAATTGGCTCTTTGAAATAAAGGAATGAGCAAACACACATTCATAAATCTCACAAAGATAGCAAAAATATCACACCACGATTGAAGCACCAATTGTAAGTATTGTATTACAATAATAACTGACCTTAACTACATTGTTTTCTTACAATTTATAGAGCTTTACTCTTTAGGGAAAGAAATTTCATAGCTAGGATTTTGGCTGCCCATGAAACTTGGAAATAAATCTAAAACTAAAGTTTACTGAGAATAAAATATCCCTAACACAAATCTAAACTATCTAGCACATAATTAATCTTCGTGAATTACAATTTTGGAGCAAAGGATGCATTAAAAAAGTCAAAATCTACTCTGGAACTTCTCTATTTCTATGCATGTTCTTCTTTTAAAACTTGGAGTTCTTCCCTTTATTCCTTGTCATAGCTCTCCTTCGTAGATCCAATTGAAAGATACCCCCAAATTGTGCAGAAATGACCCCAAAGAAGTGATCAATCTAATTGAAAATCCACTAAGAAGACTAGAAGTTGTTGGCGGTGACGGCCCAAAAATTTTAGACCCCGACCCTTGCTCCAAAAAAATGAAGTTAAAAAAATGACTAAGTGTTTGAACCACCTTTTGACAAAATTTCAAACTTTCGGAGGCTGAAAAACTTGAAAGGCTGAAAGGCCAAAAATATTTAAGTACAAAATTGACTCAGTGTCAAGAAACTTTTCCCTCCATGCAAAAATTGGCTAAGTCCAAAACTGGACACTTAGCGACTTGGGAGTATCTCCAAGTGTGCCTTGTGGAGCCTGTCTACTATCTCCTATATTTCTTCAAAATCTATCATTTGGATAATTTTTAGGCATTCTTGTTGCTTCTCTCAGAAGGTGACCAAATCATTGGAAAAGCCCCTTATTTCTTCTTCATGAGATAACATTTTCTGCATCTCCTCCTTTTGATAAAACATTTGTTGGAGGTCATCCTTTGTTTCAACTCTATTGAAGATATCTAGGTACTGATGCACAATGTCTTTGATTGGGTGCATCATCTGCTCATCATCATCATCATAGAGGTTCAAGTCTAAACCTTCAAAAAACTTATGCATTTTCTTAATCTAAAGCATTCCTTCATCTCTTTTCCTATCAATCTTACCCAAGCACTTATGGTAGACCTTTAGAGCTTTAGTAATATCTTTGATCCATTCTTCAAAATTGTCCAGCTCTAACCCTTCATATATCTTCACCAAAACTTGGAAGTGTTGCTTTCTTATTATTATGAGATCATCGAGAGCCTTCTACCATTTAAGAATTATCTCCTCGAGACCATCCTCTTCACACATTAGATCCACCAATTTGGTGATATCTTTAAGAATACCCCTAAAGGGTCTCTAAATTTCCCTAAGAGTAGTCCTAGAAAACTCTTCAAAATCGGCCTTCCAATTGGAGCATGCATGAATGAAAGAATGCAAAACATCAACCAGCATCTCAGAAGCACCCCTTTTCTCCAAAATAGCCTGTAATGAGGCCTTAGAGTTACTAGGGTCAATGGGACCCATCATCTTAAGAATGAATCTCTTCATGGCTTCATTTTGTGCCATTAAAGCTTTGATATACTCCTCATCTTTTTCTATGAATCCTAATACATGCTTCAACCCTAAAGTAGCCAATGTTTTTCTGCCTTCCCTTGTTGGTTCCCCTAGGTCCACTTCTTCAAAAACAAAGTCTTCAGGAGTAATATCATCCATACTAGTATCCAATGTAGGCATGGCTACTTGTGCCTTCCATCCACCCCTTTTATCTTGTGTTACATATGATAAGGTCCTTTCACAGGCATTGGATTCTCCTTAGTGGAACACTTGACCTAGCACAACCATATCTATATCCTCTTCATCTATGTATACCCTCACCCTTGGTTGTATTTCTTTTGTGAACCAGGTGAGTTTGGATAAGGCATTAATAGGCTCATAGGGTTGACTAAGCTCAAAGTTACAACTTCATGTTCTTTCTCTTGTTCTTCTTTTGCTTCCTCCTTCCTTACCTCTTCTCTTACTCCTTCTCATGCTACCCATTCTTCTCATGTAGTCTTCTTTTCCCCTCCAGTCTACTCCTTTGATCCAATCTCCTTTTGTACTTCAACCTCTTTTTTTGGTCCTTTCACTCCCTATTGAGCTATCTTAGTGTGAGAAGATGGAGGAGTAGGCATTGGTGGAGTAGGGTTTTGTATTGGTGGCATGGGAGCAAGAGGAGGAGTAGGGGCTATCGGGGGAGTAGGTGAAGGAATTGGCATATGAACAGGAGGTGGAGTAGGCATGGGGATTTGACTAGGTGGGGTTTGCAATAGAGGTTGACTAGTTGGAACTGGTGGTAGAAGTGAAGTGGTCAAAGGTGGATTGGATGGGACTTGAGGTGGAAGTAAAGTGGTTGGAGGTGGAGGAATTGGAGCTTTCTAAGGTGGAGGAACTGGAGATCCTATGTATTCCTCTGAAGTAATTCTAATGGAGGAGGCCTTCTCCAATTCATTAGACTCTCCCTGAACTATATTCATAGCTTCCACTGTTGGTCCTTGAGGTTCTTGTTGGGATTATTCTCATACATTTCCCATAGGATTCATCTCTTTAAATTTTATTTGAGGGGACATAAATGAAAATGGAAATTATTGATCTATAGAAGACCCTCCTACTGGTGTTTTTTGTTCAATTTCTTTGAACCCATAGAGACCCTCAAAATATGATATATCAAATTCATAATCACCCAGAGCATCCCTTGGATTCATCTAATTTTTTTGGGTCTCTTCATCTAGATCTATGTGCACATCCTCTTCCTGTACTTTCCTATTTTTCAAGAAACCCACCAACCATGTCCTCTAACTTACGGGTACCTCATCTTCATCATCTTCTTCACCTTCTTCATCCTCTTCTAGAACAGTCTCCATATGAGAAGGTGTAGAGGACCTTTTCCTCTTATAAACCTTGGATGTCCTCTTAGGTATATTCAATTTCTCTTGGAAACTCAAATATGGAACATTAGGTGGAGCTATGCTTCTAGTCATCCTAGTCTTTAGAGGCTTGGACTGGGGATTTGGTCCATAAGTAGTTGGGCATTCATTTATGTAAACTATTTCTGGCCTCAATGCCACAACTTCCTTAAATTGTGGCATTAGTACCTTTTCCCCTTTCTTCTTTTTCTCTTTGGAGGGTTGGGCTGGTTGTTGCTTCATTGGTACTGGGTCCATTTTGAATGGATGAGCGATCCATGCTTTTGTCATGTTGATGATATGATGATCCTTGAAATTAATGTCATCATTCTCATCTCTATCAACCTCAACATTGAGGATATCCCTAGTGTAAATCTTATCTTGATTGTAGATAGGATCTAGGATATCCTCAAAATTTGCATCATTTACCTTTTAGGGGATTCGTAGAAGTAGGGAACCTTGTGCCAGCTCTAGGCTCATTTGGAAGTAGTCATGGATTCTAACCTCATAATCATCTATGTAGTTCATCTAATGATCCTCAATATGTGGTTCATGTACATAATTCCTCCCTATTATGTGGTTGTAAGTTCCAATTGGATCGAACCTAGTTCTTATCAAGTTAAATTTTTGCAGGGGGCACTCATCCCACTCGAAGTACAAAGACCACCACACTCTCATGTCTTGCAAGAAATAGGTTCCTATTGAAATAGGAAAGTCCTAGCAATGTTTCTTCTTGGACCTTATGTGCTCATAGAAATTTGAAAGTTGTCTCACCATCTCTAATAGAATAATCCTATCTGAAGGATACCTCAGCAATTTCTTGGGAGTGAGAGTACTCCCTGCCACCCTAATATAAGTAAAGGTTTTAAATTAGATATAAAATATGTCCAGGGCCTTCACTTTTTTCGATGCCTCCTTTGATAGTCTTTTTTCATAATCTCCCTCTATGGAGTGGATGATTGTGAACACAAAGGCATCATTTACTACCAAATTTGAGCTATCTTCTGTGAGATGCTCCTTCCTTACCAGTTGAGGGTACACTGTAAATGGCCAAGCATCAGGCTGAACCATAGCACTGACCTTCACCAAACCTGGATATACTTCCCTATCAGCTAGGAGATATACAATGTATGAGGTCATATAAAAATGTGGATCATTCTTGACTAAGATCAATTGTTGGTTAAGGTTGTCACTGAGGATTGTAGCTCAGTCAAACCTTGAATTCCTCCCCTTTATATTTTCAATTAGAAGGATCATCCATGGCTCTAGTTGGATGGATTTATGCAACCCATACACCCAGTTGATCATGGTGATTACTGCTTGGATATCCTCTTTCCTATATCCCCTCCTCATATCTATCTTCTCAAGTTTTTTCTTTGGAAAAGGTTATATTAGGTAATCATTATTAACAATTTCATGAGATAGATGGATGTCTTTATTATAGAAATTTATGCCTTTGTCCATTATGAAGCCATAAAACCTTTCTATCCCCTTTGGTAGGTGGAAGACATCTTTGATGTTGTTAGACCTGAGGTCCAGCACCAACTCTCTCATGGTGTTCTTTACCAACCTTTCATCTGGCACATAATGATTTTATAGTGTAACTATTAGGTCCAATGAGAGAATGGATGTCAGCTATGCTGCTATATTCACTAGTGAGTAGTAGACTAATGAAGTGCAGTCCTTTGATCTCCCTGTTGCCTAAGCACACTTGACTAGGTAGTCATTCCAAATGACATTTCCAATGTCAGTGTCAGTAATTTCAGCGTGGAGATTCCCCACCTTGGAGGGTGCATGGTATCCCTTTAACTGGTACTTCATCGCTAGAGAGTTTACCTTTTCCAACATTTTGCAAGAAGGAACATGAATCAATAATAATTACCAGAGGTAAGAAAAACTACTAGTGAAGATAGGAAAAGAATGAAGAAACTCAAATCCCCAAAGAAAAAAATCCTAAAAGTTTCAGAAGGTAGTTTCAATGATTTAACCTTTTGGACTCTAAAAGAATGGGCTACCTCTAAAACATAGAGACAACAAAAAAGTGGGGCATAATACAGTTATGAGGTTTTGGCCTTTCGAAGGGTAAACAACTTTTGAATTGTTAGAGTCTGAAACTCTAAAAAGATGGAGTCTGAAAAAATTGTTCAGGGTGGTCTATCATCGGATTTCAGTATTTTGAAGTGCAAAAAATGTTGGGTGTCAAAACAATGAAAGTGCGAAAGACTGTGGACTTGGAAAAATTTGGGGGAAGTTTGGTTTTTTAACACATCGGAGTGTGAAACTATGAAAAAAATACGGCCAAATAGGTCAAAGGAAGAAAAATAAGGTGTGAGCTAAAAAATGAACTCAAATTGAGCTCGACCATGAGCTTGATGCTAAGGGGTCCAAGGGGCAACCCTACAATCTTGAAGTGACATGAAGGAATCCAAAAACTAAAAAAAACCAAGTTGAAACCTCAAAAAAAGATAAGAAAACTTATAAAAACTAGTAAGAAATGAAAAGATAAGAGAATGAAACCCTACCTCAAAAAAACACTTGAAGATCTTAAAGAAGCTAAGAATCTAGGCACTCTAACAACTGGAAGCTCTCTAGACACAATCACACGTGCTCAAAAGCTTTGAAAACCAAAGACAAATAAAAAAGCATAAGTGAGAAAATAAGCCTCACGCATGCCTAATATAAGCCTTTAGAGGATGATGTCAGCCACCCTTCGACTATCAGTATTTCAGACTTTCATAGGTTTTGGACCTCTAAAATGCCAAAATGTTGAAAGGCAGATCTCTTGTTAGGGCTAAAGATCTCTATTTTGAAGATGCTCTATCTTTTTAGAGCTTTCATACCTTAGGAAGTCTGAAAGTGTGAAAGGCTGAAAACTGACTAAAACCTAAAGGGACAATCACTGACAAGGGATAAAATGACTGAGGGGGCTTGGCTCATCATGGGTTGCTTAGATTCTTAACCAGTCATAATTAAATCTTAGCCCACTAGATCAGATGGGCCAAAAGGCATTTTAACCTTTCTCTACTACTAGCCAAGCATTTATAGCCTCAGTAGAGGTTGCTGAAGTCACCCTTCCCCTCCTTTGGATGAGCTTTTTTTTAAGTTTTAAACTTCTTTGGAGGGATCTTTTAGAGTCAACATCTATTACATGTAAAGAGATTTGCTTGAGTCATTATGTTCTGTATATTTCATTTCTTCATTTACTTTGGCTTCAGTGCTTTTAGGGAACTAAGGCAACACTTAGGATATGCCACCTCTTCATTTTCATTTATGATTCCTCTTCATTCTTTTCTTCTTTTGGAAACCTAGGCAGTGATTAGACTGTGCTATCCAAGCATTTGAACTTTTCTTATTTTATTGAATTTTTCTTTATGTGTTCCTCATTTTTTTCTTTTGGATCTTTTATTTTAGTTTGTATTTTAGGTGGAAAAGGGTTTTGACTTCTAACTTCCTCTATGACCATGGGCGCTACTTGATTCTGACTGAAATCCTATCCAAAAAACCTCCAACTCATAATATTTTAAGATGTGTGTTGATGTCAAGGATGATTAGCTCTGAAAATCTGCTTGATGACTTTGAAAGGAAAACACTCCACTTTCAATCTTTATATCTGGATCTTTGCAAGACAAAATCTAATCAAAAGTGTTTGATAAAGAAATGCCTTCATCATTTTTCCCAAACTACGTGGTGCAGAGCACTTATTTAAAGAAACCTACCCCCTGACAGACACGATCTGACTGACCCCAAAGAAAAGAAACCCAAAACAAAAACACTAAACTAAAAAATGTACAAAGAAGGACCAAAGCCCCTCAAGATCCAAAGTAATGTTTGAGATACTTGCCATTGACAGGAAATGGGACTAGTTCCCCTTTAACAGAACTAATCCTGAAAGTGTTCTCTTCCAAGATTTCCGCTATTTGGAAAGGGCCTACCCATAACTGTTGAAATTTAGTGTGGTTGTCCGACTTCTCTTTCACTTTGTCCCACATCAATACCAAATCAGAAATCCTAAAAGCCTTTATTTTTTCTCTCTTGTCAAACGAATGCTTGATGATACCTTGATGTTTAGATACATGTTCTAAGGCCAAGGTTCTCTTTTCTTCCAGGTCTAAAAGGTTCATGAGGCAAACCTGCACCCTATCCTCCCCTTAGACATATTGGTCCATAAATCTCAACATTGGTAATTTCATATTCATAGGAAAAATGGGTTACAAACCATAGACCAATTGGTAAGGAGAAGTCCCCAAAGAAATTTTAATCCTCGATCAGTCCACAGGGTGTATTTCAATTGCATGTGCCAATCCCGAGGATTGTGATCTAGGAGGCATTTGATTAAAGTTGTCAAGTTTTTATTTGTTGATTCTACAACCCTATTCCCTTGTGGATAATAATTAGATGAGAATTTGAGGACTACTTGATTCTCAAATGCCCATTGGATAAGTGACACAGATGAGAAAGAGGGTGCATTGTCAAATACCAGAACAAAAGGCATATCAAACCATTTGATAATATACTCATCTAGAAATTTGGTTACTACATTTGTGGTGCAATTTATCATAACTTGGGACTTTGTCCACTATGTGTTGTAGTCTATTGTTTTCAAGATGTACCTATGTCCCACTGATGAAGGAGGGTTAATCATTCCTACAAAATCTAGCCCCCATTGGGAAAATGGATGTACCTCATAGATAGGTTGTAGGGGCATTGTGAGATGTCTCTCATGGATGGCACTAGTTTGACAAGCATGGCATGCACGTATGTTCTCATGTGTATCCTTTAATAAGGTACACCAATAATAACCATACCTCAATATCTGATGTGCAGTAGCCTCAACCAACTCATGACCAATGTCATACTTGTCATGAAACTCTGTGAGAACTTGTTCAACTTCTGCCCTATCCAAACACCGTAGGTAAAGGCAATCATAATTATGTTTGTAAAGTTTTCCATTTTTGAGCATGTAAGAGCCACTTTTATTATTTAAGGCTCTCCTTTGGGATTCATTTATCCCTTCAGGGCATTGGTTTTGGAGCAAGTAATAAACTATATCTTGGTACTAGACATTAGTCATGATCCCTTCATTGGTATACCTAGCACACTAAACCTTTCTCTGTTTCAGCTATCATTTTGGTGAGGCCTTGGCCTCTTACTATCTTCATCAGCTAGATATCGATATCAAATTATTGTAGTATGGCCATCCATTTTCCCCTTCATTCTCCCAACTCATTTTTCATTAATAAAGACTTGATGGCAGGATTGAGAACAATATCAGCAATCTTGCTTCTGAGGATGTAGTGTTTGAACTTCTTGACGTCTTTAAAAAATGTGAAGGATTTCTTGTCAAGGTTAGGATACTTGAGTTCAAAATTTTTAGAGGGAAGCTCATAAAGGCTATTGGTCTTTCATCTTCCCCTTCTTTCTTTTGAGTAAGGATTACCACACACGAGTGGTCTGATGCAAAAGAGTAGACTTTGAATGGTAAAGTGTAATCTAGACTGACCAAAACCAAAGTGGTAGCAATGGAAGTCTTGATATCTTCAAATGCTTCTTTAGCTAGGGCATTCCATTCTATCTTCACTTCCATTTTTAGCATGTCATTCAGGGGACACACTATCTCAGCGAACCCACTAATAAACTTCCTGACAAAGTTGATCTTTCCAAAGTAAGACTTTAGTTCTTTCCTACTATTATGGGGAACCAGTTTAAGTATGGCCTCCACCCTTTTGGGGTCTATTGAAATACTTGTCTCTGAGATAATATGTCCTAACAACTTGCCTTGGGTTACCCCAAAAAAACATTTTTTAGGATTCAGTGAAATTCCATAACTCCTGTATCTTTTCAATACTTTGCGTAGATCCTCAATATGATCTACATGATTTCTGGGGAATACCGTAAGGTCATCCATATATATGATGATGAAATTATTTATGAGGCCCCTAAATGATTCATCCATGGCTCATTGGAAATTTTCTCCAGCATCGATCAAACCGAAGGGCATGCGGCGATAAGCAAACGTCCCCCATTTAGTAGTGAAGGTTGTCTTCAACTGATCTTCCTCTTTTACCATGAACTGATTGTATCCAGAGTAACCATCAAGGAAAGATATCATTTGAGACCCATTTACAATTTTCAATACTTTGTCCAGAGAGGGCAATGGGTAATTGTATTTTTGGGAAGATCTATTGAGGTTCCAGAAATCTACACAGAGTCGGACTTCTCCACTCTTCTTTCTCACAGGGACGAGGCTTTCCACCCAAGTTGAATGTCGGATGGGAAAAATGATCTTAGCATCAAGTGAATTCTACACTTCCTTATGAATCACTTGCTCAATCACATGGTTGATGGGCCTTTGCCTTTGATGGAAAGGTTTGGCATCTGGGTTAAGTGGTATATTGTGTACAATGACAGAGGGGTCGTAGGTTTTTTGATCTTCATAGCTCCAAGCTATAGAATCTTTATATTTTGTGAGAAACTCCACCATTTGTCTCTTCTCTTCATTTGTACCAATTTTCCCGATATGAACCTTGCTGGGTTCAAATTGCATACCCAGATTGTAGATTTCACAATCATCACCTCCTACAGTGGGTTTCTTCATTTTTTCGTGAGCATAGTCATTTGTGTCGAAGATTCTTTCTAAGGCTACCAAAATATTGACCTATTAATGCCTAAAACAACCACTAGACTTATAGAAGACATAGGAGGTAGTTAAGCCATGTCATGAATCCTGAGGGGAGAACTGACCATTTTTCCAATAATCCTTCCCTTAGCATTACCCGAGGGGATTTGAACCTATGACCAAGCTCTGATATGACTTGTTACAAGTAGTAGTTTTCATTGTACTAAAAGATCAACCTATTAATGCCTACTACAACCACTAGAATTATAAAAGACATAGGAGGTGGTTAAGCCATGTCTAAATCCCAAGGGGAGCGTTGACCATTTTGCCAATAGTTTTTAGGTTTAGGATTCCCAAATCGTCTGACTCTTTGATCTCATCAATCTCTTCATCTATGGATTATTTCTCAATGATCCCAACACTAATGATGAATTCAATTATTTTTTGGTCATCTTGGAACACTTGGAAGTTGGTGATGTTATCTAGAATAGCCGGTATTGTGATGAGCTCAATAGAGAATTTCTTCAACTTTGATTTCTCCAACAGGTAGAGGGAACTTGTTGACACTGCTAAGGCATTAGCAACAGTATTTTTCCTTCTCAGGACGCTTCTAATATTGAATGCTTCAAAGTCTTCAATCAAATCCCATATGCGATTCTAATACGAGGCTATTCATTCATCGCTACATGAATATTGGCTACGAATCTGCCTAACCACTAACTAGGAATCACCTTCTACAATAAGAGATTTTATCTTCTTTTTGTGTGCCATGAGGAGACCTCATACTAACACCTCGTACTTAGTGACATTATTGGTACAAAATAATTACAGCCTATAGGCAGCATAGTAGGAGCCACCCCAGGGGTTGATCAGTTCAATTCCTACCCCACATCCTTGTTTGTATTTGGAGTGATCAAATATTAATTTCTAGATGGGATGACCCTTGGGGGAATGAGGTTTGGTTTGAGATTCTGACCTAGTCCTATGCGGATGTGAGTTGATCTAGGGTTTAGTGGGACTGTCTGGCAATGGTAGGTCTTCATAGTTAGGAATTCATGTATCTTTTGCTTCCAGATTCTCCCTTGTAGAGAGGGGCACCCATTTCATTTTTTGTTTTATCCTAGTCTCATGCCATACCTCCTGACATGGTGGTAAGCAACCATCATCTGAGGAAATCCACTTCTCTTGTATAAGGTTTTCTTCTGTAAAGATTAGAGGTTTTTCATGATGAGAGGGACCTCCATTGCCTTTTTGTGTAGCTGCCCCCTTAGTAGATTTAGGTACTTGAGATATTTGGCTCATCACTTGGGCTACGACATTTTGGCAATCATGGCATTTGAACTCTTAATGACTAACTTGGTGTAAATGATAGTACCCTAGTAACATCAATATGTTTAGATCAGCCTCTTGCCTGAGATGTTTCATATTATTTATCATATGATTGATGAATTCTATGAGGATTTCATCAGGGACTTAAGTGTGTATCAGTCCTTGTATATGGATATCACTAGAATCTTTTGCTTCCTTGATATGGAACATCAAGATCTTGTCAAACTGATATACTCCCAAATTGGCTTCTGAGAACAAGACTTCATTCGGGGTGTTGTACTCAGTTATCATTTGTTTGAGCTTTGGTTCGGTGCTAATTTTAAATTGGTTATTTAATCCCTTCCAAGGCAACCAAAGTTGTGTGAAGTCTATGGAAAAGTAACCTCTCAGTGACCTGGTCCATTCCTTGCTAAGAAACATGCCATATGTCTCAGCTACTATGTGTATATCTATGCAATCTTGTATCTTGGGGTCTGTGGTTAATTGTATACAGGCATCTTTCAAGACCCCAATGATCTTGACTTATGTCGTGTCGAGTTGTATCATGACCCTATTAGTTGGTTGGGGGTTCATTCCCAACTTCTGACATATGGATAAGGGCATGATGTTTCATGAAGCCCCTGAATCAATCAGACAATTGTGTAGATTTTTTCCAAATATTTTGAGGCTAAGCAAAAATAGTGGCACTTCGACTCAGTCTTTAAACATGGTTGGCATTGCCTCAATGGTATTGACATTTGATGAAGTCCTCACATTACTTCTTGATGGAGATGACTTAGAATGGTCCAAACAGTTTAGGAGTTCTTCTCTTTGTGAGGGGAAATTTTGTAACATGTCATACATTGACATATTAGCTTTAACTAGCTTCAATTCCTCAAATACACTATACCTTTTAGTATACCAGGCTAGATTCTTTAGTATGGTGGGTAGATGTTGTGCAATCAGGGCAACAGTGGTACTCGGGCCCCTAGGAGGTGAAGGGTTGTTGTTAGCCCGTGGGTCTAGAGGAGTGGGTTGCATTCTAGCTAGAATACCATCAGTTAAGGGCTCCCTACTACTCCTCAAATTATAATTGCTTTGGTTGTTGTTCTAACAAGCATGGACCTTAGAATATTTAGGTTGACTCTATTGATTAAATGGAAAACTAAACTCCTCTGCAGTCGTGTTATCACCAGGGCCTGCCTCAGTGGTCGGTTCATAGGAGTCAAAAACCATGGCATTGAAATGTGTCTGGGAATTGTTAAAGTTTTGACCTTTTTGATTATCAACCTCCCTCATGTATTTGTTATCTGATTGATGTGCATTGGTGACATCCATGAAGTTGAATTCAGATGAGCTAAAGGTGTTGGCGTTATTATCCAGTATATTACCATTTTTGGGGCATGTATTCCATGGCCTATTAGTTTGTTGCTACCCGAATTGTTTGTCTTGCATGATATTCCCATAGTTTCTATTATTTTTGTTGTAATTGCCATAGTTATGGTTTTGATTTTGGGGATAAGTGTTTGGGGTAGCAGCAGGTCATTGGTAATTCCCTTGGTTTTGAGATGGGTTTAACTTCATCCTCATGATTTCACTTGTCAAATGAGACAATATTTTCTTCATGGAATCTAATTCATTCACCAAAGTGTTATTGGGTTCATTTAGGACATCAATGTTTTTCTCGTAGAGAGCTACCTTATGCACATTGTATCCTGGATAAGTGATGGTGAGTGGTGGAGAGGTGGTGTATGAAGTTGGGACTAGGTTGAGCTTGGGAGTGTGATGAACCAGGGGCTAGTTATGTGTTGCAAATGGACCAATCATGGAAGCATTCCCTAATGAGGGCAAGACACCATAATTCCCACCAACTTGTGCATCCATCTGCTATGTGAAAGTGATGGCTTCATTGCACACCTTTTCCAAACTATCTATGTGAGCTGGGGTAGCCTTTCAAGAATATGGATGTTAAAGGATCCAAGGCTCATAGGTATACTTGTATGGTAGCCCTCATAGGTATACTATAAGGAGCCTCTAGTCTTTGATACATTTGTGGAAACGGTGATTAAATATTGCAATAGTTTCATTATGATCTTTCCTCGCTGAGATAAACTGATGATGGAGGCTAGCGGGATCTATGTATAGCTTGAATTGATTGAGGAATTTAGTTTCAAATTCAGTCCAACTTGGAATGGATCCTGGCAACAATGTTTAAGTACCAATTGTATCTAAACTCTCCCAATGTGTAAGAGAAGAGACAACACATGACATCCTAATGTACAATCTCTTTACGATTGCATAATTCTTTGAAAGCACAGATGTGTTCTTCTACTATCCTTGATTCACCATAGATGAAGTGTGGACAAAATTATTTAGGATTTTTAGGTAGCTCATGGAGCTGGCCTTGTAGGTCCAATGGGGAACTTTGTGCATTTGAAAAAAAATCCATTGGAGGTGGTAATGGAATAGCAACAAGTGGAGCAAAAAGATGTGGAAATGGAGGAAGATTATGTAACTCTGGTTGGTAAGAAGAGTCTTCCCTTTGTTTTGCCTTACTGCTGTGAGGTCTGTGAACTTCTTTGAGTTCTAGGAATTCCCCTTTATTGGGTGATGATCTAAGGACTCATTCAAACCTTTTAGGAGAGAATGATCCAATATTTTAGGGTTTCCCTCTGGAGGGCCCTCCTTCTAGTGCTACTTCTGTTGAGCATCATTTTTACATGAGACAACAAATAGGAATATGTGTGAACATATTCCCCTCTTAGAAGAATGAAGTAAATAAATATTAAGGTTCCTTTTAGGCTGGGTCTCAACCACTTGGATAGCTCAATTGAAGATAAATGTGAAACTGTTCATGAGGAGGCCTTTGCTGGTTTGATCTTTGAGGGACTGCAAAACAATCTTAAAACAAACAAACTTTCTTCCTTTTATTTTTTTATTTTTTGAGTCTTTAAGCAAAACAATGTAAATTTAATTTAATCTACTTTGACTGATTTGTAAACAAAGGAGCAAGGTGACAAGAATTTGAAATAAAATTATAGAAAGTAAACTAACGAACATAAACCAATGTTGTGTTTCCCTATGAATTAAAGTTCCAAGAAGATGGAGAAAACCCACAAAACATAGATCTAAATGAATCATAATCATGATTTTGTAGATACAATCCTCAACGAAAATAAATGCAGATGTAAGATATGTCAAAATTCATCAGATCATGAAGCCACTATGAATGTGCACACACATGAGACAAATTTATCTTGAAGCACCGGAGAACAATCTTCCCAATACTTCATCACAAAAAATTAATGTAGTGATGATAAACACAAGACTAACGTAATCACAGATCAAAATTACCATACAATCAATTGGCTCTTTGAAATAAAGGAATGAGTAAACACACATTCATAAATCTCACAAACATAGCAGAAAATATGACACCATGATTGAAGCACCAATTGTAAGTATTGTATTGCAATAATAACTGACCTTAATTAGATTGTTTTATTACAATTTATAGAGCTTTACTCTTTATGGAAATAATTTTTGCAGATAGGGTTTTGGCTGCCCATGAAACTTGGAAATAAATCTAAAACTAAAGTTTACTGAAAGAAAACTATCCCTAACACAAATCTAAACTATCTAGCACAAAATTAATCTTCATGCATTACAATTTTAGAGAAAAGGATGCATTAAAAAATTGAAATCTACTCTGGAACTTCTCCATTTCTATGCATGTTCTTCTTTTAAAACTTGGAGTTTTTCCCTTTATTCCTTGTCATAGCTCTCCTTCATAGATCCAACTGAAAGATACCCCCAAATTATGTAAAAATGACCCCAAAGAAGTGATCAATCTGATTGAAAATCTACTGTAAAAGACTAGAAGTTGTTGGTGGTGATGACCCATAAATTTTGGACCCTAGCCTTTGCTACAAAAAAATAAAGTTGAAAAAATGACTAAGTGTTTGAACCACCTTTTGACAAAATTTTGGACTTTCGAAGGCCGAAAAACTTGAAAGGTCAAAAGGCCAAAAATATTGAAGTACAAAATTGACTGAGTGTCAAGAAAGTTTTCCATCCATGCAAAAATTGGCTAAGTCCAAAACTAGACACTTAGCGACTTGGGAGTATCTCCAAGTGTGTCTTGCGGAGCCTATCTACTATCTCTTGTATTTCTTCAAAATCTGCCATTTGGATACTTTTTAGGCATTCTTGTTGCTT
Source organism: Chamaecyparis obtusa (assembly GCA_027943335.1). Taxonomy (NCBI): domain Eukaryota; kingdom Viridiplantae; phylum Streptophyta; class Pinopsida; order Cupressales; family Cupressaceae; genus Chamaecyparis; species Chamaecyparis obtusa. The sequence goes on from BSBK01007538.1 coordinate 1,477,915, forward strand.
CTATTGGAAGGTGACCAATTCATTGGAAAAGCCCCTTATTTCTTCTTCATGAGCTAACATTTTCTTTATCTCCTCATTTTGATAAAACATTTGTTAGAGGTTATCCTTCATTTTAACTCCATTAAAGATATCTAGGTACTGATGCACAATGTATTTAATCGGGTGCATCGTCTACTCATCATCATCATCATAGAGGTCCAAGTCTAAACCTTCAAAAAACTTATGCATTTTCTCAATCTAGAGCATTCCTTCATCTCTTTTCCTATCAATCTTACCCAAGCACTTTTGGTAGACCTTTAGAGCTTCAGTAGTATCTTTGATCCATTCTTCAGAAGTGTCCATCTCTGACCCTTCATATATCTTCACCAAAACTTGGATGCATTGCTTCCTTATTATTATGAGATCATCAAGAGCCTTCTACCATTTAAGAATTATCTCCTTGAGACCATCCTCTTCACACATTAGATCCACCAATTTGGTGATCTCTTTAAGAATACCCCTAAAGGGTCTCAAAATTTCCCTAAGAGTACTCCTAGAAAAATCTTCATAATTAGCCTTTCAATCAGAACAAGCATGAATGAAATAATGTGAAAGATCAGCTGGCATCTCAAAAGCATCCCTTTTCTCAAAAATAGTCTGTAATGAGGCCTTAGGATTACTAGGGTCAATGGAACCCACCATCTTAAGAATGAATCTCTTCATGGCTTCATTTTGTTCCATTAAAGCTTTGATCTACTCCTCATCTTTGTCCATGAAGCCTAATGCATGCTTCAACCCTAAAGTAGCCAATTTTTTTCTACCTTCCCTTGTTGGTTCCTATAGGTCCACTTCTTCAAAAACATAGTCTTCAGGAGTGCTCTCGGCCATACTAGTATCCAATGTAGCTATGGCTACTTGTGCCTTCCATCTGCCCCTTTGATCTTGTGTTACATATGATAATGTCCTTGTTGAGGCATTAGATTCTCCTTGGTGGAATGTTTGGCCTAGCACCACCATATATGTATCATCTTCATCTGTGTAGACCCTCACCCTTAGTTGTATTTCTTTTGTGAACTAGGTGGGTTTGGAGAAGGCATTAATAGGTTCATACGGTGCGACTAAGCTCGAAGTGATGGCTTTGCGTTCTATCCCTTTTTCTCTTTATTTTTCCTCCTCCCTTACCTCTTCTCTTACTCATTCTTCTCTTGCTACATGTTGTTCTCTTGCAATTTGCTCTTCCCCTCTAGTGTGCTCCTCTGATCCAATATCCTTTTCTACTTCAACCTCCTTTTCTAGTCCTTTGGCTCCCTATTGAGTTGTCTTAGTCTAAGAAGATGGAGGAGTAGGCATTGGTGGAGTAGGGTTTTGTGCTAGTGGCGTGGGAGCAAGAGGAGGAGTAGGGGCTATTGGGGCAATAGGAGAAGGCATCATCATATTAATAGGAGGTGGAGTGGGCATAGGGATTTGAATAGGTGGGGTTTGCAATGGAGGTTGACTAGTTAGAACTGGGAGTGGAAGCAAAGTGGTTGGAGCTATATTGGATGGGACTTGAGGTGGAAGTGAAGTGCTTGGAGGTGGAGGAACTGGAGCTTGCTAAGATGGAGGAACTTGAACTTCCTGAGGTGGAGGAACTAGAGCTCCTATGTCTTCCTCTGAAGTAATTCCAATGGAGGAGTCCTTCCTTGATTCAGTAGAATTTCCCTAACTTGTATTCACAACCTCCTTTGTTGGTCCCTGAGGTTACTGTTGGGATTATTCTCCTATATTTCACATAGGATTCATTTCTATGAACCGCATTGGAGTAGACATAAATGAAAATGGAAATTGTTGATCTATAAAAGGCCCTCTTGTTGGTATTTGTTGTTCAATTTCTTTGAATCCATAGAAACCCTCAAAATCTAATATATAGAATTCATCATCACCTAGAGCATCTCTTGGATTCACCTGCTTTGTTTGGGTCTCTTCATCGAGATCTATTTGCACATCCTCTTCTTGTAATTTTCTCTTTTTCAAGAAACCCACTGACCATGTCCTCCACCTTAGTGGTACCTCATCTTCTTCACCTTCTTCATCCTCTTTTAGAAAAGTCTCCATATGAGAAGGTGTAGATGACATTTTCCTCTTATAAACATGCCCTTTAATGACTTCGGTAGGCCTAGATCCGGTCAGCTTTACCTTGGATGCCCTCTTAGGTATATTTACTTTCTCTTGGCCACTCAAAGATGGAGCATCAATTAGAGCTATTCTTCCAGTCATTCTAGTCTTTGGAAGCTTGGACCAAGGATTTGGCCCATAAGTAGTTAGGCATTTGTGTCTGTAAACTATTTCTAGCCTCAATGACACAACTTCCTTAAATTGTGGCATCGATACCTTTTCCCCTTTCTTCTTTTTCTCTTTGGAGGGTTGGGTTGGTTTTTGCTTCATTAGTACTAGGTCCATTTTGAATGGATGGGTGATCCATTCTTTTTTCATCTTGATTACATGATGAGCCTTGAAATTAATGTAATCATTCTTGTCTCTATTAACCTCAGTGTTGAGGATAACCCTGGTGTAAATATTATCATGATTGTAGATAGGATCTAGGATATCGTCTGAATCTATATCCTTTACCTGCTGGGGGATTTGTAGAAGTAGGGCACCTTGTGTAAGCTCTAGGTTCATCCAGCAATAGTCATAGATTCTGACCTCATAATCATCTGTGCAGTTCATCCAATGATCCTCAATATGTGGTTCATGCATGTAATGCCTCCCCATTATGTGGTTGTAAGTGCCAATTGGATCAAGCCTAGTTCTTATCAAGTTAAAGTTTTGTAGGGGGCACTCATCTCACTCAAAGTACAAAGACTTTCACACTCTCATGTCTTGAAAGAAATGGGGTCCTATTGAAATAGGAAAGTCCCAATAATGTTTCTTCTTGTGTTTTATGTGCTCATAGGTGTCTGAAAGTTGTCTCTCCATCTCCAATAGAACAATCCTATCCAAAGGATACCTTGGAAATTTCATGGGAGTGAGAATACTCCCTACCACCTTGATATAAGTGAAGGTCTTAAATTGGATATAAAATGCCCCTAGGACCTTCACTTTTGGCACTGCCTCCTCTGACAGTCTTTTTGCATAATCTCCCTCTTTTGAGTGGATGATTATGAACACAAAGGTGTCATTTACTACCTGGAACTCTGAGCTTGTTGGAAAAATGGTCAACACTCCCCTCAGGATTCATGACATAGCTTAACGGCCTCCCATGTCTTCTATAAGTCTAGTGGTTGTATCAGGCATTAACAGGTCAATCTTTTGGTGCAACAACAACAACTACTTGTAACAAGTGTTATCAGAGCTTGGTCACAGGTTTGAATCCCCTTGAGTAATGTTGAGGGGGAGATTGTTGGAATAATAGTTAGTTCTCCCCTCATGATTTTTCACATGGCTTAACCACCTCTTGTGTCTTCTATAAGCCTAGTGGTTGTATTGGGCATTAAAAGGTCGATCTTTTGGTGCAATGACAACTACTACTTGTAACATAGCTATCTTCTATGAGATGTTGCTTCCTCACTAGTTGAGGGTACATTTTAAATGGCCAAGCATCAGGCTGACCCATAGAAGCAACCTTCACCAAACCTAGATATACTTCCCTAGCAGCTAGGATATATACAACATATGAGGTCATATTAAAATGTGGATCATTCTTGAATGAGATTAATTGCTGGTCTAGGTTGTCACTGAGGATTGTAGCCTAGTCAAACCTTGACTTCCTCCTCTTTATTGTTTTAATTAGAAGGATCATCCATGGCTCCAGTTGGATGGATTTTTGCAGCCCATACACCTGGCTGATCATGGTGATTGTTGCCTAGATATCCTCTTTCATATGTCCCCTCCTCATATCTATCTTCTCAAGTTTGTTCTTCAATAGAGGTTGTATTAGGTAATCATTACTAACAATTTAATGAGACAATTGGATGTCTTTATTATAGAAATTCATGCCTTTGTCCATTGTGAATCCATAAAAATTGTCTATCCCCTTTGATAGGAGGAAGACATCTTCGATGTTATCAGGCCTGAGATCCAACACCACCTCTCCCATGGTGTTCTTTACCAACCTTTCATCTTTCACATAATGATTTTCTAGTGTAACTATCAGGTCAGATGAGATAATGGACAACGGATGTGCCACTATACTCACTAATGAGCAATAGACTAATGAAGTGCAGTACTCTAATCTCCCTACTGGCTGAGCACACTTGAACAGGTAGTCATTCCAACTAACATTGCCAATGTTAGTGTTACTAATTTTAGCATGGAGATTCCCCACCTTGGAGGGCACATGGTATCCCTTAAATTGGTACTTCATCACTGGAGAGTTTACCATTTCTGACATTCTGCAAGAAGGAACATGAATCTGTAACAATTTCCAAAAATAAGAAAAACTACTGATGAAGAGAGGAAAAACATGAAGAAACTAAAATCTCCAAAGATACAAGCTTGAAAGGCTCAGAAGGCAGTTTCAGTGATTCATCCTTTCAGACTCTAAAAGAATGGGAAACCTATAAAATGCCAAAAAAATAAAAAAGGGGGACATAATATAGTTCTAAGGTTTCAACCTTTTGGAGGGCGAAAAACTTTCAAATTATCGTAGTCTGAAATGCCAAAAAGATGGAGTTTGGAAAACTTGTTCGGGGAGGTCTATCATCGGGTTACGACATTTAGGAGTGCAAAAAATGGTGGGTGCCAAAACACCAAAAGTGCGAAAGACTGTGGACTTGGCAAAAATTGGGGGAAGTTTGGTTTTCAGCACATCATAATGTGAAACTACAAAAAAACTAGGGTCGAATAGGTCAAAGGAAGAAAAATAAGGTGCAAGCTTGAAAATGAAATCAAATCAAGCTCGACCATGAGCTCAATGCTAAGGAGTCTAAGGGGACAACCCTGCAACCCCGAAATGATGCGAAGAAAGCCAAAAATGAAAAAAAATAAGCCAATACCCTAAAAAAAGGAAAAAAAACTTCTAAAAAATAGCAAGAAATGAAAAGATGAGAAGAGAACAAAAACCTATATCGACAAAACCCCTGAAGATCCGAAAGAAACTGAGAATTTGGGCACTCTAAAAACTGGAAGCACTCCGGACACAATCATGAGCACTCAAAAGCTCTGAAAACCAAAGGCAAATAAAAAAGTGTAAGTGAGAAAATAACCCCCCTGTGTGCCTAATATAGGCCTTCAAAGGATGACGTTAGCCACCCTCCCATTGTCATTCTTTTAGACTTTTGGAGGTTTCAGACATCCAAAATGCTGAAACTCCGAAAGGCCGATCTCCTGTTAGGGAAATCAGACTTGTGGTGTTTTAGAGTTTCAAAACTTTGACAACTCTGAAAGACTGAAAAAGGGCTAAAGCTCTTTGTTTTGAAGATGCTTCAACTTTTCAGAGCTTTTGCACCTCAAGAAGTCCGAAAGTGCAAAAGGCCAAAAACTAACTAAAACCTAAAGGGACAATCCTTGACAAGGAATAAAATGACTGACAAAGGCTGAAAACAAGAAAAAATAAGGGAGGGCCTTGGCCAAGTGGATCAAAAAGGGGAGCATGGTTGTGGAACCACAATATGAAGAAACTAACAATTCTTCCCATGAATTTGGGGTCTTCCTGCCAATTGAGTTACTACTACTCTTCTTTGAACTCACTAGGGTAAGTTCACCTCCCACTCACCATGCTTGTCACTAGCATTGCACAGGGTTGAATCCATTTTTATTAAGTGTTTCTCCATTCTTCTAATGCAAATTATCATAAACTAGGTTGATCTTTGTTACCGATATCAAGGATTCCTATATTTTAGGCTTGTATCCCTATTAGCCCCAAACTAGGTCTTTGAACACTGGTTTTTCTCAATAACTCTAAAAATTTACAAATGAGCCCCAAAAATGGTTTAATATCTAGTTACCCTTTTGGAAAATCTCAAATATTTTCAAGGTCTAGGGTTTCTCAACTAGTCATACAATACTTTTCATTTGCTGAGTCTCTTTCCTAGAAAATAGGCCTAATTGACTAGGTCACTTAACTAGGTATACAAGATCAACTCCAAAAACTCTAAACACCAGTTCTAGAGCTTCCTCCAACCTTTAATATCACTTCTCAATCCTCACATAGTATTTCTCAATCCAATCCTACATTGAACAATTCATTGTCATTGGCTTTGTTCTTAACCGAGAGACCCTGTCTCACCTAGGGAAAGCCTTCAAATTGATCTCCCTTCACCTTAGACATAGTTGTACAAGTTGTAACATTATATAAAAGGGTTACACTTTAATTCCTCCATGAGACATTAATTTTTCATGGAGGGAAGTCATGGTGGAACCATTTTTACACCATAACCTCTCAAAATGGCAAGGTACAGTCCAGTGAGGGTTAGGCTTACAAAAACAAAACAAAGTAAAAGAAAAAAATACATCAATTTATTTATAGAGAAATAATCTAAATTAAGGAAATGAAATAACAAATCATAAGTCTTTCCCAATCAAATTTCAGTGATGAGGTCCAAACTCAATAGACTGTATTGAAAACTCAAAGAATGTAATTATCAAATCTATCTTGGGAACTGTGAGTACAAGTTGTCTAACCTCGTATTTTTCCATTTCAAAACTTAAATAATATTTCTAACCTTTACAAAAACCTAGGTTTGACCCCTAACTAACATTTAGGGCATTTGGACATTTCTTTCCCAAAAGTTGTAAAAGTTGTCAAAATGTTTTCAAAGTTGCTCAAGCAACTTTGATAACTTTTGCATTTCATCTTAGAAACTTTTTTCTTGAGGTCCTCAAAGTGACCCAAAATGATCTCAAACCTATATATAGCTTAAGAAACCTTAAAAAAAACTTCACTAACCTATTGCTAATCATTTCCACACTTTAGGCCGTATTTAGCCAACCTGGCAAACTAAGTCCAACTAGTGGCAACTTAGTGCCAAGTTCAAAACTTAAACTAGCTACCTAACTACTAGACTCTCTTGGAGTCTTATTCTCTTCTTGAATTGAATAAGGTCAAGTAAAAGCCAAAATACTAGGGAGTAATCCATCTTTACCCTAGTGTTCTTGCACCAAAAATGAAACACTCTTGCATATTCTTCTTTATCCTTGTTTTTCTTCATTTCCTTGGGATCCTATTTGAGTATCTCAAATTGAGGATCATCACTGTCTGATTCATCATATTCATCTTCTTCTTCATCCTCATGCTTCCTTTTTCCTTTAGTCTCCTTTTTCTCCTTATCGAGATCTTTTTCCTTTTCCTCATCATGATTCTTGTCTCCATCTTTCTTTTCTTTTATCTTTCTTCTCATCCTTGTCATTTTTTAAACTAGATTCTACTTTTTCTAAATCTTTTGGTGCTTGGAATGATTGACCATTTCTACCATGATCATTGTTGTCTTGATCTTTTCTTTTGATATCTTTAGTGTCCTATTGTTTCTCAGTAGATGGTTCCTTGTTGATATTTACTTGTGGTTGATTTAGTGGTAAGTGATACTAATAAGTTGATATTAGGTTTTTCTTATTTGTGCCTAACACTTCTTCTACTTCTTCATTTCTTGCAATATCTCCTCATTACTTTGTAATGTTTGTTCTATCAACTCTTCTTGTTGTGTGACCAATACAATATCCTTTTAGTTCTATGTATCCTTATCAGTTTCCAGTGTTCTTTACTTAGTAGATGTGTTGATATAGGTGTCAAAATTTTTAGTTTCTCTTTCTATATGCATTTTTACTGGTGCTTCTTGTTTCTCCAATTTCTTAGTAATATCCTCAATAATTACTTCATCCTTATTTCTTTGCATATCGGTTGCACGAGTTGCATTATCAATTAATTCATTGACTCTAAATGAATCATCAATATGTGATGGTCCTTCCTTTGAGTAGGCTGCATCTTTTTCTTTAATTTAGTATATCCTTCCATAACCGTGTGATATTATGTTCCAATCTTGACTCTTCATTGAGTAATACCATAGCTGTTAATGTCTATGTTTTGAATGCTTTTTTATTATTTTATGTATAAATCTTTGTATCTTTGTCAGATAAATGTGGCATGAGTTTTTTTAACACTTTTTTCTTATCTCTTCAACTCTATGATATGCTAAATTCCACCTGACAAGTAAATTATCATACAATTATTTTGGTACATTATCTTTGATGTCTCCTAGGTATTTGTTGTATGCATGAAAATGCTTCACAATTTTATCTTCAATTAATTGTGTATCTCCTTCAAAAATATTTGCAAATGCAGTGGGGTTGATCCTTCCTACTAATCATGTTTCTGTGATTTATTGTGCCATCTCGATAGGATTTTTCAATAGATTAAATTGTTTCCTTCCTGATTTATTACCCCATGTCATTATTTATTTTTTAGATTTTGTTTCTTCTTCTTCAGCTTCAGTTTGTATCTTATTTTCTAGTGGATTTTTCACTTGAATCCTTGTAGTTTTGTGTTCAGTCTCTAAATTTTTTGTGGTCTTCCTTATAATTATTTTCCTTTTTGAAGGTTCTTCTTTCTTTGTGACTTCTTTACCTTTCCTTCTGATAGTACTCAGTATTCTTAGTTCTATTTCCTTTTCTGCACCCTCCTTGATCTCTTGAATGGATGGTAGGGATTTTGTCTCTATGGATGTTTCACCATGTTGTGTCATTTTGTTTTTGGCCAGTGTGGAAGGGAGATGTAGTGACCTTTCTTCTTGTTTTTTTTCTTCTTCCAATTGAGCACTTCTGTCTTCTTCACTCTCTCCATATTTGGTTGTCAATTTATTCAACATTTTCTCTTTCTTCTTCAAAATCTTTGGCTTCTTAATTTCCAATGTGATCCTTTCATATGATTCTTCATAAGATCCAAAAATTTCAGCCTTTCCATCAATTGGTAAACTTATTATATGATCAGCACATCTCACTACAATGTCATCAGTGACCTTGTATCCATATGTTGGTACCCAAGGTGTTCTTGGTTGGATAGGTTGGATTCTGCATGTATCAGTGTCCACAAGAAAATAAATAGAATCTCTATACTTATATACTACGGATGGGGGTATCCAATAGCGTTCTTGCATTTTAATTTGAAATTCTTTAAAATATCCCCACATAATTTGATTGAATTATTCTCCTAATTGTGAAATATAATCATTTATTTCATAAATTACTTGTCTATCTATTTTCCAATTTACATTTTCTATGCCCAAGAAGAAATTATTGACATAAAATTATAAATAGATGAGAAATGATCCATACTTAACTTCTTATTTGTGATCCCTTTACAATCCATTCATATTTGCAAACAATTGATTCTAAAACTTTTCTGCCAAATCAAAGGCTTTGCCTAGTTTTTCTATCTCATAGGTTGCATACACAACACTATCAAGTACATTGTTCGGTCGACTGGATTGGTAAAATTATTAACCAATAATCATTGTTGCAAAATGTGTTTCTAGGTCCTTGACCTTGTCTAATCTCATGGATCTCCCATCTTTAGATGTTTCAGTAATTTTACTTAGCTCATCCATGTTGCTCACACATAGGGTGCATTATTTTCCTTCTGTTAGTAAGACAATGACCATATGAATTAGGTCTTTCATTATTTTGATTTGCCTTTCCTCATCTAACCACATAAATTCCTCATGCACATGACTTAGTACATATCTGACCTATTCTTCATTGAATTTTGGTAAGAATACCATATGCGTCAATCATTTTGCCTCTAGATGTTTATGCTCATCTTTTAGGTTTCCTTCAATGCTCAGCTTCGTGTAGTATAGTTTATTGATTTCTTCATCTCCCAATTCTAAAAACTTATTGTGAATTAAATTTTTGATGTCTTCTATAAGCATGATTCTCGGAGGTAACAATGATAGAGCTCTGACATTGTCTTTCTCAACTACCTTCAAAGGGTACAATTTGAATACTAGTGTTGGTTCATCATTGATTCTTACAACTATAGGGTTTTGGATATTAGATGCCATTGTGCTCAAATTATTCCACCAATGCAAGTCATCCACTAGGATTATCTACACCTCAACTAACTCTGCTAAACTAGGGCACAAAAATACTTTCAATCACTTCTGTAATAATTTCTCGTTGATAACACTTTGGAATAGATTTCTCTAGACTCTTAGATGTTGCTCAAATGATTTCTTTAGAAAAGTAAGGTAACAAATGAATAGTGTCAACACATATTTATTTACCAAAAACTATGCAAATGGCTATTTAGGTAATAAATACCTTCAATAGTAACTTTTCTATTGATAGTCGTCTCTTTTGTCTGATAGTGATGTTTTTCTACTGATTACTTTTCTTTCACTTGTTCACAAGTAACTATTTATCTTTCAAATGATAAAGAAATGATATCTAATAGTAATTGATTTCCATTAAATGTGTCTAGTATGAGTTCCATTGTATCTATAATATGCTAACATGTGATCCATCCTATCTTTTCTTATAAAGGGACAAATAAATTTAGCAATTTATTATCAGTCCCTAAGAAAAAACTTAGTTGTTTAGTTTCACAATGAGTCCTCCCTAGAGGTTAGAGGGCTTCCTTCTTTCTCGCTGACTTTCTCCCTCTTGATCCACTTTTTATTCATATTATTTTTCACTTGTTTTAGATTGCTCATGTCTTTTTCTTTGTTATCTGCATTACTAGATTATTCGTATCTACAATTTTGTGCAATGTGTCCATACTTGTGATATATAAAATATACCATACTAGTTGATCTCCATGGTCATAAATTTCCTCTTGGACTAGTTAATCTTCATTTCATTGTCATATATCCAAAGTGTCCACAAATGTTTTACATAGTTGGAATATTTCCTTCTCTTCTCAATGTGCTTATTTATTTGGTTGGTATTCTTATCAATAAAATTCTTGATCTATAGTGTTTAGCTTTATGTCTGTACTGATTGCATGTGTAACAGTAACCTGTGAAACTTCCTTCTAATGATGAGTTGTTAGATCTTGATCTTCACTCTCTTTCCTAATGTCCAAACTTATTGCAATTGTAACAATGTCCATTAAAGGGTGTACCACTTGGAGTGTTGGCTAGTCTTATTCTATAGATATTTGATGTGTGACCAAGCTTTCCACAATTGTAACAAGTAGGTTTTGTAGGTTTCTTTCTTTATGTATCGATAGGCTCTTTTGGATTTTGTGATAGATTCTCTGCTACCTCTTTTGATGGTTCATCAATTTCAAACTTGTTGTCACCGATATGTCCTAGGCTATTTGTGTCTCCAAATCTTCAATGATTTTTAAGTTGTTCATCAATTCTCTGCATGCTTAGATTGAACTTAGTGATTCTGTCATTAACTTCTCTTTCAATTTTCAGATTGGTCTTCAAAGTTTCAACTTCCTTTCTCATATTTTTGTTCTCAGCAAGTATTTTCCCATTTTCTTTATTTGTATCATTCAGATTTTCACCCAATGTGTTATTTTTATGTTGTATCCTTTCAATGATGTCATCTTTATCTTTGATCATTTTTCCTAGATTTCACTTATTAGTTTCAAGGCTTTCCTTGGCTTTCCTTGGCTTCCTCAGCAATCTTCATTCTTTCAAGTATTTCAATCATCCTTATAGCTTTAATTTCAAGCTCCTTTTTAGCTTCATTTAGGTTTTCTTCTAGTTATATATTCTTTTCCAATAGATCCACAATTTCTACATCAACTTCTTCAGAATTTTTACTCTTTTCTGATAGTTCTTCAAGATTTTCTAGACTTATCTGCAGGCGTTATGTGAGTTCTTTTCTTTTTGAAAATGATGCTCTTAACTTCTTCTATAGATCTTCATTTTATGCATGGGCTTCATCCAGGGCTTCTTCCATTTATTTTTCTTTCCTATACCTTTCCATATTCCAAGATCTACTCTCAAGTTGTTAAACTTTCCCTTTTAGAGAATTGTGCTCTGATACTAAGAGATTTGTGTCAATTTAAACTTTTAATCATAAAAATATATTTCATTCCTAATTTATTGATAGTCATTTCTGTATTATCAATATGTTGTAATTAAAAAAATATAAAGTAAATAATAGTAACTCATGAAATGATTCACACACCCATAGCACATAGATTTTTGGTCTCGCAAAAACCCTTGGTTAGAGGGAAAAACTACGGTGGGCATGGTACCTAAAACTCTTCACTACAACTAAAAGAGTTTTCTAATTAAGGGTACAATCTGTCACTTTTTGGAGCAACTCACCCTGTTAGGAGTGAGTGATACATGGTTGAATGCATCTACAGTCTTGTTAGGACTACTCCACTAAGAGATTTTATCTTGGCTATACAACATTTACTTGTTAAAGGATTTACAAAAAATTCATACAACAGACTTCAACAGTCCTATTAGAGACTACTTAGTTAATGGATTTACAATACCTTGTAGAAACTTGTTAGGGTTCCTTACAAGATAGTTGACTTGTTTGTGTTGTCCTCCAAAGCTTATCAGATCCCTTATGCTCATGTCTTTGTCTTCAAACTCTTTTCTCCTTCACTGCTTGTTCTTCGCATGTATCTCTCTCTCTCTCTCTCTCTCTCTCTAATATGCTCCTTTGATCATTTCAACCTTGATCCGCTTCTTTTCTATTTATTCGTATAATCCCGACCTTCGATCTTAGGGTTTCTTAATCTCAATATTTTCCAAAAACTATTTTCTCTTTTTCTTTTTATCAGTTGTAATACATTATTTTCCTTTATTTGATACCTGTCAGCTTTTGATAACTAATTGTAGATCTCTATAGTTTTTTTGACCATTAGTGCTTCACACTTAGTCATATATCTAGGCAATGATGGTCGGTCATCACTGCAACCGAGTCATTTTGTAAAGGCTGAGTTATGTATTGTATACTTACTGAGCAGTAGTACTACCGAGTAAAGTCATGGTCACTACATGTTTGTATTATGTCGAGTATAGTTTTTGCCAAGTTATATATGCAATGATTACTGAGCGATAGAGAGTTTAATAGATGCTGAGTATAGTGAATACCGAGTACCAAGAATAACATTTTCTGAGTTAGCAAGGAATGACATATAAGTTTGGAATGGCACAATGATCGAGGTAAACCATTTTTTGGTGATAATGGTGTTTTGTATTTTGTTTGTTGAGGGAATTAAGGAGGTAATTACACATTCATCTTGTAATCATTGATCCCTATGTAATACCTAGATCCAATGAGAAAATTGTATAACTTAAGCGACAATAGGAACAAATCTGGATTGTAGATCTTGAATCATTAAGATGTTTTGGTTACTATATAAGGTCAAGATCTAAACCCTAAAACGTAGTAGCAAGGGATAGTGAATGTGAAGGGTGTTAGCAGAATGGTATGATTTAGTAAAGGAAAGCTTACAGAGATAGAGTTCAGTGACCGAGCTAAGTAGTGAAAGGATAGAATCGAGAAAGATCAGATAGAAGAGATCACTAACATACAGTAAAGAGGAGATTTGTAATCTGCAGATAAGTGCAAACTGAAAGATCAGGTACTGAGACATTTTAATCAATGTATCAAGGTAAATCTCTTAATCGAGTAGTCTTAACAGAGTAGACCTTTCACAGGGTAGATCACGAATTGATCACATTTTGTAAGCCTTAACAGGCAAAACTTATTATTGTAGTAGTGAAGATTTGTGGGTGTCATCCCCACCCCAGTTTTACCTTTCAAGGGTTTTTGGGTTACCAAAATTACTATGTTATCAATGATTTCATGTATTCTACTTAACATGTTAAGTTACTTAGAATGCTCAAGTTTTGTTTATGTCATGCATAAAGTTTTATCAGTAGAAAAGGTTAAAGTAGGTGATATCTGGTTCACCCCCCCCCCTCTCACTATTACCTTCCCATTTATATTTCCAACACTAACTCCCTTATCCCAATAATTGTCTTAAGTATTCGATAACTCTATCTTTTTGATAGTATAACTCTCACATTGGTGATTTTTGACATCAATGAAAAAACTTATTATCAGATTTCCAATAGGGATAACATGGGGGAAACCACTAATGCCATCAAAACAAAATGGCTTGTATCTTTTCATAGAGAAAAATCTATAAGAACCTAACATGGGAGCCATACTATGTAAAAACATACTTGGTATTTATCACATATACATTAAAACCACACCCACTTATACATTATTGTTTTATAACTTTTAACAAAGCCTATTTCCCCACCACCAAGTGCAACTAAAAGATACTTCAATAAAAATTTGCTAAGCTGGAAGATCTTCGAAGTATGTAAAAACTACCATTCCCTTACCCAGTATCGAAATCACTCAATAGGGAAACAACCTTTTTACAATTGATTTCATAAAAAATAATTTATGTATGAAAATCAAAATACCTAGAAATGTTGTAGCTGCAAATCAAATTTTTGGCTGGAAAATTTGATAAATTTGATCTTGCCTCACACCTTTACTAAAATCTTTGATAGAGTCATGACCTCTTTATAGAGGACAAGATATTCTACAACTGAAAACCCCTTTCTACTCACACTTTCTCAAAAAGCATCATCAACAAAATAACCATCAATAACGTAAGCTCTTAAGATTTCCCTCCTTGGCCAAGAACCATATCACAAGGGCTTTGAGTATGCCTTATCAAAGTTGAAAATCCTTCATTTATTTTATTTTAACAATGCAACTAGTGCAAATAGAGATCTTGGAGTCGCCACTCACACTTGGTGATTACATACAATCTTTTCACAACATAGACAGATATGACTAGTTTTAGATTTGATGACCATCATAGATTATCAAACCACCTGTGTGATGATGATAATCACCTTCATGAAATTAAGATGAAATTAGCAACAATTCTAAAGTAAATGCAATGCAAATCTATTTAAAAATGAAACTAAGATCTATAACATCTCATGGCTCTCTAGAAAGAGGTGGTAAGTGAAGCTCTCAGCTCAAATCTCCACTAGTGACACTTCTAAAATGAGAATGTATGATGTTCTATGCTTCTACAATGCTTCTATGATGATTAATCTAGCTCGAATTGACAAAATTATAATGCAAATGCTCTAAATGCTCTTAATTGCTCTTAGAATGCTTTTCAAATGCCTATAATAATAATGCTTTGCAAATGAATTTCTAAGATATCAATTGCTCTCAAAATGCTTCATATTTATAGTAAATTCCCAAGGGTAGGGGGTGGAGTGAAGTAATCATGATTATCCCTTAGGTTGAGTCAAATACTTTGCTTTGTTCATAAATGGGGGGACAATTTAAAGGTTTGTCTCAAAGCTTTGGACAAAAGGACAAGATTGAGTGGATGAGATTGAAACTTTCAAATGAGTGATTGAGATTCATCCTTTTTGATGATTTATGTCTTTTTGTCCTCAATTCTCATTAGTTTCTCAACTTTGTTGAAAGATATTAGGAATTATTAAATTCAATTAATTAATTAAATTTAGCCATGTAAGGGTAATAGGTTCATTTTGATTTTTGATTTAAACAACTATACAACTAATTGATTAAAATCAATTATGTAGTGTTTTTACCCCTTTAAGCTTTGATTTAATTATTTAACATCCTTATTTGATCTTTCCTTTGCTTTAATTGTTTTTGTCCAATTTTATTTAATTATGTCCATTTTAATTGATTTAATCCCTTTTTTATTGAATTAGTTCATTTTGATGATTTTGAGCCATTTTATTGATTTAAAAGCACTTGTCCAATTTTGCATGTCTACAAATGCCCCTCTTTGAATTGATGTGCGAAGAACATTGATTTGAAGATTCTTTTGAGTCTTGATTGTTGATTCACTGATATGCCTCTGATACTAATTGATTAATGCCCCTGATTGCTACCTCTGATACAAAATTTTTTGATGCCCCACTGATTCCAATGATGCTTGATTTCAATTTTAATTTGATACCCTGATGCCCCCTCAGAAATTAAAACATATTGATAGTTTGATTTGAAAAATTTGATGATGTTTGATTTCTTGAATATGTTTTCATTTCTGAAAAGCTTGATGATATGCTATGCGTTAAAGGATGCCTCAGTTAATTTGATAGGGTCACTATAGAGGTCTAAGCCAAATTTCACCTCCAAAATTAGGTCAAAATAGCTTAAATAGGTTGAAAAACCTTGTTTTACTATTCATTTTTACTTTTATCTTTGGTGATTTTGCTCTGATCCTGCTGTGAATTTCAAGATGGTTGTCCCTATTCAAGAGCATCGATTTGAGAGGTGTCGGAGATATGCAAGGCCACCTAATTATGGACCTCTAGTAAGTTATTTAGAACCTCTTATTTGCATTTATTGCACATTTATTAGCATTTATTGCAATTTCCCATTTCATCGTTGCCTTTAATATGCAAAATCATGCCTAGGAAAATTTTACTGTCGCCTAGACCCTTTAACTGTCACATCCGCACTTTTCTCTTACATGTCCGTATAGTTTAATGTCACTTAAGAAACTTTCATCCTCGCTTAGGAATAGGATACTCATGTGTAGAGCTAGGTCAAAATGCCCATTTTCATATATTCTATCGCATAGGAAACCCTAACAAATTGTTTGCCACCTAGGCCACATTGTGTTGTCGCCTAGCATGATTTACTGTCGCGTAGTGAGAGAACTATCGCGTAACACCTGAATAATGTCGCTTCACAAATTTTTGTTATCGCTTAAGAGGAATGTCACTTGGGATGATTAAAATCACGCCTGCAGACTTTTGAAATTTTTTCTTCTTTTTGTTTCACACTTGTACTTAATTATGTCTGATGAAAAATTTGATGACTTCTGATGCTCATGTCGAATGATTAGATTAGGTCTGTTGCATTCAACAAAACAAATGGATTAGGATATCAGGATAGTGTTACCAATGAATGCAATGTTTCAATCCAATTAGGATAGGATATTGATAGGATAAATCAATCAGTGTGAAAACCGATATGATTTGATACTGCTACTTCGTTCTCAGGACATAGAGAAACGAACAAATGGTACTTGGTGTGATTTCTTGATACTTTTTGATAAACTTGATTGACTTGAGATAATTCTTTGATATGATATACTGATATGATTCCTTTTCTTTTCCAATAGGAAAACTTTCCTACTTTATACATTCGGATAGTGGCTTCTTGCATCATTGATTTGGGCCAGACTCTTATAGATGCTGAGTTCCATGTGATTGAGTTGTGTGGTTTGACTTTTCTCCTTGATATTCCATGGTTCCAGCTAAACCATGGTTTACTGATTGTAGTGGTGGAGCGATGGCACTCTGACTACAATACATTTCATTTTCCTTATGGAGAGATGACTATCACACCTAAGGACATGTATAGATTACTACGTATCCCATGCAAAGGAGAGGTAATGTATTATGATTCCATCTATGATTATACTATCTGTCGATGAGTGTTTGGGGACAATTCTATTGATGATGATATGATCACCTGGCCTCAATTTTCTTCCTTTCCTACCTTGCCAGCAGTACTTGGTGCACTGATTGGTGGTTTGCTTCTTCCCGACCGGTGAGGTCATGGTTTTTCCATCGGATGGGGTAGGATATTGGAGGATTTCATTTCTCATCCTCAACGCTTCAATTGGGGTTCATGCATCCTTGCACAGCTCTACCATGATTTGCACGAGGTAGTCTATTGAGAGAGTGCATCCTTGTCTTTTGCTGTAGTGATTCTTCAGTTGTGGATATGGGAGCATCTTCCTATCACTAGGCCTATTTCTGACAGGGTTCAGCCTTGAGGTTTTCCATATGATTTTCTATACACTGGGATGGTTGTTGTAATACCCTAAAATTGGCACCTAATAAATTCAATCAATTTTGGTGCATTTTCATCAATTTTACATCTTCAAAGTCCTAGTTCCCTAGGCAAATTTCTCTCTCCTACTTGACTTAATTTGACTTGATGTCAATTGCAAAAACCCTAATTGCATTAATCAAATATTAAAATTAATTCCTAAAGTCCTTGACTTTAATTAGCTAAATTACCCCTATGATAATTTAATTTAGTTCTAAAGTCCTAAGCACTTTGAATTAAATTAAAATCTACCCCTTGGCTAATTACCCATAAAAAGGAATTAATAAATATTTAGTTAATTGAATGGACACCTCTTTATTTGAATTTAACAATTTGAATTACTCGAAAGGTCACTTCCCACATGTGGAAAATTCCATTCTTTTAATTAAATAAATCATGCCTTTTGGTCTCAATTAGGAATGAAGGGTCATGAGTTTCAAATCAAGAAACTCTTCATTCCTCTTCTGGCTTCTCTATTTAATAGACCTCATTTTCTTCATTGAAGAGGCAATTTGTGAGAGCATCCTTACTATAGCATTTTTTAGTCTCATTTTACTTCAAAAATCTTTTTCATTACATAATTAAGCTCATATCTCATTTTAGTATAATTGCATATCATATTAGATTAAATTTGCTTATTTGTTCTTAGAATAACATCATCTTTATTTCAAGTGCTCTAAAATAAATCTGCATTTCATATTTATTTCAAAAGCATTTCTAGATTAATGGAATTCATCTTAGTTTAATTTCAGTTTTGCATATCATCATAGTTTTGAAAATCCTCCATTGTGGGATTGGTCCATGGTTGTTGGCTCTCATTCTGAGAGTAATTATACACCCCATCCACATAGGAGGCAATAGGTCAATTCAATCGATGTTGTGAGATGGAAAATTCATGTTCATACTTGCCATCTCATGATTGAGCAATGACTATGTTGCATTTGTGCCTGATTTAGAGGTCCACATTCAGACACACACATTTTGGCACCCACCGTGGGGTAGAAAATCTAATTTTTGGCCTCATTCTCATCTTCTCTGACAAGAAAGTCAAGCTCTTCCGTGCATCCGTACTGTCTATGTACAGATCTTCGCATGAGAATTTAGAGCATCCTACGTGAGATTTCACTCACTGTAGCACTTTCTCGCATGAGCCTTTGTACGTTCTCGTGTGGGTTTGTGCTTTCTCATGCGCGGATCGGTACCTTTTCATGCGGCCCTCTGTACTATCTCGCACAAAATTTTGTGACAGACAGAGACCAAAATTCCAAATTTGTTAGTTTTTCTTGCTATTTTCAGTTTTCCTACGTGTTTTCAAAATCCCCTACGTGTTTTCAAAATCTGTGCCACTCTGGAAAATTGGCACCCATTTTTGTGAAATTTTCACATACGGTATCAAAAATTTAAGTGTGATATATCATTGGAAAGCTCTTTCCAAGCCTGATCCAACCATGTTGGTTTCATTTTCAAATTTTGTCGTTTGATTAGCTATTTTACTTGTAGTTTATCTAATTTTTGATGTGCTAACCATTATGGAGCTAACAAGTTGTGCTTGTAGGTACTCTCATTTCTTGAAATATTTGCTTATAAAACATGCTAATGGTTTGATTATAGGATGATAGTCGAAGACTTGCTAAAATGTTGTGTTTGTTTCTTGCTTTCATTCACATAGTCTAAATAGGGGTCCATTAAAATTTCTTGAGGATTTTGATAGTGCGTAGGGATTTGGCTCTTCATTACATGGAGTTGATGACCATGAATGAACCCAAAATCCTAATGATCTTACTAATATGACAAATTCTTGGGGAAGTGGAGAAAGGTAGTGAATCTTTATGCTTCTATTAGCTAGGGGATTATGCTCTTCTCTCTTTGAGAGAAACAGAAACCCAAAAGATTGTAGTTGTGGTGGAGTGAAACTAACTCGATGATGAATCTTCTTGATGTGTTTGGGTGAGGAAATGGGATAGAGAAGTATGCTCTTCTCCCTTTGGGAGAACCAAAAAATTTGACCCCTGAATCTAAACCAAGTCCAGTGTCACCTTTAGAGGGCCTACCGGTATTGAACCTCTGGGAATGACCCAAGTGAGTATGCACCTATCACCGGTGATTCCACCTCACTCTAATAAAGAATGTTTTGTTGAGTCTAAAGACTCCAAAACCATGTTAGCTTCCTTCTCAAGACTTTGACTATCATCTTAAGAAGGCTCCATCTATTGTATTGAGCGGTACCACTCCTAGCCTTGCTTGCGGGGGTGTATGACTTTCAGGTGTTGGTGTGGCTGTGAGGCCTCAACCCTGTATCGGGGGCACCAAAGGTTAGCATGAAGGGAATCCTACTAAGAACTTGTCGTAGCTAGTGGCCTACCTAGTTCACCTCCGAAAGGAGTCATAATCTTTGTGTAGGGAGGGGGAAGAATCTCTCTCGTAGATTCCCATCATAGGCATACACCTGGACGTTTGGAGGTAGTTGCGACACTAGCCCCTGCTACAAGGGTAAACTTTGAATGTACACTATTGAGTCCTTGGAAAAACTAAAAACACAGGCACCCTCTAGGGGGTGACACAACTGTGTGAGGTGCATGTATGCACATAAGCAATGGGGCAAAGGTTTTGGCTTCTCACCATTTTTTTTGTAGGACTAAGCTATGTGTTTGTTATCGAGTCTTAAACATTTTCCAAGCATTATCAAACAAAGACTCCCCTAATGCTATCAAGTTGCTTTGTCCTCGATAGGTCTGTTAACGACTACTTCTTGTATCACAACTACTTGATTTGAACCTTTGTGTCTTTAAACAAATGCTTGAAATCCTAAAATGAGATTGTTGATTAAACTATTCTTCAAACCTGTCAGGAAACTGGATTTTCTGTCAGACATCAGTTCAGACTATACCTCAAAATTCAACTTTAACCTTGAAAACTATGTTAGATTATCATATTTTATCATTTTCTCATGTGAGGTTTCACACTTCAAATCACTTTCTCGTGTGAGACTTTGTTCTCTCATGCAAAGTTTCGTGTTCTCTCGTGTGGCCTGGTATTCTCTCACATAAGACTGTAGCCTAGTTTGCAAAAAATAGAGACTTGTTTGCCATTGACTGTTTAACATTTTATCTAATCTACTTTTTGTCTGAGGTCTATTTTTCTACTTTCCTGTCATTCACTGTCAGAAATTAGTTGTTTCAAGTTAGGAATTGATCGATCTTTGCTTTGACTCATGTCATCTCTTTTTGGTTTACCTTATCTCTTTATGCCTTTTGTATCTTGTGTTGTGATAGTCTTATCTTGGCTATTCTAGCCACCTCTTTTGATGATTCATACCAAGTCCATCTCGCATCTTGGTTGTTCTAGCCTTTATCTACTTTGTGTTGTTCTTAGAGACCGACTCTAGCATTATCCAGAGTCCTCTCTTGTTTCATCTTTGTCTATGACTGTCACGATTAGAAGTGGCAGAACTTATCCCATTCAGAATACTGGTTGAGATAGAAGTGAATCTCCTAATCAAGAAATAGGTCATCCTGAATCTATTATGAAATCTGAACTTTATGAGAGATCCTCACATTCCTTCTCGTTCTAAGAGTATTACAATCCATTGTTTCAAATATAGTCTGACTTATTATTTCAAGAATATTATAACCTATTGTTTAACCACTAGCAAGGTTCTGAAGGGTCACTTTCTAGAATTGAACCTATCGACTCTTTCGATCTTACTTTCATGATCTCTCAGAATACTACCAACAATATGGGAGATCCATTTCACTTCCCAGAGGAAGGTAAATTCAACAAAAGCCATGAGCAATCTTAGAACGACCAAGGTCATGGTCAGTCTCAAAATGACAAGCATTATGATCAATCCCACAATATTCAATATTCGATCAATGTTCGAGACCTTTTCAATTTAAAACAATGACAAGGGGAGCCTCTCCTAACATTTCTCCAGAGATGGAGATAACTATGCATGAAGTATCCACATGAATTACCTGAGTCTAAAAAGCTCGATATCTTCTTGGACAATCTTGTCCCAGATTTTGGATACCAAGTACGATTGCAAGGTCCCCTCACTTTTATCAATATGAATAGGTGAGCTATGAGGATAGAAGCATTTATGGTCAAGAAGGGAGGATTGAATTTGAACAAAGACAACAAGGAATGAACTTCTCCCTCGAACAGGGATAAGGATAAGATTGTCAATAGAAACAAGATGTTATGAATGACAGGGTTGTTGACAATATGATGCCAAAACCCTCAAAGTCTATCTTTAATCTCAGCTCTAGTATACGAGCGGTCAAGACCACTGAGAAGGATGTGATGAAAACTCAACCACCTTCAAGATTTTCTAGAAACAAACCTTGGATCTCTCAACCTGAGCATAACTCCACTTCCTTGGGAGAACCTCTCAATGTGGTTCATAGGACTTTGGTGTAGAACCATAATAGGAATCCAGATCATCAGGAATTTAAAGACTTCTTTCCTCCTCATGGGAAAATTGAATTATCCAAGTCTAAAGGTACCAATGATGTGGTCAACTATACATACGATACTAGCGACATTGTCACCAATGAGATTGAACCCGTTGATGTTGAATACTGTGACATGATCATTGCTCCGGGGAGTGAGGATACTCCTAAACCCAAAGCTCCATTTGTCTTGTGAGGCCCTATGCCTCCCTCTTGTAACCCCACACTATCTCCAGCTTGTGTGAATGCTATCACTCAATCATGTGTGAAGATTTTTCTCAAAGGTCCCGAGCCTTTGACATCTAGACCAAAACTATTTATGGATAAAGCCCTCACCAAGGCAAACATTCCCAAGGATCTTGATCTCAATCAGTCCCAATCTATGGTGGGTCATTCGACCTCACCTCATCACTTTCCCTTCTTTGAAGAAGATGATCATTCCTTGAGCCATAATGTTCCCCTTCTCACTTGCAATATGCTCCTAGAATCTAGTGATAGCCTTGCTCCGACCAACGGAGAATTTATAGAATTTTGTAATGTTAAACTCAAAGAGATAGAAAAGACCCTACAGATCAAAGATCTTGGCATGGGGGAATATCAGATGGAGTCCATCTTGTCACTAACATCTCTTCCTCCATCTCCACATTCTTGTGAAGAACCCTCTAAAGAGAGATTTGGTATTGGCTATCAAGGCCATGAGCTTGACTAACCTCACTGTAGCTTTCACTCATACAAGGATTTAGATAATGAAGATACAACGATCTAGCCTATGACACATGAAAGGCTCTTGAATATTCAAAATCCTAATTCAGACTACCAGGGCGAGTCCTATCTAACTTCTCAAGTGCCTCAAGAACATGATCCTGGTCCTCACCAGGAGGATTTTATCCACTTTATTGAATAGACTTCTACTACTGCTGACTCTAATAGCACACATACTGAATGGGGGAAAATAGTTGATGTCTCCCTTATCTTGGGTATGCCTCAGGGTATACCTATTCTAGATTACTCCACTTCTGCTACTAAGAAAGATCATGTTGTTGAAGAAACACTTCCTGTGATAGATGATAGCATTAAAGAAGATTTGCTGCCTACTATATCTCTAGCTGATTACATCAAACAGTGTCACCACAATGAAATGAACTCAAAGAAATATGAATAAGAATCCATATCAGATGCTACTACACAAATACTAGTTGATGTTGTATACAAAGATGCTACTCCTACCAACTCTGAAAGAGGAGGAAGTTCTAATCCTCAATATCAAGAAATTGATGATGATCCTTTCCACTCTCTTGTGGAGATCATTCATATGGCTCCTAAGCCATCTACTCCAAGTTATACTTCTACTACTCTAGCAAATCATGGGTATGTAAAACCCCATCCTGTTATAGCTT
Source organism: Chamaecyparis obtusa (assembly GCA_027943335.1). Lineage (NCBI taxonomy): Eukaryota > Viridiplantae > Streptophyta > Pinopsida > Cupressales > Cupressaceae > Chamaecyparis > Chamaecyparis obtusa. The sequence goes on from BSBK01007538.1 coordinate 1,501,511, forward strand.
CATGGAATATTGGTAGATCCAAAATTGAAATGGTTCCTATTCATGCTCTCTTACCACCTGAAAGGGGACCTAATTCTTGGAAAAGTTCATCTCGGTTAGGCTCACATAATATTTCTCCAAACTTATCTAACTCTTCTAAGACAACTCACAATTGACAACGTTCTATGGAAGATGACTTTCTTGATCTATTTGATTCACTCATGAATGATGAGGATGATGCTGATATCTTTTCACTTGAGCCCATCCCATTAACTACTCATCCTCCCCCTCCTCCCTAAGATAAGTGGCTCATCCACTTTCCATCTCCATCTCTCCACCTAAACCAATCATATAAGCCTCTTTCATCCACCATTCTCGAGTCTTTTGGAAGTAACTTGGAACATAAAAATAAAAAGAATGAGAATCCACTTATATCTCAAGGTCACCATGTCCCATCTAATCGACATGTGACTACAAAGAAAGAAAAGAAATAGAGGTGTTCAAAAGACCACAAAGGTCCTCAAAAAGAAGAAGACAATCAAAAGCCAGAAAATAAAATAATAAAAATGGATCTCGAAATCCATCTTACAGGCATTGTCATCAAAAGCACCTCAACATAAAGAAGAAAATAAAAATCAAAAGCTATGTGGATTCCAAAAAGAAAATCAAAGTTGTCATTCAAGCTTCCAAAATTCTCATGCTTCCCTCCATTCCATCACCCCTTGCCTCTCATACTTTACCCTCTTCACTCCATCTTGCCTTTTCCTAAATTGCATATCAGCATCTCCTCATCCCTAATGACATGATTAAGAGAAATCTAGAACTTACTCTCCCTAAGCATTTAGAGCATGGGAAATCCAACAAAGAGTTAAGATGTGTCCATGAGGATATTTGTGGGTCTCACTTAAGTGATCTTTCCTTGACTATGATCTCTTGACGGCTGGGCACTAATAGTTGGATCTACTACAACATCTGGTTCTGATTCTACAACTTCTCAGCTAACTACTACTACAAGACACTGTGTTCTCAGAGATACTAATGAAGGAGAATAGCTCAAGAGCCTATCAATGCTCTTCACTTGAAGAAATTCTATAGCTGAGGCCTTCTTTGTATGCTCATGTACATACTTATTGGTCCTGAAAAAATCCTAAAAATTGATATATTGCAAAAATCCTAAAAATTGCAAAATGTCCTGAAAAAATGATCATCTTAGTGAAAACCTGGCAAACATGCGCTTTGATGTATCTATTATCTTGGTGAAAAGTTGGTAAACAGGCACCTTGATAATAATTAAAAAAATAGAAAATTTGAAAAATACAAAAAAATCAAAAGAGCAGAAATACAAAAAAAATGAAATATTCAAAAATACAAAAAAAAGAAGAAGAGAAAAGTACAAAAAAATTGAAAAGAAGAAAAATGTGCCATTGATGAAAACCTGGTAAACAGGCGTCATGGTAGCAAAAATAGAATCTCTGCCAAGATGGTGAAAACCTGGTAAATAGGCACCTCTTGTTTTCTAAAGCTACATCTCATCTCAGTGTCGCTTGGCTCCTAGTTTCCTGCTTTAGTTTGCTTTCCCGCTTTCCTGCTTTTAGTTCACTTTTTGCTTTAGTTTGCTAGCTCATGCACTTGCTTTCAGATTTTCCTCGACTCTTCATGGATTGGAACTGGTTCACACTTGGGGGCACCTTCCTGGTCTAGGAGGCATTGTCCTATCACTTTGGGAAGTTTTTTTTATGCATTAGTCACCAGCGGTTCTTGTTGTGTCTGCCTACTGATGTCTAGCTACTTTTGAGATTTCTCTCCTTGAGGATCTCTTGTGTATCAATTGCCAGTGGTTCTCACTGTGCCTGCCTACTAATACTTAGCTTTCATTAGAACCTCTCTCTTTCAGGATCTCTTCCTTACATCAGTCACCAGTGGTTCTCACTGTGTCTGCCTGCTGATGTTTTTCTTGTACTTTATTCTCTCTTTCAAGAATCTTCCTCATATTAGCCACCAGTGGTTCTCACTACATTCACCTATTGATACTTGGTTTGCACTCCGATATCTTCTTGAGACTCTATCTCTCACGACGGTCACCAATGATTCTCACTATGTCTACCTGTTGTTGCTATCCCGTCGAGACTTTGAACATTGTACGCTTTCGATTCAACTTCAATCCACTTGAACACAAACTTAAACTAAAACTAAAAATTGATTTTGTGTTCTTTTGAAGCATGCTGAGCTTTTCCTTTGCTTGTTTGTTTGTTTTCTTTTTCCTTGCTTTCTATTTGTTGGTTTAGTTCCAATGATCCAAAGAATCTATCTAAGAGGGGTGTCTGTCTGTAAGAGCCTTCATCTTGTATTGGATGGCCATGCGTACCTCGAATCCTTTTATATGGACACTTTGGTGAGGTTGGTTCTTCTCCTTGTCTGTTTTGAGTGACTTCTTTCTGCTACAAGTAAAATTGCTAACACTCGTCCTGCTAAGTAAATGTAAGGGTCACTGTGAGCACTCTTTGGCAAAAGAAGGAACTCTCACATGTCTGGTGTGTTTGTTCACAAGAAAAATTCAGGTCATTCTAGCAATTATGCTTTGATGCTTATGTTAACTTGCTAAATCAAAAGGAATAGGTGTTCAAGTCATTCTGTCTTCTTGTGCCTTAATGCTTACACCTCATTCCGACAAATCTAAGACTTATGTCATATTCATATTCTCATAATTGTAATGTTAGTGAGGATTGTATGGCATCTTGCGATCATCCCATGCTTAAATGAACTCAATGATGATAAATACAGTGAGTCCAACAACCAAGTCCTAGGGTTTGCATTTTCATTCTAGGCTTGCATTTTAGCTTAGGCTTGCATTTGAGACAATATCTTGTTACTCTCTTAATTGCTTTCTCTTCATCGAAGGTTCTCATCTTTTGTCCTGGGTTCATCTTGGCTGCATAATTTTTCGAGATCAAAATTGAAATCTAACATCTCTAGATAGCTCAAAATTGTGTTTTAAATTTTGGGACCCTTTGGGATCGAACGCTTGTGTAGTTAGCCTTCTAGCATCATCTTCTTGCCAGACCCTCATCTTTGCATCATGTTCTCAAGATCTTTTCTCTTTTCATCAAAGTCAACTTTGGTCAACTCTACTCAACCATGGTCAATCATGGTCAAACTTGGTCAACAAGACCTCTACATTGTTTCGATTTGCTTTTGCAGCTTCTCAAATCTAGTCTAATTACTTCTGCTTTGCAACCTCTTGTTGTCAATTGTCCTTCTGATATGTCATCTTTCGATTTCACTCCCGAGGGGGTAGGATGATTGCATCATTTGAATCTTGTTGAATCAATTCTTGAATCAGTTTGATTTGAATCATTAGTTTTCATTGCTAGGGGCATCTCTATGCCTCGCATATTGCTATCTAGTCATCAATCTTTTAGGTATCTAAACAACCTAACTCAGATCCTCAAGAATCAAGCTTCATTCTGGAGATGGTTCTCAAAATATTTTAGGTATTGGGGCAATCTAACCCTAATTCTTGAGGGTCGAGCTTCATTCTAAAGATGGCTCTCGAAATCTCTCTTGGACCATTATTTGGGCAATCTAACCTGGATCTCAGAGGGCTAAGCTTTGTATTGGGGCAATCTAACCCTGATTCTAGAGACAGACCTAAGTTTGCATCTGAATCTCATTCTGGGCATTGGGGCAATCTAACCCTGATTCTCATCTTCTCTCAAGACCGTTGTCTTCACAATCTAACTTAGACTTTGAAAAATCATGCTTTGATATACTCAGTGTCTTGGCAACCTAACCTAGACTCCCAAATTTCTTGTCATCTATCACTTCAAACTATTCTTTGAATCAACGTGCTATTCGCACATCTATTCAAAGAGGGGCAAATGTAATACCCTAAAATTGGCACCTAATAAATTCAATCAATTTTGATGCATTTTCATCAATTTTACGTCTTCAAAGTCATAGTTCCCTAGGCAAATTTCTCTCTCCTACTTGACTTAATTCAACTTGATGTCAATTGCAAAAATGCTAATTGCATTAATCAACTATTAAAATTAATTCCTAAAGTCCTTGACTTTAATTAGCTAAATTACCCCTATGATAATTTAATTTAGTTCTAAAGTCCTAAGCACTTTGAATTAAATTAAAATCTACCCCTTGGCTAATTACCCATAAAAAGGAATTAATAAATATTTATTTAATTGAATGGACACCTCTTTATTTGAATTTAACAATTTCAATTACTCGAAAGGTCACCTCCCACATGTGGCAAATTCCATTCTTTTAATTAAATAATGTGTGTGTCTGAATGTGGACCTCTATATTAGGCACAAATGCAACATAGTCATTGCTCAATCATGAGATGGCAAGTATGAACATGAATTTTCCATCTCACAACATCAATTGAATTGACCTATTGCCTCCTACGTGGACAGGGTGTTTAATTACTCTCAGAATGAGAGCCAACAACCATGAGACCAATCCCACAACGGAGGATTTTCAAAAGCTAAGATGAAAAAAATTGAAATTGAACTAAATGAATGCAATTTAATCTAAGATACTTTGAAATAAATATGATACTATTCTAAATAGCTTGAAATAAATATGCAAATTATTCTAAAGAACTTGGAAATAGCAATGATATTAAACTATGAGCATGTAAGCAAATTTAATCTAATATGATATGCAATTATACTAAAATGAGATATGAGCTTAATTATGTAATGAAAAAGCTTTTTGAAGTAAAATGAGACTAAAAAAAGCTATAGTAAGGATGCTCTACAAATTGCCTCTTCAATGAAGAAAATGAGGTCTATTAAATAGAGAAGCTAGAAGAGGAATGAAGAGTTTCTTGATTTGAAACTCATGACCCTTCATTCCTAATTGAGACAAAAAGGCATGATTTATTTAATTAAAAGAATGGAATTTGCCACATGTGGGAGGTGACCTTTCGAGTAATTCAAATTATTAAATTCAAATAAAGAGATGTCCATTCAACTAACTAAATATTTATTAATTCCTTTTTATGGGTAATTAGCCAAGGGGTAGATTTTAATTTAATTCAAAGTGCTTAGGACTTTAGAACTAAATTAAATTATCATAGGGGTAATTTAGCTAATTAAAGTCAAGGACTTTAGGAATTAATTTTAATATTTGATTAATGCAATTAGGGTTTTTGCAATTGACATCAAGTTGAATTAAGTCAAGTAGGAGAGAGAAATTTGCTTAGGGAACTAGGACTTTGAAGATGTAAAATTGATGAAAATGCACCAAAATTGATTGAATTTATTAGGTGCCAATTTTAGGGTATTACAGTTGTGCAACATCATTTGGGTCATCTAGATTTCTGGCGTCAATAGATTGATGATCTCGATCAGGTTCTATGGAGACCATATAGGGGTTTTGAGCTATGGAGAGAGGATGATGATGAGTTACCTTACATGTTTTCCCCTCATTGGATGATTGGTCGCACTACTACCACTATTGAGTGCTTCTACTTTGGCAAAGTTTCTAGACAGTATGGTTGGAGACATGATATGCCATAGGGTACAACACTATATGCTCGGGTACAGGCAGAGAGATCTATGTAGGGTCCTCTCATTGATTATTAGTTTGCCTTAGATCAGATTACTAGTATGGCTTATTGTAGGTGGGAGATGCTTTCTGGTGTTCCAGATCCCGGTATGTCTCATGAGTTTTCTGATTGGTGGGCTTGTAATAGGTTTACTCATTTCACTGATCTAGTAGAGCCTATTTTGAGTCAGGGTGATGGAGGTGGTGGTGATAGATGACAGAGATGACAAGGATAGAAAGATCCTCCTATGATTGGTCGAGTACAGGTGAGAGGTGGTCATGCGAGAGATAGAGATCATGTTGGAGGTCATGATGATGCACTTGATGTATGTCCTAGAGAAGATAGACCACATAGAGCTCACAGACATCAGAGACAGGAGACACAGGTTCATGTTCATGCTGCTAGGCAGATTCTTGGTGGATTGGATCATTTGGTTCAGTTGCAGAGAGCAGCCTTGGCTCAGCAAGATGATGCTCCAGCACATCAGGATCAGGTTCCAGCACAACAGGTGCCTACACAGGATCAGTAGCCACAAGATCAGGGACAGGGTTCCTAGGATGTTCCCACTATGGGTACTATAGTACGGGAGGTTCAAGCTATGAGGACCGATATGTCCAATGTTGTTGGCCATTTAGATCAATTTTCCACCTTGATGCAATAGTTCATGTATGCGATGGTTCAGAGACAGAGCGGAGTAAGTACTTCTCAAGCTCCTCCCCCACAGGATGATAGAGGTCCAGATGGATCTGGTCCTCCAGGATCTTGATTGATATATGATAGATTCACTCATGGTTGATGTACTTGTATCACATGCCATGTTTTTTGATTGATCAGACCATTTGATGTATCACTTTGTATGACATTGTCTCTTGATATATTGAGTTGATGGATCATTGATGAACACTTTTTTGATGATATATGATGATAGACTCCTTGGTTCTCCTTGATGAGTTGTTGATGAGATTATCTTTTATGTAGCTATATGATGTGTTATGTATTTACTTTGATTTATGCTATGGATGTAGTTATCTTATTTTATGATATAGATAAATGATGTAATGATGTATGGAGTTATGACATGGTTTTCCCTATTTCTCAATCTATGGATGCAAAATGCTTTATGGAAATGCATATGTAAATGTCCCTTATGTTTTTTTGGTTTTTTCGATGTATGCAATGCAATTTTGAGCTATCTGTATGCAAATGATGTATGGATGTTTTTCTCTTTTTTTGGTATATGGATAATGACTAATGATTAATGCTATACATGAATGCAAAAGATAATCTCATTTTCTTTTTATTTTGATTGATCAAGAGTAAGACATTTGATTGAATCCCTCATTTCTTTAATGTTTTGTTTAACCAAGATTATTGCTGTACCCCCTTTGTCCTTGGAAAATTAACCACAAAAAAATGCAATTAATCTAACATGATAATGCAATCTAATAGGATAAACCAATGCAATTAATTTAACATGATAATGCAATGCAATGCAACCTAAGTGTCACCAGCTTTTAGAAAAGAAATGCCATGGAGATAAATTTTCATCATTGAGCATTTTGGGACCAGAAAGCTAGTACAATCACCACTGACCACGTCATGATGATATGAATACCTCTTTTTTTATCGCTTTTTGGTAACCTCATTTTTGAACCAAGTACAACCCTCACTAGTTGGATGACCAAACTATGGGAGTCTGAATACCGGTGTCAACAGATTCAATGTTGCAAGTGGATTTTTGGTATTATGATATAGAAGATCTAAATAGCCAAGGGATCCATTTGCATAAACAAGCAAAGGTCAATCCGTCCTCTTATGAGATAGTCTTCGATGGTTCTTTGATGACCATGTCGTTAGACAAACTCTCATAAGTTGATGAATTTTCCTCAAAACAATCACTCAAAGGCAATAAAAGATCATGTCTTTCTCATGGCTAATCTAGTCGAAACATCATCAAATAGCTCAAAAGATGTGATAAAAGTCAATTTCATAAAGATTATCAAAAGAAAGTTTCAAGTGTTTTGCAATGTTTCTTGATTTTTAAAAAGTATTTCCAAGCATTTTGATCTTTAAGGTGTTTTTTCAATTTTAAATCCCAAATTATAAATTCAATGAAGGCTCAAGGATCATGTTGTAGGATCAAATACTTAGGCTTTGAACAATGATATCCATCAAAGGTTCAATAAACTTCTCACTCTTCTGAAACTCTGACAAATCTCTCTTTGACGTGACTGATTGTAGCACTTATTGAATCCATTTGGTACCAAATTTCCAATCTTCTTCTACCCCCAAGTGATAAATGTGATCGGTCGACAAACTTAGGGCTGATAGGCAATGCAACAATGCGACTAAACAACTTTATTATGACTATGACAAATGACGGATGCAATGGTAGTTGTACAAATGGGATGTTGGAAATGCAATATGGACATATGTGACTAGGAAAGACAAACTTAAGGGAAAAAAAGGCACTTCTTTACCAATTTTTCACCTTTTGAATCTTTTTCTCTTTTTGCTACCAAGGCACCTATTGCTAGGTTTTCACCAAGGCACTTTTTCTTTTTTTCTCTTTTTTTCTTTTTTTCTTTTTTCAATTTTTTTATATTTTTCAAGATCTCTTTGACTATGTGTAATAAATATGATGCTCCTCATCTGATACTCTTTATACTCTTTCGTCTCCCTCATGTGTAGAGCCTTTTGAGATGAATGTTGTTGATGGGTTCTTGAAGTTCATCTCCTTCACAATCTGATAACTTATAGGTTCCCATTCCAAATGAAGACACTATGATGAATGGGCCAAGCCAATTAGCCTCCCATTTTCCTTTCTTCTCTCTTTCAACCTCATTCTTTGGGTTCTCTCTCAACACTAAGTCTCCTACTTGAAAGACTCTCGGTTTGATATGTTTATTGTAGTTCCTCGAGATTCTATTTTGATACACTTTCAAGTGCTCATAAGCTTGTGTTTGGTGTTCTTCCAGCAACTCCAATTGTTGAAGTCTAGCGACTCTATAGTATTCATTTGTGATCAACCCTTTTAATGACACTCGTAAAGATGGGATTTCAACCTCTAATGGTAGAATTGCTTCAGCCCCATAGACTAATGAAAATGGCATGGCTCTCGTAGGTGTCTAAATGCTCATTCTATAGGCCCATAATGCTGGATTAATTCGCACATGCCAATCCCTTCTTGATTTATTAACCAATCTCTTCAAGATTTTCAAGATATTCTTATTTGTGGCTTCGGCTTGCCCATTTCCCTGAGGATAATAGATTGATGAGGAATGGTGAGTGATATGAAATGTAGCACAAAGTTCATCCACATCCTTGTTTTTGAATTGTTTTTCATTATCTGTTATGATGGCATGAGGAATGCCATATCTACAAATGATGTGGTTCAAGATGAACATGGAAATTTGCTTACCTGTGGCCGTGATCAAAGGAACCACTTTGACCCACTTAGTGAAATAATCCATTGACGTTATGATGTATTTGTGACCATTTGAAGAAGGTGGGTATATCATGCCAATTAAATCAAACCCCCATTGATAGAAAGGCCAAGGTGTAACAAATGGGTGCAATTCCTGTGCCAATGCATGTATCATGTCGCCATGATATTGACATTTGTTGCATATCCTGACAAAGTGGCAAGCATCTTTTTCTAATGTCTTCCATAAATACCCTAAGCGAAGGATCTTCTTAGCTAGATTTAACCCGCTTGCGTGTGACCCGCATATGCCTTTGTGAACTTCATGCAAAGCTAACTTAGACTCTTCCTCCTCTAGACACCTAAGTAATGTCCCGTCAAGACCCTTACAATACAATGCTTCTAAGAGGATTATGTAACAGGCTGATTGGCGTATAAAGTTTCATTTTTGAGCTCGAGTTTGGTCTAAAGGTAGCACTTGGTCTTTGAGATATGTATATCTAGGGTCATACCAAGGTGAGTCATGTCCATGTATTAGGGAAACAATTTGGGTTTTGGGAAGGTTGAATGCTGGTTTCACCAACTCTTCCACCAAGAACTCGTACTTCTCATTTTGATCTGGTTTTTGTAACAAGGAAGCCAAGGTGGCCATGGCGTCAGCTACTCTATTTTTCTCTCTCAAAATTTTCTCAAAAGTGATCAAGGCAAAGTACTTCTTCCATCCATCAATCATGGTCTTATATGGCATCAACTTTTCATCTTTAGTGTTATATTCATTGTTGACTTGATTGATAATGAGTTGAGAATCTCCATATATTTGTAGCTCTGTGATGTTCCACTCTAAGGCCATTTTGATGCCTATGACTAGTGCCTCATATTCCGCTATATTATTTGTACATGGAAACAAGAGTTTTTAGGACTTAGGAATGGTGTACCCTTGAGGAGTGACAATTTATATGCTGGCCCTAGAACCTCCTTGAGTATAGGAGCCATCAAAGTATAACTTCCATGTTTTTGCTTCTATGTTTACAATGGTGGAATCTAGAAATTCCATTTGAATAGTTTATGTAGAAGTCATGGGGTTTTCAGCTAAGTGATTTGCTATCACTTGCCCTTTTATTGCCTTTCTATCAACATACTCAATGTCGAATTCAATCAATATCATAACCCACTTGGCTATCCTACCCATTAAGGTAGTTTTACTTAACAAATACTTGAGAGGATCAATTTTGGCAATTAGCTTTACCTTATGCATCAACATATAATGTCTCAATTTTTGAGATGCAAAAACAACTGCTAGGCAAGCCCTTTCCATGAATGTGTAGTTAAGTTCATATTTGATCAATGTCCTACTCAAATAGTAGATAGCTCTTTCCTTTCCTTGTTCATCCTCTTGCACCAAAAGTACTCCTAGAGATCTTTTGGTAGCAGATATGTATAATAGCAATGCTTTCCTCTTGATTGGTGGCATTAGGATAGGCAAATTTATCAAATAGGTCTTCAATAATGTGAAGGCTTGATCACATTCTTCATCCCACATGAACATAGTATCTTTATGTAGCAATCTTGTGAAGGAATGACATTTTTTGGCCAATTGGGAAATAAGCCTTCTTATGGATTGTATTTTGCCTTGTAAGGACCTCATTTGGCTGATGTTCTTTGGTATCTCCATATCCATTATTGCTTGTACTTTCTTTGGGTCCACTTCAATTCCTTTGGCTGAAACTATATAGCCTAACAATTTGCCAGATTGGACACCAAAGGAACATTTCTTTGGGTTTAATCTGACTTTGAATTGCTCCAACCAAATGAATATCCTTTTCAAAATTTGTAGGTTTTCTTCTCTTTTGTGGGACTTGGCCAATATATCATCCACATAATCCTCTAAAAATGTATGCATCATGTCATGGAAGATAGTTTTCATGGCCCTTTGATATGTGGCTCTGGCATTTTTAAGGCCGAAGGGCATGACATTCTGAAAAAAGGTGCCCCAAGGGCATGTAAAGGCGGTCCTCTCTTGGTCTTCAGGTGCAATTTTGATTTGATTATATCCACTAAAACCATCCATTAGGGAGTACATGGAATGACCCGTTGTCAAGTCAACTATTGCATCAATGCTCGAAAGTGGGAAGTCATCCTTAGGACAAGCAAGATTTAGGTCTCGAAAGTCCATGCATACTTGAATGTATTTGTCATGTTTTGTGACTAGTACAATGTTAGATATCCATTCAGCATAAGCTATTGTCCTTATGAATCCCACCTTCAACAATTTTTCTAATTTCGCCTTGACTAAGAAAGCTATGTGTGGGTGCATTTTTCTCAACTTTTTCTTAACGGGCTTAACCCTTGGTCTAACATTCAAATGATGCATTATAAAGTCAGGATCTAATCCAGGCATGTTAGCATATGACCATGCAAAATTCACTTGTTGTTCTTGGAAAAACTTGATGAAGTCCTCTCTTTCTAGAGGTGTAAGTGATGCTACCAAGTGTATAAATTTTGGATGCACTTCCATCCCAATGTTAACCTTTTCTATTGGCTCTATGAGTATAGGTGACCTTTCTTCCTCATGCTCCGGTAGAGTATCCAATCTCTCTTCCTTTGATGCCACAATTGGGTTTTCACCAAAGGAAACATCTTTTATCTTTACTTTTTTGGGTTCTAATGCTGCCACATAATGGTTTTCAACACTAGAACTTTTCTTTTTCTTTTTTTTCTTTTCACTAAGAGATTGAACCCCTGCTGCTTCTATCATATTTGGTTTGAATTCATTGGTGAAAGAGGGTTCAACCACATTAAGGTATTAGTTTTTTGCTTGGTCATTTGGAAAATAAAGCAAGTCACTTGGCTTGATTTGGTCCCAATCAATAAGATGTGGATTTATCAAGGATAAGGTTTCATTAGGCAAGTTTTCATCAATTGGGTTTATGGACATAAGTTCATTTGAGGGTTCGTACATTGTATCATTTAGATCTATGACATGTGCTTCCTCAAGATGGTCCATGGAAGAAGGGTCGAAATCCCCTTCACTTGAGTCCTCATCGACTTATACAAGAAATAGCATGGGAAAAGCCACAAGTGGATTAAATCTAACATTTGAATCTCCCTCCTCTGAAGGCATCCAAAATGTATCTATCCATGGCAGATTAGTATATGCTTGTCCTATGTTAAGACCTTGTATATTAGGCTCTTCATTGACTTGAGTTTCTTGCCTTGGGATCTTTGCATAAGTATGTATTGTAACTACTTCTTTATCTTTACATGATTCATCAAATAAGGTATCCCACTCATAATCCTAGGAATCATCACTATCTCCATCAGATTCTAAGGCATTTACTTGAGGATAGAAATCTTGCATTTGGACCAGAGCTTTCACCTTTGTATTGATAGCCTACTCTGGATCTTTCTTATTTTGCCCTCCAAGTAGGTTCAATGGGTTCTAGTAGACCTCTATTCCTTTGGCCTAAGGGTCCTCTTCCCTTGTATCCCATTTTCTGCACTATCTCAAACCCTTTCCCATATTGCTCAGTTTGTATATTAACATGTTGGATTCTTTCCATGGGAGTGTTTGAGGTATCCTCTTCATCATGATAAAGCCATTGAAGGACTTCATTCTCCTCCTTGTCAAATGCTTCTTTGTCACTTTCTCTTATGAAGTAAGAGTTATACTTTTGAGGCAAGTGTTCTTTTGATGGTTTTCCATGTGTTCTTGGAGATGTGGGCATGTCGAATAGGGAAACAGAGTATTCCCCTACTCCTTTGGAACTAACTTTACATTGTTTATCAAATGCATCCATCATCTCATCCATTTTCTTGTAGTTTTTCTTTTTATCTTCCTCTTTTTCTTCTCTAGTGGGTTTGTAGGGTACTATCTCTAATTTGGGTGCTTGATCTAAACCCTTATTTGCAGTTGGACCCTCATAGCTCATCTTTTCATTTCCCTTAGTTGATGTCATTGAGATAGCTTGAGGAGGGTTTGGAATAGCATTTAATGTTATCATGGGATCATCCATTTTGGTATCTTCAATGGTGGCTCTTTGAATGATTCCTTCTCGGTTATGTGGAATAAATAGCTCATGAAGGGGTTTGAGTGCATTGCAATATTGGAATGAGTTCGAGTCCCCTCCAACTATGATTTCTTTGCCCATGTACAAAAATTTGATGCATTGGTGGTATGTAGATGGGATTGATTACATCTCGTGGATCCATGGTCTCCCCAATAAAATATTATAAGTTAACTTCATGTCCAATACTTGGCAATTGGTGTCCTTTTTTATAGGGCCCACTTGAATGGGCAATATGATCATGCCTTTAGAGGCCCTTTCAGCTTCATCATAAGCCTTTATGGTGATTTTTTTCAAGGTTCAATGCCAGACTTAGATAACCCTAAGGATTTAACAAGACTTAATGTACAAATGTTAAGGCCAGCTCCTCCATCAATGAGAGCTCTTTTGATTATATGGCGTTCAATCAAGACCTCTATATGCAGTGGTAGGTTTTGAGGATGAGTAATAGACATGTCATCTTGGTCAGAGAATGATAAGAAATGAGGTGCAATGAGATGACCTACCATGTTTTGGAACTTCCCCTCTTCTAAGTTAGTAGGAACATTCATCTCTACTAGAGCTTTTTCTAAAATTTCCTTATGGTTAGGGGATAGCTTCAATAGCTACAAGATAGAGATTTGTGCTGGAGTTCTTTGCAACTGATCTACCAAGCTATAAGGTTTTGCTGCTATAGAATATTGCTTGATCACAATGTTGGACTACGAAGTGCTAATAAATTTAGGAGAAACCCCTTGTAGGGTAATCTTTGAAGTCTTCCCTCGAGTAATAACATTGGATGTCTCTTTTTGGGGTTGTTCCTTGATTATTATAGCATTCACATTGTTATCATAAGGTGGTGAAAATTTAATGTTATTGTTGCTTTGTTTCTTGCCATTAGATGACTCCCCTTTGTCATGTTTATAGAAGGGTTGTTTGAATGTTGTATGGTCTTCATTACTTTGAGGTCCATCAATGGTGATCATGCCATTATCGATTAAGTCTTGCACTATATTCTTTAGCTACAAGCATTCATTTGTCATGTGCCCTCGAATCCTATGGTACTCACAATGGCTATTGGCACTCCACCAACTAGGCTTGTTGTGTGGCTCATAAGGCTGGATGCTAGGTAGAGTAATGACATTGTTAGCTATGAGGGTCTTTAGTGCCTTTTCGAGGGGTTCACCCAAGGGTGTGAAGTTCCTTTTAGGAGTTGGCACCAAATATTTATCAAACTTATTATTCCTTGGATTATTTCCTTGGTTGCCATTATTAGCATAGTTGTTGGAAGGTGCATTGGAGGTCTGGTTGGCATTATTCACCTAGTTAGGTGTTCTTGTAAGAGAAAATGGAGTCACCTTCAAGTTGCTAGAGTCAACAACCCCATCATTGACTATTCTCTTATTGTTGTTTTTATACCGACTATTGCTATTGAACCAATTCTTATTTTGATTGGTGCCATTGTTGGAGTTATTGTTGTTAGAGTTGTTCTTGTTATATTTATACAATTTCAGTTCCCCACTCTTAACCAACACTTCTTCTATTGTTACTCCATTTTCTATGAGGTCTTGGAATGTCTTGGGACATTGCATTCTCAATCAGTAGTTAACCTTGGTGCTCAAACTATTAATGAATATATCCATTGTTTCCTTCTCAGGCACACTCCTAGGATACCTCATGAATACTGTCCTCCACCTTTGTAAGAAAGTGAGGAATGCCTCTCCATCTTTTTGTTTAGTATTACATAATGTTATCATCATGACTTCATGCTTGATGTCGTATGATTAATGAGCCATGAATTTTGAAGCTAACTCCTTGAAGGTTTTTATGCCAGAGGGTAACTTAGAAAACCACTCCATAGCCATGCCTCCTAAGCTTCTAGGGAATAGTCTCATTAAATAGGTGGTATCATGCATGAACTCTAAGCTCAATGCACAAAACTCATGTAAGTGATCTTGTGGATCCGACATTCCTTCATACTTGTCATTTTTGGGAAACACTACATTGATCGGGAATGGTTCCATTACTATACTTCTATCAAATGGGAATGGACACAATGCTTTGATAGAAAAGGGTTTGGGATCCCCGCTTTTCTTGATTGTATCCAATTGCATTTGAAATATTTTGAATTGTTTTTTCATGATGTCAATGGCACTTTCTTCAACTTCGGGTGGTCTAAGTTGATTCACATCATAATCTCGTGGAAGTGTAAGACCCGTTCGGGCTAGGTCCATGAAATATTTTGCTTTATCTCTTACCATTGTTTTTTCCATGAGTCTTAAGAAATAGGGGCATTGAATGGCTTCATCAACCTTTTCATCGATGGCATCATCGGCGGTTGGTTCAGTATTGGTTCTTTGGTGACTGGTATCAATTCCTTGAGTATTTTGATCCGCCCCCCACTATTTGTATTGCCTTGGTTATTTATGTCAATGCCCCCATTATTTGCATCACCTTGGTTATTGGGGTCGATGCCACTATTTCTTTTATTACCCAAACTACCATAGTACATCATGTTGTCTTCCACTTCTTGTTCGGGTGATTTTTGGGGTATTCTTGGAATGGTAGACTTGTCTCCTGGGTAAGGGAGTTCTTGACTCAAATAAGTCCTATCTGCTTGCAAGTTTTGCTTGATGTAGTAGGATCTAGTAAAAGAAGGCATGAACCTTGGAGAATAAGAGTCAATATTACCCGTGGTCAAATCCTTTGTAAAATTTGCAAAAATGGTGTAGAACAGGATTTTTGACTGAGTTGAAAGTTGGAGCAATAAGAGCACGGAAAAGGGTACTCAAATATATGATCAAAATTTTCTGACCCCCCCTACAAATAGTCTTTGTTTTCCCTTTTAAATTTCTGGGTGTCACTAAACTGAGTGTAGGCATGATTGAATTTTTCATATGCGTGAACTGGTATATTGTTAGGCAGCACACTATAGGGATGCAGGTGGCACTTTCCTATTGATAGGTGATTTTCTAGTTTTGATAGGCATAATTTAATATGTTCTAGGTGTGACTTCTCCATTGATATGTGTGTTCATAAAAGTCACAAGCATGACTGAACCTCTGATAAGCGGGATTATTTTGTGCACAAGCAGCACTTCTCTAACCAGGTTGTAAGATTTTGAATTTTTTAAACTTTTAAGATCAGGTCCTTTGAAATTTTCTTGTTTGAAAATAAAAAAACAATCTCAACATGCACATCAATGTCCCTAAAACAATCTAATGTGTATATTCTCGATCATTTACACAAGTATAACACAAGAAAGAATTCCAAGAAGCTTACCTAAAGTCAAATTTGGCTCTTAACATGGCTCTAAAAGGTAGTCTTGCTACTTTATCTAGGATTTATTGTGGATTCCGTTCAAATAGATCTTAAATTTTCATCCCCCAAGTATGTTAAGGGGTTTCCCACACGCACCAAGGTATGATTTTGCATAATCCGTGAAGACTACTAGAGGAAATTCAAAAAATTTAAGATTCGTTTGTCACACACCCCATTAAGGATGCATGCATTTCATTTTATAGTGGTTTGGACTCTTGCGGTAAAATCAAGCGTATCCCACTTTGGGTTGTCCCTCTCACCGGCCTCGTTAAGGCATAACTCGGGAGGCGAGCCCACTAATTCTCTATTTTAACTAGCATGTTCATATAAAGAAAGGAAAATAAAATTAAGGTTAAGCTTTTGGGAATTTGGTTCACCTAAAAGGTGAAGAGCATATCCCTAACTTTCCCTTTAGTTCCTCAAACACTCAAGCAATAAAGTTGTTTTTCAATCTCGTAACAAAGAGATTCTTAGAAATGGAGGTGTTTGGTCAAATTCCTTATTTTAATTGAGCTAGACTTCAATGAATGTCACAATTTAAGCAAGTGCAAGCTTGATTCGATGAATACCTTTTCCTTTGTAGCTAGCAATGGTTAGGCGCTTTTTTGTGGTTTTTGCCTTTTTTTCTTACTTTTATTCACCTAGTGGCGATCTTTCCCACTCCCTCCTCCAACAAGTTAGTCCAACACAACCATTCAAAATTAGGGGAAACCAAAATAAAAAAATTAATGAAGCAACCATTGTGTATGAATTTTAGAGAATTTATTTGCAAACTTTCAAAGGAAAACTTTGATTTAAAGACTAAAAATCCAATTTAAAGAGACAAATTTTGTTTTGTATGCTTGAACAATTGCAAGGTAATTCTGAAATACTTGATTGTCCTCCTCTTGTGTAGTCTCAAGAATAGCCTTAATGTGCTCAAAGTTCTCCCTCTTAATCTTCTTTGCTAAAGCCTTTCCTTCTTGATTAAATTTGCTTTCCGACTTCTGTACTTTCCTGTGATTGCTCATTTACTGTTAAATCATGTAAACAGAGAGTTAGACAAATGATTTAATCAATTTAACAACAAACAAAGACAACAGGTAGCAGGCGACATTGTCCAGCTAATAAGCGTGAACAAATTATTAGCAGGCATAACTTTACTAATAGCAAGTGACACTTTGCAGTGACACAGGCGATACTAAAAATTACACAGGCGTGAACAATTTATCACAAAGCGTGAAGAACTTAAATTTGTGAAAAATGATTTATGCTAAGAGACAATTTAATAACAGTAAGCATGAATTGAAATATTATAAGCATGACTGTTATTTAAAATGGCGAAGCAAAGTGTAAAGATAGGCGATAACAGATTGTGGCAAAGTGATACTTCCTACGTCACAAGTGTGACTTTAATTACCAAAGGCTGAATGCATTAATCTCATAGGCATGAGTGGATGATTTGTAGGTGACTTCTGATTTCCCAAAACCGTGTAGAATTTACATGCTAGGCGTGAATCTTTAGATAACAGGCGTCAGGACAGAGATTGTAGGTGGCAGTAAAATGATTGTAGGCGTGAACAAATCTCCCGTAAGCATGACTTCACCAGTTTCCTGCAAAATATTCATGGAAAATAGATAATACAAGCATGCAAATTATGATGAAAATGATAAAATGAGGCCCAGGGCCCCATGGTGGGCGCCATTTGTGTGATGATGATAATCACCTTCATGAAATTAAGATCAAATTAGCAACAATTCTAAAGTAAATGCAATGCAAATCTATGTAAAAATGAAACTAAGAACTATAGCATCTCATGGCTCTCTAGAAAGAGGTGGTAAGTGAAGCTCTCAGCTCAAATCTCCACTAGTGACACTTCTAAAATGAGAATGTATGTTATTCTATGCTTCTACAATGCTTCTATGATGATGATTCTAGCTCGAATTGATAAAATTATAATGCAAATTCTCTAAATGCTCTTAATTTCTCTTAGAATTATCTTCAAATGCCTATAGTAACAATGCTTTGCAAATGAATTTCTAAGATATCAATTGCTCTCAAAATGCTTCATATTTATAGTAAATTCTCAAGGGTAGGGGGTGGAGTGAAGTAATCATGATTATCCCTTAGGTTGAGTCAAATACTTTGCTTTGTTCATAAATGGGGGGACAATTTAAAGGTTTGTCTCAAAGCTTTGGACAAAAGGACAAGATTGAGTGGATGAGATTGAAACTTTCAAATGAGTGATTGAGATTCATCCTTTTTGAGTGATTTATGTCTTTTTGTCCTCAATTCTCATTGGTTGCTCAACTTTGTTCAAAGATATTAGGAATTATTAAATTTAATTAATTAATTAAATTTAGCCATGTAAGGGTAATAGGTTCATTTTGATTTTTGATTTAAACAACTATACAACTAATTGATTAAAATCAATTATGTAGTGTTTTTCACCCCTTTAAGCTTTGATTTAATTATTTAACATCCTTATTTGATTTATCCTTTTCTTTAATTGTTTTTGTCCAATTTTATTTAATTATGTCCATTTTAATTGATTTAATCCCTTTTTTATTGAATTAGTGCATTTTGATGATTTTGAGACATTTTATTGATTTAAAAGCACTTGTCCAATTTTGCATGTCTACACCACCCTTGAAGAAATATACTTGACAAAGAGGAAGAACATTTAAAGCCCGATTCAATACAACAACAACTTGGAATAAACTTAATAAAGCAAGGAGAAGCTCACTATAAACTTTGTTATAATAACTTCTCATAAGATTTTCAAGTTATTGGTGACTCAAATGGGCTAAAGCAATTGGGTAAAATAATTTGACAAATGAAACACCAAATATTTTTAAAATAGGTTCAATAATACTTTTACATCTCCATCCCCAACAAAGTCTCTGATTTATTGTTTCTTGATTTGATAGGGTTTACACTACAAAGTAGCTAACAATACTCTTCAAAAAATTATACGGTGAAGCCAACTCCAAGTAGTAAATTCTTAAGAGAATTGGACCAACTAACAAGGATAAGAATCCTTCTGCACTTTAGGCTTTGCAAAACCAAGGTGGGTAAACCTCAATGACCTTTTACACATAATTTTTAGACTTACAATATGGCATTGTACAAAAAAATGTCTTATATGAGGCATCAAACATGATAGGGAGATATTAGATGAAGGCTAATCACCCATTGAACGTCAACCTATATGGAGCATGAGACAGGACAAGACACAAACTTGGCATAAAATTAAATAATGTTCTACATTTTAAAATATATTTTTAATATGAGAATGAAAGGAATATGAGTAGACAATATGTATGGAAAACTTCACAGTAAACTAAGATCATTGCCTCATCCTATTGGGCCACAGAGTCAATGAGAAGCATTGCACCATATAAAAATTTTTATCAATAGAAAATGATCAAAGAAAAACTACATTACAACCTTCTTTAACTGCAACCCCAACCCAACCTACTTATCAAAATCCTTGCACATAAGTAGTTAAATCTACAACTTCTAACAAGCATTTAATTGATCCATTAGACCAAATCTTGAAAGAAAAGCCATATATCTCACTACAAGACACTAAGAGAGAATAACTCTCTTTTTTATTCCTCTCAAATCTTAACTAGCTTGTACAATGGAGAGAACTAAATCAACACTATATTTCATTAAAAGACTCATTTTATTTCTACCATATAATATTGAATACAACTAGAGATACCAAGAATAGACAAAAGGATTCAACAAAGATTCATAATATTTCTCTTATGGAGGATTTACAAGACTACTCACAACTAGAAAAATTGCTACTGGAACCAGATATGTTTGGAGATAACAATGGTCTCTCAAAACAAAGGAGTGGAACCCTTGTAAAATAATGAAAACAAGAATATATAGATAGAAGGAAAAACTGAATCTAATCTGATGCTGCCACCTATCTATCTATAACCTAAACTGTTAGGAAAATATCTTCTTTCTTCTAACCCTAATGACCATGGAATTCCAAAATTAATTGGAATGCAACAAGCTTTAGGTCAGCCCTACAATTATCTTGACAAAATTGATACATCACATTATACTACTATTAGATGCCACCTTTAACTTTTTCAAAGACCACTAACTGGTAGAAGTCGACAAGAATTGAGTCATGATAATATCATGCCCCAGATAGGCATTATGCACCTATAGAGTTGACTCATGTGAAGGATCTCTACAAGTGTATTTTCTATTGGTAATGCTTCAGGATGAGCGAGGATGCAATATTTTTAAAACTCTCCTCCCTCTTCAGGGAGATTTCTAAAATCTATTTAAACAAAGACATGAATACCATTGAGAACTCACCAGCCTCTTCCTCATCCTCGACCCCTCCAAGAAGACATCATCAGTAAAGATGGGAGCACTATGCTTCTCGATATGGAAATTTTAGCATAGATAGCTTTTAAATATCCCTCTGGCTATCGCTCCTCATTTAAACACCCCTCTAGCTATGATACGCATGAATCTATCTTTCCATCCCAATAAACCTCTTGCAACTATTTTTTCACAAATTTGGACATGTTCTAGAAGTCACTTACCTTCCTTAGAACATCCATTTCTGTTACTATCTGAATGATGAAATCTAATGTGAAAAAATATTTATAGCTTCTAAATCTATACATAGCAGGAAGAGTTCTCGTGACTTTACTCTTTGAATCACCCAAATTCACTAATGTGTAATAATATTCTTCATGAAATTTTCCATTATAGTATCAAAATACCCTTTCAGTACGTCTGTACACATGAAAAACCTCTGAATTTTTCATCTACAAGTGACCGTTTGAATCTTGTGCACATTATGATAAAACTCCCCAAAAGGATATCCTAAAATGTCCCAATCCTTCTTTGAAAATATTTAAAGTACCACCTCTTGAGAGACCCCAAAGGCATGGTGTTGCGACATTACTTTAGTCCTTAGTCATTACCACAAACCTCTTGCCTCATATAATAATAAATCATCATTTTATTCCTTTCAAGTAGGTAAAGTGATGATCAATGATCCATCTAGATACCAATTTTGTCATGAAATGTGGATTAGAAAACTAACAAATAGTGATGCAGGAGCATCCTAGGATTCTTGGAAATCCTATATCAACCAAAAATATGTTTGTCTATGAAGGTAGATGGATAATTTTATCTTAGTTGGTGGAGTATTTGCTCAGTTTTGGAGTTTGGTTGCTCGGTTTCTGTGGTTACTGGGGTGCTCGATCGTTGAAGAATGCTCGACAACTGAAGGCGTCGGTTCTCTAGTGCTCGGTGATAATTGTGTTGCTCGGTCATGCTTGATGTGGTTGGTTTGCTAGCACTCAGTTATTTCCCTATTGCTCGGTGTTCTTGCTTACTGACTTGGTTATTTGGATGAATCAGCTTGGCCAATTGGTGTATTTGATTTGGGTCATGCTCCTCAAGTTACGGATTGACCGTTGGGTGTGAGAGGACCTAGATCTAGCGTGTTGCATTCTCCTATGTGGATCTGGTGACTGTTTTGGGGCTGGCACAGAGAATGTAATTTATTATAAGGCTATTTGAGAGTCGACTGATGTTTTGGCATTTAATAATTGTTTGTAGGAGTTAATGATTTCATCAAGCTGACTTGTGGCTAGAAATCTATATTTAAGTAGATGTTTGGGTAGTTGTTTAGGAGGATGATGAGGGTGGGGATAGCAGAGTCAGTAGCTTGTGAGATTAGGCACAAGAAGATTTCTTGGAAGTTGTGAGTACAAGTTTGGATCTTTCCTGGGACCCTACCAGTGTCATGTCATGTTGTAAACCTAGACTAGATGAGTGGTGAAGTTTTAGAAAAGACTTGGATCCTACGATATCTTGTAGACTATTTTTTTCTTTGTAATTGGCCGTAACCAGGAAGGCCTTATAACCCAACACATTACATGTAATCAGTGAATTGATGAATAAAGATCCCAATTTTATATCATATCTGGTTTTGTTGTTGTTGAATTTAGTTGTGTATTGGTTTGGCTGCAAGGTCAAATAGTCCTTCATTGGATCCTCCATCCTTGACTACATCAGGTGGTATCAGAGAAAAGTTTGTTCTTATTGGAGCCGAGTTGATCTTGTGGAGCAAGTTGATCTTACATGTTTGCATCTGGATCTTGATTTGAAGATGCCTCCGAGGAGAAATCGCTAGATCTTAGAGGAAGAAGCTACTAGAGAATTTGTTCTTGATGATTTTAGAGCTTTGTAGAAACAAGTGCAAGATCTGCAAGAAGAATTGAGAAAGAAGAAGACTACACCGAAGGAAGGTAGTGATGATGAATCTGAGGAAGAAGACCATTTTGAAGAAGTTTTCAAAGAAGCTAGAGATCCTGAAGAAAATAGAATCCTGAAAGCTATCTAAAATTGGAAAAAGACCTAAGATTGAAGTTTCTGCATTTGCTGGAAGCCTTAGGCCAGAAGAGTTGATTGATTGGATTAATGAGATGGATGAATACTTTGAGTATGAAGAAATAGAAGATCTTGATAGGGTTAGATTTGCAAAGACTAATTTTAAGGGTCATGCAAATATTTGGTGGAGGGAAGTTCAGTTGGGAAGAAGTAGGAGAGGAAAGGAAAAGATCACTAAATGGAACCGAATGGTTGACAAATTGAAGAAGCAATTCATTCGAGTGGATTATGAATTGGACATGTTTAAGAAGATGCAAGCCTTGAAGAAAACTAAAAAATTAGTGCAAGATTATACCGAGGAGTTTTACAGAATTCTGATTAGGACTAGTCATTCTGAAGCTGATAAAGAGAAGGTTGCTAAGTATGTCTATGGTTTGAGACCTAGTATTCAGGAAGAGTTACTTATTGTTTGGATGACAACAATAGGAGATGCTTATTAGATGGCATTAAATATTGAAGAGAAGTTGAATAAGAAGTTTGAAGGAAGATAGAATAATAGGAACCGAGGTGATAAGACTGGTGAGACGGTTGCTGAAGGTAATGTAATAGAGAATCCTAAGCCTGATGTAGGATCTAGCACTAAGAATTTAAATACTAGACAGAGAGGAAGGTGGAAGAATGATTTCATCGGTACATGTTATCAATGTGGTGAAGCGGGTCATAGAAGTTTTCAATGTCCTAAGAAGAAAGTTGCACTAACTGCTGAAGAGGATATTGTAAATATTGCAGAGAAAGGTGAATTCCTTATCACTGGGAGATTGGTTGCATGTGTCCTGGAACCAATGCAAAGAATAAATCTTTTCAAAACTAGATGTAAGTGCAAGGATAAGGTATGTAATGTCATAGTTGATGGTGGCAGTTTTGAGAACTTTGTTTTAGAAGAGATGGTTAGTAAGTTGAATTTGGAAAGAAAGAAGCATCCTAATCCTTATCAGATTAGTTGGATACAAGATGTATCTAAGGTTAGGATTGAAGAACAATGCTTGGTTAATTTTCAGATTGGATCTTATCATGATGAGATATTGTGTGATATATTGCCTATGGATGCTTGTCATCTATTTCTCAATAGGCCTTGGCAATTTGACAGAAATGTTTTTTTTATGGTTGTGCTAACACCTATGTGGTTAGGCATGAAGGATCTAGACATAAGTTGTTACCTTTATAGGAGATAGGGGCTAAGGGATGTAGAGTTATTAGGTGTTGTCCTTATGAAAAACCTCAGGAGCAGAGGATGGATGGACCTATTCCTACAAAGCCTAGTTTGAAAGAGAAGGAGAATGATATATCTGAAAATTTTGTTGAGATTAAGAGGAAGATGGTCTTTTTGATAGAGATAGTACAACAAATGATGACATTTGTGACATAGAGAGATACAGATGATGCCAAGGTGATTGAAGAGTCTAGAGAGGATGGTTTTTCCTGAGGTACTAATGTGGTCGATAGTGGAAGGAATGATCAGAGTTGGTTGTTATCAGTTGCAGACATGAAAGATAAGAGAAATGGGAAGTAGGAAGATTTGCTGCAGGAAATAGTGAACGAAGTGAAGACAACTTTGGATGAAAGACAAGAGGAGATATGGGTTAAGAATATATATGGCATACTTGTTTTGATTCCCTTGAGGCATTCCTAATTTCCTTATGAGAAAATATTCTTAACCTGGGGTGTCTGATGTAGGAGCATCCTAGGATTCTTGGAAATCTTGTATCACCCAAAAATATGTTTGTCTTTGAAGGTAGATGGATATTTTTGATCTTAGTTGGTAGAGTATTTGCCAAGTTTTGGAGTTTGGTTGCTCATTTTCTATGGTTATTGGGGTGCTCGGTCATTGAAGAATGCTCAGCAACTGAAGGCATTGGTTCTTTGGTGATCGGTGATAACTATGTTGCTTGGTCATGCTTGACGTGGTTGGTTTGCTAGCACTCGGTTATTTCCCTATTGCTTGGTGTTCTTGCTTACTGACTTGGTTATTTTGATGAATTATCTTGGCCAACTAGTGCATTTGATTTGGGTCATGCTCTTTGAGTTACGAATTGAACATTGGGTGTGAGAGGACCTAGATCTGGCATGTTACATTCTCCTATGTGGATCTAGTGACCGTTTGGGGCCGACATGGAAAATTTAATTTATTTTAAGGCTATTTGAGAGCCGAATGATGTTTTGGCATTTAATAATTGTTTGTAGGAGTTAATGATTTCATCAAGCCAACTTGTGGCTGGAAATTTGTATTTAAGTAGATGTTTGGATAGTTGTTTAGCAGGATGATGAGGGTGGGGATAGTAGAGTTAGTACCTTGTGAGCTTAGGTGTAGGAAGATCTCTTGGAAGTTGTGAGTACAAGTTTGGATCTTTCCTGGGATCTCACCAGTGTCCTATTATGTTGCAGACCTGGACTAGCTAAGTGGTGAAGTTGTGGAAAAGACTTGGATCCTGTGAGATCTTGTAGACTGTTACTTGCTTTGTAATTGGTCATAACCGGGAATGCCTTACAGCCTGATACATTGCATGTATCAGTGATTTTATGAATAAAGATCCCAGTTTTATATCAGATCTATTGTTATTGTTGTTGAATTCCATTGTGTATTGGTTTGGCTACAAGGTCAGATAGTCCTTCATTGGATCCTCCATCCTTGACTGCATCAAATAGAAACTCTCATGTCACTACCCCATCATCCAGCATCACCTTTAATACTATTTTCCAACCATGGACACATGTCAAGATCTCATGATCCTGCACTAAATATAGATCGATCACTTTTGATCATAGGATCATGAGGGTTATTGATCCCTTCCATACATTAACCATCATCCATAATGCAAACTCATTCTCCTGACATAAAAGTTGATTACCATTTTGTTCTATTTAAAATATCATTATTGACTTTACCTTCATGCCCAAAGATTAGCACATAAGTTACAAATATTTTAACTTTTCTCATTTAACAATATTTGTCATTATTTTTATTTTACCAATCAACTGCCTCCATTTGTTGTCAACTATCAGATCATCATGGGCCCATATATTCATCCGTTGAAAAACCTTGGACATGGGATATCATCTCGTGATCTCACACCAGATAAACCTTGGTCACTTTTTATCACATGATCACAAGGATTGTTGATCCCAACAACATTTTACTCTTTGAACATCAATGAGATAGAACATCTATTGAGCATATGATAGATGGAAAAACCTCATCTTCTCATGATCAATCAAGTCCACCTTATGACATCAATGCAGGATCATGAGGAGAATGGGAAAACAACATGCATCTTGTTATTTGAGAAGGTAAAGGGTCCCACCAAATAAAAATAGTTAACCCATAATTTGGTGAAATTAAAGAAAAATGAAATTAGATTCATAAAAGTCAGAATATGGAAAACATTTAAACTTCAAAGGGAATCGCTTGAAAATGACCATAGTGATCTCAACTTTTTTGAGAGAACCAACAATTCCTAAGAAGGAGAAAGGTGATATTTTGATGAATTTAGGCCTATATTACATTTTAATACCCTCTATAAAATTCTCACTAAAACCTTATCCAACAGAATCCAAAAACCTCTTCCTAATATTATTAGTGAAGAGAAGATGAGTTTTTTCCAAGGCAAATCCATCTATGATGGATTGATAATTTCTTAAGAAGAAATCCACTTAGTCCAACAAAACCATAATCCAAGCATGTTGATCAAGCTCAACATAAGGAAATCCTATTATAAGGTAGATTGGCACTTCTTATGTAAATTTAGAGTCATTTGGCTTTTCAAAACAATAGATCAACCTGATATTTGAATGTATTTCTACTCCTAGAATGTCAATATTGATTAATGGATCACCAAAAGGATTTTTTAGTACCTCTAATGGGTTAAGAGAAGGAGATCCAATCTCCCACTTTATATTTATTATAATGTTAGAGGAAATAGGAAGATTAATTACCAAAGCAGGGGAAGATGCTCTGATTAAAGGTATTAAAATAACTAGTGATATGGATCCCACAACTCATCAACAATTTGTTAATGATACAATGCTTTATGGAGAAGGTGAGAAACAAGAGAATATAAAATTAAAAATGTTATAAACTCCTATACTAAGGCTTCTAGAAAAGAGATCAATGAAGATAAATATGAGATTTTCTTCTTTAACACAAAAATGATGGTGGAAAGGGAAATCAATAGCATTCTAAAGTTCAAGAGAGGAAACCTCCCTTATAAATACCTAGGCCTCCCTTTGTATAAGGGGACTAGATCCAATAAAGTTTGGGATCATCTTGTTTCAAAAATAAAGAATAAGACTTAATCCTAGAAAGGGAAATAGCTTTCATCAGATGGAAAAGCCATTCTACTAAAAAATGTTCTATCAATTCTTCCTATTTATCAACTATCACGTTTTAACCTCCCTACAAACAAAAGAGAAGAAATTAATTAAAGTATAAGATCCTTATTTTGGCAAGGGACATAAGACAAGAAAAAGATATCATTAATTGTGTGGGATAAAGTATGTAAACCAAAGGAGGAAAGAGGAAGGAGGATTAGGGATCAAGAACATGAGAGAACAAAGTAGGGCCCTAGGGGTGAAATTGGTCTAGAGAAGTATAATAATCCCAACCTAAAATGGGTAAGGATTCTTAGGTAAAAACATCTGTAGGGTAATGAACCCATAGAAATGTTTAGGACTACTTCCCCCCCTAAGGGTTCATGTATTTGAAATTTTATGTTATATTGTAGGAAAATCATCACAGAGAAACTAACATGGAACTTGGGAAGTGGAGATCAAGCTCAATTCTGGGAAGACTCATGAGGGGGGCTTCCCCATAATGGATAGTCTACATAATTTTGAAAACTCTAAAATTTTTTTGGAAGCTCAATGGATAAGGCATGTTAGAGAGTATATTGAGGGGGACTTAATGAATGAATGGAAGTAGAAAATCACTAATAATTGTAATATTATAGAATCAGAAAAAATAAATTAAATAGGATCCTATGTGACAGAAAACATCACATTTTAAAGGGTGAAGATAGGCTAGTTTGGGATGGATAAAAAATAGGTGAGTATAACACAAAGGATAGCTACAACTTTCTTATAAAAAAATATTTAAGACCTAAGACTTATATTCCTCTTAATCTTTGCTAGGAAAATTACTACCTCCCAAAAGCATGACTTTTCTCTTGGATATCTTTACAACATAAGATTCTAATTGCTAATAGGTTTAGGTAGATGGAGTATAAAGGTCCCAGGAGATATCCATTATGTGAGGAGGAAGAAACAACTGATCATATCCTAATATATTAGGAGGAAGAAATGACCGATCATATCCTACTATATTGTAACTTTGCCAATTAGTATTGGCAATGGTTGTGCGGAAAATTGGAGTGGATATCAACTCTCCCCAACTCTATTCTGGAACTATTCAAATTTTGGCCATCCCTTCACAAAAATATCTTATATAGTAAGCTATGGGTAATAGCCCCTTCAATAGTAATTTAGGAACTTTGGAAGGAGATAAATAAGGAAATATTTTGGGAGAAGAAAATGTGTTTAGAATAATTAATTAATAAAATTGATGCAGTCACTATTGAGACCATAAATAGCAGGATTATCAACTTGCCCAAGATTAATGCAAGGATGACCTATTGGGATGAAATTATGAGATGGATATGGATAGGTTTAAAGATACCTCCCTTTTGGAGTAGGTAATGTAGATAAGAGGCAATGTAGAGAGGAATACAAATGGTC